>BQMZ01000264.1:0-578951 GCA_036984285.1 Chlamydomonas sp. KOR1 | reverse complement strand
CTAAACCCTAAACCCCTAAACCCTAAACCTCAAACCCTAAACCCTAAACCCTAAACCCTAAACCCTAAACCCAAACCCTAAACCCTAAACCCTAAACCCTAAACCCTAAACCCTAAACCCTAAACCCTAAACCCTAAACCCCTAAACCCTAAACCCTAAACCCTAAACCCTAAACCCTAAACCCTAAACCCTAAACCCTAAACCCTAAACCCTAAACCCTAAACCCTAAACCCTAAACCCTAAACCCTAAACCCTAAACCCTAAACCCTAAACCCTAAACCCTAAACCCTAAACCCTAAACCCTAAACCCTAAACCCTAAACCCTAAACCCTAAACCCTAAACCCTAAACCCTAAACCCTAAACCCTAAACCCTAAACCCTAAAACCCTAAACCCATGCAGCTACTAGGTCATGTCCCCTGCCCCACCATGCCCACTCACATGACATAGTGCCTGGCAGGGAAGCAGAGGGTTGCTGGGCCACCAGCTTACAGGCAGCTCCCAACTCTACAGTATCGTCATATTGTGCTCAGTACAGGTGGAATGAGCTGCTTGTGCAGGTACAGTGCACTGGCTGTGCCTGCATCCTCACTGTGGGCCGACTTGGCCACCACAGCTCCCACTCGGGAGTCAGCTGTCCAGCAAGTCAGCCCTGTGCCAAGCTGTGTCGTGCAGCCCAAGTGCAAACGATAAAGCACGCTCAAGCCTATTGTATTAATTGTATGCAGTGAAGAGAACGACGCCCAGTCCTCCATGTCGGACTCCGAGTGGGCCATGGTGCCCACCTTGGAGTCTGTTCTCCACCAAGTCAATCTTGGGCACAGCTGTTTTGCACCCACTCACTGTCCCAGCACCTGCAGAGCAGCATTACATAGCAGTCATATAGATGCACTCATACAGGTCTTCCCATGCAGCTACTAGGTCATGTCCCCTGCCCCACCATGCCCACTCACATGACATAGTGCCTGGCAGGGAAGCAGAGGGTTGCTGGGCCACCAGCTTACAGGCAGCTCCCAACTCTACAGTATCGTCATATTGTGCTCAGTACAGGTGGAATGAGCTGCTTGTGCAGGTACAGTGCACTGCCTGCATCCTCACTGTGGGCCGACTTGGCCACCACAGCTCCCACTGGGAGTCAGCTGTCCAGCAAGTCAGCCCTGTGCCAAGCTGTGTCGCAGCCCAAGTGCAAACGATAAAGCACGCTCAAGCCTATTGTATTAATTGTATGCAGTGAAGAGAACGACGCCCAGTCCTCCATGTCGGACTTCCGAGTGGGCCATGGTGCCCACCTTGGAGTCTGTTCTCCACCAAGTCAATCTTGGGCACAGCTGTTTTGCACCCACTCACTGTCCCAGCACCTGCAGAGCAGCATTACATAGCAGTCATATAGATGCACTCATACAGGTCTTCCCATGCAGCTACTAGGTCATGTCCCCTGCCCCACCATGCCCACTCACATGACATAGTGCCTGGCAGGGAAGCAGAGGGTTGCTGGGCCACCAGCTTACAGGCAGCTCCCAACTCTACAGTATCGTCATATTGTGCTCAGTACAGGTGGAATGAGCTGCTTGTGCAGGTACAGTGCACTGGCTGTGCCTGCATCCTCACTGTGGGCCGACTTGGCCACCACAGCTCCCACTCGGGAGTCAGCTGTCCAGCAAGTCAGCCCTGTGCCAAGCTGTGTCGTGCAGCCCAAGTGCAAACGATAAAGCACGCTCAAGCCTATTGTATTAATTGTATGCAGTGAAGAGAACGACGCCCAGTCCTCCATGTCGGACTCCGAAAGGGCCATGGTGCCCACCTTGGAGTCTGTTCTCCACCAAGTCAATCTTGGGCACAGCTGTTTTGCACCCACTCACTGTCCCAGCACCTGCAGAGCAGCATTACATAGCAGTCATATAGATGCACTCATACAGGTCTTCCCATGCAGCTACTAGGTCATGTCCCCTGCCCCACCATGCCCACTCACATGACATAGTGCCTGGCAGGGAAGCAGAGGGTTGCTGGGCCACCAGCTTACAGGCAGCTCCCAACTCTACAGTATCGTCATATTGTGCTCAGTACAGGTGGAATGAGCTGCTTGTGCAGGTACAGTGCACTGGCTGTGCCTGCATCCTCACTGGGCGACTTGGCCACCACAGCTCCCACTCGAGTCAGCTGTCCAACAAGTCAGCCCTGTGCCAAGCTGTGTCGTGCAGCCCAAGTGCAAACGATAAAGCACGCTCAAGCCTATTGTATTAATTGTATGCAGAAGAGAACGACGCCCAGTCCTCCATGTCGGACTCCGAAAGTGGGCCATGGTGCCCACCTTGGAGTCTGTTCTCCACCAAGTCAATCTTGGGCACAGCTGTTTTGCACCCACTCACTGTCCCAGCACCTGCAGAGCAGCATTACATAGCAGTCATATAGATGCACTCATACAGGTCTTCCCATGCAGCTACTAGGTGGTGTCCCCTGCCCCACCATGCCCACTCGTGACATAGTGCCTGGCAGGGAAGCGGAGGGTTGCTGGGCCACCAGCTTACAGGCAGCTCCCAACTCTACAGTATCGTCATATTGTGCTCAGTACAGGTGGAATGAGCTGCTTGTGCAGGTACAGTGCACTGGCTGTGCCTGCATCCTCACTGTGGGCCGACTTGGCCACCACAGCTCCCACTCGGGAGTCAGCTGTCCAACAAGTCAGCCCTGGGCCAAGCTGTGTCGTGCAGCCCAAGTGCAAACGATAAAGCACGCTCAAGACTATTGTATTATTGTATGCAGTTAAGAGAACGACGCCCAGTCCTCCATGTCGGATCTCCAGTGGGCCATGGTGCCCACCTTGGAGTCTGTTCTCCACCAAGTCAATCTTGGGCACAGCTGTTTTGCACCCACTCACTGTCCCAGCACCTGCAGAGCAGCATTACATAGCAGTCATATAGATGCACTCATACAGGTCTTCCCATGCAGCTACTAGGTGGTGTCCCCTGCCCCACCATGCCCACTCGTGACATAGTGCCTGGCAGGGAAGCGGAGGGTTGCTGGGCCACCAGCTTTTAGGCAGCTCCCAACTCTACAGTATCGTCATATTGTGCTCAGTACAGGTGGAATGAGCTGCTTGTGCAGGTACAGTGCACTGGCTGTGCCTGCATCCTCACTGTGGGCCGACTTGGCCACCACACAGCCCCACTCGGGAGTCAGCTGTCCAACAAGTCAGCCCTGTGCCAAGCTGTGTCGTGCAGCCCAAGTGCAAACGATAAAGCACAAGCCTATTGTATTAATTGTATGCAGTGAAGAGAACGACGCCCAGTCCTCCATGTCGGATCTCCGAGGGCCATGGTGCCCACCTTGGAGTCTGTTCTCCCAAGTCAATCTTGGGCACAGCTGTTTTGCACCCACTCACTGTCCCAGCACCTGCAGAGCAGCATTACATAGCAGTCATATAGATGCACTCATACAGGTCTTCCCATGCAGCTACTAGGTCATGTCCCCTGCCCCACCATGCCCACTCACATGACATAGTGCCTGGCAGGGAAGCAGAGGGTTGCTGGGCCACCAGCTTACAGGCAGCTCCCAACTCTACAGTATCGTCATATTGTGCTCAGTACAGGTGGAATGAGCTGCTTGTGCAGGTACAGTGCACTGGCTGTGCCTGCATCCTCACTGTGGGCCCTTGGCCACCACAGCTCCCACTCGGAGTCAGCTGTCCAGCAAGTCAGCCCTGTGCCAAGCTGTGTCGCAGCCCAAGTGCAAACGATAAAGCACGCTCAAGCCTATTGTATTAATTGTATGCAGTGAAGAGAACGACGCCCAGTCCTCCATGTCGGACTTCCGAGTGGTGCCCACCTTGGAGTCTGTTCTCCACCAAGTCAATCTTGGGCACAGCTGTTTTGCACCCACTCACTGTCCCAGCACCTGCAGAGCAGCATTACATAGCAGTCATATAGATGCACTCATACAGGTCTTCCCATGCAGCTACTAGGTCATGTCCCCTGCCCCACCATGCCCACTCACATGACATAGTGTGCCTGGAAGCAGAGGGTTGCTGGGCCACCAGCTTACAGGCAGCTCCCAACTCTACAGTATCGTCATATTGTGCTCAGTACAGGTGGAATGAGCTGCTTGTGCAGGTACAGTGCACTGGCTGTGCCTGCATCCTCACTGTGGGCGACTTGGCCACCACAGCTCCCACTCGGAGTCAGCTGTCCAACAAGTCAGCCCTGTGCCAAGCTGTGTCGCGGCAGCCCAAGTGCAAACGATAAAGCACGCTCAAGCCTATTGTATTAATTGTATGCAGTGAAGAGAACGACGCCCAGTCCTCCATGTCGGACTCCGAGTGGGCCATGGTGCCCACCTTGAGTCTGTTCTCCACCAAGTCAATCTTGGGCACAGCTGTTTTGCACCCACTCACTGTCCCAGCACCTGCAGAGCAGCATTACATAGCAGTCATATAGATGCACTCATACAGGTCTTCCCATGCAGCTACTAGGTCATGTCCCCTGCCCCACCATGCCCACTCACATGACATAGTGCCTGGCAGGGAAGCAGAGGGTTGCTGGGCCACCAGCTTACAGGCAGCTCCCAACTCTACAGTATCGTCATATTGTGCTCAGTACAGGTGGAATGAGCTGCTTGTGCAGGTACAGTGCACTGGCTGTGCCTGCATCCTCACTGTGGGCCGACTGGCCACCACAGCCCCACTCGAGTCAGCTGTCCAACAAGTCAGCCCTGTGCCAAGCTGTGTCGTGCAGCCCAAGTGCAAACGATAAAGCACGCTCAAGCCTATTGTATTAATTGTATGCAGTGAAGAGAACGACGCCCAGTCCTCCATGTCGGACTCCGAGTGGGCCATGGTGCCCACCTTGAGTCTGTTCTCCACCAAGTCAATCTTGGGCACAGCTGTTTGCACCCACTCACTGTCCCAGCACCTGCAGAGCAGCATTACATAGCAGTCATATAGATGCACTCATACAGGTCTTCCCATGCAGCTACTAGGTCATGTCCCCTGCCCCACCATGCCCACTCACATGACATAGTGCCTGGCAGGGAAGCAGAGGGTTGCTGGGCCACCAGCTTACAGGCAGCTCCCAACTCTACAGTATCGTCATATTGTGCTCAGTACAGGTGGAATGAGCTGCTTGTGCAGGTACAGTGCACTGGCTGTGCCTGCATCCTCACTGTGGGCCGACTTGGCCACCACAGCTCCCACTCGGAGTCAGCTGTCCAACAAGTCAGCCCTGTGCCAAGCTGTGTCGTGCAGCCCAAGTGCAAACGATAAAGCACGCTCAAGCCTATTGTATTAATTGTATGCAGTGAAGAGAACGACGCCCAGTCCTCCATGTCGGACTTCCGAAAGTGGGCCATGGTGCCCACCTTGGAGTCTGTTCTCCACCAAGTCAATCTTGGGCACAGCTGTTTTGCACCCACTCACTGTCCCAGCACCTGCAGAGCAGCATTACATAGCAGTCATATAGATGCACTCATACAGGTCTTCCCATGCAGCTACTAGGTCATGTCCCCTGCCCCACCATGCCCACTCACATGACATAGTGCCTGGCAGGGAAGCAGAGGGTTGCTGGGCCACCAGCTTACAGGCAGCTCCCAACTCTACAGTATCGTCATATTGTGCTCAGTACAGGTGGAATGAGCTGCTTGTGCAGGTACAGTGCACTGGCTGTGCCTGCATCCTCACTGTGGGCCGACTTGGCCACCACAGCTCCCACTCGAGTCAGCTGTCCAACAAGTCAGCCCTGTGCCAAGCTGTGTCGTGCAGCCCAAGTGCAAACGATAAAGCACGCTCAAGCCTATTGTATTAATTGTATGCAGTGAAGAGAACGACGCCCAGTCCTCCATGTCGGACTCCGAGTGGGCCATGGTGCCCACCTTGGAGTCTGTTCTCCACCAAGTCAATCTTGGGCACAGCTGTTTTGCACCCACTCACTGTCCCAGCACCTGCAGAGCAGCATTACATAGCAGTCATATAGATGCACTCATACAGGTCTTCCCATGCAGCTACTAGGTCATGTCCCCTGCCCCACCATGCCCACTCACATGACATAGTGCCTGGCAGGAAGCAGAGGGTTGCTGGGCCACCAGCTTACAGGCAGCTCCCAACTCTACAGTATCGTCATATTGTGCTCAGTACAGGTGGAATGAGCTGCTTGTGCAGGTACAGTGCACTGGCTGTGCCTGCATCCTCACTGTGGGCCGACTTGGCCACCACAGCTCCCACCGGGAGTCAGCTGTCCAACAAGTCAGCCCTGTGCCAAGCTGTGTCGTGCAGCCCAAGTGCAAACGATAAAGCACGCTCAAGCCTATTGTATTAATTGTATGCAGTGAAGAGAACGACGCCCAGTCCTCCATGTCGGACTTCCGAGTGGGCCATGGTGCCCACCTTGGAGTCTGTTCTCCACCAAGTCAATCTTGGGCACAGCTGTTTTGCACCCACTCACTGTCCCAGCACCTGCAGAGCAGCATTACATAGCAGTCATATAGATGCACTCATACAGGTCTTCCCATGCAGCTACTAGGTCATGTCCCCTGCCCCACCATGCCCACTCACATGACATAGTGCCTGGCAGGGAAGCAGAGGGTTGCTGGGCCACCAGCTTACAGGCAGCTCCCAACTCTACAGTATCGTCATATTGTGCTCAGTACAGGTGGAATGAGCTGCTTGTGCAGGTACAGTGCACTGGCTGTGCCTGCATCCTCACTGTGGGCCGACTTGGCCACCACAGTCCCACTGAGTCAGCTGTCCAACAAGTCAGCCCTGTGCCAAGCTGTGTCGTGCAGCCCAAGTGCAAACGATAAAGCACGCTCAAGCCTATTGTATTAATTGTATGCAGTGAAGAACGACGCCCAGTCCTCCATGTCGGACTCCGAGTGGGCCATGGTGCCCACCTTGGAGTCTGTTCTCCACCAAGTCAATCTTGGGCACAGCTGTTTTGCACCCACTCACTGTCCCAGCACCTGCAGAGCAGCATTACATAGCAGTCATATAGATGCACTCATACAGGTCTTCCCATGCAGCTACTAGGTCATGTCCCCTGCCCCACCATGCCCACTCACATGACATAGTGCCTGGCAGGAAGCAGAGGGTTGCTGGGCCACCAGCTTACAGGCAGCTCCCAACTCTACAGTATCGTCATATTGTGCTCAGTACAGGTGGAATGAGCTGCTTGTGCAGGTACAGTGCACTGGCTGTGCCTGCATCCTCACTGTGGGCCGACTTGGCCACCACAGCTCCCACTCGGGAGTCAGCTGTCCAGCAAGTCAGCCCTGTGCCAAGCTGTGTCGTGCAGCCCAAGTGCAAACGATAAAGCACGCTCAAGCCTATTGTATTAATTGTATGCAGTGAAGAGAACGACGCCCAGTCCTCCATGTCGGACTTCCGAGTGGGCCATGGTGCCCACCTTGGAGTCTGTTCTCCACCAAGTCAATCTTGGGCACAGCTGTTTTGCACCCACTCACTGTCCCAGCACCTGCAGAGCAGCATTACATAGCAGTCATATAGATGCACTCATACAGGTCTTCCCATGCAGCTACTAGGTCATGTCCCCTGCCCCACCATGCCCACTCACATGACATAGTGCCTGGCAGGAAGCAGAGGGTTGCTGGGCCACCAGCTTACAGGCAGCTCCCAACTCTACAGTATCGTCATATTGTGCTCAGTACAGGTGGAATGAGCTGCTTGTGCAGGTACAGTGCACTGGCTGTGCCTGCATCCTCACTGTGGGCCGACTTGGCCACCACAGTTCCCACCGGGAGTCAGCTGTCCAGCAAGTCAGCCCTGTGCCAAGCTGTGTCGTGCAGCCCAAGTGCAAACGATAAAGCACGCTCAAGCCTATTGTATTAATTGTATGCAGTGAAGAGAACGACGCCCAGTCCTCCATGTCGGACTTCCGAGTGGGCCATGGTGCCCACCTTGGAGTCTGTTCTCCACCAAGTCAATCTTGGGCACAGCTGTCTTGCACCCACTCACTGTCCCAGCACCTGCAGAGCAGCAGTACATAGCAGTCATATAGATGCACTCATACAGGTCTTCCCATGCAGCTACTAGGTGGTGTCCCCTGCCCCACCATGCCCACTCGTGACATAGTGCCTGGCAGGGAAGCGGAGGGTTGCTGGGCCACCAGCTTTTAGGCAGCTCCCATCTCTACAATATCGTCATATTGTTCTCAGTACAGGTGGAATGAGCTGCTTGTGCAGGTACAGTGCACTGGCTGTGCCTGCATCCTCTCTGTGGGCCGACTTGGCCACCACAGTTCCCACTCGGGAGTCAGCTGTCCAACAAGTCAGCCCTGGGCCAAGCTGTGTCGTGCAGCCCAAGTGCAAACGATAAAGCACGCTCAAGACTATTGTATTATTGTATGCAGTTAAGAGAACGACGCCCAGTCCTCCATGTCGGACTTCCGAGTGGGCCATGGTGCCCACCTTAGAGTCCGCTCTCCACCAAGTCAATCTTGGGCACAGCTGTCTTGCACCCACTCACTGTCCCAGCACCTGCAGAGCAGCAGTACATAGCAGTCATATAGATGCACTCATACAGGTCTTCCCATGCAGCTACTAGGTGGTGTCCCCTGCCCCACCATGCCCACTCGTGACATAGTGCCTGGCAGGGAAGCGGAGGGTTGCTGGGCCACCAGCTTTTAGGCAGCTCCCATCTCTACAATATCGTCATATTGTTCTCAGTACAGGTGGAATGAGCTGCTTGTGCAGGTACAGTGCACTGGCTGTGCCTGCATCCTCCTCACTGCCGACTTGGCCACCACAGCTCCCACCGGGAGTCAGCTGTCCAGCAAGTCAGCCCTGTGCCAAGCTGTGTCGTGCAGCCCAAGTGCAAACGATAAAGCACGCTCAAGCCTATTGTATTAATTGTATGCAGTGAAGAGACGACGCCCAGTCCTCCATGTCGGACTTCCGAAGCCATGGTGCCCACCTTGGAGTCTGTTCTCCACCAAGTCAATCTTGGGCACAGCTGTTTTGCACCCACTCACTGTCCCAGCACCTGCAGAGCAGCATTACATAGCAGTCATATAGATGCACTCATACAGGTCTTCCCATGCAGCTACTAGGTCATGTCCCCTGCCCCACCATGCCCACTCACATGACATAGTGCCTGGCAGGAAGCAGAGGGTTGCTGGGCCACCAGCTTACAGGCAGCTCCCAATCTCTACAGTATCGTCATATTGTGCTCAGTACAGGTGGAATGAGCTGCTTGTGCAGGTACAGTGCACTGGCTGTGCCTGCATCCTCACTGTGGGCCGACTTGGCCACCACAGCTCCCACTGAGTCAGCTGTCCAGCAAGTCAGCCCTGTGCCAAGCTGTGTCGTGCAGCCCAAGTGCAAACGATAAAGCACGCTCAAGCCTATTGTATTAATTGTATGCAGTGAAGAGAACGACGCCCAGTCCTCCATGTCGGACTCCGAGTGGGCCATGGTGCCCACCTTGGAGTCTGTTCTCCACCAAGTCAATCTTGGGCACAGCTGTTTTGCACCCACTCACTGTCCCAGCACCTGCAGAGCAGCATTACATAGCAGTCATATAGATGCACTCATACAGGTCTTCCCATGCAGCTACTAGGTCATGTCCCCTGCCCCACCATGCCCACTCACATGACATAGTGCCTGGCAGGAAGCAGAGGGTTGCTGGGCCACCAGCTTACAGGCAGCTCCCAACTCTACAGTATCGTCATATTGTGCTCAGTACAGGTGGAATGAGCTGCTTGTGCAGGTACAGTGCACTGGCTGTGCCTGCATCCTCACTGTGGGCCGACTTGGCCACCACAGCTCCCACTGAGTCAGCTGTCCAGCAAGTCAGCCCTGTGCAAGCTGTGTCGCAGCCCAAGTGCAAACGATAAAGCACGCTCAAGCCTATTGTATTAATTGTATGCAGTGAAGAGAACGACGCCCAGTCCTCCATGTCGGACTCCGAAAGTGGGCCATGGTGCCCACCTTGAGTCTGTTCTCCACCAAGTCAATCTTGGGCACAGCTGTTTTGCACCCACTCACTGTCCCAGCACCTGCAGAGCAGCATTACATAGCAGTCATATAGATGCACTCATACAGGTCTTCCCATGCAGCTACTAGGTCATGTCCCCTGCCCCACCATGCCCACTCACATGACATAGTGCCTGGCAGGAAGCAGAGGGTTGCTGGGCCACCAGCTTACAGGCAGCTCCCAACTCTACAGTATCGTCATATTGTGCTCAGTACAGGTGGAATGAGCTGCTTGTGCAGGTACAGTGCACTGGCTGTGCCTGCATCCTCACTGTGGCCGACTTGGCCACCACAGCTCCCACTGGAGTCAGCTGTCCAACAAGTCAGCCCTGTGCCAAGCTGTGTCGTGCAGCCCAAGTGCAAACGATAAAGCACGCTCAAGCCTATTGTATTAATTGTATGCAGTGAAGAGAACGACGCCCAGTCCTCCATGTCGGACTCCGAGGGCCATGGTGCCCACCTTGGAGTCTGTTCTCCACCAAGTCAATCTTGGGCACAGCTGTTTTGCACCCACTCACTGTCCCAGCACCTGCAGAGCAGCATTACATAGCAGTCATATAGATGCACTCATACAGGTCTTCCCATGCAGCTACTAGGTCATGTCCCCTGCCCCACCATGCCCACTCACATGACATAGTGCCTGGCAGGGAAGCAGAGGGTTGCTGGGCCACCAGCTTACAGGCAGCTCCCAACTCTACAGTATCGTCATATTGTGCTCAGTACAGGTGGAATGAGCTGCTTGTGCAGGTACAGTGCACTGGCTGTGCCTGCATCCTCACTGTGGGCCGACTTGGCCACCACAGCTCCCACTGAGTCAGCTGTCCAGCAAGTCAGCCCTGTGCCAAGCTGTGTCGTGCAGCCCAAGTGCAAACGATAAAGCACGCTCAAGCCTATTGTATTAATTGTATGCAGTGAAGAGAACGACGCCCAGTCCTCCATGTCGGACTTCCGAGTGGGCCATGGTGCCCACCTTGGAGTCTGTTCTCCACCAAGTCAATCTTGGGCACAGCTGTTTTGCACCCACTCACTGTCCCAGCACCTGCAGAGCAGCATTACATAGCAGTCATATAGATGCACTCATACAGGTCTTCCCATGCAGCTACTAGGTCATGTCCCCTGCCCCACCATGCCCACTCACATGACATAGTGCCTGGCAGGGAAGCAGAGGGTTGCTGGGCCACCAGCTTACAGGCAGCTCCCAACTCTACAGTATCGTCATATTGTGCTCAGTACAGGTGGAATGAGCTGCTTGTGCAGGTACAGTGCACTGGCTGTGCTGCATCCTCACTGTGGGCCGACTTGGCCACCACAGCTCCCACCGGGAGTCAGCTGTCCAACAAGTCAGCCCTGTGCCAAGCTGTGTCGTGCAGCCCAAGTGCAAACGATAAAGCACGCTCAAGCCTATTGTATTAATTGTATGCAGTGAAGAGAACGACGCCCAGTCCTCCATGTCGGACTTCCGAAAGGGCCATGGTGCCCACCTTGGAGTCTGTTCTCCACCAAGTCAATCTTGGGCACAGCTGTTTTGCACCCACTCACTGTCCCAGCACCTGCAGAGCAGCATTACATAGCAGTCATATAGATGCACTCATACAGGTCTTCCCATGCAGCTACTAGGTCATGTCCCCTGCCCCACCATGCCCACTCACATGACATAGTGCCTGGCAGGGAAGCAGAGGGTTGCTGGGCCACCAGCTTACAGGCAGCTCCCAACTCTACAGTATCGTCATATTGTGCTCAGTACAGGTGGAATGAGCTGCTTGTGCAGGTACAGTGCACTGGCTGTGCCTGCATCCTCACTGTGGGCCGACTTGGCCACCACAGCTCCCACTCGGGAGTCAGCTGTCCAGCAAGTCAGCCCTGTGCCAAGCTGTGTCGTGCAGCCCAAGTGCAAACGATAAAGCACGCTCAAGCCTATTGTATTAATTGTATGCAGTGAAGAGAACGACGCCCAGTCCTCCATGTCGGACTCCGAGTGGGCCATGGTGCCCACCTTGGAGTCTGTTCTCCACCAAGTCAATCTTGGGCACAGCTGTTTTGCACCCACTCACTGTCCCAGCACCTGCAGAGCAGCATTACATAGCAGTCATATAGATGCACTCATACAGGTCTTCCCATGCAGCTACTAGGTCATGTCCCCTGCCCCACCATGCCCACTCACATGACATAGTGCCTGGCAGGGAAGCAGAGGGTTGCTGGGCCACCAGCTTACAGGCAGCTCCCAACTCTACAGTATCGTCATATTGTGCTCAGTACAGGTGGAATGAGCTGCTTGTGCAGGTACAGTGCACTGGCTGTGCCTGCATCCTCACTGTGGGCCGACTTGGCCACCACAGCTCCCACTCGAGTCAGCTGTCCAGCAAGTCAGCCCCTGCAAGCTGTGTCGTGCAGCCCAAGTGCAAACGATAAAGCACGCTCAAGCCTATTGTATTAATTGTATGCAGTGAAGAGAACGACGCCCAGTCCTCCATGTCGGACTCCGAGTGGGCCATGGTGCCCACCTTGGAGTCTGTTCTCCACCAAGTCAATCTTGGGCACAGCTGTTTTGCACCCACTCACTGTCCCAGCACCTGCAGAGCAGCATTACATAGCAGTCATATAGATGCACTCATACAGGTCTTCCCATGCAGCTACTAGGTCATGTCCCCTGCCCCACCATGCCCACTCACATGACATAGTGCCTGGCAGGGAAGCAGAGGGTTGCTGGGCCACCAGCTTACAGGCAGCTCCCAACTCTACAGTATCGTCATATTGTGCTCAGTACAGGTGGAATGAGCTGCTTGTGCAGGTACAGTGCACTGGCTGTGCCTGCATCCTCACTGTGGCCGACTTGGCCACCACAGCTCCCACTCGGAGTCAGCTGTCCAGCAAGTCAGCCCTGTGCCAAGCTGTGTCGTGCAGCCCAAGTGCAAACGATAAAGCACGCTCAAGCCTATTGTATTAATTGTATGCAGTGAAGAGAACGACGCCCAGTCCTCCATGTCGGACTTCCGAGTGGGCCGAGCGAGCAAAAGGTTTCTTTAAAGCGCTCGGAATCGCAGCAAACTGCACATGCAAGTAGGCAAAGAGGTGGCGTATCAATTGATGAGCTGTGTTTGGTGCTCGAGAGCTTCTGGGAAAGAGTACACTGCGGCCTGGCTTTCCTGCGGAACCTTGCAACCACTTTGCACTCATCTTAGTTCTATGCTTGTGAGGTGATGACTTTGTCATGAGAGCGCAGCCCGCATGTGCTCGGATCGCTATTGGGTGGAACGGCATTTGGGCCCGCGTGCTGGGACGCCAAGGCGTTATTGATCGACTAGGCACTTGTATTACTTGCAACTCTTGCTGTTGTATTCTTCATGGCCGCAAGATAATTTTATCACACCTGTATTCTCCCGCGCTAGACTCGCAACACCTTCCTGGCCTGTCAAAAGAGCGCTCTAAGATGTAGCATTCCAGTAAGCTACTCCTCTATTCAAACCGTTACAGCACCCTTCACGTGAGGCTGTCTTCATGGCGCCATTCGCCCTTGGCTTTCCAACGACCATCCAGCCCTGGTCGCTGTTCGTCGTCACCTGTTCCGGCGCTAAGAGAACTCGTACAGCTCGATGCAAACTTCTCCTTGGGCTGCTTATCGGACCAGTTCAGAGACAGCCGGGGAAGCGGTCAACGGGTCAGCGCAGCTCATGGACGCCCAGGCCCTGGTTGCGCCGCTAGTTCACCTGGGCTGACTTCCCTACTTGCAGAGAGTGTAGTAAGCTCTACTAGTTATTGCCAGAGCCCTACATGCGCTGATCGGCATGGCATAACAGGCACCAGGGCAGGGCAGCCAGGGGGTAGCTGAAGGTAGGTGGGCACCTGTGGTGCCGTGCACATGTCCTTGTGCAACCTTTACAGCACAGTATCATCTATGGACACTTGCCTGCTCATAACCATGGCAACACATGTGCAAGCACATGCAATAGTCCCCTCTGCTGCAACAGCGGACACATTGGTGTGGGCCATGTTCCGCTGACACTGGTCATGGATGTCTTTAGGCCACAGCACGAGCTCCAAGTCTGATTGCAAATGCACTGCAGAACGCTTCATCAAGTGCATATATGTACCAGTCTAATACAGAAGCCGTGACGTTGTAGAGCGGAACCTGGTCTTGGTGGAGGGGTAGACATGCCGACCGTCGACTCCAGCGGCACAGTATGACAAAGCTCGTGCGAGTACGCCCACCCGCTCACCTGAGTAGTACTCACCTTGCATGTCCCAATGGTAAAAAGCTGAGGGCTGACCAGCCCGGCAAGGCCAACGGTGTGCCCCGGGTGTTGGTCTCCTCTACACTTCACCAAGGGCCTTTTTGGACCTCATGCTATGGGGCTGGACCACTGCGCAGCAGCCCCTGCCCCAGCCCCCACCCCTGCCTGGCCCCAGCCCCCACCCCGGCCCTGGCACCAGCTCTGAGGTGGCCAAAGCAGACCTGGCGGCTGCCCTGGCCCCCACTCTGGCGCTGCACGCACTTTCCCACGTGCTGGCGGAGTGGGCAGGCATGGCGGTGGGTGATGGGCTTGGGCAAGACCGGGGTGCTGAGGTGTACTGAATGGCTCTCCTGCTGTGGCTTGGGAAACCAAAACCCTAAAAAAACCCTGCTGGTGCTCCCTCGTGACATGGAGCACGAGCAGCAGTAGCGCCACCGGATCAGGACCAAACAGGACCGACCGGCGGTGCAGGGGGTGCTGTTGCCTCTGCAGCTGCAGCACGGCAGAGGAGGAGGTTGCGCGGCTGGCTGGCGATCCACTGCTGCGTGCGCTGCCGGGGTGGTGGTGGTGGGCGGCAGGCGGATGCTGGGCAAATTTGACAATATGGCGGTTGTGTTGGTGGTGGGCGCCGGGGACCTGCTATGCCTGGAGGAGCAGCGCCCTTGCGGCAGCCTGCCGGGCGACGTGAGCAGTGTGGGCTTCCGCACGGTAGTAGGCGGTGACACCGTTCCCGGTCCTGGGAGTGATGCACTGGTGCAGCTGGGCCGTGGAGTAGGCGGCAGGGGGTTAGCCAGCGACGCAGCGCCTGGTGGGATAGGCGCCGAGTGAGAGGACCGGCTGCAGGCAGGCACTCATGGTGCGTGGTGGGGAGGGAGGCTGGGCGCCAGGGTTAGGGGAGGGACGGGAGTGCTGCAGAGTGTTGGGAGCACTGAACCGCTGTCAAACCCTGCGTGGTGACGGGTGCAAAGGCTTGGCAAGTGCGGAGACCAGTGTAGGTTTGCAGAGACAGAAGCACATAGTGGCGGGTACGTTCGCTCAGATCCAGCACAACTGCCAACAGTCCTTGCAAGCCAGCAAATCACACGGACACTATGAAACCTGTTCGACGGCCATGTCCTTTTTATGAGTGAAACTCCACAATGGCATGAGCTGCTCCTGCCGGCTGACTCCTCCTCGGTCACCATCCCCTGCCCTCCCTACCCAGCGCTCCGGACCTTTCCTGTCATACGCGGCCTTGCGGCGTCCTCCCACCCCTGGCCTTAACTTGGCCCCCCGGTTGGCTGCCACCGCCTGCCACGTGGCGCCTACACAGCCGCCCAGGTCCCTGGCCTCCACCAGCACCAAAGCAGCGGGGCGCAGAGGGCGGGTGGGCCGAGCCAAGTGGTGCAGGCAGAGCGGCAACTTGGGCGGCAGCAGCACTGGCGGCAGAGAGGGCAGGGCTGGGGACCAAGATGGGGCAGCTGGGGAGCAAGCCCCTGTAGCAGCGGCCGAGGTGTACCAATTACAGCAGCTGCGAGCTGCACTGCTGCCCCATTGGACGGGAATGGAGGCGCAGGAGGGCCTGGAGAAACGGAACCTGAAGGCACGTCGGCTTTACCCCAGCTGGCGGGCGGCACCGTAGGGCAGGGGCAGGGGGTAGGGCGGCGGACGGTGCTTTCCAGGGTTGCAGCGGTGGCAGCGGCAGAGGGCTGGGAGGACCCTGTCCTGTTGCTGCAACAGGCGGATGGCAATGTCGGGCCAGCAGGCAGTTGCTATGTGGCGGTATCGACGGTCAGGTGGTTGAGGCGTGCGCGGGGCAGCAGGGTGAGCAGGATGGCGACCTTGCCGAAGAACCTGGGGGGGGCCCAGGATGAGTGGGTGGCAGGCCCCGCCCCCCGCCAACCCCCAGGCCTCGCCGCACTCCTCACCGTATCCGCCGCTGTCCCGGCAGCCGTTCCCATTCAGCAATGCCACGTGGCGGATATCCCACGTGCATGTGTCGGTGTAGCCCTGCAGCAGGCGGTGGCATGGGGCCGCTGGCGGAGGTGGCACAAGTGATGGCGGGAGCGGTGGGGAGGCAGGTGGCAGGGTCAGTGCCGCACGTGCTGCAGGAGGCGTGTGGATCCGGGACTGGGACGAGTGCAGCGCACAGGCATGCCGACAGCAGGGATGGCGTGGCAGCCAGGGGGCTTGTGTGGGACACGCCGGGCTGCTTGCGCCATAAGGCGTGCAGCTGAAGCCCCTGTCGTGGCTGCGGCAGCACAAAAGGTGGCGGCATCGCGAGCAGCAAGTGAGGTGAGGCGCGGCAGCCCGGTCGCTGGCAGGTGGCGCACGCTGGGTGGCGACGCTGCCAGTCACGCTCGCAGGCGGCGGCTGGTTGGTCGCAGGCGGAGCAAGTGGTGCCGGTGGGCAGCAGGCAGGCGACAGCGCACCTGAAGGAGTTCTGGCGCAGGTGGGTGGGAGGGCGGGCGGGGCCGAGGGCATGGTTAGCAGGCATCATAGCTTGGCCATGTTAGCTGGGTACTGCACATCTGAAGATGCGCCACGCTGGTCCTTGTGGCGGTTGAGAAGTGTCGCTGTGCAGGCTCCGGACGTGGTTTGGGACCAACTGCTCGTGGCAACCCTTCCAACTCCCCGCTGCCGCCCCGTTACAGGTCCTGCTGCGCGTGCCGGGCAAGAGCCGTACACGAAACGCTGTGACCTTCGTGCCCGTGCCCGGCAGGGGCAGCCATGGCAGCGGGGCCTGGCGCGGGGTGTGTGTGGTGGAGAGGAGCTGGGGAAGCCGTACCCGCATTTGTGAGTCACGGGCAGGTGTAGACGCCCATGGGCCAGGCGCTGCAAGGCAGCAGCACAGGTTGCCAGACTGTGCACTCTGCCCCTCCGCCCCGACTCCGGTTGGGTCCCAGGGCCGGGGTCGGGCGTGCTCATGGGCTTGCTAAGTCGCATGCCTGGCGCTGTGGCTCCCGTCCAAGCAGCGGTGGCAGAAGCGGATGTCGAGGGTGGGAGAGCGAGGCAGCGGAAGCCGCGGCAGTATCTCCACCCGCGGTCTGCGCGGATAGCGTTTTGTCCTGCCTGGACTGGGCCCCGCTGTTGGGGGCGGGCGGGCAGCTGTAGTGGTTGCGACGGTTGTGGCGGTTGTGAGAGGGGAGGCACTGCGGCCTGCATGGCGGTTAGCCGATGCGAGACGGCGGCAGCTCCCTGTCCGTGGGGCAAACAGTCCTCCAGTGGCAGCCGTCGGGGCAGTGGTACCCTTGGCGCAGCTGGATGGGTATCGACTTGTGTGCTGCCCCTTTCTGTGTTTTGTTGTGTCTGGTTCTGCTCCGGGGCCCATACCCGCGGCAATGCTGTTTGCAGCGGTGGTGCTTCTGGCCAGGGGCGTGTGCAAAGGCTGCAGCAGGTGCAGGAAGAGGTGTGATTGACACATGCACCCGACACACGTCAGGCCGGTGCTTCAGCAAGGCAGGCGGCAGTTGCACAGGCATTGACAACGATTGGGGACGTTGCCGCTGGCCGCTGCTGGCTGTTGTTGTAGTGCACGTGTGTGACCGGTGGGGGCCCAAAGCAGTAAATGCTGTTCGTCCGGGGCCCAAAACAGTAACTGCTGCCGGTAGGGGCCCTAAGCAGTAAGTGCTGCAGGTCCGGGGCCAAAAACAGGCCACACCCTGAAGTAGTTTGGGCAGGTGCCGTGGCTATAACATGAGTAAGCCTTCTGTACCTACCATGCAGAACCTGAAAACTCCATGTGGTGCCATTCATAAGCGTCTGGGCTTCTTGCCTTTGTACCATTATGACGTGTGCAGCATGGTGCTGCACAGTGTGGTAGAGACGGAAACAGAGCCTGGGCATTTCCTGGCCTCACATGGAGGCTAACAGGGCCCAGTCTCTGCCTGGTACGACTTTGAGCTTAATAAGATACCGCTGGACTGAGGACCTTGGAGCATGACTTAGGATGTGCTGCACACTACACTATTGGTAACTGTGGCTTAGAAGCCAGAGCAAAGGCTGGTGGGGTCTGGCATATTGCTACGTTCACCTCGTACCTGGGTTTCTCTTGGGGTCAGGGCCAACCCCAAACAAGACGGGTGTGTTTGCCACTGTCGCCCTCCCTTCCACAGCCATGTAATGAGAGCCCTCCTTTGATGCTACGTACCCTACCATGCACCCGGGGCCTTGCCACCTGTCTTGCTGTCCTCAGCCTTTGCGGCCAATTGTGACGGGTGCCGCAGAGTGCCACAACTCACTGCCTGTATGGCCATGCATCCCCTATGTTGGAACATGGCAGCCCCCCTCCCCCTAACCAGATTAGCAATCCCATTTGCTGCATGTAGTAGGATGCGGTGATGGGAGGTACAAACGCATGTTCCAAAAGCAGAGTTAAGAGGACTAGACCCTTGACTAGACCGCCATGGCATGTGCCGTTACCAAGACGGTAAGAGCACGAGGACAGAAGCTGTAGGTCCAGCCGCTGACAATTCCACTTATCTTTTATGCATTTATTCCAGCTGTGTCGGTGGCCCCCCGGCCCGCGCGGGACAGACGTATGCATGCTCGCGCAAATGCTATGCGATTCTACCTGCAACGAGGGTAAAAGCCGTCCGCCGTGAGCCCGAGAAGCGGAGGAAGAATTAGTAGTGCGACGAGTAAGCAAGGCATGGCCGGGGGACGGCGCTAGGAGGGGACCCAGGTAGAAGTAGGCGTCGGGCCGGCGGGCGGGTACGGTCCATTCGCTGAATGTCTTGATAGCATTACGATACGGACTGTATGCTGCATTGGTGGGCACCACGTGCACTGTGCCAGTCAGTCATTCATCAGTCATCCACCTGCTGCACGGACAAAGGCGCCATGGTCTAGTCCCAAGGCTCCTCTGGCCATGCGCCTGCATGCCAGCATCCCCGTCCCTGAGAGTGTACGGCAGTCCAGGGCTGTCCTGCTGTAAAAAGCATAACTGCTTATTATCATGAGATGCACAATCAGTGCAAGTGTCAAACCGCAAGGCATGTTGCTTGCAGGTCTGAGCGGGGTCAGGGACACCGCCATAGTACCTAAATCTGTAAGGGCAGAGGACCCCCTTTGGAGAGGGCTCCCTTGGACAGGACTCCTTTGTACAGAGATTTTCTCGTATGTAGCCAGATTTAGCAGTACGATATGCCATGCTGTATGTCTTAGTAACATGCCACTACGCTGACTGGCAGGCCAGTCTTGCATGGGGTTTCCGTACACCTCGGCATCTCCACTGGTGTGCCCCATTACGCCGCATGAGGAAGAACCTGGACAAAAGCACTCCTGGGGTTGCATATCCCCTACATGCGATTCTATCACATTACATGCATTCCCGCTCTCTCTGATTAGCTAGGAGGAGTCTCCTAGACGCTGACACGGACGCAGGGCTGGCATCTTATTTAATTTTCACTATATAATCCAGTTTCCAGCCCGCAGAGCGGAAAATGTTTGAGGGATTTAGTTGCAACCGACCAAATTTCTGCCCCCGACTCATGGCTAAATAATTGCCGGTTCACTATTTATGCCACATGCCGAGGCGCGAGTTAGTCGGGCTGAGCTGGACCCCTCCCCCACGCGCTGCTCTGCGGCCATGCCCCCTTGCCGTCAACATGCGCCCGTGTTCTCCTCTCGTTCAGCACAATGCCTTCCTAGCGCACACCTGGCCGGTGTCGCCGCAAAAGGGCTACGGCGGCAGTAAGTCAAGTACCAGGGAACAGAGTATGAGGGCGTTTCCGCAGCCATGCAACGGGATACCGTAGGCGAGAAGTGCATTTTTGGGGCAGGATGCCCGTACGGCGCAGGCGGCGCTGGCAGAAAATTATTTCCCAGAGTGGCACCCGGGTTCACTAAAGACACGGCCCCGAGGGCCCGGCATTTAATTCGATCCGACGTATGGGCTTGGCGGAAGATGCCAGCCCTGCTGACACCGAGGCTTGGCGCACTGTTACAGGCTAGCGCTGTCCGGCCAGGAGGTCCTAGCCTACAGCAGTATACCATAGTGATCAGAATTTTTCGTGAAATTATGGTTCGGGACACCCCAAAAAATAGGCCAATAATAGCATTTCGGGACATGAATCAGGTGGATTTACAGACCTGATACAGGATTCGGGATGGGCCTCCTGCAAATGGCGGTTGTGCCAGCAGCATCCAGCAAAAGAGGCATGCATGTGGTTGGGCAGCGCAGTGCCCAACAAGAAAGCGGTGTCGGAACGACTGGACTAGGTACAGGTTTTCGAATGCACACGGGCTGCTGGGCAGCGAGAGGACACCAGGGCTTTTACGTGCCATATGCTTCGTGACACACGGTTTCGGGATTACGTGGCTCGTCCAGCAGGATAATATTTTTTCGTGATACAATTCGGGATATTTTCCGACCATTAATTTCACGAAAAATTCGTATCACTACGGTATGCTCGCCCACCCTTTCCACGCCGGAAGACCACCCCACCAGCAGGACTGCAAAGTGCTTCCGCGCCATTGCACCTGGTACCTAACCGCAGTCACTGGGAGCCCATAGCAGCCGGCCAAACCGACGGACCCACGCATTGCTAAATTGTCACCAGCAAATAAAGGATCACGAGCTAGCACCAAGTAGTGCCTTACTTTTAGAAGTACCGACAACGTGCACCAGGTCCAACCCAACGCCCCCAAAGTTTTATTGTTACCATCTTGCCCTATCAACCTGTACCGTCTCGTTCAGCAACGCTTTCCCAAGTGTCCACACGCGCGCCAGCACTGAAGCAACGTCAGCCAGTCACCCAGTCTACAAGCCAAGCAGTATGCACCCCCGCCATGTCCGTTCCATGCCCGACCCAACTGCAATGTCGCCAACACACCGTCATGCAGGATTGGCAGGCACACTGGAACGGCACCAGGGGTAAGCGCATACAGCTATGCACAGCACACTTGACTCCACCAAAACCCTTCCCACCCTGCCTCCGTGCGTTTATGTCCATCCATGTCTGCTAACATGACCAGTCCAGAAGCCACACCACACCTGACGACGGAGCGCAAATGCACGATCGGACCTATGTGCGACAGTGTGCTGCTAACCACAACACGTGCCACGTGTGGCACTGACACCCCATCCATGTGAACTCCCGCTGGCCCTCCGCCCAGCCTCCCAGTACGCCCCCTCCCCCCCGCTTCACCCCCAATCCAGGAAGCAAGGAGCGCGTCAGTGGACAGCCCAAAGAACATGTAAGTGCATTATGCCAAAAGGCTACCACTCAGATCTTCAGGTTCTCGTGCAAACAGCCGCAAAGCCGGTCAATGCGTGCTTTGCACCTCCCACCTTGCCCACAGGCTTCCCCACAGTAAGGCCCACGTGCACCACACCCGCACTTGCAAGCCAGTACGTACACTGCACTTACAGCATGCGTACTTACATACTGCCCAATACGTGGATCAGGGGAAGGCGGAACAGCGACCGCTGGCTAAGGGCAGGCTGCCCTGCATGGTGCTCCGGAACCGCCCACGCCAGCCCAGGACGTGTAATTCGCCGCAGCACCTAGTTGCCGAAGGACGCATGTGCACTGGCCTCAATGCCCACTGCTCCGCCTCCAGCAGGTGCTTCTCTGCGGTGGTAAACATACACACGACGGTAGTGGTTACTGTAATACACATGTCGGTCGGTGGCCGCCTGGAAGCCCACTGCCCCGGAACCCCCTCGTCCCTTTGCAGATGCCACAGTGCTGGCCTTCCCACCTCCATGCCCCCAAACCTACATTTCCCTTCGGTCGATACCATGCACAAACAGACACGTTTTGCTCGCACCCCACCTTTCATCTTCTCCTTCATGCCCCACGCCCCACCCCAACTGCATGGCGCAGCGCGAGCGTGTTGTCTCCAGGTGAGCCCGGCACAGCACCTGCAGTGTACGGCACAGTCTACGGCACGCAGCGCTCAGCACAGGGCCGCCGTCCCGGTGTAACGTCGTACGGCAGCACCGTACGCCCAACGGAATAAGACGATGGTGCAGGGGACGCGGCCGTGGACTTGCCGACCAGCATGACCTGAACCCTTGGGCTGCACCACCAGCGGATAACACCACAACCCAACCTCTATGCCCGCGGATCCCTCAGACCTTTGCCGGGTTACGTTACAGCCAGCTTCTTCCCACACCTCCTGCAGCTCCTGCCAACTCCCCTTACACCGACACACCTGCAGCATGTGCCCCCACCATACTCTCTCCTGACCCCATCCCCCACCTCACCACGCCTCCGTACCCCAACTCCCAACCCCAACGCCTGACCCCCCACCTGCAGCGTGGGCCACACCGCCGCCCCCAGCTGCGCCCCGTGCTGCTCCGGAGCCAAGGTGAAGGCTTTGCACACGCCCAACAGCGCACGGAACTCATACACATTGAGCCGACTGAAAGTACAGGGGAGAACATACTGGTTAATATAGATATATATTTATGCGCCATGTGCCATACATGCACTAAAGCAAGCCTAGCAAGCACCAGGTGCTGCTGTGGGCTTGTCACCCAGCAGCAGAACTGGGAGCTCGTTGCGGACCGGTGATGCAAAGTTGTCGTCATGTTGTTGTCACTGCCTATGCCTAATGCAAGGCCTGACGCATGAAAGCTTGTCTCTAGAGCACCCAGATGGTTTTATGCATGTGGTGGTGCTGGTGCTAGCCTGGTTCAGCTTCGGACACCCGCTAGGCGCTAGCCTGTCCCTTCCTGTCTACTTACTTATAATACTTAATACAGGCAAAAAGGGGGCTGGAGTAGGCGGCTGGGGTAGGGGCAGGGCCGAGAACGGATGCGCATGTGCAGGCCGGCTGCGCAACATGTTGCACAGTGCGGTCAAGTGCAGGGCTGCCAGGGCATGCGGTGGGTGGGCGGGCTGAAGGCGCACACATACACCGACGCAGAGTACGTATACCCAACGGCACTTGTTCGTGTTGTTCAAGCCACCGCCGTGCCCTTTCCATCTCGCAGACCATTGGGTGCCGGCAGCAGCAGCGTGGGCGGCCTGTCCAACTATGGCGGCAGTCCGGCAGCCCAGGTGGTTATTTACATGTTCAAGATGTGACACACCTCAGGGAGGGCTTGCCCCATGCGCCTGCACCGCGGCAACCAGCATGCACAAGGCGCAGTCGGTGGTGCAACGCGTGCGTGTGGGCTGTGTAATGGTAGGCTGTATATGTGGAGTGTTTGATAGACACGCGTTTAGATCACAGACGCACGGCATGGCATCCAACACGCGGCCAGACGCCGCATGCATGTACACGTACCGGTAGCAACACCCAACAGCGAGAGAGTAATAGTAGTAACAGGGATCATCCAAATCTCACATAGCCAGTAGGCTGTTTTCTTATGCAAGCAGCCGAGCAAAATGTGAGGCCTACTTGCATGCATGCACTGCGAGCACATCAACAGTCGTGGGTGCGCGTAACAACTGCGTGCGCGTGACAAATGTGCGGGTGTCACCGCACCCCTACGGTAACCCCTGCACGTGCCATGCATGCGGAGTGGTGCACTGCGTTAGCACTGCACGCCGCCCCATTGCTCAATTAAGGTGCATGCCGCCCCGTAAGCCGCAGAAGCACGGCAAGTACGGCAACACCGACTGGGATGCCAAGACGTAAGAACTAACGCGCAGCCCATGGTAACGCCAACGCCCTGAAGCTACCGCATCCCCACACGCCTTTGACGCTCCTTTCGGCGGCGCGTATGGGCTTGTACCCAACACGTGGAAAAGATGCGACACTCATTGTTGCAGAGCACCTATTGCATGTATTAAGCTATTAGTCTTCCAAATGCAAGAAAGAATCCTTGCATTAGCTCGCATCCCTGCGGCCGAGACTGAGGCAGTTCGCTTGCAGCCCCGCACAAGCACGCAGCCAGCTAACACGGTGCCAAGCGCTCAGCTGTTCGTTCAGGCTACAGGTTGGGAACCGTGGTGTCCGAGGCAACGCTGTAGAAGGACCAGAACTTGCTGGTGCCGTTGACGATCTGCAGCCCGCTGTTGGTGGCGGTGCCGCACATGTCCACAACGGGGTTGTTGCGGCCGCCGCTGCCCGGGCACAGGTCCGTGCAGGCCAGGTCGGGCGCGCGGCGCAGCTGGGAGATCTCGCGTGTGTCCTTGTGCAGCGTGGCCATGCACAGGCGCCCCTGCAGGATTAGGAAGCCGACCTCCGACCCCTCAAGGCTCAACTCGGCGATCTCCGTTCTTTTCTCGTCAGCCCTCGTCAGGCATCTGGCCTGGTTGTTGTCGTCCAGGTCTTCCTGCACGGTCACCGTGTACCTGTAGTTTACCCCGGTAGTCGTGTCCAGGAATGGGCCGCTCCGCTGGATCATGGCGGCCGGGCCGTTCTTGATGCTGGCCAGGAAGAAGCAGCCGGCGTACCTCTTGTTGAAGGCTGCACGCAGGGTGCGGGTGGCAGGGGAGGGGCCGGGTGCAAGGCTAAGGGGTGACTTGCTCGCTCCCCGGCAGGCCAGGGTGCAGGTCCATGGGGCACTGGGTTGGCATCAGCGGGTCTGGGCAGGGGCTCACCAGAGCCCTGGGACTATTTATGCACGTGCCAACCTGTGCAACGCCATGTGTGCTGGCCAGCAGATCCCCCTCAGGGCAATCAGCGCCAGCCACTTCCTTAGGTCTAGCAACCAAGCAACCTATACTCCAATCGTTGGCCCACAGAACACATGCATGCTTTGCCGTGCACCTACCGGGGTGTCCCCGCAGCCCGCTACTTACTGTCATTTGCGAACGGCAGGCGCACAAAGTCAGTCTCCAGTGCTGCAAACCGCCGCACGACGGTCTCGTCTGTGTCCGGCTCCGTGTACCTGCGGCACAGCGCACAAGTCAACACGTCAGCGGCTGGGCAGCCTGGCTCCCTGCACGGCCGGTGCCGTCAGGGGTGGCTCCATCAGTCCGCTGTCATCCTCAACGCGCAGCCCCAGGGCCGACGCGGGGCTGGTACCACTTACACGTCACTGGCCGTCCTTTCATGCCACACCGCAAGGTAAAAGCTGTTGCGCGGCATGTGCAGTACAGCGACAAAATAGGCGAGCCCCCGGCGTCAAGCCGGCTTCCAGAGGCGTCAACCCCACGCACCCGCCCTGGCCACAAGCCCCTCGTTCAACCCACATCCATACGAATTCCGTGTAGGGATAATTAATCGCCGCCCCCCCCCCCCGCCCCTGAGCACCGACCAGCTCTTTTGCCCCGTTGTCGTTTGTTCTGCCGCTCGCCGCTAACCCCGTCTTTTGCAGGCTGACAGTTGCCGATATAGTTACTTTGCCGCTTTGCGGTTACCCCCCCGCCCTCCCCAGCTACTCACGTGGCGCGCAGCGTGATCAGGTCCTTGCGGGCGGAGATGGTGCGCGGCCGCCGTGTGGGCAGCCCCGCAGCGTGTCGTTGTACACCATGCCCTCGATGTATGTCTCCAGGTTGGCGGTGGTGAAGCCTCCCGCAGTGGTGAAGGTGGACGGCTGCTCGCCGGTGCTCCTGGAGGCGGTCTGGCCCGTCGGCAGGCCCAGAGACAGCTCGTTCTGCACCATGGGCGGGTGGGTTGGGAGGTGGCATGGAAGGGAGCAGCAGCGCGTGAGCGGATGGGCTAGCAGGTCTGCGCGGCGGCAGTGTGGATGTGATAATGGTAATGCTATGCGTGCGCATTGCGTGAGACCACGCGCGGTGCCAGCCGGTGCAAGTGGGATGGGTGCGGGTAGTGAGCGGCATAATGCGACTAGTGCCAGGCGCCTGCATTGTACTAAGGTGCGTGCAACGCTGTGGCCTACAAGGCAAAGACTCGCTTCCTAGCACCTAAAGAGTAACACAGCACATACGAGCGACCGGCGTCTGTCTGGGCCTTACGTTTGGTTGCATGGGTTTCACTGGCGATGGCGTAGGTTCCTGTCCGCCCTGCGCCAGGCGGCGGCGGGCTGCCGAGCCTCCGTCGAACGGCAGCTCGGACTTCTCGGCATCGTTCTGCAGGTGCTTGATCCCTGGGCCCAGCAGCACCACGCCCTTGCCGCGCACGTGGTAGCGGGCCAGGGCCGCCTGGAAGGGGAGCTGGTTGTACTGCCAGGCGTACGGCTGCATGAGGTACAGGTCGGTGTTGGCGCCGTCGCTGGTGCGGAAGGCGTCCAGGCTCAGCAGGTAGCTGCCGCCCATCTCAGCCTCGGTGGCGAAGCGCGCGCCGGGGGACACGCGGACCAGGTACCTGGGGGCGGGACGGGCAGGGCAGGCGCATGCAGGTGGAGCGTTGCTCGGACTACGGTGACCCACATTGCGTGCCGCCCGCAGACTGCCAGCTATGCAGCAGGCTGGTTCGCCAATGGCGTTGGGCCACCAGAGTGAGTATGGTACAGCCAAAGTAAGGTACGGCTGCCATACACACAGTACGGCAAGGTACGGCTGCCACACGCACAAGGCACACCACGCGCAGCAGGGTCAGGCTGTGCAGGGCCCATGGCGCACTCACTGGATAAAGGGCACGTAGGCGGGGTCGGAGCCACGCAGGCGGACCTTGCCCACTGCGCCCCCGGACTGGTTGTAGGAGCCGGCCCACAGCAGCGTGTTGTGCAGGAAGGAGGCCCACGACCGCCCGAACGCGGGCAGCGTGCCGGCGGGAAACAGGTCCGTGTTGCTGCAGCACACCTTGAGCAAGTCCTCAGAAGCAACGATCGCCACACGGCCGCGGCACAGCGTGTCGACGCCGCTGACCGGCTGGGCGGTGGGTGCCGCGGGGCGCGGCTTCTGGGGTGGTGGCTTCTTGAATGTCCAGCGGGGCGGCGGGGGAGACTTCTTGTGCCACTTGTCCACCCACCAGGTGTTGAGCCGGCGGCCCTTGTAGCCGTGGTGTCCGTCGTCCCAGTGGTCGTCGTGGCCATCGTGCCCCCACTCGTCGCAGGGGTCGGTGCCGTAGGTAGCCAGGCGGCGGCCCTTGTGCTGGGGGTTGCAGGGGTCCTCGCAGGGGTCGTAGCCGTAGGTGGTGAGGCGGCGGCCGTGGTTGGCGGGGTGGCAGGGGTCGCAGGGGTCGTCGGTGGTCAGGCGGCGGCCGTGCCACTTGCTCCAGGGCTTGCTGTTGCCGTTCTTGTACTTGTCGTAAAAGTCCCACGGCTTGCAGGGCGACGGGGGGCGTTGGGGGCGTTGGGGGCTCTGGGGGATTTGGGGGCGGGGCGGGGACGGGGGCGACACTGGGGACGGGGCGGCGCACGACCGGTTGTACACCAGGTAGGAGGCGGCGAGGGCGGTGCCGGAGTCGGCCACCAAGATGGGGAACGCGTTGCCGATGAGCTTCAAGTACGGCAGTGCGTCGATGCTGCTGGCGTTGAAGGGGAAGGTGGTGGTGGCGCCCACAGCGGCAGGTGACACGATCGCGGGCAGCTCCTGTGCCAGGTTGCGCAGGAACAGCACCAGGTTCTCCTCGGGGGTCAGGTAGGCCAGCCTAGGGCGGTCCTCGGGCCCGGGCGGAAGGTTGGGCGGCGCAGGAGGCAAAAAGGGCGCGAGGGGCTTGGATGGAGAACGAGGTGCCGGTGCCGGAGTATCTGCATGTGGCGGAAGAGGGTAGGGGTGGAGGTGGGGGGCGGGGCAGCAGCGGCCCCGGACAGCATCAGATGAGGCACGAGCAGTCAAGGCTTTCACGTCCCGTAAGCGTGTTGCAGCAGCCAGCAGCAAAGCAGCAGCCCTGATGCCCTATGCCCTACATAGGGCTAAGGCTGCCAGCCTGCTGCACCAGTGCGCACCACTGACTGCCGCCCTAGCTACGCACCGGTCCCCATCCTCGCCTCGCGGCCCAAGTACATGCAAACAAACTACTTCAGGCACACCGACAGCGCCGCCGCCTCCTGGCCCGGTGTCGAGGCACTCACACGGCTCGATGACGAAGATCTGCTCCAGCGAGTAGGTGCAGTCCCACGTCTTGACGTCGCCGGGAACCACCTCGCCGTTCACGCGGAAGCCCACACTCTGCCTTGCATACAGCGCGGGCGCCGAGTACGAGCAGTTCGTGCCTGTGGCGGGGAAGCCGATGGTCACGAAGCCACGTGGCGACACGCCGCGCGTGATGGCGGGCCCGCCATACACGCTGCCGTCCGCATCGATGGGCCGCTGCAGGAAAGTGCCCTGCAGGGCGTCGTCCGTCGCGGCGTTGGTGATGGTGTCGCAGTTGGCCAGGTACAGTGGGTAGGCGCGGCCCACGAAGCGGAACTCCTCATACTCATCGTCCGAGGTGTCGTTGAGGCGGGCAGCCGCACATAGGCGCGCGGCGTTGTTAAGCAGGCCGGCCTTGGACAGGACGCGGAAGCTGCAGGCGGGCAATGGGCGGCGTTGCGGAGTAGAGGACGGCGGTTTGGCCAGTGATTCGTTTGAAGCACACAACAGGCGGTTAACGATACACGCCCAAGGGATAGGAGGCAGGGACCTGACCATGGAGTGCCAGATGGACCTGCATGGACGTTGGCTACGGTAGGTGCGCAGCCGTCACCACTGCAGCACTAGGAGACACAGCCCATGCAGTGCCCACCGGCACCAAGCCAGCCGCCACGTCCTGCCATACCAAGGCACACACATGCGTGTTGAGGGCTGGGCACACATGCTTGAAACTCAACTGCACGGGGACCCATGCGTGTACAAGTGCTACTGTGCTGGTGCAGCAAGCCAGCGGTGCTGCCCTGTGATGCGTGTTGCGCCCACCTCGGGTAGCGCGTGGAGTCTGCAGAGTACGACACGACCAGGAATTGCTGCAGGTCAGCGGGGCTTCCGGCCTTCTTGTCGTCCATGTACACCAGCGACGCGCGGCCCGCCTCGCCTGCCATCGCGTCCGGCAGCTGCACGGTGAGGAAGCTGGAGAGGCCGGGGCCCTGGTCGCGGATGGTGACCCAGGGCCGGGCGGGGACCACTGCACGCGGGCAGGGCGGGCAGGGGTCAGGGCGGCAGGATGCGGAAGCGGAACAACGCGTGCTTGCCACCGGCAGCTGTGCACAGAGCTGCTCGTTATTGCGCAAGCACGGCGCCAAGCAATGCAACAGGGTTTGCTCGGTCATAAGCGTACAACAAGCCAAGCCGTATGTGGTGCCCACCCAGAAAATGCACACACGATACGCTTTAATGAGCACCGCGTCCAGGGACACGGACCGTGAGCGCCCGTGCCTCACCGTTGGAACCAAGGCAGGTGAGGGCGGCGGGCGCGCTGCTGCAGTCCGCGCGCAGGCTGGCAGGCAGCGGGCAGCCGCCGGCGGCCAGGCAGCTGCCGCCGAAAGCGCTGCCACCCACGCTGACGGTGCACGCGCCGCGCGGCTGCACGTTGGTGTTGAACTGCGTCTCCTCGCCGAACGCCACCTGCTGCGCCGCCTGCTTGCAGTCGCACTCGGCCAGCCGCGCGAAGCCGTTAGAGGACTGCACGCACAGGTCCTGGTCGCCCGCGGGGACAGACAGCAGGGGCCTGGACGGCCGGGTGGGCAGGGACAGGGCAGCGGGGTCAGGGTGAGAGGGTAGGGTAGCATGGGTGCTTCTTGTCCTGACATAACGGTCGCCTGTGGTTATTGCTCTCTGCCGATGGGTCTAGTGCGGCCCCGAGGGCACCCAACGTGCTGGGAGAGCGCAGGGTGATGGGTGGGTGCGTGCGGAATCGGAAGGCAGGGCGACATTTCGGTCATCAGTTACTTCTGTTGTTTTGAACTTTCGGCAATACGGTCCGTGTGCCCGCCGCACCATGCTGTCAGTGCTGCATTGTCACATGCAAGGGAGGTAGGTCCTATGGCACCGCACTGAGGCTTCAGCACAGCTTACTAGTGGCACAGCCGGCATGCGGGTAGGTCTTCAGTGCATGTTGCATTGGCATCGCTCAACGGGTATGGGTGATATGTGCAGTGCAACAAGTTGCGACTAGGATGGCACAGTGTAGACCTGGTGGGCATACGGCCGGACTTGACGAGACACGGCCGCATCGACCCATACAGCCCGATCAAGGACACGCGTTCCATTCCCCTGGTCCCCTTGCAGCCCGGTCAACGGCACCACCGCGGCCCACCCCGGCAGCCTCACCTGCTGTTGGGGCCCTTGCACCTCGCGAACAGGAACACCTGGTTGTCCGCGGGGCTGGCTGGGTCGCAGGGCTGGAAGCACACGGTGCCGCCCACGCGCAGGCCGGTGACCGTCAGGCACGTGCCAGCAGACGTAGCAACCACGGTGTGCGGCTCTGTGGGGGGAGCAAGAGTGGGGTCAGTAGCATCAAGTTACGGGTACGCTGGTCTGCACCGTGGGACTTGCAGCTTGTGAAACCGGTTTCGCTGGGCAGTCATCCTTGCCCGCATGCAGTTTACGCAGCTGTCTTCACATTCCGCTGTTCAATCCCAGGGAGCTCCCACCAGGTCCCCTCACCTCGGGCAGGGGTGCGCGGCGAGGGTGGAGGGCGAGGGGAGGGCGGGGGTGGAGAGGGCGGGAATGGTGAGGGCGGCAGCGGTGGTGAAGGGGAGGGCGGGGGTGGAGAGGGCGGGAATGGTGAGGGCGGCAGCGGTGGTGAAGGGGAGGGTGGAAGTGGGGATGGCGGGCGGGGGGATGGCGGAGGCGGGGAAGGCGGGCGAGGAGATGGGGGCGGGGGCGATGGAGGTGGGGGAGAGGGTGGTGGTCTTGGGGGGCGAGGTGACGGTGGGGGAGACCGCCTGATGGCCTCCACACTGCTGACAGGGCTGCAAGGGCACGGGTACGGAGGGTGCATGAAGAACAGCATGATGGTAGCACAATGCAAGCGCTTGTTGAGTGTGACATACAATCCGCACCACGTTTGGTTGGTTGGCAAGGGCCTACACAAGTCGTGCGCGAGAATCAGGGGACACCCCAAACCCGTGCAGCTCCTTAACGCACCAGCACTTGTGCGCCGGACCGGAGAAGAGCGCCACACGGCAGCGCGCCACCACGTCACCACCACTGTAGCGCCAGCCAGACCGGCAGAGCTGTGCAGCAGACGCACATGGCCCGGCCGCAGGGCGCAGGCACAGGATGAGGCCGTCCACCATGTCGGGAGACCAGGACAGGTCCTTCATTTCCAGCACGCGCGCGTCTTCGGGTGAGTCGTCCGGCCGTATGACACGTGCCGTGCCGGCAGGGCGCAGGGAGGCCAAGGAGCGGCCCACGTAGGCGTCCATGGTGGTGCCAGAGCAGGAGGGGTCTGCGGGCGCGGGCAGGAGGGGGGAGGGGGAGGCATACTGTAGAACAAATCTTCGACACATTGACAATGCCGTTCGGCTAACCATGTACAGTGCGGAGAATCGGGGCCCAGGCGCCGGGGAGCCTGGGCAACAACCACAAGCTGGAGTGGGTGACGCGCACAAGGGAGATCTACGCCTGGGCGGACAGGTCAGGCCAGATGAAAGACGCCGTATAAACAGATCTATTCCACCTTTGTGCGGAAGAAGCAGCGCTGCTCGCAACTTGCCGAGGCTGCAGCGCAAGTTCGCCGTTTCGGCTTTCGTGCACTTTTCGCTGTTGCACCTTGCATCTTTCAGCTACTAAACGTACTCTGTACAGCTATTACTTGGCTGGAGGAGCACCGATAGTCAGCGGGAAACGGAACGCGATCATGTCAGAAACTGGGCTTGGAGAGCATCACTGAACCGCACAGGCGGTGCGACTGGCCTGTAATCGAACCCGTACAATTGTATTTTGAAGCAGTCGTGTGCCTACCTCGCCGGCGTGGGTATAGTTTTCGTGCTGGTACCACCGGTAAGGGCAGGGGAGCTCCCCGGCGCCCTGGGTAAGGGTGCTTCACGCCACCACGTGCAGAGCCCCAGCAACTGCATTTTTGTTCAAAACATGCTTTGAAACAGGCGCCATGACACACAGTGCCCCACACATTTTCCTACATCGTACAGGCAGGTGCCCGAAGCCTGCCCAGGCCCACGTGTTCACCACTGGTGTTCATATACATTATGTTTTACATTATGTTTTACATACATTGAACCCTCCCTTACCTGCCTCCTCTCCCATGCTCCTCACTCACCCGCGTCTATGCGTATCTTGTCCACTTCTCCGTACTTGTTGCACTCGTGCCACGAGTAGGGCCGAGACGAGCTGAGGCGCATGCAGAAGGTGCCCTCGCCTTCGCCATCGGGCAGGAAGAGCTCACTGTCGACCGACATGCGGCTAATCTTGGTTGACTCCTCACACTCGCAGTAGGGGAAGTTGGGAAAGAAAGGGCCCTTGTCCCACGAGGTGGCCTGCACCGCCCAAGGCAGCCTGCTGCGCAAGCGGGCGTATGTTGGGAGCGGAGGAGATGGTTGAGGCAGGGCATCAACGGTTGAAAGGCGCGTGCGGCAATTCCGGCGGTCCGTCTGAGGCCACATCTGGGCCACACGGCGCCACTACGACATCACGTGCGCAGGCAGGGCGGGCCCTTTAGATGTTACATGTATCTAAAATCATTTGCATACTGTATTCTGCAGGTGCTTGGTGCACTTCTCTGGCCAACCATCGCCCGGGCACCACTGACAGAAATGTGCCCACCTCCCGACCTGCCGCGTACACTTTCCGGCAAAGTGCAATGATGTCATAAATTATCATGTTTAATTATAGCAGGACTACGTTGCCATCGGCATGCTTCGACAGGGTTTCGCAACGTCACTACTCAAAGCAGCTCGCCCCAAGACCTGCCTCACAGACACAATGCGTCCGCGCAAGAGACCTTACATACCAGCTGAGGACGGCGACGTATATTGCAAGTCTCATGTAAGTGCTTGCGGCCATGATGCCTTCCGATCCTGCCTGCTTGCTCCGCAAGCGTCGCGCGCACACCTAGCTTGATCACAGACAGTGTTAAGCTAAAACGTACTGTGTTTAGTACTCCCCGTAATCTGTTAAGCTGTATTTGCCTTGTGTTCTCCTCCCTACGTGTTCGCCGAGCGCTCAGCAATCGCGAGCAACAAGGCTATCAACGGCAGCTCGGTCAACCATGATAAGTCAGTGACCTGTGTTACTCCTGTGCCTGGAATATTTTATTGCTGAGTTTGCAATGCGAGGGGCGGGCGCTTGTCGTGCAGCCCGCCCGCAGTCGCTCGCTCGCGAGGCATACCTGTGTTACACACCCACACAGTCTGCATACTGTCAGTTCCTGGCAGGGTTATAGGTTTTTGTTCGATATTATTTAAATGAATCATGTAGTGTAGGAATTATGGCCGCATGAGGTCAGTTCGGGAACTTGGTTCCGCCAGCCACATGCAGAGTCTGCGTGCCTTCTCAAACGTAGTTGTAATACTGGACCCAGGCGCATGATTCTAAAGGATCAAGCTGTACCTCGCCTTGGCCGTTGGGAAGTTCGTCGAGAGATTACATGACAGTGTGGTGGAACGCCCAAGCTGTAGGTTGAGTTCGACATTCAAAAGCGATTGCATTGGACTGTAAGGAAACGTTTCATACTGCCGTGTGACGTCCCGACGCCTTCTTTGCTTCCAAAACTGTGATGCCTGCAGGCTTAACCCAAATGTACGTTGCACTGTTGGGAACATGCTGTCAGTGAAGCGCGACACCACTGGAATTGGTGTCCTTCGTCCCGTTCGAGTTGGAACTCGATGATGACACGCCTTGGGCCACTCACGAAGGGTCAACTAAGTGGGCCAGGCGGAAAAGGGGATAATATTCTCATAGTCAAGTACGTCCTTTTAACAGCATTTCTATGCGCCGTTACCTCCGTGGATGCCGGCTCAACCTGCGACATCGTTCTCGAGGCTGTTGGCACCCGGGCCAACGAGAGTCAAAGGCTTTCGCCGCGAAGCTACATTCACTGTGAGGGCGATCCTGTAACATTTATTCTGGGTACCGGCGGCGGACCCGTGCCGCGGCCAGCCGCTGGGCCGTCCCCGCAGCAGCAGGTCGCCCCTCCGCCGGGGCTTCTGCTGCCGCCCCCGAGGCCACCCACTGGCACCCCGCCAAGCCCAATCACTGCCCTGCCGCCATCCGGCAGCCCTTTGTCTCAACCAGGAGTCCCATGGTCACCACCTTCATCACCACCTAAAATTCCATCGCCAAGGCATGTGAGGCTGCCTCTTTTACCTGATCCGCCAGACTACTCACCGCCCAGCAATGATGCGGCACAGAAACCCTTTCCCCCACCTTGGCCTCTTTCCCTTCTGTCCCCTCAGCTGTCCCTCCCCCGACCTCCATCCACGCCCCTTACGCCGCCTCCACTCCAACCCGTGTCCCCACTCCAGCCTCCCCCACCAAAGGTTGTTAGGAGGCCTGATGATGCGCCAGACAGACCATCACCCAATGAGCCATCCGGCAACAGCATGGCGCCGCCTCCCCTGCCATCCCCCAGCCCCCCTGCATCCCGAACCCAACCCCAGCCCCCAAGGTTCATCCGACAACCAAGTGCACCAGAGTTGCCCCCAGGTCAACCACCAGGACATGGGGGTGGGTTCGTGGACCTCCTTCCTCCAACATCCTCATCCCCACCCTCCCAGCCGCCCCCCTTCCCACTACCGTCCCCGCCTCCTTTCCTGCCTCCCCCTCCCCCAGCGTCGGCCTCCAGCCGTCCCCAACCCCCGGTGCAGCCCCTGCCACCCCGGTTCATCTCGCTGCCCAGATATCCAGACCCGCCATGGGCAGAGCCCGTGCAACAGCGCCGCCTGCTTCAAGCAGATGGTGCCGTTCAGCCGCCACCAATGCCCAGGAGCGTGACAGAGGCTCAAGGGCCTTCGCTCTACCTCTACCAGGTGCCCTTTTCAGGTGGGATGCTGCTTAAAACCTGGATGAACAGACAGTGAACATCGCCACCCCATCCACGCTGAATACATGAAAGACACAGTTACCGGTACGTAGTATACCTGTACGTCAGTATGAATGACTTCTGCATGCAATTTTGATGCAACTGAGTGCCAGCGGGTGACAGGGACCCATGCCTTGACTGCAACCTCACCACGCACTATCTGTTAACTACCGGGGAACCACCTCTGTACATGCGTTTTACTTTGCAGGTGCCTCGCTGCTGGGAGTCCCACCAAAGCCGATGGCCTTTTAACCATTTTGTGCATTCCGGTAGCCACGCATGCCTAGTAGTTCAATGCGTGCCGTACATACGATACACATGTGCACATCACATGCTTGCCCGTTCCCCTTTCAGGCTCAGCTCAAGGCGCCTTTCCACGGCCCCCACAGCGCAGTGAAAGGATCAAACTCATCCTCGTCAACGCAACAGGTGTGGAGTTCACCAGGATTGTTGTGCGAAATCTCCGTTACATTGAGTCGGAAAGGGACTTCCCGCTGGAGCTTGTAGGCTGCAGCAACGTCACAATCCGAAACCTGGTCCTGGATGGTGTACAAATCCAGCAGTTTGGCCTTCCTAGGCCAGCTGTCGCCATCACAGATTGCACTGGTGTACGCTTTGAGGGTGTCACAGTGCGCGGGCATGACCCAATGGCACCAGATGTAGACACGCTTGACTCCATGGGCGGGCTGCTAAACGTGACTGGCAGCGAGGTGGTGCTGTCAGATGTCAATGTTGAGGGCAGCGTTCTTGACGGGGGGCAGCCTGGCGTGTTAGTGGAGGGGCAGTCCACCCTTACGTCCGTCAACGTTACCTGGAAGAATGTGCGCACTGAGGGGCAGCCGGTGCTGCAGATTCGGGGACCGGACGCCACCGCCAGCCTGACGGGATGGCGTGTGGAGGGGATGACCTGTAGTGTGTCGGCAGGGTTGGCACCACGGCCGCAGGGTCCGTCGGTGTTGCTTGCCACGGAGGGGGCCAGGCTGACAGCCAGCGACCTGCGCTTCAGTGACTGCACGCGCGGACTTGCAGCGGCATCTGTACCTGCTGGCGGTGTAAACGGCAGCAGCAGTGTTGCGTATGAACAGCTGCTGGCACTGCCAGTGCTTCAGGCCAATATCAGCACGGTGCGGCTGTCCCACGTCACGGCCAGCCGCTCTGGCGGCATGTATCTGCTGCAGTCCGACACTGTATTGCAGCACAGCGCCTTTATCCACACGCGTGCAGGCTACATTGCCGACCTTGCCCAGAGCGGCGGGGCAATAGCAGCCGCCGGCGGTACGTTGGCGGTGTATAACTCAACGTTCAGTAACACTACCGCCCAGGGGGATGGTGGAGCCCTCAACCTGGAGCACTTGAGCGCTCCGTTGGTGCTGACAGACTGTACGTTTATGCACACCGTGGCTGAACGTGGCAAGGGAGGAGCCGTTGCATCTTTCAAGGGGTCCTTGGCGCTGCAGCAGTGCACCTTCACCAACACCTCCAGTTGGAGCAGCGGTGGGGCTGTGTGGGTGGAGCAGCTGGGCGGGAGCCCCCTGGTGGTGCACAACTGCACTTTCCAGGGGACCAGGTCAGAAGCCTTCAGCGGCGGCGCTGTTGGCGTGCTGCTGGGAGATGTGGCCATCAGCAGCAGCCACTTCACGTCTTGCAGCGCCACCAGGTTTGGGGGCGCCCTAGCGCTGCTTCCACCCGCAACAGGTGCATGCGCAGATGCATACACCGGGAGTAACAGCAGCGGCAGTACTGATGTCAGTGCGGCAGTGCACAGTGCGGTCGTTGCGGGGAGCACCTTCACTAACAACTCAGCTGTCGACGGCGGTGGGGCCATACATGTAAGTTTCGGGGGGTACCACGGCAGGGACAGTTACCTTGCCCTGCCATGCTGAACATGAAGCCATGTACGGTATTATGCGGTTTGTGCCCAGATCCGCTTTGTATGTATCAGAGAAGGTTAGTATACATATCTCTGATATTTATTGCCCGGGCATACCGTAGGGCATCTTAGCCGTGATGCTGGCAGGGTAAACTTCTTGCAGTTAAGGGTACAGTATGTGGGCTTGTGGACACTGTGGGGCATGGGCAGATACGTACTGCTGGGCGGCACGGTTGGCGGAGCGAGCCTGAGGTCACATGGGCGCACGTGAAAGTGTAGGATTGGGGCCGCTAGCTAGCTGATACAGGCAGGCACTCAGGCTGGGTGATACTCAAACCTTCAACCTAGGCCCGTCAGGCTGCGCGCACGTTCGCTCATTATCTGCACCTTCTCCCCGCAGGGCAGCACTACGTGGACGCTGCTACTGGCGGGCTGCACCCTGACCGGCAACGGCATCCCGGAGGGGGAGCAGGGCGGCATCAGCTCCCTGCAGGGCGGCGCGGTGGAGATGCTGCAGTGCCCTGCGGTCGCCACACAGCACAGGGCGGCCGCGGCGCTGCCGCTGGGGCCTGGAGCCACTGCTGCCACCGCTGCCATTGCGAGCGGTGGCGGTGAGGGTGGCGCGGCCTTCGCACACGTGGCGCTGTCAGATGTGACGCTGCGTGACAACAGCGCCGCCAGGTGAGCTGGGTTGGGTGCGGTGGCAGCTGTCGATGCGTCCCGCTGCACGCAAACTGGATGCATGACCGCAGACACCATTGAGGGCGAGGCCTGCTAGCTATCTACACCACTGGTGTCGACCCTGCCCTCTGGCTCATAGCGAGCCCCACACCAATCCGCGCGCCGTGCCCCCTTTACTTGCTTCTACAGCGGCGGTGCACTGTTTGTGCCGTGTCCCCTTTGATTTCCGCAGCGGCGGTGCACTGTTTGTGCGTGACTGCAACCTGGACGTTCGGAGCTCCCGTCTGGATGGCAACGACGCGTTGGACACTGGAGGGGCCCTGACAGTGGGCCTGGCTGACAAGTGCCACGTGCCCAGTTTCATGGTGCGAAAAGGGGGGTCCTTCGTGGGCAGCATGGGTCAGCGTGCACGGGCCCCTTGCGCATGCAGGACCTCCCTTCCCGCACCCTTCCTGATGCCACGTGCGTGCTGATGGCACGACGGGTGTAAATACGGTACCACCATCTCTCCCCTTTGCGGCCCCTATCAGATGACGGACACCAACCTGACGGGCAACACGGCCGCTAGCGCTGGGGGCGCAGTATACCAGAACCTGGTGGGGCTGCGGGCGGTTGGCTGCCGCTTCGAGGGCAATAGGGCGGAGCTGTCGGGAGGGGCGCTGCTGGTGAGTGGCTTGGGGGCAGGGGCAGGGGGGGCAGGGGGCAGGGGCAGGGGGCAGGGGCAGGGGGGCAGGGGGCAGGGGCAGGGGCAGGGGCAGGGGGCAGGGGGCAGGGGCAGGGGCAGGGGCAGGGGGCAGGGGCAGGGGCAGGGGCAGGGGCAGGGGACAGGGCCTACCAATGCAGCTTGTACCAGCGAAGCCCCGATGCGGCCAGCTTTGTATAGGTTTCAGACTTGTAACTTTGTGTGTCTAACTGTCCCTAGTGTTGCGTCCCTGGTTGATAGGACTGCTGGCTGAAGGGTAAGCTGCGTGCTCCCGGGGACGTGCGCCGTACATGCAGTCGATACATGGTGCATGCGCCCGGAGTATGCGCGCTCCACCTCGGAGGCCTAGCGCACAGGCTTGTAAAAGCATACACTGCACTCTACCTTGTTGCCAGTCTACGACCTAGGCAAGAGCTTAACACGGTTTTTGTCCTTCGCCCAGCTATGCGCATTCCCGCGTGAACGGGAGGACCCGTGGCTAGCTGGAGATTGACCTAGTGCTCCATACCACATTTTACAATCTCGCGAACAAGCTTGCCATCTTTGTGAACGGCACGGCAGTTGGCCGGAAGGCCTCTCACTTGCGTCGTGGGGACTTCAGCGCAAGCGCGATGATATTAACTGCTAACAATACAGCTATGCGCTTAAGTGAGTGCGCTTTCCACTAGTCGCTATGACGGTGCAGCGGGTGCTGCGGCCACAGCCGGTGCAACGGCTGCCCTTCGGTGACTAGGGTTGCGTGCGGTGTGATGTTATACCGGGTATCCTTCGTTGCCAACTCTCCTCAGGCGTTCACGTCCTCCGTCCTGGCGCTCAAGGGCCGGGTGTGCAGCGACGCCGCTGCGCCCTCCAGCGACGCCACGGTGGAGGGCGGCGGGTGGGCCACGGACACGCAAACAGGGGTGACGTACGCCGAGCAGGAGAAGAGCAGGCTGCAGGTGCGTAGGTTGGGTGGGTAGTTGCTTTGCCGAACGAAAGAACAGTATCGATTTCTTGCCTGTTTCTGGTCGAGTCTCGTGAGTGACGCATGGGTGCAAAGCGGTGAAGCCCCTCTCCACGCCGCGGCCAAAGAAAGCAGGGTGTCAGCTAGCTGGGAGGAGACCAGGCCCGTCAACATGCGTGCTGACGTGGATTGCTGTTCGCCCTTTCCAGGTGTTTCTGAGCGGCTGCACCTTTGCGGGGAACACTGCTGGCAGCAGCGCCGGCGCAGTGCTGGTGGACAAGTCGGACTTGGCGGTGGTGGGGAGCACCTTCAGCGGCAACGCGGCTGGGGACGAGGGCGCAAGGGCCAACGACCAATGGTGGGTATTGGGGAAACAAGAAAGCAGTAACGCGAATAGGTGGTAGTGGTAGTAGTAGTAATGGCAACCGTTTGGTAAGCTAATAGCAACCCACTGAGGTATTGGCCGGCCGTCCGCTCCAGCTCCCACAGCATGCGCCGGCAGGCTGGCCGGCGCGGAAGGTCCGCGAAGCAACAGTAGCGTAGTCTAAAGCGGCTGAGTAGGTCGAGTAGTGAAGGTAGGGTCATTGGCCGAAAGCTGGGCTGAGAGATGCGCGTGCGTGCTCTAAGCTTCCCTGCCCCGGCTCCCACCCAGCCACGTAGCCCGCACAGAAAGACCAACTAATCGCAACCCCGGACTCACCTAGCGGAAGCATGGGCGGGCGGAGCGGCGCGAAGTTGGGGCAAGAGGCACAGGCGCGGAGTCGTTAGCACCGGGCGATGTAGGAAGCAGGGCAAGGAGTGCAATGCAAATGCGGCTGAAATGCTCGGACGGGTTAGATGGGCAGGTAGGAATATGGGCAGGGAGGAAGAGCAAGGATGCAGAGTACACGCAGGGCAGTACGGCGGACCGTACGACCCCAGGTGCATGCGGGCATGGGGTCGGGGCCTAAGAGGCTCACGGGGGCTGTCGTTGGTACCGGTTGTTTTGTCTGTAACGGTACTGATGCAAGTGCATGTGAGTATGCGGCATTGCATGAAGGCGGCTGTGAAGTGGCAAGCGCGTCCCTTGTCAGCCAGAAATGCTCTACGACAGTTACTGTTTCGCGTGTCAGCGCGTCATAGATGCCCTTTCCGTGTGCATGTGCTTCTGTCTGCTCGCAGGGAGCTCAACGGCGGCGCCTTGTCCGTGACCAGCTGCATCGGCCCAGCGGAGCTTGTGGGCAGCACCTTCACGGCCAACTACGCGGGTGGCTCTGGTGGCGCCATCTCCGCACAGCAGTGCCCCATGCGGCTGCAGGGCTGCAGCTTCGAGGGCAACGCGGCCGCCTCGTTCCACGGCGGGGCAGTCTTTGCGTCCAGCATCGTCCCGACCGACAGCATCACTGTGGCCAGCAGCAACTTCACCAGCAACACGGCGGGCGCCAGGGGCGACGGCGGGGGATTGTACGTCTCAGCACCGGCTGTCGTGCTGCGGGATCTGCACTGCAGTTCCAACTCTGCGCCAACCGGCTCGGGTGGTGCAGTTGCCATGCTGGGCTGCAGCGACGCCTTGTTGTTTAGCGGCGGCTATGCCAACAACAGCGCCTCCTCGGGCGGGGGCGCCTACCTCACCCGCAACACGCTAGTCCAGGTGCTGGGGGCGGCCTTTGAGCGCAACACCGCCTCCGGCTCGGGCGGTGGCCTGCGCGTGGACGGCTGCCGGCTGGTGCTCACAAACGGCACACGCTTTGCCGAGAACCGCGCCACGCGCGGCGGGGCCATGAGCGTCCAGCCCGCCGCCGCGCTGTCGTACGGCAGCTTGGCGCTAATGCCGTACAACATGGCTAACCAGTCCGTAGCCTACATGCAATCCGTGCTGGACGGCGTGTCGGCGCCCGGTCGGAGGCTGCTCAGCCAACGGACAGCCTGGGGCAGGCAGCAGGTGAAGCAGGAGCACCAGCAAGGGAGGGCGTTACGCAGCAGCGAGAGCACCGGCAGCGTGCGACGGCCTCTGCACCGGCAGCGGCGGCTGCAGCAGCAGGTGCCCAACGCGACGACCGTAGAGGCCTCAGCGCAGCAGCTGCTTTTGGACGCCCAGGCGTTTCCAGCTGACGCCTTGGCCTCCGGCGTTGGCGTGCTGGTCGTGGGCGGGGTGCTGGAGGGCAACAGCGCTGCCGTGGCGGGCGGCGGGCTGCATGTGGACAGCGGCATGGGGGCCGTGGTGCTGGACGGCGTGAGGGTGAGCAGCGTGACAGCGAGGTGCGCACGCTCGTTCGTGCACGTGCCATGAGCAAGAGCCGTGCGCAAGGAGCAGCTCAGACGGGCGGAACGGAGTAGGTCGACAAAATAAGCTCGAGCAATCGGGGCCTGCCTTTCTATGCCGCTTCTTATGGGTGCGTGCTTCTTCCGCTAGTCCAAGCGCGTGGGCCGCTGCAGCCAAGTGATCGTGCCCCTGGTGGCGCGTGCCACCCTCCTAGCGTTTAAACATCCGCAACGACCCGTTGCGCCCTACGCAGGTGGAACGCAATGCAATGCCAGGGACACTTCCTGGCAGCCAGCAGGGCGGCGGTGGCGGCCTGGCGGTGCTGCCGCTGGTGCAGGGGGGCGTGGTTGGGGGCGGCGGTGGAGTGCAGGTGGGGGTGACTCCACCTGCGCAATGAACGTTTCTCAGGCTAGGCTCGCACCGTGAATGTAAGGCATCTTTTAAAAAGCGCGAAGGTCGAGCAGGGGGGGAGCAGGAGAGCGGGTGGGATGCAGCTGTTGACTGTATGCGCACGTGGTGTCAATGAAGCTTGCACTGCCCTACGTAGGTTTTGGTCGTGTCAAGCTCCTTCACGGCCAACACGGCGCCTGGCGGAGCGGGAGGCGCGGTCCTTGTGGGGACGCAGGAGGGCGGCTTCCAGGTGCGAACACTGCGGCAGGCCTTGTTTGGGCCTGGCAATGGCGCAAATTGTCAAGTGCTGTGGCGCATTACGGCCTGACAGCATTGGATGCCCCCGTTCGTGCCCTGGTCCGTGCTGCACCGTAATCGCGTCACGTTCCGCTCCCCCGTCCACCCTAGGTCTACGTTGCGGCCAGCTCCTTTGCCAACAACACGGCCCGCTCCGGTGGTGCCATGTCCCTGGGAGAGGGGGTTGCGCTCACGGCTGCCAGCACATCGTGGCTGGGCAACAGCGCGCAACAGGACGGCGGCGCCATCCAGGTGCGGCGGGGCGGGGCGTCCGGGTAGGAGGATCGTGCTGCGTTGCTTGGGATGCCGTGGAGACGACTTCCGCACGCGTCATGCGCACAGTCCACAGCCACTGTGCTGAGCCTTGCCGGTCTCCTCCCTCCCTTGCGCACTCGACCTGCAGGCCGTCGGCTGCCGTGAGCTGGCCGTGGTGGGCCCCGACACCCTCCTGTCCTCCAACACGGCCCCGGATGGTGTGGGCGGCGCGCTGGCAGCCCACGGCTGCACCACGGTGCTGCTGGCAGGTGCAAACCTGACCAACAACGTGGCGCGCAGCGCTGGAGCAGCCTTCGTTGGTAGTGACAAGAGCGGCAGTTCTACTGGCGGGGGCGCCGGCGGCGTGCCGCCTGGCGGTGATCCCGGTTGCGTGGCCATCATTGCGGGCTCGCGCTTTGAGGGCAGCCGGGCGACGGGACGCGCGGCTGCGGCAGCGGCTGCGGCGGCGGCTACTGACAGCGTAAGCGGGGAGGCCGGCAGAGAGGGGCATGCAAGGCCAGGCAGGGTCCATGCACATGGGCGGGGCTGCCAAACACAAATGTTACAGTCTTGGAAGCAGTACAGTGACCTTGTCGCATGACCATTGTATCCTGATTTCGCGTTCTGTACCCCTCACCCGCCCACGACCACACCACGCCAGGGCTACGGCGGCGCTCTGTGGGTCAGCGGTCGTGTTGCCACGCTGCTGTCCGACAGCCCCTTCCGGAACAACAGCGCGGCGGTGCAGGGCGGGGCGGTGCTCGTGGGCCCTACGTGCACGGTGAGCAACGCTCGGGTGTGCCGTTTAGGACTGAACATGCATTGAAGCATGCAACGGGAAGTTGTGCTCTGCTTACGGTCGGCAGAGTAGCGTGGCCTTGCCGGGACCACCTTAGGTGCAAGGAGGGCACTGCTGACCTGCTGGACGCATTCAGGCCCAGTCTAGCCAATTGTACCATCCTCTGCAGGCGGCCTCCGCGAGCGGCCCTTCCCCGCCGTCCAATGCGTTACCACTCGACAGCGCTGGCTGGGCCCCTCCCGCCCCGCCCTTCCTGCCCCTGCCGCGCTTGCTGCCCGCCACCCTGGCGCTGCTGCGCGGGCAGCTCAGCGGCCCGGAGCGCAGGGCGGGTTGCCCCGCCTTCCTATTGCAAGAGTGAGCGCCGTGCGTATGGGGTCTCGCGGTCGGAGGGGCGCATCCTATGAACCCGTGGCAGTGCCCCAACCTGCTTAGGGTTTGGAGACAGGGCCAAGGGGCGCGGAGGCCAGCGGAGGCCTGACGCGGTCAATGCGCTGGCGGTTAGCAAGTGCCGACCCCATGCAAGGGCGGCACGCAGCACAACGAGCCAAATGTGTGTGGCCGGGCCTTGCACGCACGGCGCCACGTGTGCGACGGCGGGTTTGTGTGCATGCCTGTTCCGCGCAGCCCCTCATTCGAGTCCAACAGCGCAGACAACAACGGCGGAACAGTCTTCATGTCGCGCCTGGACGGCCTGCTGCTGGACTGCGGGGGCAACAGGACAGGGGAGGCCCAAGGCCTCAGCCAAGCGCTGGCGGGGCCGAGCGCCGGCGCCAACGCCACTGCTGCTGTTGACAGCGCCCTTGCACAGCGCCTGGCGCAGCAACTGGGCAACGGTAGCTGAGGGACGGAGCGGGCACGATGTTGTAGCGTAAAATATGCTACCTGGACACAGTCCGTTGAGGGGCCGGACTGCTGTCGATCTATCGCTGATTTTCACTTATGTGCTCAAAAATACACGACGCCATGTTGCTGCGGCTAGGCCGTTCTGGGGACAAGGCGCACGGCGGGGGGGCATATCGGAAGCGACACCCGGTGTTGTTGCCACTGCATCCTGCTCTTCAATGACACATGCATCTGGCAACTCCCCGAGTTGGCCCCGAGTTGGCCCCGAGTTGGCCGCTCACCAAGCGCTGCATCCGGAGCCATGCACTGATGCACAAGCAAACAGTCAGTTGGCATTTCGCTGTGACCCGTGAGACCAAAACCCTGCCTCGCCCTCGCTTCCCCACTATCTGCAGCCTTCAACCAGTCCACTACCGCTCAGCAGTTGGCCGCCTGCTTGGTGCCGGGTGAGGGCGTGGTGGCACCCAACACGTCCGCGCTGCCTCTTCCGCCTCCGACATCAGCGGCCACACCCACCACCAACACCGTCGTCCTCCTGGACGCCGTCCGCAGCGCCACCGGCAGCAACATCAAGGTGTGCGTGTGCCACTTGCCGCATGAGGGTACCGCCAGCGCCATGCAGTTTACTGATGCCTGCACAGCCCGCCGCTGTGCTGCTGCTGAATCTGTTAGCAACGCTGCAGCTAGACCTAGCTGTGCCGGGATGTCAACAACGAGGTTGACGTGCCGGGTTATGCCCACGCGTCGCTGATGAGCCATGGACGTGGTTACACTCGCATTTGCTGACTACGGTACGCCTTGCCGCCGTGACGGTGCAGCGGGGCTACGGCGCCTTCATCGGCGTCACGCCGCGCGTGGTCAAGGTGGACTCGGCGGCGTGGCTACCTGGTGAGCTGGGCTGCTGGGCCGGGTGCACAAGGGGCAGCGATTTAGCTACGGGACTGTAGTGGGAGGTGCTGACACGCCTGGTGCGCCGCAGGCCTGGGCGGCGTGGCCACGGTGACGCCAACAGCCGCTGGTGCAATGGCGGTCGCCGGGGGGCCCACCAACGCCTCATCAGGGCTGGCGGCCGGCAGCTCCAATGCCCCCGCCCCGGCGGCCAACGGTGTGGTGCTTGTGGGCGACGCCGGTTCCTTGGTGCGCTTCGCCAGCGCCGACGGTCTGAGCGTCTCCTTGGCCCGCACCCGGCTCGTGGACCCCCTGCGCGACGGCCCATACCTGCAGGGGTACAGCGAGGTGGACAACGGGACACTGGACACGGTGGGTGGGCTGGGCGGGGAAGCTGTTGTGTGCAACACAGCCGGGTTGGATGCCGGATCACGTTGGACATCGCAAATGGCTCCTGAAGCCTTTGAACAGCCGGCTGGTTCTGCTCCGGGTGTGCAGGTCATCGTATGCGTAGCGGCCGGTTGTCGTACTGTCCCACACGCACAGCGTCACGTGCATGTGCTGGCTCCCGTACCGCCCCTGCAGGTGGTACGCTACCACCTAACGGCGGTGTCGGGGCGGGCCATGGCGCTCAGCTTCGAGCTGCTGGACGCGCTGGGGCAGGTGGCAAGAGGCAAGTGCCACACGCCTGTCAGTATCGGTGCATGTTGTCAGCGCTGCTCCCGCCGTGTGCACAACAGGCAGTGCGCTGGGTATTAAGAATCCACAAATGGAAAGCACGTATCTCACTCGTAAAACGTTTGGGCTGTTGGCTCCCATGCGTTGCATGCGTGCGCCGCAGTCCCCTGCCTTGGTCACGAGTACGCAGCTATCACACACGTGCCCCAGGTTACAGGTGCATGGCCGCGTTGTCCATTCTACAGGCGATCCGCGGATACTACCTTCTTCCTTAAGCATATGGATACCTGAGATTTGCGTTGGGTACTGCATCTAGTCACTCTCTTGTATCAAAAGCAGCTGTCGCAACCTTCAACACGCCCGACACTCCTACATTCCACACGACGCACAGATGCGAAACAAGCTTACATATGCTAAATAAGCTTTATGTTAGGTTAAGCCCAATCGTTTGGTCCCTTTGCGAACAGATGGCCGCCCCGACACTGCGATGGGGCGTCTGGCCGCTACGCTGGAAGCGCAGACAGCCCCTGCGACAAACTGTAGCCCTCCGGAGCTTTTGGGCACGAAGGAGGCGAACGTATATGAAGGCGTGGCCAATTTGACGGGCCTGCGCATCCAAGCTCTCAAGGTCCGTGCACTCTCGTCTTTACGAAAATTGACAAGGTCGTGCGCATACCAACTTTTACCTTTAAAGGTGTCCTTAGAAGCGTCTTAGTGCTTGTCTCAATACCGTCTTCCGAAGCTACATCCTCGCGCGCACTTTTTGCAGGGTCAAGACTACCGCCTGACCTTCAAGGTGCTGAACACCGAGTTCCCTGAAGCGGTGGGTGATGTGGTTATTAATTGGCCAGCAGGGGTCCAGTGGGGCCTGCAGGGCGAAAGCTCAAGCAGCTCTGCCCCGTCACTGCCGGCGCTCCTACCGCCTTACCTGCTGCCGTGCCGTCATGCAGAACAGCCATGGAACGTCACCCTCCTTACGCATGTGCTTCACCTCCTGCATTGTGCTCCCGATGCTATCCCGTTTGCACACGTGCCTCAAACCTCCCCCAGATTCCCGAGCTGGCCGTAGCAGTATCGGTGCCCCCGTGCCGCCTGGGCGAGGTGCCGGCCGACCCTGTGAGCGGCGCGGGATGCAAGCTATGCGACGCACTTACCTACAGCCTGTGGCAGGTGCGCACGCAGCCTCCCTCTTAACCTGTCGGGGTGGCGTGCTGGGTGCGTGAGGTGGTGGCGTCAGGAGCACGATCGGCGCGTCCCAGATGTGCTGGCGCACAACAATAGCAGGCATCGTCAATGTGCCAAGTCCAGACCCGCGAAGCTTCATCATGTGCTCAAACCGTCCGCCTGCACCGCAGGACGCGGACCTCGTGTCTGGCCGCTTCGATGGTGCCTGCGGCTACCACAGCCCCACGGTGCGCAGTGCTATCCCTGCCCGCTGGCTGGCGAGTGCCCCGGCGGCGCCGTCATCTTTCCACAGGAGGGCGCCTGGCACTCGGCGGCAAATTCCGACTACTTCATACCTTGCCAGAACTCGGAGGCGTGTCGTGAAGGCGACCTGGATGCACAGGTGGGTGCTGTGTGCAAGGAGGCCATGTGCGTTGGGGGGCGCACAAACATTGTGTACGCAGTGATGCGATGCATGGTTGGAAGCAATGTGATTTGCGGCCTCCAAAGAGGACATGCGGGTTGGGACCCGTACTTAGCTCGACCGCATGTGGGTTGTACGTACGTAGCAGGCCGACATGTGAGGTTAGCTGCTGTCATCCTGCAAGGTGCAACCCCTAAGGCTCGGATCTCTCACCGTCCTGAACGGTCATGGGCACAGGTGCGGTCTACGTACGACCGTACTGCCGTAATGCCAGATCGAGCCCCAACTTCTGCACCCTCCTTTGCTACTGTACTGCAGAATGCCCTGCAGCAGTGCCAGGCATGGTGGTACTCACAGCCCTTGAACTTCGACTACGAGGCCTTTGCACAGAGGTGCGTGTGTGGGATGCAGGGGTCCGCCAGGGTCGCCGTACTATGCCACGGCGTGGACCTGCACCCTGTGATTGGGTCTGAGCGCGACTGTCAGCGCCCTTCTTACGCACTTCAAGTTCACTACTGGACGCGTAGTACCCAAGCTTAGTGCGCAATCTCCACATCCGCTACCTGCAGTGTTTTGGACAACAACTCAACGCTGTTTCCAACGGCTCCCGGTGCGGCTGCTGATGGGACATATGACTACACCAAGACGTGCGTGCTGTGGGGCCTGCCGCCCGACCACCCCGCCTCCTACATGACCCGCCAATGCTCCGAGGGCTACGGCGGCAACCTGTGCGGCACCTGCCGGTCAGCTGGTGGCCGCAACTATGCGTGTAGGTTGGGGTTGCGTGTGCCGCCGGCCTGCACAGCAGGGGGCGGCTTGCAGTAGGTGTGCACGCAAAGTGCAAATGCGACCAGAAGCCAGGGATTGCGCACTGTGCGCGTGAGTGGCAGACAGAGCCGCATGCAACGGCCGCTGGAAGGTGTTCAGGGTGCCGTTTCTACAGGTGTGCCTCTTATCCACCGTGTCATGGCGTTGGTGCATCGTGGCACCCAGTTTGCCCCGCACACCAATCATCCGTTGCGTTGCTGTCAAGACTGCATGCACCGCTCCCGCTTCCCTGATGGCCTACAATACGCTGTGCCCCGCCCTGCCAGCCTCTCTCCGCTGCAGCCAAGGCCGACTTCCAGTGCGAGCGCTGCTCCGCGCGGGCCGTGGTGGTTGTGCTGACTGTCGTGTTCTTCGTGGCCAACATTGTTGCCGCGTTGGTCACCGTGCTCTTCACCTTCCTGGCTGACTACACGGAGGACGAGGAGCTGGCAGTGGGGGACATCATCAAGGTGCGGGCGCGGTGGTGCAGCATTCCCCGTGATGTATTGTAACACACGCTTAGGTGGCGTGGGTTAGCACACAACTGGTGGCCCAGTAGACGGTGGACGAGGGGCTGGAGGTGGGGAACATCATCAAGGTGGGGGCAGGCGCCTGGCCAAGGTGTTCGCAACGGACATGTTCACCCGGCACGCGTGTCTAGTAAGTGCCCCTTACACCCATTTTGCTTGCTGAGAGCCTGCATCTACCCGCATGATCTACCCGGCAATAGTTGAAGTGCGCCTGCTGCCTCCATGCTCGCGCAGGTGCTCATCGTGCACTGTCAGTACTTTGTCATCATCACGCGCTTCAACATCAACGTGAGTGAGGGGCAGGGCGCGGAGGGCACTCAACGGCGCCGACCTGTTCCATGGGTAGCTGCCGGTGCTGGCTAGGCATGCTGGACACTACTGAACCCGTTATGCACCGGTGCGCCCGTCACCTACCCCGTGCTCCCCGCAGTGGCCCGACCCCATCTCGGTGCTGGCGGCCATCTTCGGGGTCATCACGGGAGCCGTCAAGCAGGTGGGATACCGCGCAGTAATCACCAATGCTGCGTGTGCGTTTCGTATGCGGAGGGCGTGCTTGTGCCACGTCCTATGCCTCCCTTTGTGCGCTTCCCCCCAGGTGTTCAGCCCCAGCTGCCTGCTGCTGAGCGACGCCAGCCCCGCCGCCCAGGCCACCGCGGAGGTGACTTCCGCGCTGCTGGCACCCCTCATCATCACCCTGGCGGTGGCAGGCCTGTGGTTGCTGCGGTGAGGCCAGGATAGAGGGAGCCAAACGGGTGCAGCTGTCCGTTGTGCGCAACGCCGTGGTGTGCCGTTGTCCCTAACGGTGGCTGGGGCTATCCTACCGTACAGCCTCACCTGAGTGCCGGACTCTGCACGGAGGCCCTGGTTGCGCTGGCTCTTGGCCCTAGCGCCATGGCCCTGTTTACTATGGTGCCAACTGTTGCCCTACGATTGATTACCTTGTCAGGTACTTGGCCTGGAACTACAACGAGTTGCGGGGGCCCTACCAAAAGGACACGCGGTCACTCGAGGACTATCGTGCGTGGCGCTCGTCCTCGGCAGGGACCTCTGCAGTAGGACAGGTTAGTACACAGCCCAGGCCGAACCGCCCACCTGCTCACCTAATCACTGGCCATGTGAAAGAGGAGATCTGCACTTGTAGCACGCTTCTGTACTACGTGTGCAGCAGGGGCACCTCTTCCTTACTGCAATCCCTGCCGTACGCCTCCCGTCCCCGCTGCCTGCCCCCGCAGCTGGACCTGGACCACCTGTCCACAGGGGCGCCCTCCCTGCAGCGGTGGGTGCGGGGGTCGGGGTGGGGGCCCTTTTGATGGCAGGACACCCTTCGGTGCCATGCGCATTTAGTCTTGCAGTCGCAGCGGTCCTGCCAGGACAGACTCCGCACCGAAAGAACGCCATGTTGTACGTCACGTTGTCATGTCCGACGCCTGACCCCCAGGGGCGTCAGCGGCGTGTCCACCGTGGGCGCCGACGCCCGGTCCCGCACGCTGCCGCGTCGTCTGGACTTCGGGGCGGACGCCAAGGACGGCGGCCAGGGGGCCGCCTCCGCCTCCAACCCGGCGGCACGCGCCCAGCGACGCTCCAAGTCCATGGCCGTGCGGGGCAGCGGAGGCGGCATGGCAGCAGCAGCATCAGGCGCCACTGGCCTGTCCACGGCCGGCAGCGACACCCTGGGCAGCCCGGGCCCCACCAGCCCGACCTTCTCACCCTCCGCCACGTTTACCGCCACCACCCACCTGGCGGACGCCACGCTGAAGGACGCCTCTCTGCGCAATGCCCCTATGTCTCCTTCGCTGGCGACTGCCGTGACTTCACCCAAGCCCGATGGGGCAGCGGTGGCTTTTGGTGGCCGGGGCCGCCATTGGTCCCGGTCACTGTTTGGGGTTGCGCGCGGCAGCACCAAGTCCGAACAGGCGTCAGTCGACTCCGCTGCCCTCCTGGCCAGCCCCGCCAGGCCCTCCACACCACAGTACCAGCCGCATTCCTCGGCGGCAGCCCCCAGTGACAGCCACCAGGCCACCCCCTTGTACACTGCCCCGCCTGGGCCGGCAGGGGGCTCACCGACATCGCCGACCCGAACCCCGACGCTGGCTGCCTCGGCCGCTGCCCTGCAACCGCAAGAGCCTGTCAACCAAACGGCAGCTTCGCCGCGACCCACTACAGGCATAAGCGGCACCATCCCATTCCGCATCATAACTCCGGGACCTGCCGCTACAACCCCACCACCTGCCTCCCCCTCATTGCAGTTGTCAGCCGCCGCCGGCACCATGTCACCCAGCTCTCCGCCCAGCGTCACCAGCAGCAGTGCGACTGCTGCTGCGTCCCCCTCGCCTCCACGCGCGCCGCCCGCGCCCACGGCGTCGCCCTTCTCCGCCTTGGCCGTGACCAGCTTCGGAGCGCAAGACCCGCTGGCTGCGGGGGCCGGCGCCCTGAGCCCTGGTCGGGGGCCGGAGCGGGCCGCGTCTGCCGCGTCAGGCACTGTCTCGCCGGGCCGTGTGCTGAGCGCTGGCGGCAGCAGCACTGGGCGGCGCAGCGGGCGGCAGGCGGCCCACCCGTGGCTGGAGCGCCTGTTCTCCTACCTGTCCTTCACCACCGAGGAGGACGAGGACGTTGTAAGTGGGGCATGTGGGGGTGTGCTGCGTGCGTGGTACACGTTATGGCTGCAGAGGGTTGGATGGCATTGTCTGCTGGTCATCAGTTGTACCTGGTTCTGAACGTGTGGTACACTGCTGACTTTCCGTCATTTGCTTGCCGTTGTTCAGCTGGCGCGGTTGTTGTCCTCGCTTTTGGCACATGCAGATCCGCTGGGCCGCGCTGGCCAACACCTGTTTCCCCCGCACCCTTGTTGTGCCCCCCACCAGATCCGCTGGGCCGCGCTGGCCAACATCGACCGCACCATGACGTGGTGGAGGCAGCAGCTGCTGGTCATCATGATAACCTGCTTCATCCTGTACCCCGCCTGGGCCACAGTAAGTCGCTCGGGAACCTCAAGCAAGAAGGCCTGGCGTTGCGGTGTATCTGGCCTGCCGCAGCCTGTGTAAGCGTGTTTGGGCTTGCCCAGCCCTGATGGTGCAGTCCCGTACACTTGTTGCTGGCTTTGCCACCCATCCGGTCCCCAAGTGTGCATCGCGCCGTTCCTCGCTGCCCTGCGTGCACCCCGCAGGCCACGCTGCAGATCTTTGCGTGCTTCCTGCTGGACGACGGCAGCAGCGGCCAGTACCCAGAGTACCACGCGGCCAGCTGGGGGCGGGGGTACTGGATCCGCAACATGTGAGTAGGGGTGCGCACGGTACTGGGATGGGTTACAGGATTGCAGGATTACTGGATGGCCATACGCCACAGGGCTCATGCACCCCTGAGAGCGATGTGGTGGCCGCTCGATATGCTTATCCTGACTTGCCAGAAGCTATCTTCAGCATTGTGGTGCCTCTGTACCCTCTAACAACTGCCTGCCTCCAACCCGTGCGCTGCCATGCAGGAACCAGGAGTGCTACTCAGGTAAGGGGAAAGGTCCCGGTTGCCTGACGCATACTCACGATCCCGTCCTGATCGAGCAAGGCTGCCACACGGCAACAGAGATACGCCTTTCCCTTTTGCAACATGCATGCCAGCATCTCTTTCCCCTCATCACGTGTCCCTCTCGACACGTGCTCGTGCAGGATCCCACGCGTCCGTGTGGGTCCCCGTGGGCGTGGTGTGCATCTTCGTGGTGTGCCTGGGCATCCCGCTCATGTCCTTCCTCATCGTGTACCACCACCGCGACGGCCTGGGCACCGTGCACGTGGCGCAGACGTACGGCTTCCTGTACAGGAGGTACAGGTGCGTGGGTCAGCAGCGAGGTGGCCGGGATGAGGGATGGACTAGCAAATATGCACTCAGGACTGCAGCATGCAGAGGCGCCTCGTGGGGATTGGGTGAGCGTCTAGGTCACGGGGACGTTTGGCACGTTCCCATGTGGGTGGTAGGATGCCCACCGGCACCCAGCGTGTGCACCCAGGGGGCCGGCAAAAAGGTTGTGCCGCACTTGTGGGCAACCCTCGATACCGTGTCTGCATTTGTCTAGGTGGTCTGCCAGTCTTCTGCCGCCCTTACATGAGCATGCTGGCTCTGTGAAGCGGGATTCCTGCCCTGTTCCTTTGAGTCTGACCGTCACCACGGTGCCCTTTCGCCCCCGCAGCACGGTGCGCTACTACTGGCAGGCGGTGGCGCAGCTGCAGACGCTGATGCTGGTGGTGGTGGACGTGTTCGGGCGCGTGCTGCCCATCTACCAGCGCGCCATGCTGCTGCAGATAATGCTCATCGTCACCATGACGCTCAACGCCTACTTCGAGCCCACCAAGATACAGCTGCTGGAGAAGATGGTGAGGGCAGGGCGCAACGGCGGGCGTGGCCCGGTGTGCAACCCCCTAGTGACGCACCGTGCACCTGTTGCACTTTGCGGGACTTGGCCGAAACCTGGGTGCAACCTGGGTGCAAAGGTACCAGCTGTTGCTCTGCCAGGCTCCTGACCCCATCCCATCACCCTTAAGGCCGTCCACTGTACAACATAACTTGCCCTTCGCGGCCAACCGCAGGAGTTCCTGTCGCTGGCGGTGCTGTCCGTGACGGTGTCCCTGGGGTTGTTCTTCGTGCCGCCGGAGGGCCGCAAGGACCCTATCAACAGTGTGAGTCTAGCATGTGGTGTGGCCAATCCTGCGAACATAAGATCTGTTGGCAACGAGAGCGCTCTGCTTAGCTTGGCCTGTTATACTTGCGCATGTACTGTGATGGCAAGGGCAGGGTCCAGGGTGGACCGGTAGGCTGAGCTGCCAAGGCGTCCGCTCTCCTCTTACTCAACTCGCTCCCGTCCGCAACGCTCCACCCCGTCCCCCACAGGCGGCTGATGACGGCATCGCTGCAATCATCCTCATCTTCAACCTCGGTACGTGGCGCACCAGTTAGGTGTGCTCCTGCAGTGTACGGTGCATGCGGGATGAGTCCCCTGCACCCCATGCAGCCGGAGGCATTGGCTACTCACACACGAAGCATGTTCAATGCAACATCGTCAACCTTGTTGCACACGCCTGTACAGTACCGCTGTGTCCTCTGTGGCATCCAGGTACCGGAAATGCAAACACTAAGGGCGCTACCATTGCCCTGTATGTATCGCTGCTCAGGCATCTTCGTCTACTTCCTTGTCATCGTGTACAAGCACGCACGGGAGACACTGAAGCGGGCCTTTGAGAGGGCCAGGGAGGGCTACGAAGAGATGAAGTCCAAGCTCCGCTCTGGTAAGACGGCCGGTAGTCACCTCGCGGTGTGCAGTACTCACTAGTCCACGTTTGTCGTACATTCATGCGTCGTCATGTCTGCTCGTCTGCCAGGTGTGTTGGGCAGTGCAGTACTGTGTCGTGGTTAGACTGACCAGCCTTGCGGCAACTGACAGGCGGTTTATACGCCGGAACCCTTTTGTTCCAATCTATGCAGGTGTAAGCGGCCTGCGCGAGATGCGGTCCGACATCGGGTCTGGCCTGCGGCGGCTCGTGAGCCAGGTGACGGCAGCCACGCGGAGGTCCAGCAGCGCCGCCACCGCGCTGGCACCGGTGGAGGAGCAGGACGAGGAGCAGGAGGGGCAGGGGGGCGGCGGCCAGAGGCGCAGCCCGCCGCTCGGTGGCGGGGCGCTTGGGCCTAGGGGCTTGGCGCAGGCGCGATCGGCGCCGCTTGTGGGGCGACAGGGCAGGCCGGCTGGTGGTGCTGGGGCAGTGGCGGCAGTGCACTGCCGTCCATCGGGGCGGCCAGCTCGCAGGACGTGGTGCTGGAGATGGTGCCGCAGGGGCAGGGGCACGATGGACACGGCGACCGCACGCCCTGAGGCTGAACGGATCCTGCTCATTAGTACGGTATCCCGGTGCAGAAATGTCTGCTGGTGTGGCGACACGAGTGTGTATGCCACACGCCAAGGGGCGTGTACAAGACAAGCTGTGCTATGTACGTTAAGCTCTAGCCAAGTGTCTGGCTCTTCAGGAAGACACGGGCGCTAGTGGAGGGGCACAGCAATTGGCGTCGTATGATGTTTTGGTGGGCTACAAGTGTCGTTTGCTTTATTTTCTGGGCGTTGTAAGCTTGTGCCTATCCTGCTTTGGACAGTACGCGGGTCTGTGGCGAACCAGGATGGGCGTGCTAGGGATGCAGTTGCCCTTGCACGTGCTGGCATACGTAATGGGCTGTGTGCACTGTGATACATGGCGTCTGGGATCACGGCCACCTGCCAATTGAGCTTTGTTCGTGTCCCTCAGACCCACGCGAACCCTGGTGGTCTTGAGCAAGTGCCACTTGCGGTTTATGCCGAGACGGGGGCTTGGTAAGGAGTTGCACGCCTGGTCCCCGCGTTGCCGCAGAACGGTTAGGATGGCCGCGTCAGCCAATTCTGGTTGGGATGATAGCCAGTGGACCTCGACAACTCGCACGCACCCCCGCCCACCCACCGCACCACGGCGTTTGCACAAGTGCCTCTGTTGTTCCTGAGCTGTGGAGGATGAGATGCATGCCCTGCTGTGTTGCTGCGCCTGTGCTAATTTGCAAGCTTAAGATTTCCTGTAGTGTCCTGGTCCTGCTGACGCTAAAGGCTTCGTACAATGGCGTCAACGGGCCAGGTATATGGACGACTGACAAGGTAGTGACGAAATGCGTGGGGGGTACCACGGCGGCAAGAATCGAGGCCAAGGCAACGAAGAGCATGTCAACTCGGGTGCGGTGCGTGCAGGTTTCAACTGAGCTCCGTACCTCTGAAGCTTGATGAAGAGCAGGTCAGGAGTCAGCTGTGCGCCGGTTGAAGGCCAGCTTTGTTTGTGCCTCCAATCAAGTCGACCCAGTCGGCACCAATGCCTCAGGCGTGCATTCACGGTCCGCATATCCAGGCTTACGGAGGTAGCTGCGTGTGACAGCGATGCTGCTTGCTCGCAGGCGTCGCAAGTGCCAGCTCTTGCTCGCAGGCGTCGCAAGAGCTGGCACGAAGTGACTCCTGGGCTGCTCAGTACGGTCGAAAAGGACCGTATTTTCAGAAATACGGTAAATACGGGGGTATGTTCCCAAAATACGGCCAAATCTGGCCAGGTACGCTGAAAATGCGGTCGTGCCAGTCCAATGATTCTGAAGCAAGGGAGGTCCCCTCCCGTGTGTTGTCAGACATCAGGGGAGCTCCTTGCAGGCATCGCGGGCCCTGCGTCACAAGTTTTCGGGGCATGAGAAGTGTCTAGCATATTCATACCGGTATCACATGTTGTGATGTAGTTTTTCTGGCGCCTGGTCTCCCTGGGACCTCCCTGGGACATGCTGGGACTCTCCTGGTGCACGTGGCACTACCACGCCGTGCCAGCCCTGGACCGCAGACCATATTTTTTTCATGTGCGGCAGTGAAAGGCCGTATCCCGTACATGTACGTATTCCGTACATGTATGTGTACAACGTACTGTGCAGCCCATGCCATGGACCAATTGGGAACGGGGTCTCGCTTGCATCCCCGACCGAGTCCTATGGTAGCGAGAATAATCCGGTGACCAAGAGTCCAAGACGCGCCATGTGTCGATTGGTAGATATGTGTGGGGGCGTGTGGCACGTACGGGGGAGGGTGCTTGGAAATGAAGTGCAGCGGCTGGCTGTTATGAGTCAAGACGCGGCGCACGCCTTGTTCTGGTACGGGTGCATATCTGCACCTGCAAGTTTACTACCGTAAGGCAGGCGGGGCTTGCAAGCCGCCAACACCCAATATCGGTCCGCTCTCGGCGGTTCCCAGGGCTAGGTAGGGCTAGGGTACCACAGCTCTGCATCTGCCCGTTGGTCCTTTGTGTTGGGATCTGCGTGAAAACAGCTGCCTTCGGTGTCGCAGCTCTCGGGATGCCGTGCATGGGGTGTCCAACGAGGGCGGTCGACGGAACTGACAGGGGGGTTCCCCTGGGTGCAGCGGTATAACAAGTCTTCAGTGCGCGCCCTGCTGCATTCACGCAGAGGAACCAGGAAGTAAGCCGTGGTGGGCTAGGATAAAACCAAACTTTGAAGCCGTCTTCAGATGCAGGCGAAATGCTGCTGTTGGTAAGCTCTCGGGCCCAGGCCACCCAACGCCCCTCGAACACCGGTAGCCCCACCAGGACGTTGGAAACACTCTGGGCGCACTGTGTTGCCCAACCGGCGCCCACCTTGGACACACTCCCCCGGTCCTTGTCCTTACAGCGTCCCTCACCCCTCGCCACCAACGGGAACACGGCCGGACCAGCTGGCCGTGCCATCACTCCCCTCCTTCATCAGTAGCAGAGTTATCCACCTTCCATGACCTCCCTGGGCCCCATCCGTCTAGGGCACTTCCACGACACCCCCCTCCGGCCCCCGGGAGCTAGCACCCACACCAACACCCGGCTGCCACTTGGATTGCGCTGGCCTGGCGGAGAAGCCGGAGGGCGACCTTTCCACAGAAAAAGAAACCCATGCCCCTCATGCGTAAGCAGCAGGCGTTGCCGTACAGCTGCTCACTGGGTTGCCCTTCACATTTCCTTCCCCTTTTCAGCGCTGCCCCTAACGTCTTCGGATTAGTCCTAGCCACCCTTCCCTTGCCCGGCCGTGAGCCCAGCGTGCAGCCCACACCACGGGTGTAACAGGCCCCATGCGAACTCTCCTCAACACCAGCCAACTTGTCCGCTCTTCTCATGCACTCTCCAGGCTTCGCCTCCCCAGCCTCCCTAGCCCTTCCTTGGGCCCTCTCGCTTCGCCGGCCCCCCTGCTCTGTGCCCTGAGCCCCCAGCCGGCCCAGCGGCGCCCGCCTGAGCAGCGCAGCAGCAGCAGCAGCACGGTCGCGGTCGGCCTGTTGCGGGTGTGGGTAAGGGGATAGGAGTTAGAGTTTGGCAGGGCGTTGAGTTGACAGTGTGGCCGTCCACAATGGCATTACACAAACGGCATTACACGTAGGCAATGGCGCTCGTACGGCACGACTCCACACTGCACACCGACACCCACTGTTCCCTGTCCTGCCCCACCGCCGCAAGCTGGTCGCGCCATCCCCCCACACCTCCGCTGGTCCACGAAAAGCCCTTCACATGAAACCATGCCGGTACGTGCCCGTAACCCATGAGCCCCTGCCGTAACCCTGCCGTACCTGCGGGTCGTACAGTTCGTACACCGCGCAGTGGTCCGCGCCCGCCGCCGCCAGCAGCGGCTGGTGCGGGTGGAAGGCCATGGCGGTGCCGGGCCGGTGCGCTGGCCGCCCAGCGCGGGGCCCAGCAGCGTGCCGGGGCCGCTGCCGCTGGCTGCTGGCGACGTGGCCCCAGCAGAGGTCCTGGTGGAGGCCGCAAGAGGAGGCCGCGCTTGCAAGCTGGCAGCGAGGGGACCCCCAGTCCCGCTGCGCGACTTCGGGCCCCCTGCTGTGAGGGGCAGCGGCTCACAGAAGGGGCCCCGAAGTCAGGCAGGGGGGGCTGGGGTTGTCCTCTCGCTGCCACCTTCTTGTAAGCGCGGCCTCCCCGAGGGCCTCAGCCGGGGCGACGTCGGCAGCAGCCAGCAGGGTGGTGCAAGCTACTGGTATATGTAGGTTGACGCTGAGTCATGGCACTGAGGTCGTTGGCCTGCGACAGCCCGTCACACACCGCATCAAAAGGGGCGGATGACCTATCTGCCGCTGGCCACACTGTGCAGGCACGTGCTGTGGTGCTGGCGCATCCGCTTGCATGGTGACCATTACCGCTATGAGGGTGCTGCAGGTGTCAATCTGTGCGTGACGACGTCCATGGTGGTGCATGACAGTCGAAGCAGCACAGCGCCTCCACCACACTGTGGCGGCCGCTGGTCACGTCTGTGGGCTGCTGGCAGTCGTTGCTGGGCCGCCGCCCCTTGCACGCCGGTGGCGTCTAAGTCCCCATTGCTGCGCGCAGGCCAGGGCCATTGGGGACGCAGCTGGCACGGAGGAGAACGTTGCTTGCAGCGGCGGAAACGGGACGTGGTCAACATCTCTCCGATCACACCGTGCCGCCGCCGCTGAGGCCCACAATCTCCAGAGGCGGCGGAGTGGTGTTGATCGACGAGATGTCGGCCTCGTCCCGTTGCCAACGCTGCGAGCAACATTCTCAGCTGCTCCCCCAAGGGCCCTGGCACCCCCTTTTCACTGCGACCGCATCCCACCTGGTGCCATGGATGGAAGGCCGTCCACAGCTTGACGACCTGGTGGGTGCACGTGGGCAGGGGAAGGGGGAGAGAAGCACACAGGGTCATGCGCCTGCTGTGGGACGTGATCCGTCCACTAGTGGAGGCTGAGGACCACTGCTGAGGCCACGTCGCCGTCAGCCGGCGAGCGGGGAGCCCTAAAACCGACACAGCCATGCGCCTAAACAGTTAAGATGGTGCCGCAGCCAATGTTTCGTCGTCATCCAAGGTGGCGCGTGATACTTGACTGTGGGTGTGGCTTGCGAGCAGCACACCTGCCCACCGGCATCCGGTGGTCACCACTGTGGGCTGCTGGCAGTCGTTGCTGGGCCGCTGCCGCTTGCACGCCGGTGGCGTCTTGCCAGGGCCATTGGGCTGGCATGGAGCAGAATGTCACCCGCACCGGCAGCAACGAGACGAGACCGAGACCTGCACCCCCGCCACCACTGCGGGGCTGCAACGGAATGAGCAAACCAGGACACGCCCTCTTCGCCCTTCCCCCCTTCTCACCCGTTGCCACATTGAACGCGTTTAGCGGCTTGGACAGTCCGGGTAGGTGTGCGCCCGCCCCACGCCGTCTGCATTTTTAGGCCTTAGTGTGTACACGGGTGTATGGGTTGTGTACACACGGCCTGTGTGCTTACACATACCCCAGCCGTGTGAAACACGGCTCGTGTACATGCAGCCACACCATGGTGTAAACACGGTCGTGTGGTACACGGTGTGTAAACACGGGCCGTGTGGTTGCGACAACACCATAGTGTAAACACGGTGCAGTGTAAGCACCAAGCAACAACACGTACACAGTTATACGTACTTCAAAGGGCTTTACAAAGCAGTGCTAAGGCTGCAACACCAAGCCCTTCTGTAGTGACGTCACCACAGAAGGGGGAGAGCAGGGGAGGGCAAGGAAGGTGTACCAGAGGCCACAGTAGGGTGCAAGTGTGTTAAAAATGAAGGGGTACAACAGGGGGAGCACATGGGTTACAAGGGGAGGGAGGGGGCTGGGGACAGTCGAAGGCGTGAATGGGGAATGAGTAGGGTCAAGGGACAGGTAGGGGCAACAGAACAGCACACCTGATGCAGAGTGCTAGAAGTGGAGAGTGTTGGCAGCCTGAGGGCAGCAAGGGGTAGCCGAAAGAGGGGAACAATACTCAGTGACCAAGTCGCCCACACACAGGGCAGCGTACTGACAAGTAGTGTTGCCATCATGTGCCAGGGGGAAAGTGTGTCGTCTGGCAACGAGGCGTGGAGGGGAAGGTCACTCGTTTGCCCTGTGCTCCGCTGCCTCCAGCTGTCCCCGGTATCGCTCTACAAATCTCCAGCAACTGCTTCTTACAAACTCCTGCGCACGCACGTTCGTAAGAACAGGTTAGGCAGTGTATCGCCCTTGCAATTCGTTGCGTCAAGCGGTACTTGCCGTTGCCGGGACGACCGCAGGCGTGCCAGCAACGTAGGAGTTACACTTAGCGGCAAAAACTGTTTTCCAGAAAATCCTTTAATGATGCGGCAGGGGTCAGCTTTGCGGGCCTTCACGCAATGCCAAGCGCCAACGCTCCTTGCCAGGCACGCTAGCGACGCGCACGTCTAAATGAGAGTACAAGGGGTGTAGTATTTTGCTATGGCAATTGCAGTTGTGCAGAATAGCAGAGAGTTGACCGTTGTTGACTGGTTCTTGAATGGCCTGTCCACACTTATGTTGTGCTTGTGTTGAGGCTGCGTTTATGATATGTACTCATTAATGTGACAACAGGTACTTGGCGAATAGGGCACAAGAGCGAAGCATTGATTCAACTTCCTCGATGCGGCCGGTGGCCGAGTGGTTGTGGGCCGTACCGTTTGGCCTCCCGGCCGCGTCACACAACGCCAACAAGGGCGTGTCACATATTGACATATGTCTGTTCAAGGTTTGATGGTAACGCACAGCCAGGTGCACGCGCGGGAGCCTGTTCTGGGTGGGGGCCCTGGGCGGGGCTCCCCTTGGCAGTGGTTTGTGGGCCGTACCGTACGGCCTCCCAGCCGCTCCACACAACGCCAGCAACCCTGGCGGACGTAATATATAGTGATACATGTCTGTGCAAGGTTTGGCGATACCGCACAGCCGGATGCATGTGTGGCGAGGCTCGAAGCCCATTCAGGGCGGGGCACCTGAGCCGGCGGGGCTCCCCTGGGCAGTGGTTTGTGGGCCGTACCGTACGACCTCCCAGCCGCTCCACACAACGCCAGCAACCCAGGCGGGCGTATCATATATTGATACATGTCTGTGCAAGGTTTGGCGATACCGCACAGCCGGATGCATGTGTGGCGAGGCTGGAAGCCCATTCAGGGTGTGGCACCTGAGCCGGCGGGGCTCCCCTTGGCAGTGGTTTGTGGGCCGTACCGTAAGGCCTCCCAGCCGCTCCACACAACGCCAGCAACCCAGGCGGGCGTATCATATATTGATACATGTCTGTGCAAGGTTTGACGATACCGCACAGCGCGGATGCATGTGTGGCGAGGCTGGAAGCCCATTCAGGGTGTGGCACCTGAGCCGGCGGGGGCCCCTTGGCAGTGGTTTGTGGGCCGTACCGTAAGGCCTCCCAGCCGCTCCACACAACGCCAGCAACCCAGGCGGGCGTATCATATATTGATACATGTCTGTGCAAGGTTTGACGATACCGCACAGCCGGATGCATGTGTGGCGAGGCTGGAAGCCCATTCAGGGTGTGGCACCTGAGCCGGCGGGCTCCCCTTGGCAGTGGTTTGTGGGCCGTACCGTAAGGCCTCCCAGCCGCTCCACACAACGCCAGCAACCCAGGCGGGCGTATCATATATTGATACATGTCTGTGCAAGGTTTGACGATACCGCACAGCCGGATGCATGTGTGGCGAGGCTGGAAGCCCATTCAGGGTGTGGCACCTGAGCCGGCGGGGCTCCTTGGCAGTGGTTTGTGGGCCGTACCGTAAGGCCTCCCAGCCGCTCCACACAACGCCAGCAACCCAGGCGGGCGTATCATATATTGATACATTTCTGTGCAAGGTTTGACGATACCGCACAGCCGGATGCATGTGTGGAGAGGCTCGAAGCCCATTCAGGGTGTGGCACCTGAGCAGGCGGGGCTCCCCTTGGCAGTGGTTTGTGGGCCGTACCGTAAGGCCTCCCACGCTCCCAGCCGCTCCACACAACGCCAGCAACCCAGGCGGGCGTATCATATATTGATACATGTCTGTGCAAGGTTTGACGATACCGCACAGCCGGATGCATGTGTGGCGAGGCTGGAAGCCCATTCAGGGTGTGGCACCTGAGCCGGCGGGGCTCCCCTGGGCAGTGGTTTGTGGGCCGTACCGTAAGGCCTCCCAGCCGCTCCACACAACGCCAGCAACCCTGGCGGACGTATCATATATTGATACATGTCTGTGCAAGGTTTGGCGATACCGCACAGCCGGATGCGTGTGTGGCGAGGCTGGAAGCCCATTCAGGGTGTGGCACCTGAGCAGGCGGGGCTCCCCTGGGCAGTGGTTTGTGGGCCGTACCGTACGACCTCCCAGCCGCTCCACACAACGCCAGCAACCCAGGCGGGCGTATCATATAGTGATACATGTCTGTGCAAGGTTTGGCGATACCGCACAGCCGGATGCATGTGTGGCGAGGCTCGAAGCCCATTCAGGGCGGGGCACCTGAGCCGGCGGGGCTCCCCTGGGCAGTGGTTTGTGGGCCGTACCGTACGACCTCCCAGCCGCTCCACACAACGCCAGCAACCCAGGCGGGCGTATCATATATTGATACATGTCTGTGCAAGGTTTGGCGATACCGCACAGCCGGATGCATGTGTGGCGAGGCTGGAAGCCCATTCAGGGTGTGGCACCTGAGCCGGCGGGGCTCCCTTGGCAGTGGTTTGTGGGCCGTACCGTAAGGCCTCCCAGCCGCTCCACACAACGCCAGCAACCCAGGCGGGCGTATCATATATTGATACATGTCTGTGCAAGGTTTGACGATACCGCACAGCCGGATGCATGTGTGGCGAGGCTGGAAGCCCATTCAGGGTGTGGCACCTGAGCCGGCGGGGCTCCCCTTGGCAGTGGTTTGTGGGCCGTACCGTAAGGCCTCCCAGCCGCTCCACACAACGCCAGCAACCCAGGCGGGCGTATCATATATTGATACATGTCTGTGCAAGGTTTGACGATACCGCACAGCCGGATGCATGTGTGGCGAGGCTGGAAGCCCATTCAGGGTGTGGCACCTGAGCCGGCGGGGCTCCCCTTGGCAGTGGTTTGTGGGCCGTACCGTAAGGCCTCCCAGCCGCTCCACACAACGCCAGCAACCCAGGCGGGCGTATCATATATTGATACATGTCTGTGCAAGGTTTGACGATACCGCACAGCCGGATGCATGTGTGGCGAGGCTGGAAGCCCATTCAGGGTGTGGCACCTGAGCCGGCGGGGCCCCTTGGCAGTGGTTTGTGGGCCGTACCGTAAGGCCTCCCAGCCGCTCCACACAACGCCAGCAACCCAGGCGGGCGTATCATATATTGATACATTTCTGTGCAAGGTTTGACGATACCGCACAGCCGGATGCATGTGTGGAGAGGCTCGAAGCCCATTCAGGGTGTGGCACCTGAGCAGGCGGGGCTCCCCTTGGCAGTGGTTTGTGGGCCGTACCGTAAGGCCTCCCACGCTCCCAGCCGCTCCACACAACGCCAGCAACCCAGGCGGGCGTATCATATATTGATACATGTCTGTGCAAGGTTTGGCGATACCGCACAGCCGGATGCGTGTGTGGCGAGGCTGGAAGCCCATTCAGGGTGTGGCACCTGAGCAGGCGGGGCTCCCCTGGGCAGTGGTTTGTGGGCCGTACCGTACGGCCTCCCAGCCGCTCCACACAACGCCAGCAACCCTGGCGGGCGTATCATATATTGATACCTATCTGTGCAAGGTTTGGCGATACCGCACAGCCCGATGCATGTGTGGCGAGGCTGGAAGCCCATTCAGGGTGGGGCACCTGGGCCGGCGGGGCCCCCCTGGGCAGTGGTTTGTGGGCCGTACCGTACCGTCCGTAAGGCCTCCCAGCCGCTATGAAATTTATTGGGTATGTAAGTAGTATGCCAGAAACCTGGCATCACACCTGTGTTCTGCAGAGCAGCAGGCCCAGCCATGTAGTGATCCACGGGGGCACACCACCGTGTTCGCACTATGGTGCAAGGCGTAAACACACCAGGCGGTGTTCACACATTGGTGTCCACAGCAGCAACACGAGCTTCGTGTTTACCCGTTGGTGTTGCTTGCAGCAACACGAGGCCGTGTAAAACACGGGCCGTGTAGCGCCGTGTAAACACCGAGCCGTGTTCTACACCGTGTACCGTGTACACGTGTTGGTACACGAGGGGGTCCGTGTACACACGGAACCCCAGAAATGCAGACGGCCGCGCACGCCGGCCTTGATCAGCACCTGCGACAGGAGGGGCAGCAGCAGTAGCAGCGGCGGCAGCAGCAGCAGCAACGGCAGCATGTGTACTAGCAGGTTTATGTATTAGCTTCCCGTGTGTCGAGTCAGGTGTTGCCCCGCCTGCACACGCTGCGAACACCAACATTCACACGCATTGCAGTGGTAGAAGTAGCGCGTGTGGACACTTGCGCGTTGCATGACGGGCCGGACAGCCAAAAGGACAAGGCGCGGATGTACCGGTACTGACTGGCTGCCTAGTTTTCATCAACACACATCCCTCGCCAATACACACCCACCTGGTGGTATGGGTGGAAGGCCAGCGCGCTGACGGGCTCGGGGCCGCACTCTACGGCGTGCAGCGTGTCGCGCAGCTTGGGGTGGCGCATAGACCTGCAGGTGGGGCACGTGTGCAAAGGCAAGGTTCATTGAAGCATGTGTATTAGCATTCAGGTGGTGGTGTGGGTGCGGCAGCACTCCTCGGCGTGCAGCGTGTCGCACAGCCTGCCCCGGCGCATTGGCCCGGAAGCCGCTGGCCTGACTGGCTGCTGCCGGGTCTGCAGGGCCAGGCCGAGGCCGTCGTGGGCGGCCTCCCGCCAGCTGCGGACCCGGCAGCAGCCAGCCAGGCCAGCAGCTTCCCGGCTGCTGGAGCCCCAAGCTCCTCGCAGGTGTATGCTCTAGTACTTGTCGAAGGATGACTCAAAAGCGTGGCCGGCACATGCAACAACAGAATGCGGCCCACGATTCACCAGCCGCGGTGCCTGACGGTGCAATGCGCTGCAGCCCCAGTGACCCAAAACAGTGACTCCAAGCAAGTTGGCTGGCACACCGCCGCACCAACGCGGTGCCCAATGTCGGTCGCCCGCCCCTCACCCCCTCGCACTTGCTACTCACCTGCACGCTCTCCAAGCCGCCACAGCCCACTGCACCGCCACCTGTGCTCCCGGCGCCACGTGGCGCCCCGACCTGGGGCGACAGGGGAAGGCGCTCAGGGCAAGAGGAGAAGGAGCTGAAGGGACGTGAGACTGGCTGCTGCCGGGTCCACCGTTGGCGGGAGGCCGCCAACGACGGCCTCGGCCTCGCCCAGCAAACCCGTGTCAGAGAAAGTTGGCTCACAAGGATGGCAGGCACCTGCAGCAACGCAATGCGGCCCACAACCCACAAGCCCGGCGCCTTAACAGGCGATGCAACTGCATTTCAAGTGCCAAAAGACAGTTCGCCCGCCCTTCACCCCTTGCACCCGCTTCTCACCTGCACGCCCTCCACGCCGCCACGGCCGCCAAGCCGCACGTGGCCAGCGGCACGGTGCCCCCCCTTTGCGACACTGTGCCGCGCTCCCATGCGCTGAGGACCTCTGGCGCCGTGCCTAAGCGTCGTGCCCAACGTGGCCTGCTCCACCCCCGCAGGCCACTGGCGACGCGGCCCCAGTCGGGGAGGCCGCGCCGGGCAGCCCCGCACGGTGGGCGCCAGGAGACGCGCCGATCCCGCGGCTCGACTTCGGGGCCGCTGCTGCAAGCGGCGGTGGCCAGGCAGCGGCCCCGAAGTCGAGCAGGGGAACAGGGGGGTCCCCTTGCGCCCACCTTGCGAGGCTGCCCGGCGCGGCCTCCCCGACTGGGGCCGCGTCGCCAGCGGCCTGCGGGGGTGCACGGAGCAGCTGACCACCGATGATGCTGGCTGCAGGTGCAACCGGTGGCGACATGCTTGGCGGCGCAATGCCCTCCCTCCCCCCCACCCCCTACTACCTTCTCATTCGCGTTACTAGTACTTTGTTCCCCCCCGCCCCTGACGAGTGCGATGTGCAAGCAGCAGGAGCACTGTGATGCTCGCGGCAGCCACTCACCTCTGCAGCCAGACAGCTGTTGCCGCCGCGTCTCCGGCGGTGGCTTGGACATCGGTACGACGTTGGCGTCTTCTCGTTGCTGACCAACGGCAGCTCCGCTCCCCAGCGCCCCGGCCTGCAGCACAGGGGTGGGAATTGGTAAGGGTGAGGCACCGGCAGGTTGTGTCAGGCAAGCAGCTGCTCCGTCACGGCATAGGTAAGCTTGAGAACCAAAAGCATACAGGAGGCGTTTGCAGGGCAATATGCAGTGCTCCCGGCGTGTCCCATCTCCCCGCTACCCAGAACCATCAACAGCACGGTAGCTGCGGGTTACAACAGACGCGCGAGGAGATTACATGACACACAGCGTTTGTGGGTGCACATGCCATGTGGAGCAGCGGCACCTGGTCCTCGGTCGGCAGGGAGCGGGGAAGGTATTGTCTCGTAGGTGCGCGCTTCGGGTCTCACCTGGTCCCCCGGCGCTGCTGTGGACGATGGGGCGGCAGCAGGGCCTGCGGCGGCATAGGGCCCGGCGCCCGTTGCAGTGCCGCTGCTGGCCCCGCCACCCCCGCCGGCCTCCGTGCCGCCACCTCCGATCCTTGACGCGGCGGGTTGGCGCTGCAAGGCCGCAACAAAACATGCAAACCCCCAGGAAGGGATGACAGGCACTGTAGGCAACAACGCAATGTGGTCCCCGACTAAGAAGCCCCAGCACATTGAGAGTTGACAACTGCAGTCGAATTTCCCCAAAGCAGAAGCTGCAAGTCGGCCATCAGGACACCACGCCCACACAGTGCCCGCTTCCAATCACCCCCTCTCACCCCCTCACACCCGATCCTTACCTGCACCAACGCCTGATACCGTCTCCATTGCCCTTTCACGCCACAACTTCATGGTTGCGTGGGGCCTGCTCCTGGCCATGCTGAAGCTTTGCGGCAGCTCAGCCCTGGCTGAGCCCCTCCCTCCGCTGTCGCCCCAGGTCGGAGCGCCAAGTGGCGCTGGGGGCGCAGGCGGCGGTGCGGTGGGCCGTGGCATTGTGGAGGGCGCGCAGGTGATGCACCGCACCGGGGCTTGAGTGCCTCGGACCATGCCTCACCTGCACTTCCTCCACACCGCCGCGGCCCACCGCACTGCCGCCTGCGCCCCAGGCGCCACGTGGCCCTCCAACCTGGGGCGACAGCGGTGGAAGGGACTCAGGGGACGTATGGGCAGGGAGGGGAAGGCCGGCGCATGGGCAGTGGGGGCGTAAGCCGTCATGGCGGCCAATGCATGTACGAATAAACATGGAAGCGTGTTGCACAACAGGTACGCATGCAAGGCGTTGCCAGGCATCGTGGACCGTCAGCATCCTCCCTTAGAGCATCTGGCCAGGCCTATGTCAGCAGGCCCCCTCATCGGACGCAAGGCCGCTGGCGGCGCCTCGCTGCTGCCACAGGTGAGGCCGCTGCCTGGCTGCTGCCACAGGTGAGGCCGCTGCCTGGCTGCTGCCGCTCGCAGCAGGGGACCCCAAGGCCGGCCTGCCCCACTGCTGCACCTCATTCCCACCTAGACCTACCGCCGGCGTTGCAGCCATAGCGCCACCCTTCTGCACATGGACAACACGCCACACCACCTACCTTGAGCAGCCGCCATTGGTTTAAGCAGTAGCAGCGTTGGCAGCAACTTCACAGTCGCCATTTCCGCTGTCGTTACCACAGGGCCGGGGGTCTGTCGGGCGGGGGCCACGCACGCAGTAGTCCCATTAGCCAACGAGCGACCCACGGGACAGTGTACCTACTTCTAGGTCGGCAATGTGCACATGTGGACACGCCTGGACTGCCCAGCTAGCAATGAGTGTATTTACGGATCGACAAATGTTGGTGGCTATGGCCGATGGCCGGGAGTAGCGTAATGCGGTTGTTGACGGCGCAGGTGCGCGTGACGCAATCGATGGCGCAGCGACAACGTGGCTCCCTACGCCACGCCAGAATGTGACCGGCAACCCTCCACTGCTTACCGTGCGTGCGTAGATACGGTCTGCTGGGCGCCATTGTCGCGTGGATGCAGAGCGAAGACGTGGCACAAATGGGAACATCAAGCGGGTGAGAGGACGCTTGGCATACAATGCCCCGTGGTTACTCCTACATGCCTGCTGTTTCGGCCTTACCCCTTTAAATGGCATTTGCGAAAGCGCAGCGCGCCTCTTTTGTAAGCGCGCCCGTATTGTTCCGACATCCCACCTGAGTCGCCTCCTGCTCCGCTGGGCAACATAGCTATTCAAACGCTTATATAAAGGGATGGAAGACGTTGAAATGTCACCTAGTCGGAATGGTGTAAGGCCTCGCCAGGGCTTCGCCTGAGGGCCTCGGCCGTCCTCGCAGAGGAGAAGGGCGCAATGCAGACAGCGTAAACTACTAGCAAACAATTAATCGATAGAGTAAGAGGAATCAATCGACAGAGTAAGAGGACAAGGGCAAAGGGCCCGCTTTATAATTTGGCCACTGCAACCAACGCAACCCCAATACACCCAACCAGCAATGGTACGACGTAACTCGAACGCGTCACCCTGCTGCACTAAGACGCACATTGCAGGACAGTGCCGCAACAGGGGGACACCTTTGGCAAGGCAATGTGGCCCCATGCGAGCACAAACAACTGGCACACATGGGGACCTGATGCTGTCCAGCGCAGTCGAAGGCCTGGCTCGACGGTCCGCCGGAAGTCTGCAAGGATGGCCGGGACACTGATTACTTTCATGTTGCATGACATTCGAGTTCCCGCATCCATGCCTTGAGTTAGCCTCTTTGGGGAACAGTCACCCCACCAACAGGTGCACCTGTTATCCCACCCTGTTCCGCACGCCAGCGCCTTGCCCTTCCACATGTGCGCACGGAAGCTCGCCTACCAGCAGAGCAATGGGCCATCCAGTCTCCGTAAGCACATTCAGCTGCATACCGTACGCATTTCGAGCGCCAGATGCCACACCGCTTCCAGACCCAACGCCTCCTCATGCACCCCCCTCCGCACCTCTGCAACCACCTCAGCAGGGCAGCAGTAGCACCACCTGCACGCCTGTACCCCGCACGTCATGCACATATCCGTATTTCTGCTGAACAGCCAACCAGTCAGCAAATGGCCTACTCCCTAGCAGAGGGCGCGAGCCATACACTCCGGTGGAGCTTGCGCCTACTGGCTGACAGCCCCACATAGAGCCGCTCAACGTAAGAATGCACGTAACTGCCGCCCTTGCTTGTCCCTCGGATGCCCCCATCGCGGCACTGTGGACAACGCTCTGAAGCAGCAAAGCACCCCTTCGCACATACGGATGCAGACGCACCACCCAAGCGCCGCCTCGCTTTTTCCAGCCCAGCAAAGGCCGCCGCCTACGCAAGGGAGGCCGCCGCTGCCCTCTTGCTTGTGTCGGGTGCTTGAGAGGCTGGGCAGCAGCTCCGTCGCCCCTGCTCCGTGCCCCGGGCCCCACAGCGGCCCCCGCCCGCCCAGGGCAGCGGCACGGTCTCAGTCAGCCTGGTGAGGCGGGAATGATAGGATTTGGGCGGTTAGGGTTGTTGCAGGTGTTGGGCACAGCGGGCAAGGTCATGCCAGACTCCGTGAGGAAGGTGCGTGGAGCCAGATTCGCGCCAAACCCCTCGTCTGTCACCTAGTTACCTCGACTCTCTTGTCCTTATGGGCCCCTGACTCTCCGGACGCGCCCTACTGGTCCTGAAACTTGCGTCATACCAGTGGCCGTTGCATGCGCCCTGCTTCCAAGCTAGTATATATCCTGCACCATGCTACACGCCTAAGGTAGTAAACTTATGACGGCCGGCGGGAAACTCGCAGGCCTGCTACCTGACGCCGACACCCATCGCCCCCTCCCTCCACCGCCCCTCCCTCCACCGCCCCTTCCCCCGCCTCACCCGTTGCAACCTTGAACGCGTTTAGCGGCTTGGCGTCAGGGAAGGTGTGCGCCCACACCACGCCGCGCACGTCGGCCGTGACCAGCACCTGCAACAGGAGGGGCAGCAGCAGCGGCAGCAGCGGCAGCATGTGTATTTACAAATGTGCGTGTATTAGCCCTCCGTGTGCTAAGTCAGGTGTGCGAGCACCTCACGTCATGAACGTCGGCAATCAACGGTACCCAATCAAGGCAGGGGGAGGAGGAACATGTGTGTTATCGCATGTGTGTATCCGCAATGGTGGGCCGGACGGCCACCGGGGCTAAGGTGCGGCAGTGCAGTCGCCACACCGCGCAATGACTTGCTGCCCAGACGGTGGTAGGGGTTGAAGCCTTGAGCTGCCTAGGAGCACAATGTTAACCCAATTTGGTGTCACCCCCAGGAGATGGAATGCCAGCATGCGGACGGGCGCTCCCGGCTCGGTACCCCATCCACCAACTCACCCCGGTATAGGAGCGTGTGTATTAGCACCCACGTGAGGCACGTGTACTAGCATCCAGGTGGTGCTGCGTGCCTCGCTGATAAGCTTCCAAGGCATCTTGCGTAAGGAAGTGTGTGCGTAAGGAAGGCAGCGTAGCATACGGCGACGCAAGGACCAAGGGGTGCGTGCAGAATACGCGATGCAGAATCGGGTACGGTACAAAGACGGGCCGACTCTGACAAACTGACATACAGGCAAGCAAGGGTTGGTCACGAGCGTGTCTGGGAAGGAGATTCCCTCGGACGTGCGTGTGTCTTCAGGGTGGGGTGAGGCATGTGTGAGAGCGCGCAGGCGGTGGGTTGGGGGTCAGCTCCAATCAGGTCAGCGTGTCACATGCCTCACTGCTGCCACCTTTGCATCCTGTATAATCAGGTTTCACCAACTTAAGCATTATGGCGTATGCAATGCCTCACTGTCTGCCGCGTGTCCAGGGCTTGATTGCGGCCGCATCGGCCCTGCTGTGGGCTCGTCGGGGACCAGGTGCACCGCGCACTGCGTCAAGACAGGGTCACATGGGCTGCCACACAAACGGAAGAACGGGCGGGCGCAGTACTGGTACTCATTCGCTCGGCAGTACTGCCACAGGCAATGCGGCTCAATAGAAACAGTCAACCGTTTCTGCCACCCACCCACGCCACCGCCTCCTCATCTGCTGCTTTTAGTGTACACGCCGTACCACGGTTGCAGGGACAGTCCCATCATGGCGTTGCCAGGAGAGCGTGCCGTCGGGGCCTGTGGTGGCTGGGGGGTGTACGTACGGGTACGGTGGGGGTCGGGGAGGGGATCTACGGTCTGCGTGCAGGGATAGGTAGGTGCATGCCCCGTAGCCATTGGAAAGATTAAGGCGGTGGCAGTTGCTCAAGCGTACGCCTGCACGCAGCTGTACACACTCCAACTGACAACCAGCTCCGCCTCCTGCATTGCCGCCAGGTACTGCTTGAACACACATGATAGTATGATGCGGCAAGGTATGTTACACTTGGCAGGTGTAACTGCCCACATGAGCCGTAAGTAAAGCACAAGGGCAGCCACATCGCAGGAGCTACGGTGCAACGGGGCACCGTGTGTGCCCAAGCAATGTCGATGACTTGTTCACGCAAGTGTGCCATCCATCACATGCTAATACAAGCAAAACAGCAAAGTAGCTATCGTGTCGATATAAGTTGGGCCACCGCAAAAAACGTTGTGGTTGTTGGTGGTAGCAACAAATGCAAGTGCTCTAAAATTGACCCCGCTAGCCGACGTACTTGATCCAGCCACCCCAGCAAACCGAATCAATCTCAGCGCCCTTCCACCGTTGGATCAGACCCTGCCCCTTCAGCCTCCCGAGGATGCCCTCCTTCAGTAGGACGCGGGCCCTCAGGTTTACGCAAATCACCACAGTCTATGCATCACCCGCTGGCACCTGCCACGCCCGCGCGTACGTACCCTCAAGCCCCCCACCCCACCCCACCCCACCCCACTCAACCCCAAGCTCCAAGTTACCGCACAGGAGCTGCTCCTTCTGCTGCTCCAAACACCCCAACACCGGCAACCTCTTGGAGTCTGCCACGGCATCTTATTCGGTTATGATTGATGTTTAGCACACAAGCTGTTCAAGGCGAGATTTGAGGTTGGCGTGCTGGTGTGCTGCTGACCGCAACCCATTGTCCACCTGAGCGCGAAGTTGCTGAACGGTGTCCAGGTGCTGCTTAAAGCCGATTTCAGCTACCGTTATGCGCTCCTCCAGGGAGAGGTCCAGGTTGGTGTAGGCATCGAGGACGCTTGCACAAGGTGGGCCAGGGCTTGGCTGACCTCCAGCACGCTGTTTGCTGTTGCAAGGCTGGCAGTGCACGCTTGTAAGCGGGAGGTAAGGGCGGTAATGCGGTCGTTGGGAATCATGACAACGTCCGCCTTGCGCTGCATGGCCGTCGCTGTGTTATCCATGTGGGTCATGATGGAGCGGAGGGTTGCTAGCTCTGCCGGCACAAGTTGGCCATTGCTGGGCGGCAAGGCAGTGTCTCCCATTGCTTGGCTGGAGAGGTAGGTAACTAGATAGGTAGCAAATAGGTATGGGACAAAGTCTCTGCGATCGACCACGGGATCAGGTAAGGCCATGGTCGGCAGCTCAGCCAAGAGGGGGCAGCCAACCAGCCAGAAGTAATAGCTTTGAGCGCAGCTGTCGTACTGCCCAGACGCACCTGCCGGAGGGTGCGTGCACCTTGGCCGTTGCCGTTCCGCTAAACGGTGGCTGGGACGGTTGGTGAGTCAGGTTGACCGTAGCCGCACAAGCTGAGCCGTGGGCCACACCCGCGAGAGCACTGCTGTTACAGGGGAGGTCTCTGCGACGGGCAGAACGGTGACGTGAGACGCGGTGTGAGATCTGGAGGCGTTGCTCAGCGCTGATCAAGGCTTTACGCACGTCAATGACGGTCCCTGCAGCCTTGTGTTGTTGCTGCCATTTGGGCCATGTGATGAATTCACGAGGTTGATTTTGGTTGATGAGCCCGATGGCTGTTGGGCGCCCAGCTCTGAGTGTGCAGTAAAGTCGGAGCCATTGACCATAGGACTGATAGCGTTGCTCTCCGATGTGAAGTCACTGCAGCCAACAATGCGAGCGCCATTGACGGTGAGGGGCGGACGTTGCGAGCGCGAACATGCACACGACGTTGGAAACTCATCCTGGTCCCTTGGCCGTGTGACCAATAGACATAAGTACCTGTGTTCATAGGCAGGTCGGCTTTCAGAGATCTCTCTGACCCGATCGCCCTGGCTGTTGTGAAGGCCAGCTGTCGGCAACATTTGCTGGTGTGGGGCCCTCTCCTCAGGAGCAGGGTACGTCATGATACCTCCTCCAGTGACCACAAAGCCTTTTTCTGTTTGCTCGTAGGGAATGACTCCAGCGGGGTCAGCGGCCTGAGCGGGCGGGTCGTAGATCCAACTCCAGGCTGTGAAACCGAAACAGGCGACCATCAGAGTAACATAGGTCATGATAATGATGAAGTCAGTGAAGACAATAGCAAACGTCGGGGGTTGTGTACTGTTGCGGCCTAGCCGCGCATCATTTCGTCGTGCCATGATCAGTTTGCTATGTTATTATAATCACTCAGTTTAATGCGAAGGACACTGCAGTCGCGCCTTGCGCACGTATCTCGGGACATCCGGTCCCGGAGCTCTGCCCGGAGCTCATGCGGGATTGGGCTGGCAGTGAAATGGATTCCCACAGGCGCCACGCGATCATAAGTCTGGCTGCACTATGCCGATTGGTCATAGTTCTCGGGCATTGACCTACCGTCAGTGCCGATGTTGTGTGCCATCGTAGCCAGGGGAGCTCCCGTGGGGAGCTCCCCTGATCGTAGCCCGGCAAGCAAAGTGCGGACCACTGAAGCCCTGGCTGCGGAGCTGCAGCAAGCAAACTGTGGTGTATGCCACCGTAGGTTTGGGGTTCGAGGTCATACCGGGGTGTGGCCTGTGTAGGTTTAGGTGTACTGTAGGTGCTGAAGCCAGGGGAGCTCCCCTGGTGGACGTGCAATCCTGCTTTCAGTCGCCCCGACCGCCAGCGCCTTTATTCCCTCCGACTGCCGCACGTGGGAACGGGCATTCGCGCAGGGGTGTTATCCTACCAGCACATTGGGGTATCTAAACCGTAATCAGCACCTTCAGCGGCTCAACACACGCACAGTTGTTGCCCACGCACCACAGACCATGCCCTCGCAACCATCTGAGCAGGTCCGCAAACACGGTAGCATCACCTGCATGCCTGCATCATGTGTCATGCATACGCCTGTTCGGCAGAAGTCCAGATAGAAGTACAGTCAGCAAGTGGCCGACTTCGTAGTATAAGGCATGAGCCATGCATTCAGGCAAAGCTTGCGCACGGGCCGGCAGCCCCACATAGGCGGCAGCTCAGGGGACCAGGAGGGTCTCAAATGCCGGATTTCAGACAGAGAAGCGGCCCGAAGGCCCCCTCAGCACTTCTTGGGGCTAGCTGGTACCGGCAGGTACCGGTATGCCACATCGTATGTTTGATTACGCCGATTGCTTCGCTGGTTGGAACGCCGTAAGTAGCTTTGGTGCTAGCATTAGCTTAATTGCCTTGTTTGTCTTGGCTACTACTTTCCAAGAGGCAACTGAGTACGTGGACTAGGGATCCGTTTTTTCAAAGGGTACCGAAGCACTACTACGAGAGAAGGCAAAAACGGCACGAACGCACGTGTGACACTGTTCTCATGCATGTCTCTGTCATCTGCCCATCGGATGGTCCGGCACAGGGGGCCAGCATCGGCAACGCCATGAACGTGTCCGCAAATCCCCAACAAATAAAACGAGACGCCCGTTTGGGGCTGGGGGGGACCGAAGCTCAATGTAGTCAGGCGCTGTTGTGTTGCGACTTTGAGCAGAGTTGTCGTGGGGTGTGGGTGTGGTACGACACCGCGACCGGAAGGGGTCCCCTTGTCACCTCCTGACCCAAACAAGAAATCTAACCTACGTGTGTACCTGCCGGCTAATCAGGTTCATGCTATCATGCGGTTGCGTGTTTGCAATTGGCCTTTGGAGGTGTATAGGAACACTGCACGTGCACGCAGGCCTTTGGAGGTGTATAGGAACACTGCACGTGCACGCAGTGAGCGTGTGTGCAAAAGGTGTACTGCTGGAAAGCCTGAGGATGAATATCATGTGGTCTTTGAGTGCGCTGCTTGTAACGACCTTCGGTCTAGCAGTGGGCTCTGCTTTGAGCAGGATTTCAAGTCATGGTGGGACACTTCCTGTCCTGTTAAGGTTGGGCGTTTTCTTGTTGCTGTACGACAGCAACGCAACGCTACATGATTGATTCCTGATAGGTGTGGTCGGGACCAGTAAGGACCGTGTGGCCACACCGCCTGGAATGTAACACAAAATGCTACAAATACAAAAGTGGGAGCCTCGTCAGCGTGTGCACTGGTGTGCATGCATGAGTGGTGCAGGCCTCTCCAGCGTGTGGATGCCTGCATGGTGAGTGTCTTTTAAACGTGACGTCCGTCCCTACCCTTGCATCCTGACCCCTGCCGCCATGCACGCCACCCTGCGTCCCTGGTCCCTACCCTTGTACCCCTGCACTCCTGCAGCACGGACCCTTACACCCCTGGACCCCACCCTGTACCCCTGTCCGCACCCTGCTCTTGCACCCTTACACCCCACCCGTCACCCCTAACCCCTGCACCCCACCCTGCACTCCACCCTGAACCCCTGGTCCCTACCCTTGCACACCTGCACCACACCCTGCACCCCTTTCTGCACCTTGCCCATGCACCCCTGTGCCCCACCCTGCATCCGTCCCCCTCTGCGCCCTGCCCTTGCACCCCTGCACCCCACCCTGCACCCCACCCTGCACCCCTCTCTGCGCCCTCCCGCCCCTTGCACCCCTGCATCCCTGCACCCCACCCTGTACCCCTGCACCCCACCCGGCCCAGCCCAGCGAGGGCTTTTCCACCGTGCCCAGGCGTAAGCGGTGAGGGCCGTTCCTGCGTGTGCGTGCTAGGGCGGCCAGGGCTTTTCGGCGTGTGCGTGCTGGCTGAGCCGTGTGCAGCGGAGCTCCGCTGGTGCGAACACCATTTGAACCCAGGTCTTTGGAGCGTGAGAGTGTTGACGACACACCGTATGCAGAACTGCTGTGCAATCGCGGCGAGCTGGGAGCGTGTTCCGCTCTTTTCAGCCCTACAATGATTAGCGAACCGCAACGCAAGGAAACGAATGTAACGCTGAATTGCTGAAGCGAAGAAACACTAAAATACTATCGATAACATCCAATTCACGAAGGTCGGTAAGGGCTCGCCGACCGCCGACCCGCGGGACTGGCGGTAAGTCAGCATGCCTCGCCTCGCCTTTTCCTTTCATGTCATGTCAAGTTAAGTGGAACATGATGAGCTCAAGTGGTGCAACGAAACGCTGCACAGCCTGAGCGCTGCAACCGATTGGGAAACTTCCGGTACGAAGTGGGAAACAGCGAAGGACAAACACCGTAATTAACAAGCGGTGTCAGCTTTACAAAAGCTGGGAAAATGGGCTGAGCCTTCTTGCTCAGGGGCGTCTGAAGTTTCTTTGCCAAGTCCCAGGGGTGGGCCCAGTGCGGCAGTGCCTCCGCCTCGTGCCACGTGCCAACCTGCCCCTGAAGGCAAGCTTGCCGAGAGTGGTTGCGCAACGCAAGTGCACCTGGTTGCTTAAGGTACATAATCATTAAGGACTGAAAAGTTGCTGTGGCATGTGCGAAGCACGATTTCCACATCCGAGTTGCTGACGACATGCTTTGAATGTTTGCCGCACATTTGCGACAGCCAGCGACTTAACCACCGTTTCTTGCATTCTCGCAGCTCAAGTTGATATGTTATAAGTCTCGATCATTGCTTTGTGGCCGGATAGCGAGCGCATGTTCCAACGCGTCCTTGTCCCTGTCGCAAAATGGAGCTAACCCTGACTGGCTGTGTCTACTACGCAGGTAGACAACGTTGTCTACCAACCAAGAAGACATGCACCCCCCTAGTCCATGAACCTCACCCCTCGTCAAGCGCTATATAAAACCTGCACTTTTGTAAGCTTTACCGTACATGATATCACAGGTTGTAGCATCATGGATACCGGTAGCATAGTGCCGCTGGGCACGTGACGCATGCTGGCCAACTTCCCCCAGACGAGTATAGCCCAGTGTTCACATCACCAGCAGCTGTACCGTATGCAGCACTTTATTCCAATAAACCTGTAAGACGGCATTTGAATCATCATAACTCATCTACTAATTGGTAGGCCTCAGACCCCCACCAACCAATTGTGGTACGTCACACATACCACCAACTAACCTAATTGACATGATGCACCCAGTGAGCAGCAGGCATTGTCTGCGGCAGCCGTGTGCGGCTTGCTAAAGCTAATAAAATGATACGAATTTACATGTGGCACGTCCACCAGGGTAGCTGGCGCTGCGGGGGGCGGCCGGGAGGCCATCCCCCATCCGGTATGGCCCGCTAACCCACAGCCCAGGGGAGCCCCACCCAGGTGCCATACCCGGGATGGGCTCCCTGGCTCACCACGCATGCACCCGGCTGCGGCCTGCCGCCAAACCATGCCCAGACATGTATCTCAATGTGGCACGTCCACCAGGGTAGCTGGCGCTGCGGGGGGCGGCCGGGAGGCCATCCGGTATGGCCCGCTAACCCACAGCCCAGGGGAGCCCCACCCAGGTGCCATACCCGGGATGGGCTCCCTGGCTCACCACGCATGTACCCGGCTGCGGCCTGCCGCCAAACCATGCCCAGACATGTATCTCAATGTGGCACGTCCACCAGGGTAGCTGGCGCTGCGGGGGGCGGCCGGGAGTGTCTACGCGATGTCCACCATCTGAGTGGACCCGCAGCCCCTGGCATGCTGTCCATCATGAGAGCATGCGTCTTTTAGCATTACAGCTGCAATTGCAACTTCGGAAAGTTGTGACATACGATTGTTTGTTATTATTGCACATGTACAGTAAGGGGTAGCCAGAGTAGGGATGAAAAGTGCTGGGGTGATTGGTAGGCATGCATGGAGGCCACCTGTTGCTCCCACGTGTCACCGCGCAGGCACCAACGCCAACCTTGCACTATAATATAATAGTTTCGCATAACAGAAGTACAGGAACATCAGTATTACCACGGGGCACGCTTGAGGCCCCTGTGGTATGTCTCCCTGGTTGGTAGACAAGGTTGTCTACCTGCGTAGTAGACACCACATGTCGGGGTTAAATGCAAAACCGGTCTGCTCTTTCCGATTTTTCCTGGCTTCCAGGCTTATGCCATGGTACAGAGGAGAGCTATACCTAGTACCTGTTATGCGCCGTTGGGCCCAGGTTTGAAACTTTTGCCGACGCAGGCAGGCGCCAAGCAACCACGGGGGGCTTCGCCCCCCCGAGTGCGCTTCGCGCCGGGGGCTCAGCCCAAAAATGGGTATGATAATGTTACCGGAACTTAGTTGAGGCGCCCCGCCTCCATCGCGGCCGGGCTGCCCGGTGCGAATGCAACGCTGTGCATGCAGGGGAGGTCCCCTAGTATCCCCGCGTGCACATATTCCAAATGGGTGTGTTCCATGCCTCTCCGCCACCCGTTTCATGATACGGGAGCTTAACTCCGTCGGCGGCCCAAAAACCAGGGGTCGAGCGAGGTGTGACCGACCTGTGGCTTCACACGCACGCACCTCTCCCCAGCCCGGGCCCAGTGCCAGGCCCAGTGCCGAAAAGCGGTGTCTCATGCAGCCACGCCACTACTTTAGCCCTACGCTGATTCAACTCTGAATCGCTTCGGTGACCCATGCAGCCACGCCACTTCTTCAGCCCTACGCTGATTCAACTCTGAATCGCTTCGGTGATACGTAGCAAACTAGCAGCCTACATGCCTTCTCCGCTACCATCTTGGGTGCACTCCTGCCGACATTTGTCCCTCCCACAAGTGTCCTGGCCTTAGCCACCTCGGGGAACACAGGGGGTAGCAGAGCGAGTCTAGTCGCCAAATTCATGATATGCCTTCTCCTCCGTCCGTGGTGCTTCCAATTCGCATCCTGACGGCCCTCTAAGGCCCACATCAACCGCACACCCGTTTTCAGTTGGCCGCGGGTGTTGCCTTGCAAGTGCTCACCGGGTTGCGTCTGCCTCGTCCCGCCCCCTACCAGCCCCAGCCTCTTACCCCAGCCCTAGCCAAGCCACCAGGCGTGCCCTGCACGGCCGTGGGCTCAGCGCATTAGCTCACGGTACCGCCATGCAAAGCCTCCACACTCGCACCAGCCCCAGTCAGCGCGTCATGCGCCGTCCAAATCTTCAGATTTTGCCTCCTCCTCAGTCCGTCATTGCAGCAGGAGACCGTCGCTCGTCTGCCCGTCAGCTGCTGGAATTGAGATGCTGGGCACCCGGTCCGCCGCCCCCCCCGCTCCGTGCGCCGTGCCCCCCAGCAGCCCCCGCCCGCCCAGCGCAGCAGCGGAAGCGGCACGGTAGCGGTTGGCCTGTGGCGGGTGTGGGCAAGGGGGCAGGAGTTAGGGTTGGGCTGGGCGTTGGGTTAACGGTGTTTCTGTCTACACGGCCACTACACATTGGCAATGGCGCTGGTACGGAACGATTGAACACTGCACGCCGACACCCGCTCTCTCTCGTCCTTCCTCCCCGCTTTACCTTTCTTACACACCCTCCCAATACTGCCTTAATTCCCACCCCCGTAAGCTGGTCGCGCCCTCCGCTGGCCCACGAGCAGACCAGTAAATGAAACCATGCCGGCACGCCCCCTGTCGTACCTGCGGGTCGTACAGTTCGTACACCGCGCAGTGGTCCGCGCCCGCCGCCGCCAGCAGCGGCTGGTGTGTGTGGAAGGCCATGGCGGTGACGGGGCCGGTGCGCTGGCCGCCCAGCGCGGGGCCCAGCAGCGTGCCGGGGCCGCCGCCGCCGGGCCGCAGCGTGCCCACCACCTCGCCCTCGTCCGTCCACAGCTTTACGACCTGGAGCGGCAGGGGAGGGAGAGGGAGGTATATCACGGTAGGAAGAGGAGGGGACGGAGGAGGAATGCACTGTTAGCACACATGCGCATGCACGTGCATTTGTAGGGGCTGGACCTTACAACCCGCCATATGGCAGACGTCAACATGACGTGTGATCTGATTCCTTCCATTCCCACCCCATGCCACTTGTAGTGCGATCCCTCCCGCTGCCCGCGCAAGCTACCTGCTCGGCTCCCACCAACTCACCCCGCCCCCCACCTGCGACGTTGTCCCTGTTGCCAGCAGCACCGTGGTAGCCGACCCGTCCCCTGCCCCTGCTGCTGCTGCCCCCTCCTCCCCCGCCACCGCCGCCGCCGCACCGCCACCCGGGCCCCCACCACCCGCCCTCACACCAATCCACCGCATCTCGCCCTTGTCGCTCACGCACACCACCAGCCCGCCCCTCGCCCCCAGCTCCAGTACGGCGCCCACCGGACCCATGGGCTGCAGCACCATGCGGGGGGCGGCGGGCGCCCGCAGGTCGAACACGCGAAGCGTGCCGTCCGTACAGACCGGGATCAGTGAGTGCGGGTCGAGCAAAGACAGCAGAAGCTGCTCCACCCCAAACCCCACACACCCGCCCAGCCCGGCGCCACCGCCTCCTGCCGTGTTGCCCGGCCACGCCACGCCCGACGGCGGTACGAAGCCCGCCGGCAGCCCAGCCGTACTCCCGCCCGCCAGAGGCAGTACGGATTCACCACCGGACGCGTGCAGGTGGCAGGCGGAGGGGAAACAGTTGAAACCGGCGGGGAAGGACAGCGGGGGGACCAGGTGCGTTGAGACGGCCTGGGGGGCGGGGAGGGAGGTAGGGTAGAGGGAGTGTAATGAAGATGGCATGAGAAAAAGTAACTGAGGTAACGGGGACGGGTGAGGGGTACGCACACAACGCCAGAAACCGTGTAAGGCACGGACATGCTGGCGCTGCGAGTGACGAGAAAGTGGGTTGACAATAAGAAGCAAATACGACAGATGCCTACATGGTAACTTCAATATAAATTATGCTGGCTGCAAGCTGAATGCGGCAGGCTGCGAAGCACGACCCAACCCTAACCAACCCGCCGAAGCTGAGGCTGCGAGCTGAATGCGACTACGTGCCTATGGTCCCGGCACGGGTGCAAGTCGGACAGAACCCGACCCCAGGCATTCCCAACCGGGTGGGGATTGGATACAGCTCAAACAAATGGTGGGACGCAGTGCCTTGCGTGCCCTTTGAATGGCCGAGCTATTGGCGCCTTATAATTGGTGCGTGTACCGTACTCCCTGCCGCACGCCCCGCACCTTTCGTGATGCATACGCCCCCCACCTGCAGCACGATGGCCAGGCGCTGCTCCCCCGCGTTGAGGTAGCTGCGCCACACCCAGCCCTCTTACCCCTGACCCTTCTCTTAATACACATGCACCCTCCTTCCCTTAATACACATGCACGCCCCCCACCTGCAGCGCGGTGGCCAGGCGCTGCTCCCCCGCGTTGAGGTAGCTGCGCCACACCCGCACCGCGCCGTCCGCGCTGCCCGCCATGAGCATGGGTCCGTCCGCCTCGTTGACGTGCGTGAGGAACACCACGCGCGAGGGCAGCGCGGAGGGGGGGAGCAGGCCGGAACCTGCAGTGCGGCAAGGGAATGGGATGAAGACATGATCAGGCATTGGGCACCTGTGCTGCTACTTTGCAGATGGAATACAACACGGAAGAGGAGCAACTGGAGCGGTTGGGACCCGCAACACAACATCAGAGCAAATCATTCGGTGAGGGGCTTCAACTATCTTGTGCGTGGGTAAGGAGCGCTGAGCGGGCGGCCAGGGCGGCAGGGACCAGTTGAGGTAGCAGCTATCTATGTATGGCCACGTGGCCAGACCAGGTCGCAACGTGTCGACGGAAGGTACAACAGTAGTAACTGCGGTGACAGTACCAGGAGCACTACTGATGCTGTGCAACTCACTCGCTCCATGTGCGCTGCCGCGGGGTGCAATGCCTAGGGAGGCGGCGGAGGAGGACGAGGAGGAGGGCCCGGGGGTGGGGGCGGGAGCACCTGGGGGGATGGGCGGGGTGATAGGACACAGGGCGGTAAGCGCTGGAATGCGTGGGGTGTGACAACAGGTGAGGTTGTGGGGCGGGTGGGAGTACGTACTCCGGCAAAGCAAGAAAGGTTAGGTCGCCCGGCATGCGTGGTAGTGGCTCACGGTAGTGGGCCAAGTGCCAGCCTTGAACCGCCAGCCTTCACCACCTGGCCCTGCTTCCTGCTACCCTTCACTCATTGTTCATAGTGCGATGAACGGCGACTTACTGCCAGAGTCGCAGGTGTGCGGGTATTTAGGCAGCCGCCCATCCTTACGCACAGCTCATTTCCCTTCCCTGCCCCTTCCCTATGCAGCTCACACCTGTTGCCGTGCGGAACACGTTCAGCGGCTTGGTGTCGGGGTAGGTGTGCGCCTGCACCACGCCGCGCACTTCTGCAGCAACACGCGCCTGAGGCACCAGCAACAGGGAGCATGCATAAGGCCGATTAGTTTAGCTGCCCCAGGTCAAGACACCACGTGCTGTGTACGCCACACCACAAACGTCAGCCCGCCTCCAACCAGTGAAAGGAGTATGGGGCAGTGCTGAACTGAGTTTTGCCGCTACCATGCCGGCAACACAGAGTGGGGTGGTCACAGGGTCACACACGGACACCCTCTATCAAGATCTAAGGAGCATGCTTGGTGAAAGGAGCGATCAGCAGCAGCTGTTTGCCAATGTGCCCGGCTGTCGGGTGAAGGGCTTGGCACACCTGTTGCTCGTAGTGGGCGTTTTCCTTGTCCAGCTCGGACCGCTTCCAGTGGAGCCACTTTTTCATGGCCCAGGTCATGGCCATGCCCGCCTCCAGGTGCAGGTCCTTTAGCACGCCGTGGACGTCGTCGTGCCCCAGGATGTCCGTGCCGTACTTGCGGTACGCGGACTCGAACGCACGGAATAGCCCTTGGGCGTCTTTAGCCGAGGCAGGCGTTGTCCAGTGCAACTGGAGGTGCGCCTTCTTAGCACGGGTCAAGTCTGACAGGTCGAAGTAGAATTGCTCCCGCTTGTACTGCTGTCCAGGGGGCCAGCCCGCTCGGCGCCGGTTGACTGCTGCCTCCTGGTTGATTAGGAGAGACACGTCGAGGCCGGTCGAAGAAAAGTCGATCTTGACCGCGAGATGGTCTGCAAGCCGGCGCGCCTTCTGGACCTGCGAACGGGCGTAACAAGGGCAGCCGGCAGGTGGCATAAACAGGTGTACCGTGTAAAGGCGGAGCTTCCTGGCAGTATGCAAAGAACGCTACTTTACTAGCGAGCGGCCACAGGCAGTCACCGTGTCTGCTCACGCACAGTGTATGAACTTCGGCCCTACCTTCTGCTCCAGCTGGCATGCGCTTGCGTGCGCCGTGGTGTCGGCATCGGAGCTCACACAGGAGCCGGCGTGGTAGCCGTCGGTGCAGGAAGGGAGGGGGGCGGCCATCTGGGAGGTGTTGGGGGCGCCGGCCGTGGTGGAGAAGAGGCCAGTCACTAACGTACAGAAGGTAGTGCGGCGGCCGGTGGGACGGGGAGTTGTGGAGCTGGCAGCAGCGGACATGGAGCCAACGGCGTGAGGGGCGTTGGGGACGTTGGTGTGGGTGGAGGTGAGGCTGCCGGAAGGGGACACTGTGTGTAGGGCAGTCCGCGGGGGCAGAAGCCGGCAGGTCGACGGGGCAGGGACGGGATTGGCGCCAGCGTCAACGCGGCCAGCGGTAGTCGAGGTGCTGGTGGGTAAGCTGGAAGCGACCGGGGTACTGGTGGTGACGGCGGGCGAGGCTTTCGAGCCGTGAAGACACAAAGGATGGGAGCCCGACACGCGCTTTGGGGCAGGGTGTCGGACGGGGATAGGAGGCGGTGTGGTGGCGGGTTGAGTGGAGGAGACGCCGGCGATGCCAGTGTTGGCGTTTGGTGTGCATATGGGTGAGTGGCAGTGGGAGAAGGCGGGGAATCGGAAGCCAGAGCATGTGGGAGAGTCAACGCCGACGGCCGCTCCCTCCTGAACCAACGGCAACGTTTGCGTGCAGTCGGGTGAGCAGTAACGGGAGGAGGCTGGGGAATGGGAGGCAGCGGGGGCGGGAGAATGGATCCCTTCGGCCGCTCCCTCCTGAACCACTGGCGAAGACGGGCATCGAAGCCTGTGATGAGGTCAGACGGTGAGGTCGCAAGGGTGGTTACTGGGCATGCGGTACGAGGCAGGAAGACAGGCCTTGCCAGGTGATCGTGGTCAGCATGTGAAAATTGATGTAGTGGGAACTGCCAGCGTTGTCCTGACCATTGGGCCGCAACCCGACCGCTTATGGCACTTACTCGGTCGTGGTCCATCCAAAAGTTGGGTTCCCCAGAGGCACCTGTTTCGGCGGGTCATCCAGAAGCCCCCACGGAAGATCGAAACACTGAGCCCAGATATGACGCAGCTGGCGAATGACCGTTGCAGCGATGGCAATGAAGGCAACGCCAGCAATGGGAAGTGCGACTGTACCGACAGCAAAGACCACCTGCCCCATGTGGTTTTGCACTGGCGGCGCGTCGTGGCTGCACGGCAAGCTGGGCTGTTTGTTGGCGCTTGGGATAGGTGTGGTTGCGTTGGCAGCGGATGCCTTTGAGCTGCCAGCAGCAGTCGCCAGGGTGTTTGCTGTTACTTTGTTGGCAGCACTCATCACCGGAGTGAAGCCTCTGCGACCCATGGGATATGGTACGACACGGTTAGCGGTGCGGGAGAGGGAGTATTGGCCTGGAGCGCTTCTGTGCTAATGCGCAAACGCACCTGCCGGAGAGTGCGTGCACTGTAGCCGTTTCACCAGATCCGACGCCAAGCGGCGGTTGCAACGGCCGCTGCAGCGGTAGCTGAGAGCGTAGACGGCGGATGGTCTCCAGGCCAATTTCGTAGACTGTTACGCGCTCCTCCAAGGAAAGGTCAAGGTTGGTATCAAGCAGGGTAGTGCATGCTTGTAAACGGGAGATTAGGGCGGTAATGTAGTCGCTGGACGGATTTGCTTGCACCGTTGCCGTTGTCGTCGCACTACATGGTGGTTGAAACGGTGGCTGCGACGGTGTTGCAGCAGTTGCTGAGCCCTTGACAGTAGCCGACTTATCCGAGCCGTGGGCCACTTCCTCGAGAGCACTGCTGTTACAGGGGAAGTCTCTGCGACACAGGCAGACGGCGGACAGTGACATGGTGTAGTGCTACTTCAGTTGCGCCGCTCAACCCCGTCACGCACCTTGAGGAAGGCCGCTGCAACCTTGCTGTAACGTTTTTGCATGCGGTGTTTGACGAGTTTACGCTTAAAGCCGATGGCTGTTGGTCGCTCAGGTCTGATGTTGCAGTTAAGACCGACACGTTTACCACAAGCCCGGCAGCGTTGCTCCCCAACGTAAAGTCACTGCAACCAACATTGCGAGCGCGGTTGACGGTGAGGGGCGGACGTTGCGAGGGCGGACATGCACAACATGTTAGAAGCCCATCTTGGTCCCTTGGCCGTGCGACGAATACACATTACTACCTGTGCTCATGGGAAGATTGGCTTGCTAAGATCTCTCCGACTCGACCGCCTTGGCTGTTGCGATTCTCAGCTGTCGGCAACAGTTGCTCCTGGGCCAACTGCTGGTGGCTCTCGTTTCCATGAGCAGGATCAGATATGCTGCCTGCTATGGCAGTCGAGGAGTCATTTCCTCTCCCTGCGTCCTCAAGGACTGCAGCGGTGGTCGGGGAAATGCGACCACTGTAGACCCGTATGGCGTTGTCTACAAAGAAGCAGGGCACGGCCAAGGCTATCAAGCAAAGGCCTAGATAATATATAAGGGTGAGGAGACCACCGATCAAAAGTTTGCGTCTGCGCGGAGCAGGGCCTTGCTGCGTATCGTTTCGTCGTGCCATGGCTGGTATGTTATGCCATGTTAAGCATTATAGGTTACTGCAAAGCTCAGTGCAGTGAGCTTTCGTGCCTGGTGCAAACCTGGCTGCAACTTTATGGACCTGGTCCCGGAGCCAGTAGCTCGGAGCCAGTAGCTCGTAGCCCCCGAGGACGTATGCGTCTTCTGGCATGCAAATGCGTTACGGTTTGCGTGTGCGGCCTGCGACCCGATGGTCCTGGATGGTTGCTTTTAACTATCACACATCCTTGCTTTGTGGCTACGTGCCCACCCACCGCATTAGGGGGCTGTACAGGTCAGTACCACATTGCACCAGGTCACGCACCGGAACGCGCTGCACCCTGCTCACCAGCAGTGCGGCACACGACAACCCGCCATGCACCGGTAGGAAAGCATCTCCTATGCGCGCCCTGCTGCATCAGGCGGCGCCTGGCAGCGCGCATCACAGTCGAACCGTTTGCCACAGAAGGTCTCCACCAGTGTGGCTGCCTCCTGGTCCCCGCATCTTCTCGGTGATGCTGCGCATTAAAACTCACTGAACCCAGAATTGTTGCATGTGGGCACGGTGGGCTGGCTACCAGCAGAGCATGGGGCCATCCAGTCTCCGAAAGCACAATCAGCCGCGCAACACACGCACTGCTACTGCCCATGCAAGCCCAGCCCACGACAGCCATACACGGCTCCCCACCACGCCGCAGCCACCTGAGCAGGGCTGCAGTGGGATCACCTTCGTACCCTGTGCCATGCGTATGTGCCACTCCAATGTCCACTCCCTGGCCGAGGGCGCCAGCCACACACTCCAGTAGCGCTTGCACCCATTGGCTGGATGCCCCACAGCAGATTTACGGCAGCAGCAAGGGACTTCAGTAGCCGTGAAGGGCTGTTCATATGTGCATCACCGTCCCCGCGAATGCCCAGGGTCCAGGGCGTCCTCTGCCCCTCGGATGGCCCCCACGACCTCACCGTGCGCAGGGCGTCCCTACAGCACACGCCCAGCCACAGAGCCCGCAACCAACCTCATGCGTGTTTTCTCATCCAATACCATCTTGGACGCACTCCTTCGCACGTTTGTCCCTCCCACACGTGTCGCGTCCCTCGCCACCTCGGGGACCCCGGGGGTAGCCGATTGGCAAGCCCCTTCGCCAAGTGTAATAGACTCCTTCTCCTCTGTCGTCTATGGCACTTTCACGTCGCACCCTGCGGGCCCTCAAGCACCCACACCAACCGTACACCCGAGCCGCAGGCACTGCCATGCAACTGCTCACTGGGTTGCTCTTAGCACTCCTCCTCCTCCTTAGTCCCTTAGCCCCTGCCGCCCTCGTCCTAGTCAACAGTCCCAGCCAGCATTGCCCGGCCGTGTGCCCAGCGTGTCAGCCCGCACCACGGGTACGACGGGCCCCATGCGAAGCCTCAGCCCTCGCAGCACTAGTCAACGTGTCAGGTCTTCTCATGCGCCGTCCAGGCTTCGCCTCCCCCTCCTCCTCACCCCTCCCTGTCCCCCTCAGCCCGCCGCCTATGCAGAGGAGGCCGCCACCCTCCTGCCTGTCCCCATCAGCTGCTTGTGTACGACATGCTAAGCGCCCGATCCGCCGACCCCCCCGCTCCGTGCCCCGTGGCCCCCAGCGGCCCCCGCCCGCCCAGCGCAGCAGCGGCAGCGGCACGGTCGCGGTCGGCCTGGTGAGGCGGGAATGATATGGTGTTGGTGAAAACTGGCGGGCCGGCACGATCGCCATGTGCATCTAGCCACCCGCTAGCGCCCATCCTGCCTTCTCCCATCGATGCGGCCGAAGGCCTCGCATTCTTACCCCACTCAGCAGGCCACATTACCCCTCCCCCGTGGGCCCACGCAACAATCTGCCGCTGACCCATGCCCGTACCCCACAAGTCCCTGCCCCAGTCCCTCTCTGTCGTACCTGGGGGTCGTACAGTTCGTACACCGCGCAGTGGTCCGCGCCCGCCGCCGCCAGCAGCGGCTGGTGTGGGTGGAAGGCCATGGCGGTGACGGGGCCGGTGCGCTGGCCGCCCAGCGCGGGGCTGAGCAGCGTGCCGGGGCCGCCGCCGCCGGGCCGCAGCGTGCCCACCACCTCGCCCTCGTCCGTCCACAGCTTTACGACCTGGAGGGGGCGCGTTTGGGACAGAGCTCACTTCGCATTACTGCATGGCATCCGTCCCCCGGCCAGCGACCGGACGTGCGCACGGCAAGGTGGTGGTAGTAGCACGAAGACTTGTGCGTGGGACAGGTGGCGGGGTAGGGCGCCAGCGCGGACGTTGACTGACAAGGCACCACCGCTAGGCACGCCATGGCACTTTACGGACCCCCCTTTGCTGCACGGACCGCCTGTGCCCCGCCCCTCCCACCCACCTGCGACGTTGTCCCCGTGGCCAGCAGCGGCGCCAGCCTGTGCCCCGCCAGCGCACACACGCCGCCCTTGGTGTGCGCCTGGCTGACGCGAACCGTGGTGGCCGACCCCTCCCCTGTCCCCCAGCTGCTGCACCCTCCTCCCCCGCCACCGCCGCCGCCGCGCCGCCCCCCGGCCCTCCGCTACCCCCCCGCAGGTCGATCCACCGCATCTCGCCCTTCTCGCTCGCGCACACCACAAGCCCAGCCCTCGCCCCCGGTTCCAGTACGGCGCCCGCCAGACACGCCCGCCCCATGGGCTGCAGCACCATGCGGGGCGCAGCGGGCGCCCGCAGGTCGAACACGCGAAGCGTGCCGTCAGTACAGACCGGGATTAGTAAGTGCGGGTCGAGCGAAGACAGCAGAAGCTGCTCCACCCCCACGCACCCGCCCAGCCCGCCGCCGCCGCCGCCTGCCGTACTCCCCGGCCACGCCACGCCCTGCGGCGGTACGACGCCCGCCGGCAGCCCTGCCGTACTCCCGCCCGCCAGGGGCAGTACGGATTGGCAGTGCTCCCTCAGCAGGTCCCACACGTACACGTAATCTGGCTGCTTGCCGCCGGAAGCGTACAGGTGGCAGGCGGAGGGGGACCAGTTGTAGACGGTGGGGAAGGACAGCGTGGGGACCAGGTGAGTGGACACGGCCTGGAAAGGGGGCGTAGGGAGGTGGGAAAGCGGGTAGCGGGTTAGCGGGCGTGACGATAGGTGGCATGAAGTTGTACAAGGGGGAAGGACGGGGCTGCTGGGCTTCCCGCCGCGCATCCATGCACCAAGTTAGCACACAGCTGCTGCACCGCAGCGAGTTCACCCAGCTCCGTTCCGGTGCCTGCCCTGGCCCTGCCGTTAATACACATGCACCCTCCTTCCCGTAATACACATGCACGCCCCCCACCTGCAGCGCGGTGGCCAGGCGCTGCTCCCCCGCGTTGAGGTAGCTGCGCCACACACGCACCGCGCCATCCGCGCTGCCCGCCATGAGCATGGGTCCGTCCGCCTCGTTGACGTGCGTGAGGAACACCACGCGCGAGGGCAGCGCGGAGGGGGGGAGCAGGCTGGAACCTGCAACATAGTGTATGAAAAGATGTAAGGTCAATGAGCCACAGAAGGAGTCATTGTTGTGTGCGTGAGGAGCACAGCACAGGCCGGCAGTCATGCAGCGGCCAGGCGAGGTAGCAAGCCTGAGGCAGCTCACGTACCACAATCAGGTCGCGAAACGGCGTTGCAGCAGCCGCACAGCAGCTCCTGCACAGCGGTGCGCCCCTGACCCGCCAAACCAACGCCGACCTACCCGTTCCGTGTGCGCCGCCGTGTGTTGCGAGGCCTAGGGAGGCGGCGGCGGACGAGGAGGAGGGCGCGGGCGAGCCTGGGGGCGACATCCGAAGGGGAGGGGCACACAGCGCACAGCGGGCGTGGGGCGTTGGGCACAGCGGACTGGGTCGCATGACTTGCTCACGAGGAAGGCGCCCTAGGGTGGGGTGCAGGCCTGGCGTCGTCCCGGTAGCCATGTCGCTCGCCCTGCTCCCCTCTCTACCTTTCTAGCGCCCTGGTGCAAGCGACAGCTGGCAGTTGACTGGTCGGCTTATATTGTAAGGCCAGCTGCCTGGCGCTCAAACACGGAAGCGTGCAACCCCGGCCCTTCCCCTCTCCGCCTCATTCCCTCTCCTCCCCCGCCCGCCTCACCCGTTGCCACTTTAAACGCATTCAGCGGCTTAGCGTCAGGGTAGGTGTGCGCCCGCACCACGCCGCGCACGTCGGCCGTGACCAGCACCTGCGGCAGGAGGGGCAGCAGCAGCAGCGGCGGAAGCGTGTGTATTAGCAGGTGCGTGTATTAGCACCCCGTGTGCCGAGTCAGTTGCGCGCCTATCCCATGCCGCGCACGTCGGCAGTCAACAGCACCTGCAGCAGTAGGAGCAGCGTGTGGTGGCGCATGTGTGTACTAGCATGGTGGGCCGGACGGCCACCAAGACAAGGTCGATAGCACACTCCCCGCACCGTGCACGAACTTGCTCCCCAAATTATAGAGCCCTTCGGTTGCTTGGAGGTTTCCCTTCGGTTGCTTGTCGGTTGCTTGGAGGTGTGCTACTTCAGGATGTGGAAGGCCATCGCGCCGACATGCTCCCCCATTGCCCCCACACTGCCCGACCGGCACACCCCGCCACCACACATCCTTCACAACACTTCCCGTCTCTTTACCTGTAACCTTTCCACAGAAAAACCACTGACACACCCCCACCTGGTGGTACGGGTGGAAGGCCAGCGCGCTGACGGGCTCTCCCCACCTGGTGCCCAGCCCTGCTAACACACACACTCGACTCACTACCGTAATACACACGCACCCACCTGGTGGTACGGGTGGAAGGCCAGTGCGCTGACGGGCTCGGGGCCGCACTCAATGGCGTGCAGCGTGTCGCGCAGCTTGGGGTGGCGCATGGACCTGCAGGCGGGGCACGTTTGTAAAGGGCGGGGCGTATGAGCATGAGCATGCGGGGAATGAGCGTCCGACTCAAGGAACCAATGGCGTAAAGCGTGTCGTGCCATTTGGGTTGGCACATGAACCCCAAGGGCGAGTGTATGAAAGGTGGGGTCAAACATGTGGTGTAGCATTGCGGTGATCCGGCGGGTACAGTATCTCTCGACGGCGATCAGAGGGTCGCGCAGCTTGGGGTGGCGCACAGACCTGGCGCGTGTGCATCAACAATTAGGTGACGCATGTGTAGCCGCATTAAGGTGGTGTGCAACAAAACACCCTGGGTTTCGCCGCCTACCGCCAACCTCCGCTTTTGGGTACACGCAGCGGACCCATCCCCTCCCGGCTACCATGTACCGCTCCACCCGCCCCGCCTGCACGCCCCCTGCTGCAGCAGTCGCCCCCGCAGCCCCACCGTGACACCGCCGCCGACCCCTCCATCAGCGCCGTCCTCCGCGCCTTGCGCTCGGCGTCCACGGGGGCGGTCCAGGGGCACAGCCGCGCGCCGTCGCACTCGCGCCACGCAGACGCCTGGCGGGGCAGCAGGACGGGAGCAGGGTTACGGGCCCGAAACTGCGCAGAGTATATGCCTAGGTGCGACAGACGCGGCGCGTTGTCAATGCAGCACCGCACCGTTTCCCCAGGCCACAGGCTGGAAGCGTGTACATGTCAAGGCGTCCCGCAGGCCGCCAAAGCTGCGCGAAGCAGCCGGCTAGTTGATGCCGGTACCGGTCTACCAACAGAAAGCCACCCGCCCCTACCGACGCTCCACGTCCCCAGCAGCAGCCTCATGAAGAAACCAATACACATGCACCACGTTGCTAATACACATGCCCTCCCTCCGGTACCCCCTACCTGCGGCTCCAGCAGCGGCCTCCTGAAGTAGTCGCACGACAGCGCGTAGATGAGGGAGCGCGGCATGGGCACGGGGGAGGGGCCGGGGGCGTCCTGCAGGGCAGCAAGGGAAAGGGGAAGGTAGGGGCAAATGAGAAGCCGTGGTGAGGCATGCCCAGGCGGCGGGACAAAGCCAGGAGGCCGCCGGGCCGTGTGCAGGAGTCCGAAGCCCTCATCCACCATAGCTGCAAGCCAGCAATGGTTCACGGCTAAGTGCTGCACACGCCGCGCTGCGCTACAGGCTGGTAACGCACCATTCCTGCTCCCTTTCGTGGCTTCACCTTTCCAACCCACGCCCCACCCTGCAATTCCAGCCCCGGGGCCCCGGCACCCCACTCACCCCTGCCGCGCCGCCCCCCAGCACTGCCCCTGCCAGCCCCGCGCCGCCGTGCGCCCGCGACTCGCCGTACGCCCCTCCTCCTGCCGCCGTACTCCCGTCGTAGTCCGACAGGCCGCCCACGCTGCTGCCGCCGGCGCCGTACGAGGGGTCTGCGGGGCGGGGCAAGGCATGGCGGGGTGAAACTGGGCCTTGCGATACGTGGTGGTGGTGGTGATGCTTACCCGCAGCAGTGAACGCACATCCTTTGATCCCACACGCATGGCGGGTTGAAGGTGGGTTGATTTGCCTGCGCCTTGCGGTATGCTGTGCTCATCCTCAGCGGTGAACGCACATCCCTAAGTTATCTACACCCCCTAGCTCGAAAGGTGCCTAATGCCTAGGGTTCCCTAATTTCACGCACATGGCCCAATCTCCTGTACAATGCGCCCCAGACCGCGCTCCCACAGAACAATTTTCTTATATCGGCATAATAATAAGCCTCCGCTAGATAGTTTACTCGGAGAACCACCTGGCAGGTCCCGGCCGCGAAATGGCGCCTCCGAAATTTCGCGCACTTCACTCAGACACCCACTGCGCGTATCGCATGGGCTAATTTGCTGCTGCCGCAAGTACTAGATATCAATTAATTACAATGTAGCTCTTTCTAGGTGTCTACTGGACCAGATTGGCTACAGCAGTGTTTCATTTATGCCACGTGCCGTTACGGGTCTCCCTCGCATGCCGTGGAGCGCTTCGTACTGACGAATGCAGAGGCCGGAAGTCCGACAAACCAATGGCAACGTGTTGATATACGACCTTCATGATTTAGTGTTGCGGTCGGGCTGGTATCCTATGCTAGGCTGGCGGAGCGCACCTGACATGTCAACATGTTACCGCGCCACCCTGAGTTTCCTGGCAGAAACTGCCAGCCCCGTTGCCCAGGGCGTCTAACAGTACACACAGAGTATGTGGGTCTGCCGGCGGCTCGGTTTGCCCTCAAAAAGGCACGGTAATCCGGGTTTTCCCGCACTGCGCGAAATTAGGGAACCCTGCCCAAAAGCGCCCCATTGGGATCCTCCACCAGAGCGCTGCGCGCGACAGTTGCAATACATGCATTATCTTATATGCAATCCCTTAGCTGTTTTACGTTAAGACGGGCGGTCGCGACAGCTCCGTGGCGCCGCTGGACCATGTGCGCGAAATATGGCACCTTTCGAGCTACCATCACGCCCCTGCGCTTGACTGCAATGCGTGCGGCCTTGCGGCGCAGGCCCAGCTTGTGCCTGCACCCCGGGCACGGCACCTCTGCCCCTCCCCCAGTCCCGCTCACCCGCCACGGTGCGCAGCGTGTAGGGGTGTCGGCTGAAGGCCAGCGGCACGTCCCTCCCAGGAGACGGAGGCGACGCAGAGGTGCTGGTGGCGGCGGAGGGGACGGCGCCGCCGCTGCCAGGCCCCGCCGTCGCCGCGCGCCGCATCATCGCCGCCGCGCCGCCGCCGCCGCCGCCGCCAGCGCCGCCGGGGCCCGACGAGCCGCCGCCGCCGCCGCCGGGGGCGCTGGTGCCGGCGGCGGCGCCGGGTACGGGGGCTGGCGGGTTGTAGGACGAGGCTGCGGAGTGCGCTGTGTCGTGCGGTTCCAGGGATATGCGTGCCAGGTTGGGCAGGCCGCCGATGGTGAAGGAGGAGCGCCAGGAGCGTGGCTTGAGCTTGGAGGCAAGCGAGGCTGCGGGGCAGGGGGGCACGGATGCAGGAGGCACGTTGGAAGGCAGGTTCGGCCTTAGGGTTTTGCAGCAGGGGGCAGAGTGGCGCAGCGACAGCGACAGCGGCGAAACCTGGATTCCCAGGCGCACTCACCGCCCGCCGTGTCCCCCCTCCGCGGCGACAGGCTGCCGTTGGCGCCCCCCGCCCCGCCGTGCGCCCCCGCGCCGCCGGGCCCGCCGTGGCCGCCCGCCCCCAGCCCCAGCCCGGGGGCAAAGGACAGCTCGAACTGCGCGATGCGGAGCACGTCGCGGCCCAGCCGGGCGACCTGTGGGGTAGGGAGGTAAGGGAGGGAGGGAGTGAAGGAGGAGGAGCCGTACTGAGACGGTGCATTGGCAGGGAAGCAAGATGCATGTTGATTGGGCGCGGTAGGTGCCGGTGTTCGGCGGTCGGCGTGGCCGGCCGGTGTGCAGGTGGCAGCACCGTCATGCCTCCCGCTGCCTTGCCGTACAGCACTGTACGGGCACCGCCCCCTCCCCGCAACATGCAGGGCCGCCCTACAGCTCATGGCGTTTCCCCACCCGCTGCACGACCGGACCCCCATGGCGGTGCAGCAAACGAAGTCTACCCACCCCCGCAAACACATGGTACACCCCTGTCCCTCCCGTCTCCCCCCCACCTTGGGCGCGGGGTCCAGCGCCACCGTCCCCCAGCACACGGTGTACCCCATCCCCATGCCACCCCATGCGTCCGGGACACAGGGACACACACCCCTGGCCCTTCCCCCACCTTGGGCGCGGGGTCCAGCGCCAGCATGGTGATGGCCTCCGCGATCTTGAGGTAGTTGGGCAGCTGCTGCTGCTGGGCAGGGGTCAGCTCAGGAACCGACGACGCCGCACGCTGCGCGCCGCCCTGGCCCTGCCAGCCTGCGAGGGTGGCGGTGTGGGCGGTGCGGGGGTGTGGGCGCGGGGTTGGGGGCGGATGGCAGGTTTACATCTGCAACGGTGGTCCTGGCCCTGAGCTCAGCATGCCGCCGTACCATGACCTCGCCCCTTGCCCACATGCCCTGGGGGGTAGCTGTCGGCCCGCGACAAACACGCCGCCCCGCCACAGTGCCCCTACCCTAGTCAGCCCACCAGGCATTTATGGTACGCGACTGGAGCGCCCGCACAAGCTCCCTTCTTTCATGTTGCCCCTACCACGATGTTAGAGTGTCCAAACACCGAGTAACAGGTGTGTGCAGCCCCACGTGCCACGCGCCTCACCGTCCGCTCGGGGACTGCACTCCCCTTTTTTCACCCTACCTATCAGGTTTGACCCACTTGGCATCCTCGACTTCATTACGCATCTACGTGCACACGCCCACGTACGCAATGCCTCACCGTCCGCCGTGTGTCCGGGGCTTGACCGCGGCCGCAGCGAGCCGTTGGGCCCTGCCGCAGGCTCGTCGGGGACAAGGCCTGCCGCGCGCGCCTGCGTTGGGGGGAGGGGCACGTGGGCCGAGTTGCTAGCCAAGGGAACAAGGGAACGTGGGTTGCCATCGCTCCGGGCAATGCAGCTCCACCGGAACAGTCAGCCGTTCCCACCACGGCCCACCAGCGCCACCGCCTCCTCCAGCCTCTTGTGCGGCTGCGCCATGGCCCCCTCCCAATACAAAAATACGTAAAAAAATCCCCTGATACACACACTTGTCCGCCCCCCTGTACCCACCTGCGCCACCGCCTCCTCCAGCCGCTTCTGCTGCTGTGCCATGGCCGCCCGCACCGCCGGGCCGTGCCCCCGCACGAAGCGAGCGAACAGCACCGCCAGCTCGCCGCGCACCAGCAGGGCGGGGTCGTACACCACCTGGAGAGGGGCACGTGTATCAAAGGGGCGTGTGTATTAGCAGGAAGGTGTTGGCACCGCCAGCTCGCCGCGCACCAGCAGGGCGGGGTCGTACATCACCTGGAGAGGGGCGTGTGTATCAATGGGCGTGTGTATTAGCAGGCACTACCGGTATTGGCACCGCGCACGAGGCGGGATCGTACACCATGCGGCAACATGCATCATGTGTACGCCTGCGAATCACCTCGCGTCACCACGCCCGCGCCTGCGTGACTACCCCTGCGGGGAGCCTTTCCGCCGTTCGCAAGCACTCGCTGGGCTGCAGCGCCCCCGTGCTAATACACAAACACACACACGCCTTTCAGGGGCCGCTCCCTTTAGGTGCTGCTCCCTTGCCTTGAGGTCCCTTTCAGGGCGTCCCTGCTGTGAGCCGGCTCTGCGGAGCGGCGTATCATTGTAAAAACCGTACGACACGCCTAACACACATGCTTCCCCCCACCTGCGTTACGGCGCTGGCTATGAGCCTCTCCGCCGGCAGCCTGTCCTCGCTGGGCTGCAGGCTGAGGCCCATCATTGCGTGGCCAGGGGGGAGCGCGCCGTCGGGGCCGGCAGCGGCTGAGGGGTGCAGGGTGGGCGGGGGAGAGGGGTAAGCGGCTTAGGGTTGTAAGACGCTGGCAGTTGGGTAGGGGGTGCAGCCACGTGCGCGAGGTGAGGTTGGGTAACACTTGACCTTGCCGAAATGGGGCCCCCTTATGTACCCCATGCGCTCAGTCGCACTCATGACTGACTCAGGGCCGCCACCTGCTGCTGCCCGCCCATGCACCCCACATAGCTAATACACCCGCACCCCACAAGCTGACCCACGCCCGTTTGCTCAGCCAGCGCCGCCGCCTGCATGGCCGCCAGCTGCTGCTGCTGCTGCCCACCCTTCCACCAGGCACAGGCTAATACACCCGCACCCCACAAGCTAATACACACGCCCCTTTGCTCACCCAGCGCCGCCGCCTGCATGGCCGCCAGCTGCTGCTGCTGCTGCTGCGCGTTGTCGGGGCACGAGTGCACCAGGCAGGCCAGCCCGAAGATGGCGGCTGCCCGGATCTCAGGCAGGGGGGACGTCAGCAGCTGCACCAGGATGTCCGCGGCGCCCTCGCGGATGGCGTGCAGCGAAAGCTGGCGGGAGAAGGAAGTGAGAGGGGAGCGAGATGATCGCCCGAGGGGTGCATGTAAATGCAGTTGATGGTACTGGGGCAGTCCCCGCCCTCGCGGATGGCGTGCAGGAAGAGCGAGGTGAGGGGAGGGAGCACAGAGCCACACGCAAGCCACACGGCAGTGTGTTTCGTCATATGCCTGCGGGCCTTTCGTGACGTGTGCTCAAGGGAGGTGTGCCCCTGGTCTAGTGCGGCCACCTTCGACCCATCCAATCCCTTACCCGCCTGGGGTATGAACAGCTCCCTGAACAGCTCAACGGGGGACACATGAGCATCTGTGTATTAGCCATCCCGTGCACCTGTTTCGTAGCCCTCCGGTACCCGGCGCACCTCTAGTATTTCCTCGCACAGCTTGCCCGAGCACATGGTACAACCAACACCTGTGTCTCAGCCCTCCTATCACCTGTGCACCTGTGTATTAGCCCTCCGGCCCCCCACGCCCACCTCGGGTATGTCCTCGCACAGCTTGCCCACGCACAGGCACAGCCATCGCAGCAGCAGCGGGTGGCCGGGCGGGCCGAAGGCGATGGAAACGGGCGCCAGCGAGCGCAGCCAGCGCAGCAGCACCGCCAGCAGCTGGGAGCCCGCGCACAGGCACTGGCCCTGTGGGGAAAGGGAAGGGGACAGATGCGTAGCAAAACGTTATACCGCCGTGACAGGGATTGCAGTCAGCGCAACAGCATCGCACAACCTCCGTGTTCCCCGTCGCAACAGATCGTCCACGATTCCACTTGAAACAACAACTCACAAACCCACCCGCGGGTATCCGTCGCAAATGACGGACAGCACGAAGGCCGCCTGCGCCCTGCTGTACAGGTCGATGTGGCCGTCGGCCGAGTCCAGGTAGCGGATGAAGTACACGTGGCCCGTGGCGTCCTTGCCAGTCACCAGGTCCACCTGGCGGGGAGGGAGCCGGAAAGCAGATGGCCAAGCTCATGTATGTCGCCCAGTAGTTACGTGGGATAAGGGAAGGGCTGTGGCACGGCCAAGTCACGTGCATGCTGCTTTCCTCCGTCAGGGTGTGCACCCTGCAGCAGGAGCACCGACAACCCACAGCCTAGACCCTGGCCCGGCAGCTGCAACCTTGACTCATGTTCTTGCTGCGCATACCGCTATGCGCCCACGCAGCTGTGCCATAAGCCCCCCAGGCCCACCAGCAGCTCCTTTCCGGCGCCAGGACCCTGCCTCGCCCGCGTGCTGGTAACCCCCACACGCAAGCTAAGACACATGCCTCGCCATCACAGCCCCACCTGGCAGCTCTTGTCCAGCGCCAGGAATTTGCCATGCCAGCCAATGCAGCTGCTAATACACAGCAGCTAGTGTAGCTAAAAGACGCACGCGGCTAACACACACGCCCACCTGGCAGCTCTTGTCCAGCGCCAGGATCTTCGCCCAGATGAACACCAGCGTGGAGCGCAGGTCGGATGAGGTGGTCTGGAGGGGAGGTTGCACGGACAGAATGTGTCTTGACGTGTGCAGGAGAAAAAGCACAGGCGTGGAACGCAGCGGAGCGTGGAGGACAGGTCGGAGGTGGTGGTCAGGAGGGTGTGGGAGCACGAAAGAGAGACCAGATGTGCCTTGCAACGTGACTGCAACCTGACACGAAGTTTCCGGTGCCTGGCGGATGCACCCACGCCCAAGCCGCCTCCCGCTCTAAGCAGCGCCAACTGCGCAACCGTGCCCCTTGCTCCTATGACACCCCCACCTGCAGCAGCTTGAGCACGTGTGTATGGTAAAATGCCCATGCTGAGCGCCAGGTTTACACCCCCACACGGCCCTGATGCACCAACCCCTAATACACACCCCAAACCCCAGTGCCAATACAAATGCACCCACCTGCAGCAGCTTGAGCACGTAGGGCAAGATGCCAACGCTGAGCGCCAGGTTCACGGCCCATATGGCCCTGACGCACCAACACCTTAATACACACCACCCCCCATTGCTAATACACATGCACCCACCTGCAGCAGCTTGAGCACGTAGGGGAAGATGCCAACGCTGAGCGCCAGGTTCACGGCCCATATGGCCCTGACGCACCAACACCTTAATACACACCACCCCCCATTGCTAATACACATGCACCCACCTGCAGCAGCTTGAGCACGTAGGGGAAGATGCCCACGCTAAGCGCCAGGTCCACGGCCCACGGCCCCATGTCCAGGAAGCGGCCCAGCAGCACCAGCGCGCGCAGGCGGTGAGACTGGGACAGCAGCACCTGGGGGGTGGGGTGCGGGGCATGTGTATTAGCGCGGTGGTGCATGTGTGTTAGCAAGGGCCTGGTGGACCCGTGTCCAGGAAGCGGCCCAGCAGCACCTGCGGGGTGAAATGAGGGTATGTGTCTGTGCGTGGTGGTGCACGTGCGTTTCACGGGTTGGGTAAAAGTGGTTCTCCACATGTGTACTGTGGCGTGAGCACGATGGTCGTATCCTGAGAGCATCTGAGGACCGTCCGAGGGGCACCTGGTGCATACGACGCATGCGTTACAACCGGCTGCGTCCTTATACACCCACACACCAGCCAGCTGCCCCACCTGCAGCACGACGGGCAGCTGCTCCCGCCGTTTATCGTGTACCATACCATCACCATGTGCGTTAACCCACACCCACACACGAGCCAGCTTAACCCACCTGCAGCACGATGGGCAGCTGCTCCGGCGGCTTCTTATCCCTGGAGCCGTGCGCCAGCCACAGCTCAAAGGCCGTCAGCTGCTCCGAGAAGAAAGCTGCGGCACAGTAACGGGATAGGTTCAGGGAGGCAAAAATCGATTTATGTAGTTCTCAGTATGTTTGGAAGGGTGGGTTGAAATTCCAGATTGGCGTGGGCCGAAGGCCGTCAGCTCCGTGCTAAAGAAAAGCGACGTGATCAGTGATAAGAAGGGCGGTCAAGCGGGGAGGAGGAAGGGGCAGAGCCGCCGTGCCTTGGGGAGGGTGCGGTCGGCTTGCCGCCGAGAGCACGGCATGCGAGCATGAAGGACGTGATCGGGGCGCCCGCAGCGCTGCCCGCAGCATGCGCGCCGAGGAGCGCCAGGTGCCACAGGCACCCGCCACGTTCCTCCACATGCACCAGACACACAGCCACGCCGGGCGCAGCACGCCCACCACGCACGCGTGCTGTGTCACGCGTCACGTGTCACCCATGGGCCCATGACTCACTGGATGGCGTGAACTCGGCCTGCTGGTCGCTGGACAGCGTGGGCAGCTGCAGCAGGCACAACCCCACCCCACACAGACACGTGCCACAACACCCCACGCGTCGTCGACACACGTGTCGTGTGACACGTGCCACAACACCCCACGCGTCGTCGACACACGTGTCGTGTGACACGTGCCACCCACTCACTTGAAGGCGTGAACTCGGCCTGCTGGTCGCTGGACAGCGTGGGCAGCTGCAGCAGGCACATCTCGGCAGCCAGGTCCCACGCCTGCAGGGTGGTGGTGGGTGGGAGGAGCGTGTAAATGAAGCGTCAATTAATGATAACTTCACATTGATTATGCACATCTCCGCCGCCAGGTCCCACGCATGTGGGCCACACAGCGGATGGCGGTGCGGGGGAGAATAAAACGTCATTTATTGGAAATTTTGATTGATCGGATCGACTATAAAATAAATACGGCCAACGAGGAATTACTTTTAAGAGTGCGTGATGCAGGCAGTGTGAGCCTGGTACAGCGTGCTGGTACAGGCCCAGGCCGTCAAGACATGGAGACCGTGTGTGGTGCGGATAGGCAAAGCATGTGAGCGGCAGGCCGGTGGCCACGACCGCCGTTGCTGATTCCGAATCTGTGTCGCTTGGGTGCTTGGCTGACATGGAATGCCGGCTGCGCAGGGTGCGCCCCTACCTGCCACAGCGGATGGTGGTGCGTGGGAGAAGGGTGTGAACAACAGTGATTTGGCGAAAATATTACATCGCCTACTACCGTGTGCACTACAAACAGCCAACTTGTAACTCCTTCGGGAACGCCGGCTGCACAGGGTGTGGGGTGCGTCCCCACCTACCTGCCACAGCGGGTGGTGGTGCGTGGGCGGCAGGCGCGGGTACGACACGGGGCTGCAGCCCGCCGCCGTCATGATGCGCTCCGCCAGCAGGAAGTTGCGGAACAGGGACGCGACCAGCAGGTCCTGAGTGGGGTGGTGGGAGCGGAGGGGACGGAAAGGGAGGAGTTGCCGTGTGTTGGTGGGGGCCTGCGGCCAAGGAAAGCTGCGACCCTCCAGCATTTGCTGTTTCCTACATGCTGCCACCTCTTCGGCTCGCTGGTGCACACGTGCCACTCCTTCGCGTGCATGTGCTCGTGACGCGTGCCGAACTAACCAGCTGGGTCCCGGCAGCATTGTCCATTGCAAATGACAGCATGTCATGTCCCCCTTTGCACCTCACCGATCTGAACAGCTTCTGGAACATGGGGCGCGGCAGCACATTCCACGCAATGGTGTCGGTAATGGCGGTGAAGATCCAGTTGAGCTCGCCCAGGGGGGTCTTGCGGTCGGACTGGGCGAGGCAGGACAGCAGGGCCGACAGGGGAAGCGAATAAAGGCGGCGTGAGTTCGACAGCGATGGCAGGGCTTATGCCGAGCCCATGCACTCGAGGTCACACCGCAGCCATGCACGTTGGCGTGCCGTGCGCTGGCCCCAGCATGGCGGCCCCCCCCCCCAACCCCCGCCCAGCCCCCCTGTGCTCCCCCCCCTCACCGCACCCTTCTCCACCCAGCCCCCAACCAACCCCCAACCAACCCCCAACCAACCCCCTCAACTCCCCCACCTGCTTCCCGGGAATGCGGTCTATGAGGTCCTTGGTCAGCCCGTCGTGCCGCAGCAGCGAGCGCGAGCAGAACCAGCGCAGCGCAACCTGCAGGCGGGGAAAAAAGACTACTGAAGCACTGCGCGTGTCACGGCCAAGAAAGTTCATCCCGATGCACTGTCATCGCCGATAGGCGGGGAGGCGGCATGGGAGGCGGCAGGGGTGGCATGCGGCCTTGTACGTGTGGATGCGCGCGGGTTGCGGACAGCCCGACGGGAGCCGCAAGGCGCAGCGACGCATGCGCCCCCCGGCAGCTCCTGGAGGCGCACGCACGCACGGTGACGGTGACGGGCGGCAGCAGGGAGGTGGTGCACCCCAACGCTCGCAGGACCACCCCCCGGCGGGTCAAGCTCCTACTGACCGTACCACTACTACCACCACCTACTCGCGTTCCTAGTTTTACGTTTCACCCCTACTGCCCCCTGTTTCCCTCCCCCGGACCTTGATGGGCTTGGTGAGGCAGGCCGTAAACACCACCGCGCAGTGTACCAACACTTGGCAGGTGTGCTACGCACGTGCGTCGTAATATATTGTCTCCCCCCGCCCCCCGTACTGCGTTTACTACCACTACCACTACTACCACCTGCTTTTGTTACTTGTTCCCCCCGCCCCCACCTTGATGGGGGTGGTGAGGCAGGCGGTGAAGACGTCCGCCGGCAGGTCGGGGTTCTGCGGCAGCAGCTCGGTGGCGCCGCACGCCCCCAGCACGATGACCTCGCGGTAGTGGTCGGGCGGCGGGCCGGAGGCGGAGGCGGCGGCGGCGGGCTGGGGGTGGGTGCGGAGGAGGGCGAGCATTGATGCGGGGTTGGGCGCCGCCTACCTACGAAGCAGCAACGGTAGCGTTGCGAAGCACGGCAAGTCGCCGTGCGCTTCCCGCCCCCGCCCCCGCCCGCTGCCCACTCTCCCGGCGCATTGATACCCCACCCACCATGGACACCCCGCGGGGGGAGGCCAGCCTAGGCTACCCCCTTGGCCCCCCGGGCCACAGCCTCCCGCTGGTCGGAGACCATGCCCCGCAGCCCCGGCGCACCACCTATCTGCGCCGAACTACGCCGTGCCACCCGTGCACCCATCTGACGTTGTTGTAAGCCTACCGTTTCCCTTGTACGCCAACCCGGCACAGGCTGGTGCACGATCCCAACATTCCCCAAACCCTGCTCCATCCCCGCCCCCTCGCGCCTAGGCTATCCACTGCGGGCGGGCCGCAACAGCGCCATGACGGAGGTCCTCCCTGCCTGCCACCCCATAATACACACCGCTGCTGCGAATACACATCATCCATGCCCCTCCCCCCTCCTTTCCCGCCCATGCGCTCACCCCGGCCCTGCTGTCCATGAGCTGCGGAAGCGCGCTGACGATGAGGCCCGCATCCACTTAAAACACATCACGCTGCTAATACACATCCCCCATGCCCCCTCACCCCCGCGCTGCTGTCCTTGAGCTGCCTCAGCGCGCTGACGATGAGGCCCGCCAACCCTTAATACACACCGCTGCTGCGAATACACACCCTCCTTCATGCCCCTCCCCCCTCCTTTCCCACGCTCACCCCTGCCCTGCTGTCCATGAGCTGCCGCAGCGCGCTGACGATGAGGCCCGCCGCTGAACAGTCCAACACGTAGATGCAGGGCGTGCCCAGCCAGGACTGCGAAAAGGAGAGGGAAAGGAGAGGAAAGTCGGTCGAAAATAGCGTTACTACTCGTGGTTCAGTACCAAGGGCATGCCGACGGTTCGCCGCGTGCATTGACAGCCTCGAGACGGAGGAGCTCTGGGCCCAAAACCCTGCCCCTGTTACCAAGGCCTCGTGGCCTGATGGGGCCTTCCGCGCCTTCCTTGAACGCAAGCAGCACGTCGCCACCTGTCTGACGCCTCAACCCGAGCCCCGAGCCCCAACCGCCCGCACCCCACCTGCAGCTCGTAAATGGACAGCGGGATGTACTGCGTGTAGCGCGAGTTGAACACCCAGATCTCGCCGTTGGCGGTTGGCCGCGGTACTCCGTGGCCGTTGTAGTGGAACAGCACGCGGTCGTTCTGGCGGTTGGGGAGTTTGGGGCGGTTGGGGCGGGGAGGACGCGGTGCACAGCGGTCATTGAGGGTGGGGTCACTTGGGGCTGCTGGCAAGGGGCGCTGGCGACGGGGCAGCCATGCTGTCGGCAGGCCCATCCCCCCCTTGCAGCTGGTGCACACCACCTGTGCCCCCCACGTACATAGCAGTGAGTGACAATGTGCTACCTGTGTGCTTGTCAGGGGTTTGTTGTAGCCCAGTCCCGCACCACATCCGCTACACCCGTGCCGCCTTCACCCCACAGCAACCCTCTGCCGCCGCGCACACCGCCCTGCCCTTCCGCGCCTGCGCATGCATCGCGCCCTGACCATTCCGTGCCTGCCCGCAGCTGGCGTACACACGGCATTAATGCGTTCATGGCAGCCCCCCTGCACCACCGCGCACACCCACCTTTGCGTGCTTCCTGCAGCTGGCGCACACAGCCTTGACGTCCTCCAGCGTGGGGTCCAGGTGCGCCTTGTACTTGGCGCGGGGCTGCCACCGCTCGTACTGCGCCTGCAGGTTCTTGCCTGTCATTAGGGCAAGGGTGGAAGGGGCAGGGCGCGGGGTCAGGGGCAGCAGCAGCAAACAATGCTTGACCACATGGCAGGGGGTGGGGCGCGCCGGCAGGTCCTTGCGCATGGGGGGCCGACAGCCAGGACGGGATTGTGCGGGCGAGTGCGGGGTCACGGAGGCCTAGTCGCCCGCGCTGCACCTGCAGGCCCCTGCCCCAGGGTGGTGGTGGGCAGGTAGGGCTGCAGGTAGGGCTGCAGGTAGGGCTGCAGGTAGGGCTGCAGGTAGGGCCGCAGGCATGGCACAGCGCGGGTATGTGCCCCGGGGCCGCACCACGACGAGGCGCCTCGAGGCTGAGGTAGAGCGCAGCGCGGCTGGTGGTGGCGCAGCGCACCCCTGGCCTGCCCTCCCCCTGACCGTGGCCCTCCGCCGGCGCACCCAGCATCCCTGCCGACCGCCCTGACCGCCAGCCAGGCGCCCCACAGGCCGCGGACGGACGGACAGGCCGCGGCCCCGTACCCCTCCAATCCCCACACAACGGGATAGCTGCCGGCTGAACGTGAGCCGGCTGCGGCGGCTGACCCGCGGAGCGCGTTGTTTGCCCCCACCAAGCCCCACGCGCGAACCGTTTCCGGTTCAGGTACTCTGCCGCTACTGAAGTCACCGCCCAGCACGGCACCACACGCGCACGGCCCCGGCACGTAGCCACCAGCGCCCCCACGCCGCACCCCCGCCCTACCCCACCCCACCCGGCCGTTCGGCCCTGGCCAGCGTCCACCTGACAAGCCACAGGGCCAGAGGAAAGCTGCCAGATCGGGCAGCTGCTGCAGTGCGCCCCTCTGCTACTCCCCCCGCAACCCCCCGGCCCCTGCACCTGCATCCCACAGGGCTGACAGCTCCGCATGCGCCGTGTGCTGCTGCCGCTGCCGCTGTTGCCCATGCCGGCGTTGCTGCAGCACCCTGCAGCTCGTCTCCCGGGAGTCCATGCTCCCGCACACCGCACACGACGACCCCCGGGGCCTGTGCCAGGGGCGTATGTGGCGCGGGGGCTCACCTATGTGCTCCAGCGCCTTGGCCGGCTGTGCGGACATGGGGTCCACCCAGCACTCCAGCCGCGCGCAGGGCGATATCTTAATGACGTCCGGAGGGTCCACACCGATGTTGAGGCAAAGCACGAGCCCCACGCTGAGCGTTTTGAGCTTCTCCTTCTGTCGCCACTTCGAGAGCAGGCCATGATCGGCCTGCCGGGCATCGCCGTCGTCCGCTGTGCCGTCGTGTCGCTCCTACAGTAATGCATTACATGAAAACATGATAGAATAGCTCATGATAAAGACACTCGGGACGACGGACTGAACAGCATATACAGTCACGCCTCTTTCGGGAAACGGAACCCCTGTTCCGGCCCCCGTTTCCGCGTACCTCGCACAAAATCCGTGGCGATGGCCTACTGGCTTCCACATTTTCCGCTTGAGGAGGCGGGGGAACCTGCAGGTGGTCCATCAGGCTAGCTGGTTGAGCCAGGCTGTCGCGGGCAGTGGCGGGCCCGCTGTGCCGCTGCGTGACCGAACGCCAACTTGCCGGGTCCGTGTTCGTGAGCCGCCTGCATATCTCGTCTGCAAGGCCTGCTGCCCCTCCATCATTCGCAACCTCCTCGTTTATGTCATCCATGCTGGCTCACACACTGGGCGACACAGCCCCGGCCCTCATCGGGGTTTGGGAGCCGTGGCCATGAGCACTAAGCCAGTGTTATCACTCAGGTAATTTCTTCTTTTATTTTGTATCCCCAGGTGTAGACACTGTAAAGGAGGACGCCAGTAAAACAGGTCGTGACAAAAAGAGTTCAGAAGGCGGAGGCAAGGGCCAAGCCACCAATTGACTGCGTTCGCAACTGCAATATTTGGGACGACTTTGGTTGCATACAGGCTGTCATTCAGGTTGTCCTCAGAAGCCTGCGACGGGGTCGAGCCGAGCACATGCCTGCATGGGGCGACAGGAACACCCTTGTGCAAGTGCAAAGCGCCAAAACTCTTTCCTCCACAACATTACCGGTACTACTCGTAGTTTAAACTTCAGTTTACTACTTTGGATAGCAAGGATGAGCTCCGTTGTCGCGCAGCAGCGCATCGCCGCGCCGGCCGGCCCGAACGCCCGTCGCGCGCCTCGCGTTGCAGCCTTCTCTGCATCCGCGGCACTAGGCTGCACCCGCGTGTCATCCTCTTGCAGCTCCAGCGCGCTAGCTAGCTCGCGGCGCGTCGCGGGGCAGCAGCGGCAGCAGCAATGGCCGGTGTCGCGGACATCGGGCCGCTTCCCTCGCACTGTCTGCGCCGCTGGCGACTCCATGTCCATGGGCGACTCCTTGAAGGAGACTGCGGCGCTGGATGAGCTCATTGACGCGCTGCTGAGCGCCAAGTCGCAGCAGCAGGTGGGGGAAGGGGGCTTCCAGAGTGGGGGTAAGCGTTATCACAGACGGATGGGGGCTGCCCGCGTGCGCTCTTGCGCGTGCGCAACTAGCAGGAGCTGGTTCACAACGTGCAATATGAGAACACAATATCCGGAACTCGCTGCCGAACGCACCCGTCGCAGCAACGTGCGGTTCGGCGTGCGGTGGGGTGGGTTGGGGCTGGGGCGGGAGCTGGGGCGGGGGGTTCGTGAATTGTACAACACGGGTCGGTGTAGTCAGTACGAGAGCGCACGAGGCAGGGGTGGTGTAGGACGCTATTGGCGTCAGGGTGGCGCCGCACGCAGGCCAGGCGCGTGCTGTAAGGCGTGATGACGGCTGGTGCTACGTGTACGGAAGGGGGGTCGTCAGGGGCAGAGGCACGGCGTAGGGCGCCTGGGAAGGGCGCGCACAGTCCAGTTGCCAGTCGCGGCGGTTGCGGTTGCACCCGCAGTGGGGCCAGGGGTAGTTCTGGAGGCTTGTGCGGCCATGGCCTTGGGTAGGGAAGGTCGGGGACGGGCATGGCGAGTGCTGCTGGCCGGTGGCACGGGAGAGGGCGGGCGTGGAGGTCGGGGCGCACTCCCCGCTGTTCCACTTGCCGGCCCGCCCGACAGCCCAGCTGGTGGCTGAGGACACAACGGCCATTCACACCAAGTTTTGGATTCGCCACCTAAACGCTAGCACACACATACTGCTAATACACACATGCTTTGGGACCCACCCGCCCCACAGATGGCCCAGCTGGTGGCTGAGAACATCCTGGCCATCGACACCAAGTTTTGGATGCGCCTGGCCACGCGCAACGACACGGCGGGCAGCAGGGAGGACAAGGAGCGCCTGCAGGTGGGGTGGGTGGGCGGGTGCATGTGTTTTGACAACATGGAGTGCTTGCGTGCTCGGGGGGTCGCGCCAAATGCGACGGGTGGTCAGCATGGAGGACCATGAGTAGCTGCTGGCGTGCGGTGCAGTGTGGTGGGAGCACACGGGGGCAGCAGCGCGGGGCAGTGGTCCGCTAGCTAGGGGCTTGGGATCCATGTACGTTGCACAAGTTCTCTGCGAGGTAAGGGGCCGTAGCTGCTGCCGGTACAGGTGACACAACCGCAGCGACACCAAACCCTCTGCCCCAAGGCGTGGCGCCGAGAACGTCCCCGGTGCCCCGTAGCTGTGCTCCTGTTCCCGTCCCCCCTCACGTCGTGCTTCTGTCGCCTCCTCGCGTAGGCACTTGCCAACAGGCCGTTGATTCGCCGGACAAGGTTGTCCCCTGGCCGTATCCCTGCCCAGTCTCAGCACCGGTGTGATATGCTTCTCTCTTACCCCCTTCCTCCCCTAGGGCGTGGCCAACGCCGTGATGCTGCTGGTGGACACTGTGCGGCGGCGCACGGAGCAGCAGCTGGAGGACAGCGGCAAGGTGCTGCAGGTGGGTGGTGGGGCATGTGTGTTAGCATGGAAGCTGGTGTGTGTGATTAGCTCGTGAGTAGGAATGGCGGCACACGGAGCAGCAGCTGGAGGACAGCGGCAAGGTGCTGCAGGTGGGTGGTGGGGCATGTGTGTTAGCATGGAAGCTGGTGTGTGTGATTAGCTCGTGAGTAGGAATGGCGGCACACGGAGCAGCAGCTGGAGGACAGCGGCAAGGTGCTGCAGGTGGGTGGTGGGGCATGTGTGTTAGCATGGAAGCTGGTGTGTGTGATTAGCTCGTGAGTAGGAATGGCGGCACACGGAGCAGCAGCTGGAGGACAGCGGCAAGGTGCTGCAGGTGGGTGGTGGGGCATGTGTATTAGCATGGAGGTTGGTGTGTGAAAAAGCAACGTGTTGGTGGTCGTGGTGGTGGCGATGTAGATGCGGAGACACACCCATAATAGCATCCTGTCAAGCAGGTCTTAGTGGAGGGCGCAGCAAGCGGCATGTCCAGCGGCAAGCAGCACACGACGAGGCAGGCTGCGGCTGCAAGCTGTGTGTGTGGCTTAAGAGGGCATCACTGAAGGAGCATGAAACCAGCTGTGTCTGTGCTGTGGGTGCATTGACGCTGACACAACTCGTATTACTGTGCGAGGCTGTGCGAGGCATGAGGAGCTCATGCCCTTGCACCTCCGTTCCCCCAAGGTCCACCACCACCGCCCCCGCCCCCGGCCCCGCAGAACATCCTGGTGGCTGCCGCCGACGACAAGGGCGAGTGGTACCTGCCCCTCACCGCACATCAGGTGGGGGGATGCGTGTGGGTGTGTGTGTGGGTGCATGTGTGACCGCAGATCAGGTATGTGTGGCGAGGGGCAGCAGTGGGTGGGGGTGGGGACGGGGGGTTGACGGCAAAGCGGCACAGTAACGGCATCGGCAACTGTCAGCCTGCAGACGACGAGGTCAGCGGCGAGCGGCGAAAGGGGCGACAACGGGGCAGAAGGCTTGCCGAGCAATACTTACCAACGAGGGGGCTGTGTGGGAGGGGAGGAAGGGCGGCCAGGGGCGTGAGTGGGAACAGGCGGCGTGTAGGGCGAGCGGCCAATGGGGGAAAGGAAAGGGTGAGCGGTATGCCCGCTGGGTTGTTTGGCTTAACTGGCTCATAATTGCGGGTGTGTGTCACGGTGTGTCCTTCTCCCCCACAGCTCCACAGGCTGTGCGACGCCCTTGAGCGCCACTCCTCATGCCCAGACAAGGCCCGACGGAGCGCCTGCGCTGATATGCTCTCGTGCTGTGTGGTTTTGCTTCACCCTAACCCCCGCAGCTCCAGCGGCTGCGCGATGCGCTTGAGCGCCACTCCTCCCAGCTGGACGAGGCGCTGCTGTCCAACGCCTTCGCCTGGATCAAGAAGAGCGGCGAGGACGGGTAGGGTGGGGGGTGGCAAGGTGGTGGGGGACACAGTGTAAGGCGTCAGGGAAACATGGGAACGCTGGTGCATGCACGAGAAGAGCGGCGAGGTCGGGTGGGGCGGGGTGCAGGGTGGTGGCGAACGAAGAGCTAGGGGCGCGAGGCTGGAGTGGTTGTTGTACAGTCGTAGGGTGGGGTGGGGGCGGGCTGGGGGCTACCGCAGAGCCGCCAAGGCGGAGACCAAGTGGCAAGGCACGAGGACAGAAGCGGCTGCGGAGACGGATGCAAGTAGCTGCCAACGACCAAAGCGAACGCACAGCGCGAGAACGGGTGGTCGGTGGGAGCGCCACCAGTAGCCAACAGTGGTTGCTACACGTGCACAGCGGCACACCGTTCCGCGGCGAACGCGTGGATCCGATGCCGCTTGCGCTGCAGCTGGGCTGTGACTCACACGCACCATAGGAATTCACGCCCGCGGACACACCGTCGTGCTAATACACATGCCTCCCCCGCCAATACACAGGTTCGACGACATGGTGCAGCTGCTGCAGGTGGTGCTGCAGGTGTATGCGGGCAGGGCGCTGCGCACGGCGGAGACGGAGGGCGTGGAGGGGGCGCTCAACCAGGTGGGGGAAGAGGGGTTGGGGGAGGACGGGTCGGTCTAAGGGGGCGGGGGGCATACAAGGGTTGCGGAGGAGCAGGGTGGATAGATGTGCGGGCGTTGGTACTGGGGGGGGGCGTCCGGGCAGCTGTGCGTCCCACAGTCACAGCAACGGGTGCAGGTGAGAGGAAAGGTTGTGGGCTGGCGGGCGATGGGTGTCGGCCCGGCCGGGGTGGGCCTGGCGGGGCAGCAGTGCGGAGGGTAGATGCAGCGGCAGTTGGGCGGTGTGCTGCTGCAACAGTAGCAGCAGCAGGAGACGAAGCAGCAGCCGGTTCAGGCATGAGCATCGGCTGACGGGCAGAGTCGCAGCGGGAGCACAGCGAGACACGATATGGGAACGGCACGCGTGCGTGGTAGCAGGACCGCCCCGACCGCGCCTTGCACTGCCCGCCCATTCAGTACCAACTGCGTTTCCTTTCGCTCTGTTTGCAAATGACCAATCCACAGGTGCTGGTGGCGGAGGAGCGGCAGTGGTACCCCCTGCTGCGCCGCCTGGCGGCCGAGGGTGCCATCTCGGAGGCGGCGTTCACGGAGGCGCTGCAGCGGCGCATGGAGGGCGTGGTGCTGGGGCTGCAGAGCGGCAGCTACGCACAGCGCGTTCAGGTGGGGGCGTGTGTATTAAGGCAGGGGTGTGGGTTAACTAAGAGGGGTGTGGGATGCAGCGGCGGATGGAGGGCGTGGTGCTGGGGCTGCAGAACGGCAGCTACGCGCAGCGCGTGCAGGTGGGGGTGGGGATGGGGGTGGAGGGTGTGGGTAAACAGGAGGGAGTGCGGTGCAGGCTGGGCATGGAGAGCGTGGTGCGGAGGGGTGCGGTCGGGGAGCTACGTGCACCGGGCATGTGGATCAAGGGCATGCGTGCTCCCTGGGGCTTTATCACCCCTACCCCATCCCTGAAACCCGCGCACACCGCGACTCCCTGCCCCCGCCTGCCTTCAACACCCCGTCACACGCCGAGTACCTACAGGAAGGCGTACGGTACCCATCAGTCCGTATGACCACCCACCCCCACCCCACCCCCACCCCAACCCCCACCCCCTCGCAGGCCGAGTACCTCAAGGAGGTCGAGGCCCGCGCCCGTGCCGTGTTCCAAGAGCTGGCTGCGGCGGGGGCGGCCAGCGAGAAGTAGGCCGGCGTTGACTGTGGCAGTGCAGTATCGGACCTTGGCGTGAGCAGCACAGTGGGGGTCCGGTGGCGAGACGCACGGGAAGAGCGAGGAACGCACCGCGGGGAGGGAGGGGGTGGGCTGTGCAAGGCAAAGGAGGGGGGGCGATGGCGGCGGCGGGGTGGGGCTGCGCACGGCTAGAGGCTGCGCTGGGGAGTGGAGCGACGGCCGTGGCGGGACGTTGGTTCGCACAGCAGCTGCCTGCTGTAGTGGGAGGTGCTGCCGTGGAGCGTGGAGGAACGGCCGTGTCTGTTTGTGGGAGCTGGGGGTTGGCGGGGGCTGCTGCAGTGGTAGCGGGAGCACCTCGAGTGGGGAGGCCTCCAGTAAGGTGGCGTTGGCACGTGGCTCAGAAGGTGCACGTGGCTTGGGGCCACACATGCGAGCCGCCCCACGCGCAGGGCACGCGGGAGTGCGTTTTTGAGGGGTTGAGTTGAGGAGTTGAGCTGGTGTGCACCTCCCGGCTCGAACGGGAGTGGACGGGGAGTCGAAGCCTGTGAGCACAGAATGTTGAAGATGTGGGCTGCGGTGTGTATCGCGAATTGGCGGTGCACCGAGTGGCGCCACGTGGGATGGGCCGCTGGGGGCAAGGGAGCGGACCGCTTGGAGTGGGGTGACCACAAAGCGGCATAGGAGTGGGGGATCTGCGTTGGGGCAAGAGTGCCCGGGGCCTGGTCGTGTGATGTGCAGCACGTGCCTGCAACACAACGGTCGGCGTACGTGCCCTTGTGCTGTAACTGTGAGCTGGCGCAGCTAGCGGAAGCTAGCGCACCTTGCCTAGCGGAGCTCGCGTGTAGGTGTGCTGTAAGCCTGTAACAGTGCGCTGGCGTATGGTTGGCGCTCAGCTGCGCCGGCCTGCCTGGGGCCACATGTATGTAGCCGAGCTAAATATCAAAGTCGTATGGGTCTTGGACGGGACTTGGGCGGAACGTGGTGGGGCCACATGTGTACGGCGCGTGGTATCGGTTGACGTTTGAAGCGGGGTGGCGAGCAGCGCAGGGTCAAACGGCACCACTGACAATCCAAAGATGGGCATACGCGCCCGTGCGCCGTACCAGTGAGCTGGCGGATGCCGTGGTTGGCGCTCAGCTGCGCCTGCCTGCCCGAGGCCACACGCCGTGGACTGCCGTGGACGAGTGGTACCCATACACCCATTCGAGGCAGGGGAGCTCCGCTGTGGGGTTCCGGGCAACGATCTCACGGCACCACGCTGCCAGCGCAGGGTGCTCCCCTGTACGGCAGCCCCCGGCTGGATGTACGGACGTGCTGTGCCGTACAGGGGGCGTGTCTGTGGTGCAGCACGGTACAGCACGCGCAGGCTCACTACCGTACCCAGCAGCCCCATTTGCAGGAAGGATATAAAGGATACAAGACGGTGTAAGCGAAGACAATGTGCGTGTGCGTGGGGTAGGAGGGTGGGAGGCAGCGACCGCAGGCACCGCTGCACGGCGCGCACCACCAGCACCACCACCAGCACGCGTTTGGTAAGATACAGTATGATTGTGTGCAAGTGGGGCAGGGTGCGCAGGCGGGTGAGAGGCGGTTACGGCAGGCGGATACGGCTGGCGCCGTTGCACGGTTGAGGGAACATGCCGTGGGTCGCACGGCTCGCGTCATGCTCCGGATGGGGGCGTCCTGGCCACACACTAGACGCCTCGTCAAGCAGCCTCGTCGCACACTGACAGCCTGACTTTGGCAACGGTCACAGTTACAAGGCCAGCCAACTCGTCCGACTGGTCACCGACCTGCCGTCTCGTTACCGCCCATGCCGCCGCGTGCTGTTCCTCCGCCTGAGAGGTGCATTACAAACGCTCCGTGCGGCTTCGTGTGTCCCTGGACCGCACCCGCCTGCACGGCGCGACCGTGTGGCGGCAGCAGCTGCAGGGAGAGAGAGGGATACCGCCGGGTACCGTATGTACCTGGCAATGCAGCGGCGCGTGCACGCAGCGCCCTGCCTGCCGCTCACCACATGCGGCCGCCGCCACTGCGGTAAGTTTATCAGGGGATGTGTGCCAGAAGTGCAACACGATGGGGGATGCGCCCTTAGCCCCCGCACACGTGGCATGTGGTGCGTGCAGGCAGCAGCCAGCCAGGGGAGCTCCCTTGGCCTTGCAGTGCCCCTCAATGCATGATGCTGCCAGCACGGGACGGGCTGACGGGCTGACGGGCTGTGCCCGCAATCCCGGACACGTGGCAAGGTGGCATGCGCCAGAACTGCAAGACGAGGGGGAGCGCCAGGGCGCGCGGCACAAACTGTGACTGTCCGCCTGCGTGCATGATGCTGTGGTCCATCCCTTGCATACGTGCGTCCTGCGCTCCTGTCCAGCCCTCATTGCATACCGTACACACGTGCGCGGTACAACGTGCTCTGTACGGCCGGCCTGGTGTGCCTGCCTGCCAGCCTGCACAGGGACAGTGCGACAACAACATAAGCACGCAACGGGCAAACGCTGCTTCAACTTCCACCGCTGGAAGACCGGCTTGTAGAGTATGCTATTGCGTCCCTGTAGGTAGGGTTTCGATCGCTGCACACAACGGGCACAAGGCAGCAAGCGTGCAGCCACGTGCGTGTACGGCGCCCCGCTGCTCCAGTACCGGTCGGCGGGGCAGGTGAGGCATGGCATGGCACGGTGGCTGTCCCCCGCTGCCCCTGCCCCTGCCCCACGCATTCGTTAGGCGCAGCCCTGAAAGCACGGTGCCAGTTCGAAGGACCAAATGCCACCAGTCTAGGGCGCGTCCATCCTTGGTGACAACAGCCGGTGCGTGCATGTGTGCGCGGGGAGGGGGGAGGGCGGGGAACTAGGAAGCAGTCACGCGAGAGGGGAGGCCTGTAAGCAAATGAAGCTGTTCAAGCTCAACCCGAGGCCCTCCGGCTGCTGCCGGGTAACCACTAGCCAGGGCAGGTGAAGAGCAGGGGAGCCCCCCTGGCGCCCTGGGTGAAGAGCAGGTTCCTTGGCACGCAGGTGTCGCAGGCAGGCTGGCCCTGCCCCCAATGCCGTGCCCTGTCAGCATGTGAACGCCCCACGTGCAACTCCGGCCCGGCGTGAGGCTGTGCGGGAGCAGGGGACTCCCCCCAGCAGGCGCCTGCCTGCTGCTGCTGCTGCCTGGCGCACAGCCGTCGCCAGCCTCTGACCTTGGCTGACGCTCTGCCAAACGCCTCGCGCACTGCGTCGCGGTGGAACCCAAGCGACATTATGTCGCATTCCAAATGCTGTATCAGGGGCTGTGCTTTTAACCATGCCGTGCGGGCGGCCAAAGCTGCTCTGTCTTGGCGACTAGGGCTCCGACTAGGGTGCCGATTACTGCTGCGGGGCGCCGCGCTCAGAAAGCAAGCATTATGGGAACCGCGTGTATTGACAGCTACTGCAAACTCTTGTCAACACACATTGAGTAAGTTCGCTCCAGCAGCGGAAGTAAAAGCGTGGCGAAAAGCGCGGTGGGAGTGAGAAAAGCCGCGGGGGCGGCTGAGCAAGTCGACTCGGCGCCGGCAATGCCTGAACCAAGCTGGGCTCTTCAACATCTTGTTACGGATTTCAAACGGAAAGTTAAGTCGGGGAAGCGTTGCTGGCTTGGAGCAGATAATGGTACGAGGGCGAAAAGCGTCAAGTAAGCGCGCATAACCGCGGGCGTTCGTGCAAGCATGGCAGCAAGCAGCCAAAAAGCTTGGCAATGCGCCCACGCCGGAAGTGCCCTACACGTATAACAACATTTCGTATAGCAGGACAGCTTCCACGTCTAGTCCACATGCCACGCTACATGGCGTCACACGTGAAGGCATGCGGGGGAGGGGGGCCCCTGTTGCGTCGGGCTGCAAGCTTCCCATGGCTCAGAATTTAAAGTTTTGTCGAGTCTCGTGCCACTGCTAGAGCGCGTTCAGAAGCCCTTTCTAAGGCGAAACTTGCGATCAGGTGTGTTTCGGGGTGTCGTCTTCTCGGCGGTTAGCCGGTTGCTAGCGCCCAGTCGGACCGCCGGCAGTCTTGGCACAACAGTGCGTGCAAGCTGTCGTAGCAATATTGTGTGCACCTTGAGCCAAGCAGTATAGTGGGTCAATGGACAGCAGGGAAACTCCGACCATATCGTCATGTTAGCCCCATGAGTGCTGACTCGCCAAGACGACGAAACTCGTTTTTGACATGGATAAATAGAGCAAAATGCATAACGTTTGTAATAGTATCGAGCACAGGAAACGCTACAACGTATCAGCTGATCGAGCATTGTCCCGTGGTGCAACCACGCGCCGATCGCCCCCATGCCCCCATGCGCCCATTGCTGTCGGACGGAGAGCTGAGATTTATGTTGCTGGCCCTGCACGGGGGTTCCCTACTTTCGGCGGAACACGCTTCGACCGCCCGTCGCCTCTCGGCGCGACAACTCCCAACGAAAACAGACGCGAAAAGCGTCTGAACTAACGCGCTTCTCTGAGAGCGCCACAACTTGTCAGACGGCCGAACCCTCAGGTGTGGAAAACATTGCACACGTGCAGATACCTCAGGGGCCCTGACCATCCACACTTCAAACAGCAGAAACGTGGGAGCATCGCTGAACAACTCGCGGCGACTGCGCCGCCTGCTCTGCCGCAGGGAAAATGCTCCCGCCGCCCAAGACCGTCGCGCCAAGCGCAAGCAGTCCCTCGGCCAGCAGGCGCCACAGCCTGGACTGGAGCCATGTCGGCCTTCCAGAGCGCGAAGTCCTTCTGCGCAAGGGATTCGCGTGAGTCCCCAATCTCCTGATCTTAGACGCTTTTTGGGTTGAGTCACTGCAGAGCACTTGTTCTTCTGGGGCCCGGTGGCGCAAACCTTGCGAAAATACGGTGTCGCCGAGTGCGATGCGTGCGCTTTTCGACGCCTGGGCCGGCCTGGGCGGCTCAGGCTTGCAGGGTAGAGACCTGCACAAGTGTACCGCGACTATACGAATTCCACCCGCGGCTTTGGGGCCGCTGGGCAAGGCCATTGCCATTTTGCCCGTCCTGGGGTCGTTCAACGTTGCAATTGCGCGCTTCCGGGAGCGGCCTTCCACTGCCGCGACCCTCCCGACTCTGCGCACGTGAACGGCGTGACCGACCGTTGCGCAGGCGGACCTGCACACTTACGCGTTCCGGCGCTGAATCGCTGTGACGCGATTCCACGTCCTTCCCCGCTGTCTCTTCCTGCTGGCCCTGTGCTCCTCTCACACTGTTGCCCTGGCCGACCCTCTGCGCTCTCCACTGCTCCTCGCCCCCGCCCTTCCCGGCCCTGCCCCCCGCAGCCCCTCCGTCTGGGCGATGGCCATCGTCATTGGAGGTGAGCAGTAAAATCAGGACGTCAAGGTTTCAGGGCACCGCACGCCGCACGCGTTTGGTGGCCTCCTGCCTGTACGGGCACTGCTGTCCCCAGCACGCAACCCACGCAACAGCCGCAGCCTGCCTCGCTGTTTGTTTCTTATCGCTGTAGGTACATGCCACTTGCTTCGCCCGCCTTCAGTCCTTGGCAGTGTGCTATTCCGTCCCCGCACCTGCATCGCCACCCACCTGCCACGTGCCACACCTGCTATCACCCGGCTCGCCGTGCCTGCAATCCCCAGGCCACACCCGCTGCCCTTCCGCCGGCGCGCCTGCATCCGCCCTGCTTACCCGTCCCCCGGCGCACGCGTTCTCGAGCCTTCCGCCCTCCACCCCACCCCACCCCAGCCGCCCCTGCCCCTCTCCCAACTCCCACATGGCCCCCTCCCCAACTCCCCCCCGCCCTCCTAGGCCTGTTCTTCGGCCTGGCCCGCTACACGGAGCTGTCTGAGAACGCCCAGGAGGAGGTGGAGCGCTACTACAAGTACTTCATCGACGTGCAGGTGGGAGGCGTGTGTATTAATGGGCATGAGTGTTAGTACGTGGGGGCGTTGCATTGTGGGGCGTTGGGAGGAGGTGGAGTGGTATTACAAGCACTTCATCGACGTGCAGGTGGGGGTGGGGCCGTGTGTATTGGCTTGAGGAGCGTGTGTATTAGAACTTGGGGTTGTCATTGCACGGGGTCTGGACGCCCAGGGGTAGGTGGAGCGCGTTGCACCTACTTGACAGAGCTGCAGGTGCCGCTCTGGGAGCGCGTACGGCTGGACTGCAGCGTGCGCGCGTGCTAGTTGTGTTCCGGAGCTTGCACCGGCCGAATCCGCCCCCTCTGCCCTCAAGACCGCCCCTTCCTCATTGCCGCTTCTCCCTCACTGCCTTACCCGCCTGCTTCTCATCCCGCTCCCCTCCCCGCCAGATCATGGTGTTCATCGGTTTCGGCTTCCTCATGACCTTCATGCGCCGCTACAGGTGAGGGTTAGGGCGGCGTGCACGCAAGGCCGTGCGTTAATACACGCGCACAGCCTACGTAAGCGTTGTGCGCGTGAGTTGTGTCGTCTGCCCTGCACGCCGCATGTAGCGCGCCAAAGCACACAGAACGAACCGTCAGCTGCTGGCACGGCCGACACGTGTTGTTCACCTTCGTATGTCCCTCCCCGCTATCGCTCCCCCAGTCGTGCCGCTTCGACTCACCTGCTGGTCCCTCCCCGCCCCTGCCCCCGCCCCTGCCCCCGCCCCCGTCCTCCCTGCAGCCTGAGCGCCGTGGCCCTCAACTACTTTGCCTCTGCGCTCATGTTCCTGGAGGCCATCCTCATGATCGGGGCGTGCCAGCAGGTGAGCATGCGTGTGTATTAGGCGTTGATGCACGTGGTGGGCGTGCTGCTGCTGGTGGTGGTCCTGCTGTGTCTGTTCGTTCGTGTTCCTGGTGGCCATCGATCCTCATGATTGGAGCCTGCCAGCAAATGAGCCGTGAGCGTGTGTGGCCGTCCGTTTGGATTAACCATCAGTGCACATGCTGGGCGTGATCGGTGTGTTGCGGCTGTTTCTGCTGCTGCTGCTAGTTCTATTTTAGCCACTGCACTTTGCACTGGTACTGTTTTGCGCTTCACCGTGCAGGTGCATCAGAAGCTGGCCGTCAGAGCACACGGGTGATTGGGGTACTGAGTGTGACTATCCTATCGTATCCTTGCCTCGCAGGTGTTCTGGAACCTGCACCGCACCAAGATCATTGTGGAGCTGCCGCTGCTCATCGACTGCGCCTTTTGCGCAGGTGGGTGGGGTGCCGCCCCCCGTGTGCCCTCGCACCTAATTGTGTGCCGGTGGATTCTGCTGCGTCACCGCCTTTTGCGCTTGTATCGCGCTCCGACTCGAACACAGCACAGCCCCGGTCTGCGGCATACTCAGCTGCGTTCCCTCCCCCCTACGCCCCCCTCCCACCCCCAGCCTCCGGCATGATTGCTTTTGGCGCCATCATCGGCAAGGCCTCGCCCACGCAGCTGCTGTGGCTGCTTTTCTGGCAGGTAAGTGCACGTGTGTCTGTCTTTAGTCGCAGCAACACAGCCGCTGTCCACCGCCCACGCCCGCGTCCGCACCTAGGATAGATGTTTTCTCTCCACTAACCTCCCCCTCGATCCCCCCTTTCTCCTGCCCCCAGGTGCCGCTGTACGCCTTCAACCAGCAGCTGGTCATCCACACCTTCAAGGTGCGGGGTGTGCATGTGTATTAGCACGGCACGTGTTTATTAGCAGGCTTCCACGAACTGTCGCACGTACACCCGCATACACATGCCCCACTCCCCAGTTACCCCACAGGCCTTGGACATGGGCGGCACCATCGCGATGCACCTGTTCGGTGCACCAAACATTGCTTACAAACATGCCCTTTGGACCTGAACACACGTGGCCCACTCCCCTGTTAACCCACAGGCGCTGGACATGGGCGGCACCATCGTCATCCACCTGTTCGGTGCCTACTACGGCCTGGCAGCATCGCTCGTCATCTCGCGCAGGTGAGAGCACCTATTACACCGTGTCCTGGTGGCAACCACGTGCTGTGTCCTGCTGGGCGTTGTCCCGTGTTTTGGGCCCTTCCGGCTCGTACTTATGGCCCAAGAGGCCATCGCTGTGTCTCGGTCCGGTGATGGGCTCCCGGCTTGTTGCCCACGGTGTGCCGCTGTATCACACATGCGCACCTCTGTACGCGACACACATGCAGTATCCCCTGGACCCGCCTCCACACCTCCCCTCATCCCTCCCCCCCGCAGGCAGCCCATGCATGGCCTGGACAACCCCAAGAACACGGGCGCCTACCTCAACGACGTGTTCTCCATGATCGGAACTGTCTTCCTCTTCATCTTCTGTGAGTGTGGTTCTGCTTTGGGCAGCTGCGTGCACGGTGTGCTGTGATCATTCTCTTTCGTGCCTGCGCCGTGTGTATCAGGTTAATACACAGCAGCGTACGCTAGAACGCACAGGGCGCCCCGCTGCATTCCCTGCCCTCTCCCCCAATTTGGAGAGCCCCAACGGCGCCCTGGCCTGTGTGCCCTACACGCACCGGTGCAGCATGTGTCTTAGCAGCTCATCAGGTGCATGTGTATTAAAGAGCTGCTGCTGTTTCCCTTTCCTCCCCCCTCAACCCCCAGGGCCCAGCTTCAACGGCGCCCTGGCGTCCGTGCCGTACGCGCTCCAGGAGGAGGCCACCGAGGCCGAGGTGAGAGGGAGGGGGGCAGGTGGAAAGAACGAAGGGCGCGACGGTGACAGAGCGTGCTGTTGTTGCCGCGTGCTGTTGATAGACACACACGTCCCGTTCCTTGCGTCCATGGCACGTGCCCTGCCCCATTACCCGTACATTTACACCCGGCTCCTGTCCATCACACACATACACCACTCACCACACCAGTTGCTCTTCCCTGAACCTGCCTCCCCCAACCGCTCGCACACACTCACATGCCCGGCCCCCTGCTGCTAATACACATGCCTCCACCACCCACAGAAAGGCGCCCAGTTCCTGTCCATCGTCAACACGCTCATCTCGCTGCTGGGCGCCGTGATTGCCGTGTTCGCCACCAGCGCCATTGTGGGCGGCAAGATGAACATGGTGCACATCCAGAACAGCACGCTGGCGGGAGGGGTGGCCATGGGCGCAGCGTGCACCCTCAAGATGGTGGGTGGGTGTGGGGTGGGGCGGAACATGCACGCTCAACACGGTGGGTGGGTGGGGAATGGGTGGGGGCAGCATGCACGTTCACGATGGCAGGTGCTTGTTGGGGCTTGTTGGGGCTACAAGGCTACCACGTGGTGACATGGGTTGGGGTGCGCGCTGTGGGTGTGGACCTGGGCGCATTCCTACTGCCCATCCGGTCCTTTACATCCATTGTTCGGTCCCCACTGCTGTTGACCCACTCCTGTTGACCCACCCACCCACCTCCGCAGACTGTGGGCGGCGCGCTGAGTGTGGGCCTGGGCGCCGGCTGCATCAGCACGCTGGGCTTCCAGTACCTGACCCCCTTCCTGGACCGCACCATTGGGCTGGGAGACACGTGCGGTGAGCGCTTCAGCATGTGCCGCTGTGCGCCCCGGCAGCCACGTGCAAGACACGTGTCCGGCCGTGCCTGCTAGCCACTGCCGGGGCCGAGTACCTGCACGGCCTTTGATGGAAGCACAACGAGGGCACTGTATGCATGTGTATGCAGGCCTGGTGGTGTCGGTCCTTGTCCGGCAGGTGTCGCCATCCTCGGCACGCCGGTGGCAATGAGGACCGTGGACTGATATAACCATGTATCGCTCATTTCTTACAGTAAGCAACATTCCATCTTGTTCCCGCAGGTGTGCACAATCTGCACGGCATCCCCGCTATTATTGGCACGCTGGTGGCGGGTCTGGCCTCGCTGGGGCAGCACGCGGACTACCTGGAGCACGACACGGGCCGCCTGCAGCTGGGGTACCAGGTGAGGCACGTGACCACGTGTATGAGGCAGGGCGTGTGTATAAAGGGGGTGTAGCAGCACACAGCAGCAGGTCAGCTCGGGCTATCAGGCGGGTGGGAGGGACACAGAGTAAAATTGCGCATGGTAGTTAGTGCAAGTTGTGGATCCTAACTCGCTGTTGGTCTGATGACCTAGAGGTTAGCCTCAACACGTCGTCACGCACGTATCCGCACCCCCCAGGTCCTTGCCGGCGTGGTGACCATGGGCACTGCCATCGCGTGCCATTGCTGCTTTCCACCACCACCCGACACCCTCATACACAGCTAATACACACGCCTGCCACACGCGCAACCCCAGGTCCTTGCCGGCGTGGTGACCATGGGCATTGCCATTGCCGGCGGGCTGTTTGGCGGCTGGGTGGTGTCCACCTTCAACATCTTCAAGCAGGAGCCGCTCATGGTGGCCGAGGTGCGTTAATACACGCATGCGTGCCAGCTGACACGTGTCTTCGGGGACGCGTGGGTCTGTGTGACACGTGTTGGGCTGGGTGGTGTCCACCTGCAACATCTTGAAGCAGGAGCCGCTCATGGTGGCAGAGGTGCATTAAGACACACATGCGTGTGCGTGTCAGCTGACACGTGTCTCGTGGGGGACGCGTGGGGCTGCATGGCACGTGTCTGGCGGCGCCCGCCCGCCCGCGAATCCGACAGATGTCTAGGACGCGTGGAGCCATGTGCAGCGCGTATTATGTCATCCGCCCGCACCTGCGCCTGGCCGCCCAAACCTGTAGAATACCGCATTCTCATCACCGCTTTGTTCATTTTATTCTTATATTCTTCACATTCTTTCTTCTTTCCCGCAGCTGTTTGACGACGGGCCCTGGTGGGAGGGCCAGCGCGTTGAGCCGCTGCCCATCTCGGCCTCCGTGCACCTGGCCTCCGTGCACAGGGACAGGGACGGAACCACGCAGCGGTCCAACCGCGGCAACCCCACGGGTGGGTGCTGGCTGGGTGGGGCGTGGGTGGGGTGGGAAGGGGGCTGGGGCTGGGGGCTGCGAGAGAGGGGTACGCGTGAAGCGCGAGGTTGCGCCTGGAGGCGGGGGCGGAAGGCAGCAACGCGAACGTCGGACTGCTGTCTCTTCACCTAACGCCCTTCCCCACGCCGCGCCTGCCTGCCCACCCCGTCGCGGTTCCCTCCCCCAGGCTCTGCGCACCTGAGCCCCATCCATGTACACGTGTCTCTCACCTGACACCCCTCCCCCACCCTGCCGCATACCCCTCCCCCCGTAGGCTCTGCGCACCTCAACCCCATCCACGAGGGCGTCGAGGGCCGCGTGCACAACAGCAACCACGCGCACCCGCACATCGTGGTGTCGGGCGCGCCCGCCCCCGTGCCAGTGCACGTGCCCGCCACCGGCAGCGCCGGCGGCGCCGGGCCGTCTGGCTCGGTGTCTATTCCCATGATCCCCATGACCGTCGCAACCGCCGCCGCGCAGCCGACGGTTACGGTTACCAACGACGCGCCCCTGTTCTCTCCCGGCATGGCGGTGGATGCTGCTGTCATGCCAATCATGCCCACCTCTGCCGGAGCCAACAAGGTGTAAGGTGTGGATGCCCATCATGCCCACTGCCCCTACCGGGGCAATCAAGGCATAGGGCGGACAGGGGCACGCCTGGGAGGGGCCGCGACGGCACGCAGGCGTTGACACGTGCCGGTCGATGGCGTTGCAGCATCTCGCGCTGCAAGGCCGTACAGTTGGGGTGATTGGGTGACGCTGCAGGGGGCTGCCTGCCCGCCCGTACAGATTATGCTCGTGCGTGCTTGCGTGTGCGCGTGTGTGTAATGCGCTGGTGTCGCGGGATGCTTGGCGACCAGCACGGTCTGATGCAATTTTACGTGTGCGTGTGGCGGGAAGGGGCATCCCTTGCCAAGCCAAGGGGCCCCGTACCTAGCCGGTGTTTTGGACTCGGGGATTCGGACCGATGCAATCCTTGCCCACACGGGTGCAGGGCTGCAGGTGGGGGGTTGGGCGTGCTGCTTGCGGGGGTAGTCACAGGGCATCTGGAGGTGTCGAAGGTGCACCCGTCGGGCTGTGGATGCAGCGACTGGGTCAGGTGAATTTGGGACAGCGCTTCCTCGTGCATGCGCGGCCTGGCCGTTGGTGGCTGAGGCCCAAAAGGCATAGTATAGTATTCGGACGTATTACCTGTGGTGCATTGTAGTAGTACGGTATTAGGGCATGGCATGGGACGGGCGTTTTTCGTTGCCGGTTAGAAGCCGCCTCTTGGAGTACACGGTACCGGTACCGGTTGTGGCGCATGGCACAAAGTTGGGTGCTCGGCCTTCTGGGCCTATAGGGTTTGAGGCACGAGACAGCACCCCAACGTACAGTAATAACGTGCCATGATGACTTGACTTGCCATGATGACTTGACTTGAACCTTCCGGAAACCGCACATACGTCAGTGCAGGTCACTGTTGTGCGGGCGGGCGCGGTGGGTGGCGGTTCTCTTGTTGGCCCTCGGAGCGTGACCATGACCATGACGAACGAAGGCGGACTTGCTTCCTTGGACCGGACCGGGCTTGTGCTTGCTGGTGCGTCCCAATGGTGCCTGCTGCACCCACGTGTGGTGATGTGATGCAGCCCTGTGTTGGAATGGGGCCCACGGCCCAGCTGGGGGGGACCGCGAGCCGGGTGTGTGCTGTGCGCGTGCATGCATGTGCGACCTCTTGCTTGCCGGCGGCCGACTGGGCCCTTGCGCGGGACACAAATGTCAAATGAGCGGGATGCGTGCTGTGGTGAATTACATGGTGACGCCGTGAACTGGCGCGGCAGGCAGACTATGCATGTAGCTTGGGTGTCGGCGTGTGGGGCCGTATGGGCACGACCCAGGCCCCATAAAAATGACATGACTGCCATGTGTCTTCCCTGGAACGAGGACTGAACGTGCATCAAGTGTTACATCTTGGGGCAGGGCAGCGTGTGCGGGGACGATGAAGGGGTGTCTCCTGCAACATACAGCGCGTCCACTTGGAAGGTGCACACAAAATGCCGAAAGCGCTTGCGCCTGCGTGGCGTGTTCCTCAACCATCCCGCCCATGTCGGAGCCAGAGTCAAGGCTCAAGGGCCTCCCATGACCACTTGGTCAATACCGTCCAGTCAGTACCCTAAACCTGGTATTACGGTACGCGCTCGCAACTCCCATTCACAGCCGACTAACGGTAGACGGCGTCCCCTTGCTCGGGAACTCGCACATTAGGGGCCTAGCACCCGAGGTATGTGGGTGTGGGGGCTTTGGCGGGCCGGAAGACTTGAGCGGCACCCCAGGCAGCACCACTTCTGGGAATGCCCGGTGGCGCGGGCGGTAGTGGGGAGCGTGCAGGAGGGATGGCCAGCAGGGGAGGGCATCCGGAGGGAGCAGGTGTGGTTGGTTAGGGCACCCTCGGGGGCACAGCAGTGCGTGTGAGAGGTGGTGGCTCTGGCGGCACTGGAAGCCATGGAGGTGGGGAGGCAGTTTATGCACGCACGCATGAGGGAGCTGCGGGCAGCGGCGGTCCCCCAGTGGCAGTCCCTGGCATCGCAGGCCTCCCGCAGGGCGGTGGCTAGCATGTGGGCGCATCTGCGGGCCTTTGCAGCTCTAGGGGTGCCACGCACGGGGTGGGACGGGGTTGGCACAGACCACCCCTGGCTTCGGGTGGTGGATGGCCGCCTTGTGTGCAACTGGCCGGATGCCCATAACAATAACTGAAGGGCGGACACAGCCCAAAAAGTGAGTACATGTACGTTGCCTGTCCTGTCTGGGCTGCCTGCCTGAGGGGGAGGGTGCTTCCGTGCGGCGTGCGTCTGTGGGGCTAGTGGGGCCTTTGTTTGGTGGCAGGCTCACGCGTTTAAAAGGGGGTGGAGCGAAAGCAGCATCCGGGGGGCCGCTTATGGCTAATTCCCCCGTACAGCTGCCTCGTGTCCGGTTTCCTCCCTGGTAGAAGGGTAGGTGGGGGCCACGGGCAGAGACGCTGTTTGTTCTGTGGGTGTGCGTCCACGGGAAGCTGCGTGGGGGCGGGGCCAGGCTGAGATATGGTGAAACTTTAGGCCCGCTCTTATTGCGGTCTACCAACCTGTTGGAGCTGTTTGGCTCCTAACCGTACAGCGAGAGGGGTGGGAAACCCCGTGTCCCTGATTGCCGGAGCCAGCCCTGCCCCTTTTTGGGACGAGGCTGCGCCCTGGAAGGGGGCCAAAACTGTATATCCATCCATACATACAGCCACAGCCAACTCACACAGCGTTTAACGGGATATTTCCTCGCGCTTTGCGTGTACCGGTACCCCAGTCCATCACCACAGCACGACGCCAGGCACCATACCAACTCTGCAGTTAATACTGGAACGTGAACTACACAAGCCCGCCCGTCATGCCGCCTTCAACGCAAACACCAACGACAGTTTGAAGGACCTAAGGCACGCTCCCGCCAGCCCGAATCCACGGTTTCAGTAGCGTCGGCCCTGGGCCTGGCCCAGACCTCGGCCGTGCTCCTGCCCTGCTCCTGCCCTGCTCCGCACCAGCAACGCGCCAAGCACTTCGCACCTCCCACCTCGCACCGTGCGTGGCCATCCCCCGTGCCGCCGCTGCAGTAGTGCACCATGATCCCCGCCACAACTGTCGCTCGTCAACCTACTTTCTCTTCTTGCGCAGGCACCAGCGTTTCCATGCTTCCCTGACGCCGTAACCGGGGTCCCCGCGCTTCCTATTACGCGTACCGCCGCCACACCCAAATCGCTTCCTCTGCAGCCCGCTGCAGCGTCCTCTTATGTGCTCCAGCGGCACAGGATTGCGTCCGCATCCGCCCACTGGTACTGGGGGCGCTAACAGTACGCAGCTGCCATCACAAAGCACCAGCAGCAGGGGATAGATCCCCTGCAATGGCAGCTGCGCCCGCCCTGCTACCCTGCCGCCCTGCTGCCCTGCCGCCCCGCTGCCCTGCTGCCCTGCTGCCCTGCTGCCAGGCAGCTTCATGCCCACCGGCTGCGGCTGGTGGTGGTGCTGCAGCAGCTGGCCCCAGGAGGTGAAGGTCGCTCGGGTGTACGGTAGTTGTGCGGCCCCACACGCACCCTGCTGCCTGACCCAGCTGGGTCGCCGCCCACGGCCCACCGCACCTGACCCGTGTGCCAGGTGAGCCCAACGCTCCTTGCGGCAGTACGGGTGGTTAGTCATCTAGCCCATTGTGATGTAACTTGCGAACGAAGGGCAGCACGTGGCAACTGACATGAGGTTGACCAAGACACGTTGCATGCAGGCATGACCTGACATGCATGCCAGCGACAGGGAGGCATGCCTCACTGTGCTGCATGCTGCGTAGGGTGGGGTGGGTGCCGCCAAAGGCATGGCCGCATGAGGAGGGTCTGATGGCCGGCGTGCATCACTCTCGGCCATCGTGCCTGTAAGCGGCTGCCGCCCATGCACATCCACCCTGATCCCCAAGCCCCTCACGCTACCGTACATCAAAACACATTCCCCGCCCAGCGGCCACCCCTCTCCAGGGGGAGAATAGGGAACGGCACGGACCAGCTGAGCAGCGTCAGCCCACCACGTCCGCTGGCGGGTAAACCTTGCTCAGCTGGTCCATGCCGTTCGCGATGAATTGCAAGCGAGGTGGGCAAGGGGGCGTGTAGATGTAGCGTGACGACCACACGGTGCGTCCAGGATACTGCCACTCGGGAGGTCGCTGTTCACACTGTCACAGCGAAGCCTTATCAGCTGACCTGGTGTCAATAACTGCATGCCTACAGCACCCATGCGTCGCAAGCATGCGCCAAGCACTGATACGACCTGTTGTGTGTTCTGTGTTGCCTTTCCAACCTGTCTGCTTTGGAATAGTGTGTACAGCAGAGCCTACGCTTCGCACCACGTCGCTGCCGCGTGACACGTGTGGCTGGCGCATGGAGGCTGGAGTCCGTGGGAGAGGTCCGGTGCCACCGCTACAATCGCATCAATTCGTCTCCCTACCTGTAAACCTTTTCACAGAAAAAGAAACATAAACCCACCGTACTGCCCAGCAGCATGGCCTGCAGGAACCGCCGATGCAAGGCACGTACGGCACGGTACGGCAGCGGCGTGGGGGCGTACGGCACCTGTCTAGGCACCGCGAGCCACTGCCTTCGTCATGTGCTGCTACACCTGGAGCCCGGGGAAGGGCGGGGTGGGACAAACACGCCCCCATACCCCAAAGGATGTGTACCAAAGTGTGACGCAGAGAAACGCTCTCGGCTGTCACACGGGCCCCCTCACGGCGAGCGCCAATGCGTAGCAGTGGCCCAGGGTGGCGCGCCCTGCACTCCTGCGCCCCTGCTCGCCTGCTGCTTGCACGCCGCACGCGCCGTTAGCCCCGGGTGTTGCGCTCAGGGCCGGGGTGTCTAAGCCACGCACTAGCCCGCCCCGCAGGAAGCAGTTCAAAGACACCACCAGAGGCTTTCCAAGCATGGCCAGCGACGCAGGGCCTCCCTGCCCAGTCCCGCGTTCCCAGGGTGGGTCACCGGCTTCAGCCCACTGCGTTGAAGTACCGTGCCCTGATGCACCCCTGCCGCTGCCTGCCTGCCCCGGGCGCCCCCCCCACCACAACAACCACCCTCAAACCGTTCAACAGCCCACATCATGCCCGCACCAACCTCCCAGCCGCCTGTCATGGCTGCAGGCTCAGGCCACCCGTTACCTGCTGTGCCTTTGGCACCGTGTGCGTTGGGCGGCACTGCTGCCCCCCAGGGCCCCTCGGCCGCCCCCCCGGCCCTGAACGCCACTCCGCAGCGCCCCAATACCCAAAACCCAACCGCACCCCGTGGCGTCTTTCGGCAGGACTGCCCGAGACAGGCCCAGCCGCTGCTGCTTAGGGGCTGCCCCGGGGTCGTGCTGCGCAACTAGCACGGCATCGGACTGTGTGCAGGCGGTACTTTACGTGCCAATTTACCCACTGTCATGCATTCAGGTTCCAAGAGTTATACGAAGCGCTCGTCACAAGCTCGATGACGACAAGTCAAAGTGAAGTGTCGCACCCTTGCCAAGAAACCCATTCCAGTTTATACATGTACATATTGTCACGAGTAGGGTGATGCGTGGGCGTGAAGGGGTTGCCACCGGCGCCCGAGAAGCACCGAAGCTGCATCAGCCGGCATGGGACTCTCCCCTGCGGATCTTTCTCACGCCAGACTGCCTTCAAACACTTCGCCCAGGCGCCTGACTTAGACCTTCCATCCTGCTGTTATACGCTGCATTTAACTAGAAGCAGGCAGCATGTCGGCCATCACTTTGCGCGCACAGCCTCGCGTGGCTTCGGGCGCTCTCCACGCCCGCAAAGCCACCGTCGGGCAGATGCTGCGCCACCTAGCTCACTACAACCCTAACCAATTTAGCAGCTACGCGGGCGTCAAGCTGCTGCTGCCGTCGGTGACTGTTCCATTGGGTGCGTCGACGACCGAGCCGCTGCAACACAGCTCCGACGAACACACATGAAAAGACTATACTGAAATATTACTTTACAATTGGCTTATTCGAGGACTGCCGCATGTGCGTGCAGGGCGCTCGACGACGGTCGCGCAGGGCTCGGCCGCAGCTCGCAAGGTGTGCAGCCCTGCATGAGCACACACTCGGGGTACACACCGCCTGCGGTCGTACTCCTCCCTGGGCCTTTTCAAAGGCTTAAAAGGTGCATGCCACCTGCTCCTGGCCCGCACAACACCCGATGCACACCCAACACTGCTCCTGTCACACCCCACATCCAAATCAGTCTCTCTCACCATTCTGACCCCCGCTTCCTGACCACCTGTTTCGTCCCCTCTGCCGCTACCCCCATCCTCGCACCGTTTGGCACGCCGACTGTAAGCTAAGCCAACCAATGCCTTCCCCACCTCACATGAGTCTCTCTAACGCGCTGCGCTGTTTCCTCCCTCACGCTTCACGTCCCGCATCCTCACAAGCCCACACACGTCCTTCGGTGACCACGTCTGACGTCACGCCCCCCTCCTTATTACCCCTCCCCTCCCTCCCACCTGTGACCCATAGCCCGTCTATAATGTCCTTGTCCGGACTAACGGGGTGTGTGCCTACCCCCCACACCTGCAACCCGCAGCCCGTCCAGATGTCGTTCTTCGGTGTGGGTGCCCCCGAGGCGCTGCTGGTGGGCGTGGTGGCGCTGGTGGTGTTCGGGCCCAAGGGCCTGGCCGAGGTGAGAGCAATGCTTGTTGTATGCTTGTGTATTAGCGGACGTTGGGCGTGCCTCGAACGCCGCCTGTGGGACGGCGGGGTGGGGAACGGTCCTGGGCCGCACAGGCTGGGGCGGCGCCGAGGTAAGGGTGGTGATGGATCCACACGTCGCATACAACGGCTTCTTTGATGATATCCGCACGCATACGCTGCACATTACATGGAAACACTGCTGACGGCGGCGCTGCTGACTTGAAGAGGGTGGTTGGCGTTGGCGGGCGGTGGCGGTGTTTGGGCTCGGGCGGGGCTGGCAGCAGCTCCCTGACATTGACCTGGTGACACGGCGAGTAGTGGCGGCAGTTACCCGTCCTGGTGCCGCGGGTCGGCGCGCTGGTGGTGGGGAGTACACGGGATAGTGCCCCGTTGCGCAGGTGGAAGGGGGAGGCCAGGCCCAGGGAGGGAGGTGGGGTGGGGTGGGGTGGTCAGCGCGGGGAGGCCAGGGCCAGGGCCAGGCGGAATGGGCGGGGGCGGGGGTGGTCCTGCGGCACCCTCTCTGGGGCTGGTGCACTGGTGGCACTGCCGTACAGGGCGCCTGGGGGTGACTGGGCCGCGCAGGTGGCAGGGCAAGGGAAATGAGGGTCTTTGCTGGAGAAGGGAGGGGGGCCCGGGGCAGTGCCACGCCCGTCCTGGGGCGTTCCGTCGATGGCTCGTGGGGACCTTAGGGCACAGGCACAGGCACAGGGACAGGGGCGCAGCAAGGGGGGCGGTCCCAGCCTGACTGCCAGCCCGCAACAGGGGGGCAGGGGGGTTAGGCGGTAGGACACCAGATGAAGTTCTCCAGGGGTGGGGGCAGGGGGGTTCGGTGCAGTGGCTTACCCAGTCCCCACTACGTCTGTCGTCCCCCGTCCCTCCCGCCCCGCCAGGCTCCAGATTGCACCGTCAGGGACCGCTGCATCGTCGCCCCACCATTGCAATGCAATGCAGTGTGTTGCACGTACATGGCACGCAACGTACACAGTGCTATAGCACATCGGTTTATTACCCATTCGCGCCTCTCCGCCCTGCCCTGCAGGCTGCTCGCAGCGTGGGCGGCGCGCTGCGCTCCTTCCAGCCCACCATCAAGGAGGTGGTGCAGGTGTCGCAGGAGCTCAAGGGTACGCTCGAAAAGGTGTGTGTATTAGCGCGGGTTGGGGCATGTGTATTAGCGTTGGGGTGCGAGGGCCCTGGCGCTGTTGCATGGGGGGTCCACCAGTGCGAAGGCGATGCACCCGGCGAGCAGGTCCCGGCTGGCCCGCTGGAGGAGAAGCTTGCGACAGCAGTTGATGGGCATGTGAATAAGTGCGGTAACTGGGACCAGCCCGGCACGTCCACCACATGCCTCTTGGTCATAACACGCCGGCCCCTCATTGTCAGGAGCTGGGCATCGAGGAGCGCTGCATGATGCACCCACGTCTGTCATGACACCCATGCGCCATGTTGCTAGAACACATGCCCCACCCCCGCCTGACACACACACGGACGCATCCACAGGACCTGAGCATCGAGGAGTTGCGTGACGCACTCACGTCTGCTACTTGACACATGCGCCATGTTGCTAATACACATGCCCCGCCCCCGCCTAACACACACCCACACAGGAGCTGGGCATCGAGGAGCTGCGTGACGCTGCTCGGCCCGCCCCCCTGCGCTCCACGGAGCTGGACTCGTACAAGAGTGAGTGGCAGCGCACTCGGCCGTGTGCCCTGAACATCTTATGCAAATGCTCAACACTGCAATACGGTACTATGTATTCCAGTGAAGCGCTGCATGGTCCGCCGTTGCGTGCTGGCCTCGTTCTTGAGTGAGCAGCAACGGAATAGGCAGGGCGGGCCAGCTACTGAGCGGGCACAGCACACGGCGTGCGCGTGTGCAGTAGGATGCGTAGCAGAGGTAACGTACCGTGTACCCAAACCGGCATAGGGGGTGTGCGAGTGCAGGACGGGGTGCTTCCTGTTAACTCTTGTGTGCATTAGTGGATAGCGGCGGGTTGGCCCCCACACTCCGGCCAAGCCGCCGGCCAGCGCGCAGACATTATTCATTCATTCATTCTGCTGGACACATGCAAGAGTATTGACGTCCGGCAACCGGCATACTCCCCTCTCGTTAACGCATTCCCCCGCCCACAGACGCCACCCAAGTGGATGACGCGCTAGCCAAGGGCCTGGACCCCGAGATTGAGGCCAAGCGGGCGGCCAGCGCACAAATGGCGTGGGGCGGCCCCGGGGCGGCGGCGGGGAGCAGCGGCAGCGGCACTGCGGCCCCGGCGCCGGCGCCTGCACCGGCGGCGGCCCCGGCGGCTGCAGCGGCGCCAGCCCCGGCGGCGGCGGCGGCGGCGCCACTCAAGGTATGAAGGGGTACCCTTATAGGGACGTATATAGGGTTATGTGAAACTGAACAGGCTGATAAAGGGCTTATAAAGGGAGCGTCCAACCCCCGAAAGCACAAGCGATGCCTCATACCAACACCCACGTGCCGCAGCTAGGGCCCCCTCGCGGACCGGGAGTGTACAAAGTAGTAGTAGCGCGAGGAGAAGGGGGGGGGCGGGTATCACACAGTGATGAAGAGGCGCGTACGCGATGCGGTGTGGCGGCATTCATTGGGGGCACGAGGTGTTGGTGGCACCCCCGGGGGATTCAGCCTCGAATACTCACACGCCCCTGCGAGCAAGCGGGCTCAGCTCATTTCCCCAGCTTTCGCAAAGCTGACGCAGCTTGCTCAGTTATGCGTAATCTGATTATTAAATAGTAGTGAATTGAATGTTCACCCAATTTTCCCCGTGTCGCAGGACCTGTCGGCCATGTCCATGGAGGAGCTGGAGGCGGAGCTGGCGCGGAGGAGGGCGGCGGGCGGCGGCAGCAAGTGAGTGAGGGAGGGTGATGGCCGGAAGCATACATAACATGATGGCGGCGCGGAGAGGGGTGCGCTGCGGGTGGCCACGGTGCTGATGGCGGTAAGGGTGTGGCAGATGCGGCCGCAGCAAGTGAGGGTGATGGGAGTTGTGATGGCCGTAGAGAGCATGGCGATGGCCGTCGGGGCTTCAAATCCGCAATGGTGCGGGAGGAGTGCACTGCGCAGCTGGTAGCGGGAGAGCGTGGTTGCACGGTGTCTTAGTGCGACGATGGTAATGGGCGCGAATTTTTGAACACCGCGTATCATGGCTGGCGGCGGCGACGGGGGGTGGAGGGGGTTAGGCGATAGGACGACATACCGCAGGAAGTCTGCCAATCGACGAGGTCGAGCGAGTTGGAGGGGCGTGGGGTGAAGGTGGCAAGGAGTGGCAGTGTGGCAGAGGCATTGGTGGGTGGTACAGGGGAGCAGGGGACCGGCTGCTGCTGGGATGCGGCGCGCGGGGCAGCCTCGGGGTTTGGTATGACGACGGGGTGACCGCACAGCGGCGCGGCACTGGAGGGCGGGGTGGGGAGCGTGTGGGCGCAAGGGGGCACGGGGTGGCGGACGGAGCTGTCGCAATCGCCGGACGGGCGGCGGCTGAGGCTTTTCTGGGGGGCCGAAGGGAGGGGGGCGGATTGTATTGTCACGAGTGTCAGCACGGCCGCGTAGTGGGTGTCTGCGCACGTGTGTGCACTGCACGCGTGCGAGGGCCGAGAGAGCGCACGCACAGCGCATGAGAGAAACCAGAAGGCAACAGTGCATCCATCGGCCTGGCGAGTAACGGCCTGCATAGGGACCTTGGATTGCGCCTCGTCACCCTACCGTAGAGGTGTCAAGGGATGTAGGTGACGGTCGCGGCTGCGGCGTTTTTTCGGCACGGAGCATGGCACGCGGCGCAACCTGTGGCTGGCAGTTAAGCGTGACTTCGTAACTCTGTCTGGCACCCATTTTTGTGTCGCCACGCCGGCAGTGTGCCTGACCGAACGAGGGCGTGGGGTGTTGGCGAGACCTGTGTGCCAAAGTGCCCCACATAACGGTCCGCACATAACGGTCCGCAGTAGACACGTGCAGCAGTGATGGCGCGTCGTCGGGAACCAAGTGGCAGTTTTGACGGACGGGGCTGTACCGTGGTAAACAACACTGTGTACCAGTACCGAAACGGAAGCTTACTGAGAATTACGGTCTGAAGGTCCGAGCTCCGCACCTTTCGGGCGCAGCCGTGCGGCGCCACCTGTGCCTTGGGGGCTGCCGCGCTGGTGACATCCGCCCGTTCCTGACCCGCCCCGGTTTTCGCAGCCGTTATCCGTTAGCCGTTGGCCGCCCCCTGACCGCAACCACCTTCCCGGCCCCGACCAGCATGTAACAAGGTGCCGGCCCTCTGCCTTCCCGGCTGGCACTGTACAGGCTCCCTTATCCGTCCTGCGAGGAGTCCTGTGAAGGCACCCTCCTCCCTCCTGCCTCCGCAGCCTTCCATGCTCGGCCCAGTCCAGTTCCAGCGCAGCCTGACCCGCCGCAGCCAGGCAGGGGGAGCACCGCAGCAGCAGCAGCAACATCACTACAACAGCAGCACACACCAGTCGGTGCCACACAGCTGTCTAGTTGCAACACAGTGGCGTGACGCGCGAGGGCCCCCGGCGCACGCGGCACACCCTCCACGCACCACTGGACCCACTGCCGCTCAGCGACCTGTACACCTGGCTCAATGTAGCTTTTGCCCGAGGCACGGTTGGGTTACACTGCTCGTTTGGCACCTGTGTTACAATGCGGTCCAGGTGGTGTGGCCATTGCATGCCACGTCAGCATGCCCTCCACTCTGCGCCAACGAAAGCCCGGCCCGTAGGCACGTGCGCTTGTCCTTTGGAGGCGGCTGTGCTCTTCGTCGCACAGGCACTACATCATTTACAGCTGTAGGCACGTGCGCTTGCCTGTCCTCTCAAGGCCCGCGCCCCGCGCCACAGCGCCCACCCCACCCTGCACACAGCAGCACTGAAGCCCCGCCCGTGCGTTAACCCCGGGCACTCATCCTGGGCGTTAATACAATCACGAGGTACACGCACGCCTAATCCATTCTCCTGGATGGAACACTAGCCACAGCCGGGCACACGCGCCGCACGCATTACCGCCCTGCAAATGTCGCAGCGCGGGCCACAGGCCGCCCGCCCGCCCGGCAGCTCACAGTTTGATGAGTTCACAACAGATCGCTACACACTACCTCGACAGTCCTGCACTCCCGCCGCCCGCCTACCCACACTGCCTGCCTGCCTACGCGAAATCACCAATGGCTGCGACGCTGGGGGCCAGTGTGCCAATTAAACCAACTCGTCGAGACCAACAAGTATTACGTTGTAGTGCGCCATGCTACACGAACACGCGCACGCGCACAGCGGCAACGTTGGACCGGATGTCAGCACCGGGGCTGTGCAGCACCTCCCTCCCTCCCTCCCTCCCTCCCTGCCACACCGGCCGACCGTCGTGCCGTCACCACACCACCAAGCGGCGCCTTGCAACCCTGTCTCCCGTTCCTGCTGGCCTGCTGCTTGCCTACCCCTGTAACGGGTCATATTGCGCGTACTCCCGCACCGCATCCGCTACCTACCGAGCGGCGCCCGCGCCGCCCTACTCGTGTGCCCCCATGGCCTCCTGCCGTCCAGCTCCTGCCCCTACCCATAGACTCCAACTGCTGGTCCTTACACTGAGTAGACAATGTTTGCCTCACGTCCGGTCCCTCAGCCGCCCAACTGACCATGCCGCAACGCCGCACGCCACCCGCACCCCTGCCCTGCTGCTGCTTTTCGCTGCAGGGCCCCGCACCCAACCGCCCCTGCCGTGTGCACCCCCGTGCCTCTCCCTTCCCGCTCCCCGCTGCTCCCCTCCTGGCCCTCTACCTCGGCCGCGCCCCCACGCCGGATTGGCCCTCCTGCCTCTACGCTACCGCTGCCACACCATCCGCCCTGCAGCAGGCTGCTGCTGCTGTTGCCACCGCTGCAGTGTGCGGGGCGGCCCCAGGGCGTTGCTGTGCTGCCGCTGCTGTGCACCAACGCGCTCGTGTGCATGGCCGCAGCGGCCAGCGGGCCCCCAGGCACTGCTCCGGGCACCGGGTGCGCCGAGCCACACAGCTCTGACGCACTGCTTCACTGCCTCACAGCCCAGAGGCTGCCGCAGCTGATGCGGATGCGCACGTGGCACACGGCGGGTAGCCGGTCCAGCGTGGGCTGTGCCTCCGCTGTGCCCTAACTGCCTGTGTGCACAAGACGGGCAGGACGTGGGAGGCGGCCAGGGGTGTGCTGAGGTCGGAGGGCGCTGCTGAGGCAGCAGGGGAACAGGCCGTACACTGCCCAGTGCCTTTGCTCCTCGCCAGCATGGCGAGAAGAAGGCGGCATGGGTGAGTGCGGCGCCGGCCGGGGGTCTCGGCCCCCAAGGCCCCGCTCCGTCCCTCCTCCCCCAGCAGTGGGGTGGCGGCCGTGCACAGCGCAGCGGCGGCGGCAGGGCCCCTGGCCTCCCGGTGACGGCTGCCGGTGATGGGCTGCCCGCCCTGCACACGCGTGGCGCGTGCGCCACTCCTCCCCAACCCATAACCCACCCACCACCTCACCTCCGCCCCCTCAGTGCGCCGAGGCTGTAAGGGCTCCAGCCATGCGCTTCAGAATGCCACTCTTCGGCCGCCCCTTGCCCTCCCCTCCCCCTCCCGCCCCTCCGCCCCCCTTGGCCCACGGCTGCCCCTGCCCCTGCCCCTGCGCCCGCCCCCCAGCGCCCTCCCCTCCCCCCGCACCACCCTCCCCCTCATCGCCCTCCCCAAACGCCACAACGCGGTGCCCTTGCCCCTGCGCCGGCCCCCCTGCTGGACCACCCCCCACATCCGACCGCCTCCGGCCAGAGGACTGCCGACTGAACAGCCCCCGGATGGTGCTGCCCAACCCCCCCTTGCCCCCGCCAGACACCGCCACCACCCCCGACCCCGCCGCCGCCCCCGCCCCAGCTGCCAACCCCATCTCCCCCACCGCGCCATCCTGCTGCTGGTGCGGCTGCGCAGTGTGGGGGGAGTAGCGGTCGGGGGCGGGTGAGTTGGGGTGGGCCGGAGGGGCGGAGTAGCGATCGGCCGGTAGCTCGGGCGCCACCAGCGCCCCCGCCCCCGCCCCCGCCCGCCGCCCGCTCGTGCTTCCAACACCGCCGCCGCCGCCACTGCCGTACAGCCCCCTGCCGCCGCCGCCGCTGTCAGCTCCCTCGCCCCCGCCGACGCTGCTGCCCTCCGCGCCGCCGCCCTTGGAGGACACCTTGGGCTGTACGGCAACCACCGCCGCCGCGGGGCCCGGCGGCGACGTGCCGTACGGCGTCGTACTACTGTTGCTGCCGTACCCGCTGTCGTTCATGCTGCGGTGGCGGCTCAGGCCGCGACTCGGCGGCCGGCCGCCGCCCTCCGCCGCCACATCCCCTCCCCCGACGGCAATCGCCCCGCTGCCGCTGTGCCGCTGTGACGGCGGCGGCAGCGAATAGTCCGCCGCCACTGCCGCCGGCGAGCTGCCGTACGACGGCGGCAACGCCGACGGCGGCGCGCGGTGCGATGCGCGGACCGCCCCGCCGAGCCCTCCCCTCTGCCCGTAGCCCGACGCGCCTCCGCCGCCGCCGCCGCTGACGCTGCCGCCAAGCAGGGCGATGCCGCTGATGCTGCCGCTGCCCTCCCCGTCCCCTCCCCCAAGAATATCCCCCTGCATGCGTGCCACCACCCCATCCACTGCCGTGCCGCTGCCGTAAGGCGGGTCGTCTTGGTACGACGATGAAGAGCCGTACGGCACGCCGCTGGGGGCGCTTGTACGGCTGTGGCGGGCGCCGCCCCCGGAGCCGAGGAGGGCGCCGGCGGAGCTGCTGGGGCGGGAGGAGGCGATGACGCGGAGGCCGGAGGCGTACACGTTGGGCCCGCCGGGGGGCGGCGGTTGGGGCGGTTGATGGGGGGTGTATGGCGGGGGTAGGAGGGGCGGGTGGGGCTGGGCGCCGCTGCCTGAGTTGCGCTTGGCGGTGGGAGGTGGGGGGAGGGCGCTGCTGGCGTCGCCTGGGTGGCTTGACTGCGGGGCGGTGGGTGCGAGGGTGGGGTTAGACAGGGGGCCGGGCGTGGGCGTGAAGGCCAAGGGCTGGTGTTGGGAAGGGCATCTAGGTGGTGCAATGCGACCGGGGCGGTTGTAAGGAGGGTCCACGTGGGTTTGGAGCGCATTGATGGCTGGGTTGAGGGCTGTGAGGTACGAATGTGGGTAGCCGTGTGATGGAGGTGGAGCGCGGTGGGTGTGGGCAACAGACCGCGCCAGGCGGACTCATGAGTATAGCATTACAGCAAAGGTGCGCATGTCGCTGGCTGCCATGTGTGACCGCCACGGCCGTGGGTTGGCAAGCCAGGCGGCTGCTCGCTGTTGCCAGCCTCTCTTGGTGCACATGACAGCCGTAACACACCTGGCGCCCCAGCCCTTGCCAGTGGCTGTTCATAGCCCAAGCCCCCCGCCCTTTCAACTCTTCTATATCTATAGCTATTGTGCCCGTCCAGGGCTCACCTTGTTAAAGGACACGCTACCATTCAGCTGGGGCGCCCTGGGGACGACGTGGCCCGCAGCGCCTGGCGCGCTGGTGCGCTCATGCCGCCTAGCCGCAAGCGGCCCGACGCATAAATCATCGTCTTCAATCACATCCTCGTCGCATAGGTCCACTGGGGGACGCAGCATCTGTCCAGGGCGCGTGGAATTGCGCTATCGAATCCTGGAAACTGTCTAAAACGGCAGCTAGTAAGCCAGCTAGTTGTTACTTATCCTCACGGCTGCTGTAATATAGTGAATGGCCGCGATATCGCTCTAAAAGGCGTGTTCAACTACGGGTCTGGACGATTGACATGACCCTTGTACACGAAGGCGCGCCGAATATAGTAGCTCGCAGAGGAAAACGTGCTGTAATTCCGTTGAGCGCTCTGTGAGGTCTCGTCCTTTGAACCCTGAGCTCGAACGAGAGCTGTATCCTGGGGCCACGTGAGTTGCTCGCAAACGTATTGTAGCTGAGCTTGCCCCAGATTATGCACGCAATCTTGGTCTCTCTACGACCAAAGCGGCTGCAGCTGGTACCGTATTGTGGCCAATGTCCCATCATGCGGCGTCCACGCTCCAGAACCCTGGGGTGCCCTGCGTGATCTAGGGTGTTCGAAGGCACTCCTGCAACACAAACACACTCCCGAGAGAAACACGGGCCGGTAGTCTCTAACTGAGGCACACAACGCCACGTGGCCCGCCATTGGCGATGTCTGCGGTGGGGGCCGTGCACAAGGAGCCGTGGCCAGGGGCTGTGGCCATGGCTTCCTGCCGTGGCCTCTGGTATGGTGGCAGTAGCTGTTCCCTCTGCAGGCGCAATCGCACGCATGGTGCAACCCAGCGCTGAGAGAAAAAGAGACAGTAGGTGCCCAGAGAGTGCGCGGGACAGACTGCGGGGCTGCAGTGGTGCCCGTTGCTGCAGGTTTTGCGTCTTGTGCCGGGCTGCGCCACGTGCCACAATGTGCACAAATGCAGTTGCGGGTTCACAATAGCAGGTCACAAGGCATTACTAGTTACAGATTGAAAGCAAAGTAGCAAGTCTATCGACTGGGAACTAGTAACTAGCATCGAAGCAGGCTGCGGCTGGGTGCTGCCGAAGCGCTGCGAGGACTGGACGTGCCACGCGCACGAGGTGCAATAGCGAGCAGGTGGACGGTGTGGTGCAGGTTGCAGGTAGAACAAGCCTGACTCAGGAACAGGAACACGAGGTCATGATACGGGGTATGGTGTGGCAAAGCAAGTGAACGACGGCGGGTGGAAGGTGCGTCCCGTACACGGAGTACAATGCTTTACAGCGCTGCACGGCAACCCGCATACGCTCCTTTCCCGTCCGCCCAGGTCCGCCCTGCCCCTACGACACCCCCGTGCCGTCGGCACGTGTCATCATTACCCACGCAGCTTCTGCCACGCGCCCGTGCGCCACCTCCCCACCCGCATCCCTCCCCGGCTCCTGCAGCTCCTGTAGCTACGCCCGTTCCATGCGTACGCTCCCTCTTCCACCCTCGGCCGTGACGCCATAGCCAGAAGGCTACAGCAGGAAAGCGTTCACGGCCCGCCGCGCCCCTACCGTTGTGTCAGTTGCCACCAGGGGTTGCCCCCAGGTTGCCACTGCGGGCGTACCGTACCAAACACAACACCTGTACCGTCCTGCCGTAGAAAAGACTTGAACAAGGGACGCTTGGCGGAGTCGGGGAGCTCTCCTGGTCGGAGCGGGGCGTGCAGCGTTGCAGGGACGGGGATCCCATTGCATGCCCCAGCCAGCAGGACCACGCGGGCTCCGCTCCCATGTTCACCAGACGGCCGACTGCGCGCTGTGGGTGTGTGGACACGCATGACACGTGGCATCGTGCCACCGTCCAGACCCCTTCACTCCTTGCCTTTCTTGTGCTGACGGTATACGGCGTAGTAGTGCAGACGCTGCGAGCTCTCCGTCCCTTCTTCCCCCTGAACGTCAAACGTGCACCTTTGCCACGTGTACCGGTGGTGGCCACCGTTCCCCCGCCTGCTCACCCACGCCATAGGCCGTCAGCAATCCGGACAGCTGCTGGCAGCTGAGTCAGGGGCCCTCTCACTTGCCGTGTTCAGTCAGTCCAGGTCAGTCCTGGAAACCGTACGTTTCTACCTTGATGTTACATTTGGCGCGGGTGGTGGCGCAACGGCCTAGTGGTGCGGCAGCGGCTGTCCCATGTGCAGTAACCCACATGCATCACACAGCTTCATGTCCTGTGCACTGCGCACAACCCGACGCAAGTTCAACCGCCGCCACAAGCCCACACATCACGCTCAACACTGCGTCCTTATAGAACCCCGATACATATATGTATATATGTGACACGGGGTGTAGTATCGGCTCGTTGCACGTACTCCGCATGCATAACGCACCCCAGCACCAGCTGTCGCCCACGCAGCGCGCCATGCAGCTTGCGTTACCTCCGCCCACAAAATGTCATGTCATTAACCACTTCTTCACGCCAAGGCAGCACCAGGGGTGCACAATGCGTCAGTATCAATACGCAAATGTACAATACTCACAGGTCCGGGTGCTTGTCCACCCCAAGCCAACCAACCCACACCATGGGCATTCAGTTACTGCTGCTTCAGAGGCAATATCCAGGCATCACCGCCGGTCCAGGCTCATGCCGGCCAGGCCACCAACGCACACGCTGCCAAGCATAAATGTGTCATGCGTGTGCGCACGTGCCACGTGTGAACGGTGCCTAGCCATGTCCCTTGTCCTCCACTCGGATGTGCCCTCGCCTCACTCAAGAATGACGCAGTGCACGCTGGGGGCCTTGTCTAGCAATAAAGCACCCAATAACCACCACCAGCGCCACTGCCTCAGCGGTCCTCCAAGCTAGAGCTATTGAACTTGCATCGCAAGCAAGTGCCACGACTGCCACAAGTACGGCACACGGGCTCAGCAGTACCCGGCAGTACCACCACGAGGTACCATAGCCGGGCAACACGTACCGTTTGCCCGCCCGCAGGTACCGCTCTCAAGCATGCATTTGATGCAATGCATTGCAGGACAAGTCTTATTGTCTTCCGCACAAGGACTACTGGGTTGCCAAGCTGTTGGACAAGTTGTTGGTGATGCTATGAATGAAAGCAAGCAGCCCTCCTCTGTTGGGAGGGCCTTGGAGCAGACGCCGTACGCCATCACGCCCTCCGAGTGCTGTAGTGCTGCTGCGCCGCTGGCTGCTCCAGAATGCTGACATGTTGCTGCTTACTGGGGGCTGCCGGGAAGCCAGTTCTGGAACACGCCGACCTTGTGGTTGCGGATGCGCTGGATGGAGGGGCAGGGAGGGCGGGGCAAAGGGACGGGAGGGGCCTGGGAGTCAGCCTTGCGTATGCGGTGGGGGAGGAACGAGGAACCAGTCCGACGCAAGTGCGGTGATGCGGTATTGGCCGCGAACCCAAAGTCACAAGCTGGTATGCACATTCTGTGAGAGGCTTCCTGCATGTTGTCCTAGATGAAAGCGCTTATGCCCCGTCAGCAATACGACTCAAACTCGTTACGTGATTGGTGCGGCACTAGGGCTTTGGACTGCGACCCTTAAGCGACTAGTGAACAGCTATCATGCAAGAATACTGGTGAGTTGTTGTGGAGCACTGCTCACCGCATCGAAGAAGCGCTTGAATTGGTTGTCGTATCTCTGGGCGACACGAGCAGACTCCTTCTCGTCCTCATAGTACTTGGCTGTTGAGGTCCTGTGGGAACGGGTAGCAACGGTCTTGCTCAGCGCGGGTCATGAAGGTGTGAGAAAGCGTGTGCTTCCGGAGTGGCAATTCTGCGCTGTGCCGCAAGTCGCGCTCCAGCAGTGCCAAGCTCATGCCCACTGTTTAAATGTTCAGGTCCTCTATGGGTGCACATGCAGCTTGCGGGACCACGATAAGCAGACCACTGAGGCACATGTCGGTAGGGTGCGGTGTGCCATGCAGCATTTGGGTGTTGGGGTACTCACTCTGGGTCGACGGTGGGCACGCGAGCGCATAGCGTCATGAAGGCGACGCTGGCGTAGGTGATGGGGATCATGAGGACGTAGGCATCCAGGGGCAGCTTGAAGGGCAGCGGCATGGTGGGTGGTGCGCGAGGACGCGAGAGGGAAGAGCGACGGACGCCTTTCACAATGAGCGATATAAGCTTTGGGCTTTTGAGCGACTTGTATTAGCTTTGGGGCATGTAGAGTATAACTGTTGTGAGAAAAAGCAGTCGGGAGCGGGCCTTAAATGCAGTCGACATGGCAAGGGGACGACTGAAGGTACGAAGGGCGTCCGGTACCCCTGGCGTCCCGGACCGGTACACCAATACCGCACGGTGCGCCATGCTACCTGAAATAACAACTAAATCTCGCTTATACTGACCTACCTCGGGCGCTCGTAAGCGTCGCGCTCGGAAGCAACACGAAGGCAGCCGATACCAAATGCGACCAGCGCGACTACTGCGGTGCTGCACGCGACACACCGCACACGCAAATTCCATTCATGTATCTTGTGACTGTATACCAAACGGAAATCGCTCCGTAATGTGGGCCACTCTGTCGAGAGCCTTAGAGCGTGTCGGTGCTAAGGGATGACGAAGGGCTTGCCCGCTTTTGCTTAGTCACCTGCCAGCGGAGGTTTGCCTTGGGGTTGCGGACAAAGCATATCTACGCCCTATATAGCTTGGAAAGACTTGCTGATACTCCGGTCTCCGCACCCTCGCCGCACGAAGTCGCTGCCCTTTCACGTGCAGGGCGACGGCGCACGGGAGCGTGCCAGCACCGGCCTCCGCCGCCGTATTCAGCACTTTGTGTGGACCACGCAATAACTACTGGTGCCGGCCAAGTCTAATCGTGCCGTTTCCTTGCTTGAGGGGCTTGGGCGCTGAAGGGGGGCAGGTGCATGGCCCGAGGCACGTGCACCCTGGTGCACCGCACCGAACAGTGGCAGGGGTGCAAGGCAGCGCGGCTCCTCCATTCATCCCCATCCCCAGCTTCTGATCCCCACCTTTCTCAGCTTCTCCGGTCCCTCCCCGAGTCCCCGTCCCCAGCAGCGTTCCGGTCTTCCACAATATTACGAATTTCCCGGCCGTACAGGCCGGTTCTTAGGATTTTGGGGGTCAAAATTGTATGCGAGATTAGGATTTCTATGCAGCTTGCACCTGAAATTGTAGGCGGTACTCAGACAATTTTTTCAAGGCAGCCGTAAGAGTTGTAGGCAAGTTCAGGGCGCTCATCACCAAAGGCACACCCCAGGGAGTTCCCCTGGGCGTATCGGTACAGACGTACAGTGTGCGTGCGTGTGAGCGCATGCATACAGCGCGCTTGGCTGTCATGGTCCCGTGCGCGTGTACCCCAAGTGTACTCCACAGCCACGCTGCTGCTTTGCCATGCGGGTGCTTGGGGGTATGGGGCAGGGGGGCTTGCCCCCCAGAAAATATTCACGGACTTGCAATTTTTACGGCCAAAATTGTAAGCAGTACTTCGACAATTTGCGGCAGGGAGGGTCCAAAATTGTAAGCGTTTAGGATTCTGTTCCAGATAAGACCGGAACACTGGTCCCCACCCTATCGCGACTGCCGCCCTTCCCGCGTCCTCATGTTCCAAATCGCCAGCTCAGGTCAGCAGTCCTTCAGATGCACAAGGTACCGCATCTGGTGGCGGTGCCGTGCGGTGCCTCGTCACCTGGGAGGCAGGGGGCTTGCCTGGACGCAGGAGCAGCAGCGGCCAACGGCACACGCCAGCGTCTCATAGCTTGCTCTTACAGCAGCGCACGTAGCACTGTCGTCGTCACCACGTGGACCGCAACGCGCATTCACGCACACGCACACGTGTGCAGTGGCGCCGGCTCCTCGGCACGCTGCTGTGCCGGCACATGCCGTGCATCGAGCTCCTGCTGTTCATTCAGACTACCAGAAGGACTCAACCTACCGTACCGGTACTGCTACGCACGATTGGTGACACTGAGAGTCACCAATCTGGTAGCAGTGCGTAATGTGCACAAACTTTTAGGTGCCTCCAGGGCACTGCTCCGTGCAATAACCACCTCAGCCTCTACGTGAGCACCAGCGTAGACCCCACCATTTACACAGGCCCAATTCACAAGTACAACAAAGTGAGCCCCCTCCCTGCCCACCAGCGTGCTATTCCCCCCTCGTCCCCCCTCGCGCACCTGTTTGACCAGGACACCCTGCCCCGCCCCGACTCCCAACAGCGCCTCGATCTGACACGTCAAGGAGGTTGCTGTGGGTACCTGGGACGCGCTGGCACACAAGTGCTAGGCCATGGGGCATTCTGAAGCGATTTTGGGCTGCCACAGCCATCACCAATTCGTGCAGATTCGTGTCACCAATTAATGTCAAGGGCTTGTTTGGCCCGTCACCAACCCGATATCACCAATCGTGCGTACTGATACGGTATACCTCACGCATACCGGTAGCACACCACGTCGTCCTGCCCTGCCGCCGGTAGCCGTTCTCGGCGCTCCAGCACGCCAGATGGCCATGCAGGGGCCACCCCAACCCGGGCCGTGCTGCGCTTCCCTGCCCTCCTCCCTCATTGAACTCCTCCCTCCCCACATCGTCATGCACCCAGTGCACCTCCCTCCAGGTACTTTGCATCAGGACCAACTGGAGCGTGTTGGCGTCGAGACCTACGCTAACACCAGCATCCATGTTTCCCTAACGCCTTACACGGGTTCCTCGCGCTTTACGCGTACCCGCATCTGCACCCTGCCCCTCCGCCCACATCGGGACAGCACTTGCCCGTAGCGGCAACGACACTGACACGTGCTTGCACCTGTCGCATGTTTCTCGTACCCCTGCACGTGCACAGGTACAACACTCGCACACTCGCCATCCGCCCTGCCCCGCCCAGCGCTGCGACGACAGACAGCGTACTGGTGCAGGGGCGAACCGGACGGTACGTACGATAAGACACGACGGCAACACTGTACGGTACTACTGTCATTCCAACACAGCCGTTTCGAGCTACGGCAATCATTGACAGACCCGCCAAGAAACGTGATGATGTGCGGTTCACACCGCTCGCACCTCTCCTGTCATCGTAAGAACCAGCACACACACTTGCAGTTGCACCACGCAGCCGCACCAACCGTCAACGCCCTGCTCTCATGTCGGACAACAGCATCTCTTTACTGCTCGTCATGTATGGACACAGCCACAACAACCGAATGCAACGTCCGTCAACGATCATGGCCCGGCACCGATATCACACCACTCCCTCGCGAAACAGTCCTCACACATCACACCCGCTGCCTGCCCACTTCCATACCACACCACCGTAACAGCCATGCATTCCCCCAAAAGCACCTCACAGCCTGCACACACAATGCATACCCTCTCCACCGTCCCTCCCCAAACCCGGCGTGCCGTCCCCTTCCCTCCCCGGCCGGCTCTTCTCCCCTTAACCCTCGCACGCAGGCCCCGCTGCCCGCCCCTCCCCCGGTCAACCTACGCGGCCACCACCACCGCCCCCAGCGCCGCGCCCCTCACTGGCCGTGTGGCTGTTGCTGGCCAGAGGCCCAACCCACAGCCTCTATTCCTTCCCGCCCGCTCCCCCCCTCTACTTCTTCATTTTCCCTACTGGTTGTGCTGTGCTGCTGCCCTCCTTGTGTACGCAGCGTCTACTTCTTCTTCTTGCCCTCCTGGTTGGCGTGGAAGGCCTTGGCCTTTTCCTTCTTGGCCCGCTCCTTCTCCGCCTTGGTCATCTGCACATTAAGGGACACAAGGCCGTGTGTTGCGGGTTCAGAGGTCTCAGCCCTTCTCAGCCCTATGACCACCAGCACGCCACAGCATATGCACCGCAGCCACGTGGCGGCCAAGCCCGATGGTCCCTGATGCACACCACGCGCTTCCCACCACCTCCTTGTCAGTCTCAACCAAATGCTAATAAGACGTGTCTCACGTTTTCGGACGCCAAACATAACAGCTATTGTTCATGGTTCATTCATTATCACGGCGCCCACCTTGCTCTTTGCCTTGATGTTGTCCTTCTCGATCTCCTTGACGCGGGCCTCCTTCTCCTCCATCTTGGCAGCCTCGTCACTGGGGGGAGGCGCGGAGGGGTGGGGGTCAAGGGTCGGTTGGATGGGGGAAGGGGGTGGGTGTGGGTGTGGGTGGGTGGGGAGCGAGCAACAAGGCGCTTGGGTGAACGCCAAGCCGCAAACGGAAGTGTTATGTTGGCAGCCTCGTCACTGGGGGGAGGCGCGGTGATGTGAAAGTGCGCAACCGCGGAGAGGGTGAGGGAAAGAGTGTTCGGGCTATCAGGGAGCAGACACTGCTGTAGTGCTCCAAGACATGTTCCGCAGCGCTGCGGCACCAACGAGGTGCGGCGGCGCCTTGGTACTACGACGGGCAAAACAAGTACCGGTAACACAACTTGTGGCCTGGCTTAGTCGGCTGAGCGCAAGGGGTGTGCCGAGTGCCAGCGGGGTGGGGTGGGGTGGGGTGGGGTGGATACAGCCAGCAGGGTGGGGTGGGGTGGGTACAGCCAGCAGGGTGGGGTGGGGTGGGTACAGCCAGCAGGGTGGGGTGGGGTGGATACAGCCAGCGGGGTGGGGTGGGGTGGGTACAGCCAGCAGGGTGGGGTGGGGTGGGTACAGCCAGCAGGGTGGGGTGGGGTGGATACAGCCAGCGGGGTGGGTGGGGTGGATACAGCCAGCAGGGTGGGGTGGGGTGGGTACAGCCAGCAGGGTGGGGTGGGGTGGGTACAGCCAGCAGGGTGGGGTGGGGTGGATACAGCCAGCAGGGTGGGGTGTGGTGGATACAGCCAGCAGGGTGGGGTGGGGTGGGTACAGCCAGTGGGGTGGGGTGGGGTGGGTACAGCCAGTGGGGTGGGGTGGGGTGGATACAGCCAGCAGGGTGGGGTGGGGTGGGTACAGCCAGTGGGGTGGGGTGGGGTGGGGTGGATACAGCCAGCGGGGTGGGGTGGGGTGGGGTGGATACAGCCAGCAGGGTGGGGTGGGGTGGGTACAGCCAGTGGGGTGGGGTGGGGTGGGTACAGCCAGCAGGGTGGGGTGGGGTGGGTACAGCCAGCAGGGTGGGGTGGGGTGGGTACAGCCAGTGGGGTGGGGTGGGGTGGATACAGCCAGCAGGGTGGGGTGGGGTGGATACAGCCAGCGGGGTGGGGTGGGGTGGGTACAGCCAGCGGGGCGGGGTGGGGTGGGTACAGCCACGAGCCAGCGGGGTGCGGGCGGGCCTACGGCCCAAGGAGGGGACGGCGAGCTGTGCGATGGCGTCCTCGGTGTTCTCGGCGAGTGGAGTTGTCGGGGAGAGCAAACAGCTCTTGAGTGCACCGGCTGGTTGCCCTCCATCCTCAATGTGATGGCCTGACGCCCTGCTGCACCCTTACACTGCTACACATCACTCACGTGTTGTTGGTGAAGTAGTACATATCACACAACACATCACACAACATATCGTGACTGCATCACAACAGAACAGTAACCGATCCTTCCTATGTATAACTCACGTGTTCTTTGTTAGGTAGTAGTCGTAGTCTCCCTGGTAGTCCACCAGCTTGTTGCCCTCCACCAGCAGCACGCGGTTGGCGATCTGGCGCAGGAAGTACCTGCAGGGTATGGAAGGGCAGGAGAGTCAAGTATTAAAAACACACCATGTTCTGCGATGGAGCACTCCTCTTGCTGCTGCGCCGTCACTTCCTAGGAGGGGGCTCCGCCGTGCTCCACCGTGCCGCAGACACCAGAATCAACCGGCACAACATCATGTCCCCTTAAGCCTAACAGTATGTGCCCCACCTGTCGTGGCTGACGCCCTGGAACTGTCAAGCGCAGTACCGGTACTTCAACTTCAAACGGAGCGACACCACCATGCCCCAACCCATAATAAATCTGATACTCATACAGGCAATTCATCGGCTGTGCAGCACGATGTCCCACCTGTCGTGGCTGACCGCGATGACGGCGCCCTGGAACTGCCTGATGGCGTCCTCCAGCATCTCCTTGGAGGGGATGTCCAGGTGGTTGGTGGGCTCGTCCAGCACCAGCAGGGTGCCCTTGCTGCACATGAACTTGGCCAGCGCCAGGCGCGCCTTCTCGCCGCCCGACAGCACGCCCACCTGCATTTGGTACACTTACACAATTTATTCACTTGACCCACATGATCCTCACCTGACCTCCTTGCCCATGGCGCTTCCTTTCAATAGCAGCTGCATCTTGACCCTGCTAAATACAAAGCCGTGACGTGGTAGCAGCTACATGAATTGCTTGTTCCCACACCGAAACCCCTTAACACACATGCTTTAGGTCATCATAAGACACCTGCCCACCACCTTCTCCGTGGCGGTCTCGCAGAACAGCAGGCGCCCCAGCAGCAGCTGGGAATGCTTGTACCCATGCCAACACCCCATTCAACACAGGTTGCTGCTAATACACATGCTACCGCCCACCTTCTTCTCCATGGCCGTTCCGCTGAACAGCATGCGCCCCAGCAGCGCCTTCAGGTCGTTCAGCTTGGCGTCGGGGGAGGCCTGGCGGGGGGCAACGGCAGCGGATCAACGGATCCTCATGCATTGTCCCACACCTTTTCGTAACAACTACGCTGGCTAATACACATGCCCCCGGCCCCACCTGCACCAGCATTGAGGTGAAGGTCCAGCGCCTGCGCCTGGTCCCGCCCACACCGCACCGTCACCCGGACAGCTAATACACATGCCTAGGGTTGGGAATTTCTTTAGATAACCGCTACATCTAAACTAATTCTAATTTAGAACTAAATTAATCTTTAGATTTCGTTTAGTTACCGCCACCAAAAACCACTTAAATGAAGGAATTTTGACCTGACGCTTTGCATATGTGCTGTCTGTTAGGTTTCCATAAGCTATTTATGCTTCACACGCTGAGACGTTGGGTGGCAAGGGTACCTTCCGGTGGAAAGCAGGGCTTTAGGGACCAGGGAGGATCAGGGAGGCTCAAAACAGCAGGGAAAACAGTGGAAGGCCTTACCGCCATTATCAGGTGGCGTTGGAGGACACCTGTACTTGGCTAAGTTGGCGAGCACTTGAGACGATTTGGGATGATATGGGCACATGTTACGTGGCTACATTGCCTTTAGTTGCTTTATATAGGGTCTGGAACGCCTTTAGATGCTTAGGTCATGTAAAGGGCATTTCTGAACACCATGTAAAAAAGACATTTATTTCTAAATTTAGTTTATATAAGTTTATTTCTAAATCTAAAGGCCGTGCCAACCCTACACATGCCCCACCTGCACCAGCGTGTCCAGCACCGTGAGGTTGAGGTCCAGCGCCTCCGCCTGGTTCTGCTCAAAGTAGTTAGGCGCAATGCCGTGCTCGCCCAGCCGCACGCTGCCCGACTGCGCGTCCTCGCGCCCCATGATCAGCCGCAGCAGCGTGGACTTGCCTGCGGGGGGTGGGCATACATGTTTCGATAAACAATTGCACACGACACCTACTTGAAAGCGTGATGCATCACATCCGCAAACAACCGCAAGCTGACGGCCAAAGGGCGCTTCACGGCCCATGATGATGATGCCCTCCCCAGGCTGCAACCAGCCCCACCTCCCAGTTAGCCCCATCATCTGCCACGGAGATTTTTGATCCTACTGGCCTCATGGCACCCGTGGTTGTCCGAACACGTCGTATTGCGTCTGTAATACTCCGTACTGCGTCTGTAATACTAACTGTAACTGTCACTGTAACAGTGCGCAAACACACATGCATCCTTTCACTGCACGAAGCGGATACATGCAGGTTGGTTGCGTTTGTCACATATTAACCCGTCATTCACACACATGCACATCGTAGCAACAAGGCTCACCCGCGCCGTTGGGCCCAATGATGGCAACGCGGTCCCCCTTGGTGATCTCCAGGTTGCAGTTCTTGAACAGCGGCCGCCCGGGGTAGCCGTGCGTGAGGCCCTGATGGGGGCGCAAGAACAATAATTAGCAGTGTGCATAGCGTTGTGTAAACGACGCCTGGAACGCCTGGCGCACGAACCTTCTCACCTCACTGAACGGCTTTCGCGGCACATGCCCACCCCGACGCGCTGCAATAATCTGCCGCTGTCACCCTTGCCTTTCACGGCCCCACACACACCCGCCCTCCACAGATATCCCACCTCGATGCTGAGCACGCGCTGGCCCATCTTCTCCACGGGGGGGAAGGTGAAGGTCTTCTTCTTGGGCACGAACGGCTTCTCGATCAGCCCCTCGGCCTTGATGCGCTCCAGCGTCTTCTCAGCCTGCAGAACAGTTGCAGACGCACGACCTTCACGAGAGGGGCCCCGCGCCCTCAGTCGCCAGCATCACAGCGCAAGAAACGGTCGACGAGTGATGGTCGGTCAACAGCGCCACATGACTGTCTCTCCCCCACCTGGCTGGCGCGCCCACTCTGCGCGCCTCCAGCCAGGCGCTGCATGATCTCCTCCTGCTTGGCGATCTCCTTCTGCTGCTTCTCCCACGCAGCCCACTGCAGCGCAGTCTTCTCCGACTGCGAGCGGAAGCATGGCGCGGGAGAGGATCAAGGGTGAGTTCACAAGAAGCAAGGGGGTATGCGCCGCGTATCGCTGGTGGCCCTAACGGTCGCCAGTCAGAACGTGTCCGAACGTGTTGCAACCTCTCCCGCACGCACGACAAGGTGTGCACAGATCCGGGTGCAACGCATGGTCTTTCTATCGGAGCATCATGTACAGTACGCACTGCACCTGTGCACGATGTGCGGTGACCATACGCGAGCAATATGGGGGAAAGTGCCGCGACACGCAAGTGGCGCTGTACAGCCGCTGTACAGTCGGCCTACATGCACGGCAGTGCCAGTACAGTACGGCACGTGTATCCCCATCGCATGTCTCCCAGCGCACCTTTGCGGCCACGTACTGCGTGTAGTTGCCGGGGTAGGTGGTGGCCACGCCGCGCTCCGTCTCCACAATCTGCAAATGAATGGAGCAGAACGATGTTGATGAGCCCTCAACACACGAAAAGCATGACTTGTCAAGGCATCTTGAATAAGTACAGTGGAGGGTAGGTGGTGGCCACGCCGCGTGAATGTCGTCCCAACAATCGTCAATCGGGGAATACCAGAACACGCGTATGTGATACCACACGCAGCGCTAATACACATGCCCACGGGCCACCGACACACCTTGGTGGCCAGCTTGTCAAGGAACTCGCGATCGTGCGCACATGGCACACCATGTTCACTAACACACACACCCTGCTAATACACAGCCCGGAGCCATGGGCTACGCACCTTGGTGGCCAGCTGGTCGAGGAACTCACGATCGTGCGACACGATGACCATGGGCACCTCCTGCAGGAATAAATGGGAGGTGTGTATTCAAGTCGTGTTGATACACATGCCGAGGAGCAGCAGAGGCCCGCACCACACAGCGTGTCGCAGCTCATTGCTGAGCGCTGTTGCGTCGGCGCGCGAGCTGTTGTGCCGATGCGTTCATTCAGTCAGTCACATGAGCACAGGCACACACGAGCGCGTGTGCCGCTAACACACACCCAACACACACTACCAGCTTGCATCCTTGCTTGCTTGTAACTGCTTAAGGCATATTTTGCCTACTTCCCGCACCGCATTCACAACACTACCAGCTAATACACACGCTGACATACACACCTGCTTCTTGAGGTAGCCCTCCAGCCACTGGATGGCGTCCAGGTCCAGGTGGTTGGTGGGCTCGTCCAGCAGCAGCAGGTCGGGGTCCTGCGGGCATGTGTATTAACATGTGTGGGGCTGTGTGTTAGCAGATGCAGCAGCAAGGGCTGAGTCCAGGTCCAGGTGGTTGATGGGCTCGTCCAGCAGTCAAGGATGCACACCGGTATGCCAGCCGGTATGCGTCCAACCCCCAGTTCCTCCTACGCCAGCTGCCAGTACACACGCACCCACATGCCATTCCGGCTACTCACACCCGCACGCCCGCTGCTAATACACCTGTACCCACCCATCCGCACGCATGTAACCCACCTGCGGCAGCAGCTTGCCCAGGCACATGCGCATCTGCCACCCCGGTGCACCGAGTTAACACACATTCACGCCCTGCCGGTTGCTAGTACACGTGCACCCACCTGCAGCAGCAGCTTGCCCAGGCACATGCGCATCTGCCAGCCGCCGCTGAAGGAGGCCACCAGCCGGTCGTTGTCCTCGGGCCTGGTGGGGTAGGAAAGGAATGTGTATTAGCTGATTATACACATGTCTGCTGGGCTAGGTGAGCCAAGCACCAACTCGCTGGAGGAGGCCACCAGCCCGTCGTCGTCATGGGTGGGGAAGGGAGAAGAATCAGGTGCCAAATACATAGACTTCTTCTTGGCATCATAGCGCGAACTGTGATTACCGCTATCAAACGTGTCCAACGCTTGTCTTTCCCCTGCTACTCACACGAAGCCCAGCTCAGGCACCATCTGTACCAGATACTCAATCGTTACTGACGCGGTACAACAGGCGCATGTACTGTGCATGGCAATAAGAATGTTCGTGCCGTACATCCCGTACTCACTTAAAGCCCAGCTCGGGCATCATCTGGTCGATCTTCTTGTCCAGCAGGTCCACGTCCAGGTCGATCACCTGGGGGCATGTGTATTAGCAGCAAGGCGGTGCATCTGGTTTTACAGAGGGTGGTGTGTTGGCCATGCTGTGACAGGAGGTATGGAGTTTTGTTTTCACGTCAACGTCCGGGTGTTGGTAAATGACCTGAAGGGTGCACTTGCCCATTGAGACGAGATGCGTGTCCTCGCGGCGCCCTGACACACCCAAACGACGCCACGCCCCCTAGTTGTTACTGCACAGCACACGGGTTGCCGACGCTACATGCCCTAACCGCTAACACGTGGATCACCCCACACCACACGCCGCATCGCGCTGTGGTCAGCTTCCTGCATCTCATGGCGGGCAGTACCAACGGCCATGCTCTCACGCCACGGACTGGCAACTGCCTGGGGTGCAGCCACAGCCGTGGGCTATGCCCGGTCAAGAGATGCAGGAAGCTGACCAAAATACATGAACCGAAGTGTGGTGAAGGACAGTTCATGAGCATGGCGCGCCAGCCCACGGTGATTGTTCGCGTACGCAATACCCGCAGCCGAGCTTGGGGCGCAACGCATGGTGCACAGCCTGCAAGGCGATGGCTGCACCCCACCCCCAACCCACCCCCAACCGAACCCACGCCACCCCACCCCAACCCAACCCCAACGCAACGCAACGCCAACACCACCCCGCGCTCCGCGCGTCTGCACGTCCACGGACATCCACCCACATCAACCGAAGCGTGCAGCTCGAGGGTCAGGATCGCTGACAAGAACTGCTCACAAGCGAGGCTGCTGAGCTGGACGCTGCGGTGATGCGGTGAGCGTCGCTCGGCCGCTCCAGCAGCCATGCAGACGTGCGGAGCGCAGGGTGGGGTGGGGTGGAGCGGGATGCAGCCATCGCGCTATCACCGTGCTGCGAGTGCTGTGCTTTCAGCAGCCTGCGCGCCACCATCGGGCACGGGCCACGGCGATTGCCAAGACACACCATGCGAGAACATGAGGCTGCACATGGCGGTCACGGCAGCACATTAGGTGCAGCAACACACTTGGAGCGCGTGTGTGTTGCTCGTGCTGCTGCACCTGGAATGCGGCTGTGCCCGCCATGTGTAGCCTCAGCGTCTCGCATGGTGTGGCTCAACCCTCGCCGTGGACTGTGCCCGAGTGGTGCCGCGCAGACCGCTGACCAGCTGACCACCCGGTCGTACACCCCGGGCCATGTCAGGTGTCACGCCCGCCTGACTACCCACCGTACGGCGCCGCCCTGACCACCTGGCACGTGGCAACCCATGCGCACACAGCCCCGTGCAGCATGCTACCCGTACACGACCCTGCACACCCCAACGCACCGCCCGTACACCACTCCCCTCCTCCCTTCCTACCCGTACCCTTAATACACACGGCCACCACCTCGCCATTAGTACGCATGCCCACCGTTCTGTGTAGGGCCAGTAAGTCCAGAATGCGGTCCGTGCCCTCCCCTGCCCCTTACCCCCGCCCTTACTACACACCCCTATCTGCCCTGCTACTAATACACCTCCCCTCCCCCACCCCACCTGGTTGTTGAGCTTGTCCAGCTCGTCCAGGATGTCCTGCATGCGGTCCATGTCCTCGCCAACCGTCTCCAACGCCCGCGACAGCTCCTCCTGACGCTTCTTGACCTGCAGCGTCGTGACATCAAAAATAGGATCCGGTAAGAAAAGCGGTTCCATGCCCCTTTATCATAGGGTGAAGGGTACTGCGTTTCTAGTCGTTCTGCTGCAACGACAAACACGAGCAGCTCGTCCTGCCGCTTGTTGACCTGCGCAGCGTATTGTGGCGGTGGGTACTTCCGCACGTCGTACCGTTACGCTGCAAAACTGCACGTGCACGGTCGCATAACAGCACGCGCATGGTCCCGGCCTACAGGCACACATGCCGCCGGTGCCACCAGCCCCGCCAGCCCCACACCACGCCCTGCAACCCTGCGACCCCACGTGCCGTGCCGTACCGGTGTACGCCACGCCGTGCACACGGCCGCCGTTCGCGTCACATGCACATCCCTCAGGTTGCCGTACCGGCCTCGATCTCTGCATCTTACTGGTCTCGCACTGAGGGTACACACACGCAACTGGGCGCCGCCCGCCCCGCCTTCCCACCCGCCCGCCCACCCCAGCTCTAACGCCTCCAGGCAGCTAGCCAATCAGCCCCGCGGCCGCCGCCCCCTTACTCCCACAGTGCACAGTGCTGGGGGGCCAGTGCGCCGTCAGCACCCCCGCGCCTGCCGAGCCGCCGTACCCACCCGAATCTGTTTGTCGTACACGCTGTAGAACTCCTCGCGCACCGTGCGCCCAGGCTGTACGTCAAACTCCTGCGGGCGGGCGGGCGCCGGAACAGGGTTGGGCGTGAAGCGCGAGGACAGCAGCAAGAGTAGCTCCGACTTGAGCATTAAGCAAAGCAGCACATCTCCAACTACCCTTTGCACCCGGGGCATGCTCCACGGCCCAAGTCACGATCCACCTGCGCCAGGTATGCGATGCGCATGCACCGCTGCGAACGGAGTAAGGCGGGGTGGCAACATCTGATCTAATTAGTTTTATCATTCATTCTACATAATTCAGACAGACTCACCTGCGCCAGGTATGCGATGCGCATGTTGCGGCGCGCTTTGATGATCTCCCCCCCGTCGGGCAGCAGGCGCCCCATGATGATCTGCAGCTGGGTGGTCTTGCCCGCGCCGTTGACGCCTGGACGAGGGCATTATCCACCTCAGTATACTGGTACTGACAACTTCAGTATCATTGCATGTTCACGATCAATGCAGTTGAGGGCAGCAGGCGACCCAGACAGCCACGGATTCAACAGAGCGCGTGGTCCGCTCCAGTTTGGGCATCAACCAAACAGGCATGCTAACAACGTGCATACCGGCACGTTCTATGGTGCCACGTCCCAGCTCCTGGTCGCACACTCACCCACTAGGCCCACGCGCTCCCCCTTCTTGACCTCCCAGCTCACGTCCTTGAGCACCTGCTGGTTCTTGAACGTCATGGACACCTGCGGGCGGAACAGGGGAGAAGCAGGACACCGGAACGTTCGTATAATTCACGTCAGTCTACCGTCTCGTCATGGACACTTGCGGGTGTATGATGGGGTGGTGACAGGGGACGTTGGTGCACCCGCTACACACACGTGGCTACCGGTATACCAAGCCTTGCCCGAGCCCGGGGCCGAGCCCGCTGCCCCACCCCACACGCCCTCCGCCATACCCCTCTCGTAGCGCGCTGCCGCAATGTCGCCGACCCTACCCCTACCCCTCTCCATCCACCTCGCCTGGGCATGGGTTGCTTGCCCGTGCCACGTGTCACGCGTGTGGAAAGCCGAACGCGCGCACCCCATGCCCACCACCCCGCCGCGCTTCGTCGTGCCTTGCCCCTTTAGCCACACCCCACAGCCCCACGCCCCACGCCCCACGCCCACGGCCCCACTCCCACAGCCCCGCGTGTTGCCCACGTGGCACCCGGCGGAGGAGCTGGGGCCCTCCCCTGGCCTCAGCCCTGGCCTCACCAGCGCAGGCGTCGGGGGGCTCCCCTGACGCCTTCCCTGACGCAGCCACCATGCGGCGGCCCCGACAGCCCCAAACACGCTGCTACCAAGCCACCCGGCACCCGCCTGGCCCCCTCCCTCCCCCCACTCCACCCGTGTCCCAGCCCGTGCCCCGCCCGCGCAACCGCCGGCTTCCCGCGCCCCCACCCAACCGTCCCACCGCCACCCCAACGGCCCTGCCCTGCCCCGCCCAGCCCTACTCCACGCCCAGCACGGCACGACAAGGCAACCCGGGTGACGGGTCGCGCTGCCCTTTGCCTCTCCGGCCCTACCCCGCTGCCCCTGCACCCCGTCCCTTCGCCCGCTGCCCCTGTGGCCCGCCCCTCCCTAGCCCTTAGCCCTTGTGCCCCCGCCCCCGCTCCCACCCCCGCGCGCTCCGCCCCCCCCCCCCACCCTCCCCGCCTAACAACCCGCCCCCGCCCCCCACCACCCAACCCGCCTAACAACCCGCACCCCCGCCCACCCACCCCGCCTAACAGCCCGCACCCCCGCCCACCCACCCCGCCTAACAGCCCGCACCCCCGCCCACCCACCCCGCCTAACAGCCCGCACCCCCACCCACCCACCCCGCCTAACAACCCCCACCCCACCCACCCACCCCGCCTAACAGCCCGCACCCCCGCCCACCCACCCCGCCTAACAACCCGCACCCCCACCACCCACCCCGCCTAACAACCCGCACCCCCACCACCCACCCCGCCTAACAACCCGCACCCCCACCACCCACCCCGCCTAACAACCCGCACCCCGCCCACCCACCCCGCCTAACAGCCCGCACCCCCGCCCACCCACCCCGCCTAACAACCCCCACCCCCGCCCACCCACCCCGCCTAACAACCCGCACCCCACCCACCCACCCCGCCTAACAGCCCGCACCCCCACCACCCACCCCGCCTAACAACCCCCACCCCCGCCCACCCACCCCGCCTAACAACCCCCACCCCCGCCCACCCACCCCGCCTAACAGCCCGCACCCCCGCCCACCCACCCCGCCTAACAACCCGCACCCCCACCACCCACCCCGCCTAACAACCCGCACCCCCACCACCCACCCCGCCTAACAGCCCGCACCCCCACCACCCACCCCGCCTAACAACCCGCACCCCCACCACCCACCCCGCCTAACAGCCCGCACCCCCACCACCCACCCCGCCTAACAACCCGCACCCCCACCACCCACCCCGCCTAACAGCCCGCACCCCCACCACCCACCCCGCCTAACAACCCGCACCCCCACCACCCACCCCGCCTAACAACCCGCACCCCCACCACCCACCCCGCCTAACAACCCGCACCCCCACCACCCACCCCGCCTAACAGCCCGCACCCCCACCACCCACCCCGCCTAACAACCCGCACCCCCACCACCCACCCCGCCTAACAACCCGCACCCCCACCACCCACCCCGCCTAACAACCCGCACCCCCACCACCCACCCCGCCTAACAACCCGCACCCCCACCACCCACCCCGCCTAACAACCCGCACCCCCGCCCACCCACCCCGCCTAACAACCCGCACCCCCACCACCCACCCCGCCTAACAACCCGCACCCCCGCCCACCCACCCCGCCTAACAACCCGCACCCCCACCACCCACCCCGCCTAACAGCCCGCACCCCCGCCCACCCACCCCGCCTAACAACCCCCACCCCCACCACCCACCCCGCCTAACAACCCGCACCCCCGCCCACCCACCCCGCCTAACAACCCGCACCCCCGCCCACCCACCCCGCCTAACAACCCGCACCCCCACCACCCACCCCGCCTAACAACCCGCACCCCCGCCCACCCACCCCGCCTAACAACCCGCACCCCCACCACCCACCCCGCCTCCCTCGCCCCGCACCAACCCTCCAGGGGCAGCACAACCCCCGAAACACCCCCACCCCACCCACCCACCTATCCACACACCCGGGCGCCGTCGCCAATGCCCCTGCTATGCTAGTGTTAGGATTTCATTACTGTGCACAACTCACGCTCTCCAGACGAATGCCCGAAGAGATGCCGGAGGAGCCGGTGCGGCTCTTCTCCGTCTCGCCATGGTCCTGCAGGGTTTCCACCGTGGGGGCGATGGGCTGCTCGCCGGGGTCGGCAGAGGCAGCAGCGGCCTTAGCCACCTCAACCTGCGCAGAGCGCAAGCGGGTAGGAGCAGAAGGTTAGAGCACGCTGGTGGAAAGGGCGCGCATAGGGAGACAGGAAAATGGGATGCCGAGCTCGGAGACAGGTTAAGGGCCGTTCGGGGAAGGCGGACAACGAATTTTCTATGATTTCAATCAATCATGTGTGACAGCTAAGCATGGTTGTTGGCGCGGTTGCAGAGCCAAAGCCGGCAGGGCACCTGCTCCTCGAAATGACCCAAACTTTGCCGCAAGCCGACGACCTACCTCCGCTACGCGAACCACTACGTTGCATCTCCTAGCGATGGGGCATGCGCCCTCCTCACGCAGAACCAGCGTTTGGGGCTGCGGGCGACGGGAAGCGATGGGCTTGCCCCGCCAGGAGAAGCACCTAGCATAGCCGCGGACCGGATGGTTGTAAACAGCACCACGGCCAGAAGAGCTGGCCAGGCGGCCGTCAAGCGCCTGCATTTTGTTCAGTTGCTTGAGAATGGGCAAACGGTTGCAAATTGTGGCTGTGTTGCAGCTATATACGCTGTTATGCAGGAGAAAAGATTGCGATTAAACAGGATGCTATCCCTGAAGCCGGTTGACCGGCCTGGGAAGGAAAAGCGGTGCGCTAGGGCGACCCCTCGCCTTTCGGGCACATCGTGCGGTCGAGCGTTTGGCCACCGATGGCGACAAGCGCTCCGCTGCCTCCCCTACTTGTACCCCTGCCTTGCACACATACACATGTATCCAAGCCAACATTTTCAACCGGACGAAAAGCCCGAAGACCTGAACGCGCTCGCCGGTGAACTCCAAGCGCCAGCACACAGGGCGCACTACACAAGGGCCCCGACCTGCCTATCTTGCGTACCTAGTGATACAATTAAGAGCCACCTGCTGCTGTGCACTTGCGACGTCACGGTGCAAGCGCAGTTTATGTGGTAGGCCCGAGGGAGCCCTCGCCTGGCGCGCCATTCGCTGCACCCGCGTTCGGCGGGACGGCCCCAAATGCATCCCACAACCCACCAACATTGCACAGCACTTCAAGCTTCCCGCGGAAGCTGGTCGCCCCTCGGCCTCGGGCCCGGCAAGTTGGCCTGCGGCCCTGGCCCCGTCCGCCACGCCACCCTGGGCCCCAGGCCACCCCGGGCTGCGTCGGTGCCCCCACCCGGAAAGCCATCCGCCAGCATTTGGCCCCAACTACCCCTTGCGTCGTTAAGACTCTCGGGAGCAGCAGCAGCGGCCCCTGTTGCTGGGCCGCTACCTGCAACCGCTGCCGTAACCGCTGCTGCAACAGCTGCGCCGGCAGCCACTGCGCCTCCGTCGGCAGCGGGGTCGGCGCCATCAGGAGGGCCCGGCGGGCCGCCGTCGCCGCTGCCGCCGCCGCCGTCGCCTACGGTGCAGGGCTATGCCTCGCTGCTGGTGGTGCCGGGTGGGTGCGGGGTCGTGTTGTCGGGCCGGAGGGGCTCAGGGTTGGGGGGGCCCAAGGGCTAGGGGTTGAGGGAGCGCGATGGGGTGCCCGCTGTGGAGTAGGCGGGGAGTGTGGCGGCGTCGGGCTAGAGGGGCAGAGGGTTGACCAGGCGGGGGTGGGTTGCCCGCTAGTAACGGTAATGGCGGTGAGTTTGGTTGCCGCGTGAGGGTGGGGGAACGGGTGGCACGTGGTGTGGGCTGGACCCGGCAGGCTGGCGGCTTGGAGGGGGTGGGTGACCGCAAAGTGGCAAAGGGGAATCGGAAACAGTCTGACTGTGAAGGGATGGGGGGCGGTGCCATGTGCGCGTGGGGCCAAGGGGGACGAGGGCTGCGGCTCGGGTGGGGAGCACGCTGCGGGACGGCGGGGCGGGGGGGGGCAGCCCTTGTGCGCCCGCACGGCCTGGTGCATGTGCGTGCACGCACTGGGCATGGGGCACCGTGTGCGGAGGGGGGAAGCAGGGCCTGCGAAAAGTGTGGTGGGGGAGGGGGAGCAGCCGCCATGCGGCTGCCCCTCTCGCCCTGCACTGCACAGCTTCACACAAGATGAGGCACCTGCCGAGAGGTGCATTACGCAGCACTGCTCCCTGACTCCCTCTACCCCCTCCTGCCTCCCTACCCTTTCTCCCACAGTGATCTGGGGGACGTACAACCCCTGCATCCGGTACCTGTACGGCGAGCCCGATCCCCTGGACGCCGCTAGCCTCACCGCCGTACGCACGGCGCTGTCGGCGGGCGCCTTACTAATCCCAGTGGCGGTCGGGTGGCTGGTACGGAAGGGGCGGGCGGGCTGGCAGCGGTACCAGGAGACGGGCAGCTGGCTGCCGCCGCCGCCGCCGCCAGCGGCTTCGCAGCACCACGGCCCGGCGGAGGTGGGCGCGGCGATGGCGGCGGTGACCGACGGCGCTGCTGACGGCGTCGCCGCGACGGCGGGCGCCGCCGCCGCCGCTGACGACGAGGCTCAGGACGAAGCGCTGCTGAGGGCCTCCGCCACCACCGCCGCCGCCGCCGGCGCCGCCGCTGCGGCCGCAGCACCTGCCGCCGCCGGCGCCGGCAACGCCTTTCACACCAAGCGGTTGGGGCCGGTACTGACGCGCACTTTTGACAGTGTGGTGTTTGCGGGCTTGGAGCTGGGGCTGCTCAACTTCATGGGCACGGCGCTGCAGGTGGGTACCAGCAGCACGGTGTGTATTAACGTGTGCAACGGGAAGGTTTGTGTGAGGGCGTGGTGCTGGTGGGCCTGGAGCTGGGGCTGCTCAACTTCATGGGCACGGCGCCGCAGGTGCGGCATGTGTATTAGCGCCGGTAGTGGTGTATGAGCTTCTTGGTGTGCACGTGTGTGGTTAGCAGCAACGCGTTGCTGGCAGGGTTACAACCCGTTCGTACAGCCCATTCTGCGCCGTTCACGTTCTGCCGCTGATAAACCCCTCGTGCCCCGTCGTCACAGGTGGAAGGACTTCATTCCACCTCCGCCACTCGTGCCGGTTTCCTGGCCGAGGTGACTGCCGTACTTACCCCCCTTGTGTCGTACCTGGCGGGCTACGAGGTGCCACGTGCCATGTGGGGCGCCGTGGCGGTGGGGCTGGTGGGCAGCACGATGGTGGCGTGGGATGCGTCGCAGGTGGGTGCATGTGTATTAGCAACAGGTGGTCGTGTGTGTGCATGTGTGTACGCGGGTGGACAGCCGGGGTTTGAACATAAAATGGTTCCTGCACAGTGACGGTACCCCGAAAAGAGAGTCGGTTGCGGCTTCAAGGGTGACCCAGTGGCAGGTACAGCAGGGGAAGCAAGGGCAGCACGCACACGCCGCCTGCCTACCCCGGTTCCTGACATGGGCATTTCCTGCCACCCGCTGATTACTGGTGACCCGAACCTGGCGCTTCTCCGACGTTCCCCTCCCGCCTTGCGACAGACCCATGAGGTGGCCACCGCGGTGGCGGCAGCGGCGCCAGCGGCCGCCGCCGCCGCCTCCGACATAGTTGCAGGCAACGGCGCCGAGTCCGCCAGTGGCGGTCTGCCGTCGATTGACGACATGGCGGCGACGGCGGCGTCGGCAACGGCAGCGGCGACGATGACGCTGGCCTCCGCTCCTGCCCCGACGGCGGTGACGGCGACGGTGCTGGCGGCGGCGGCGGACATCCTGACGGATGCACCGGAGCCGCTGGCGGCGGTGGCGGGGGCAGCAGCAGGGCTCGACGGCGACGGCGCGGCGGTGGCAGCGGCAGCGGAGGCGGCAGCGACGGCGCTGCCACCGATGCCGGAGTGCAAGGCGGCGACTGCGGCGGCGCTGACGGCGGTTGCCGTCGAGCCCGTGGCGATGGCTGACGCGCTGGCGGCGCCCGCCGCCGCTGCCGTCGCCGCTGCGGCGGCGGACTCTGCCGCCACTGAGGCGGCGGCCGCTGGCGCTGCGGCCTCGACGGTGCTGGTGGCGGCGGCAGCGACTGCGGCGGCCACTGCTGCCCCGGCGGTGCCGCTGGCTGTCGCAGCTGCAACCATTGCCACGGACGCGACGGCGGCGGCCGCTGCCGCCGCAGCGCCCGCCGCCGCCGCCGCCGCCGCTGCCGCGCCCGCTGCACCAGCTCCCACACAGCTCGCCGCCACCGGCGGGGAGGCCTACCTGCTCCTGGCCTGCCTCTTCTACAGTGTGTGCACGGTAAGCAGGCAAAGGCATGGTAGGATGTCGAAGGAGTAAAACTACATAGTGTACCGGTACTACAGACAATGTGCACACTTTCCAGCTGTCAAGTTGCCGTTATTGTATGTGTTTGGTGCAGCGTGTGCAGGGCGGGAGGGTTCAAGTGTGCTGGCCTTTACTGTCCCGCTTTTTGATTGCCGCCGGTCAAACCCCCAGTCCCTAGCCCTTCGACAGCTTTAGCCCTTACGTGTCCTCCTTGCTCACTGCCTCTCACTCCCATCCCATCCCCCCCTACCCCACCCCGCACCCCACCACCTGCCCCCCCTCCCCCCCCCCGCCCAGGTCCGCATGGGCATGTACGCTCCCCGCATGAACACCGCGAGCCTGGCGGCAATGAAGAAGGTGGGCAACAAACCAGTTCATGAAATATCGTTCATTCCAATCAGGTGCCGTATTGTATGTATGTGAATACCATCTCATATTCTTCGCAAGGAAACGCCCATGCCACAATCGTGACACCACCAGCCTGGCGGCCATGAAGGAGGTGGGCCAAATACCAGTTTATACTGTTGTCAATACGTACCGTTTGTTTACAATTCTTGTTCATCGGCGTAAGATGTTATATGTATCTTCAGTCCTGCTTTTGGCATGGAACCGCTCATGCCACAATCATGACGCCACCAGCCTGAGGTATCTAGCCACACCTTACATGAGTGAGAAGGCAATCATCAGCACTGAAGTCTCTCATGCTGCTGCCTGTTGCATCCTGCTGCTGTGCCTTCTCCCCCCTGTCAGGTGGGCCTAGGGTTGAAGCCAAGTATTGAATTTTTCTGTAGTAGTACATCACAAGTACTGTAATCTTTCCTGCTGCTTCCTGCTGCTGTCCCTCCTTTCCCCCTTAGGTGGGCCTCAGCAGCGCCAGCCTGGCGTGGATGGCAGTGACCAACCTGCGTGAGTGGGATGGGGGGTGGGGATGGGGCGGGTGAAGTGCTGCGGTGCGTACGGGTGGAGGGGTACGGGTGGACGTCCTGCTTGCGGTACCGTACGCTGGTACGGACGTATGCCATCCCCTGCATGCTGCTGCTGCACCGTGCGTGCTACGGCTGGGCGCCCGCGTGGCAATGGCGACGGGACGGGCCCGGACGGCGCTGGCGGGCCTGGCGCTGACGTGGGCTGCAGCATGTAAGATCGGGGTGTTTCATTTCCCACCCCGGCCTGCGAGGCGGCACTGGCGGCCATGCGCTCGCCCCTCCGTGCAACCCACACACACCACACAGCCCACACACCCCCACAGCACGGCACGGCGGCACCTTGGGCCCGGCCTTCGCCTACCGCAAGCCACCCAACCTCCCCCCGACATCTTGTATGGCATTCGGTGTGATACTTCAATACCGGTACACTTCAGAAACCTCACCCTACCCCCACCCCTACCCCACGCAGAGCACGGCGCGGCTCTGGGCTCGGTGTTCGCCTTCCCCGACCTGTCCACCCGCTCGCCCACGTCGCTGGCGGTGCTACTGTACAGCGGGCTGGGGCCGGGGGCTCTGGCCACCTTCCTCCAGGTGCGCACACGGGCATGTGGGTTAGCATGTGGCTTAGCATGTGGGGTGGCAGCACGTGGAGTAGAAAGTGTCGACGGCCAAAGTCGTCCAATGCCGCCGGGAGAGTGCCCCCGCAGCACCCAAGCGGCACATGGTGACGGGCAAAGCCTACCGCCTCCTTGACTCCCTACACAGCCAATCTGTAGGTGCCAGGGGTGCGTCAGTACGTAGCACAGGGCTGGAGCGCAACCTTCCTGCGGGCGCCCTGGTACATACCACACACCTATATATGACATGTAGTACGGCGTTGAATTGCTGCATCGCTACACAGTACGGCGGTTTTTACATAGCACGTAGGTGCAGCTGTCATTGTTGCTCCCTGATCCCTCTCGCCTCTGCGTCTCGTTGCCGGCAGGTTTCGGGCCTCGCCACAGTCCCGGCCACCACCGCGCAGGTGCGGGTGTGGGGCATTGCCCGTGTGAGGTGTGGGATGTAGGGGTGCAGTGGGGGTGGGGGTGGGGGTGGGGTGGGGGTGGGGGTGGGGGTGGGGGGTGGGGGTGGGGTGGGGGGTGGGGGTGGGGTGGGGGTGGGGGGTGGGGGTGGGGGTGGGGGGTGGGGGTGGGGGTGGGGGTGGGTGGGTGGGTGGGGAAAGCGGAGAGTGACGAAGTGGAAGGCACGGATACGGCTTGGGGTAAGTGGTATCAGGAGGAACACGCGAAAAAGATTGAGCGCGGCAATGTCCAGGCGGGCAGGGGCAGAGGTCGGGTGTGGATGTGATGGTGGTGTGTTACGTCAGCAGGGAAGCGGGTTGCGTGGGCAGGTAGGCCGCTGCCGCTGCTGGGGCGGAGGGTTACTGGACAGCCGCACAGAGCTTCCTCCATGAATGTTCTTGGTGTATCTGATGACGCACGCGATCAGTAGGTAACTTGTAAATGTGCATGTACATGCCTGCCCTCAGCGCCGCCAGGCCAACCTGGCCATGACCCCGCTGTGGTCCGCCTACCTATGGTCCGCCTACCTGCTGCTGACGGGGCGAAGGCACATACAAATGTGCAACAACATGAATTGTGTTAGATAATTGACAAGCTGTATGCATGCCATTGTCGGTGCCACGCAGGTCATTTTCTCCATGACCCCGCTCTGGTCTGCGCTGTTCGCCTTCCTGCTGCTGGGCGGGGAGGCCACCTCCCCCCTCTCCTGGCTGGGCGGCGGGCTGATCATCGTGGCGGCGGTGGCGGCGGCGCGCGCGCAGCAGCAGGCGGCGGAGGAGCAGCGGCGGGCGTACGACGAGCAGCAACAGCAGCTGCAGCTGCAGGCGCAGCAGCAGGGGCAGGTGCAGCTGCAGGAGGCTGCAAAGTAGGCGTAATCCGTGAAGACATGGCGTGAGCGGTAACGGCTGGAGGCAGCACCAGCAGCAGGAGGACCAGCCGGCGAGTCGCCGTCTGCACCCCCGCACGCAGGTGCCGTTGCCTGCGACCGGGGTCCCACTGCAGCAGCCCGTGCAGCACAGCCGGCGGGCCGGCGCGGCAGCGGCGGGGGCGGAAAGTTGCCCATGTATGAACGGCATTGGACTGTTCGGGCAGCGCTGTTTCCTTGATGGCAGCGCAGGACATGCGTGCTATGTATGGCTGGTGACAGCTGGTGGGGCGGAAGGTGTGGGGCAGCACCGGACGGGGGAGTGGTCCATGGGCCGCCGAGGCATCGCACGCATGTGGGGGCACAAACACACCGGTATATAGCGTTGCAGTATTGGGTGTGGGTGGCACAGCGAGAGTGAGGGCGGGAGTGGAGAGGAGCAGGGTGCTGGGGCCGGGCCGTGAGGCAGGCAGGGGCGTGGGGCGGGGTGGGGAGTGACACACGCGTACGTGACAGGCGGTGCGAGCAGTGGGGTGCGTGAGCGTCGGCGACAACAGCCGCTTGCTTGCTGGGCTTGCTGGGCTTGCTGACGGCGCGCTTGCGGTGTGCGTGTTGTGATGGTCGAGGAGGTGTGTCGTGTGTAATTTTAGTTTCATTGATGACAGAGCACAATGGCATATGGCTGTGGCGTGCCGGGGGATTGCTGAGCTGCAGCGTGGCTGAACGGTTTTTGACGGACCGAATGCAATGCAATGGCGTGATGCGTCGCGTTGGGGGCAGTGCAATTCGGGCGTGGGCAGCGGGGAGCACACTGCGACAGTTGTACATCAGTTGGACGTGTGAGGGTAGAGCAGGGAGGGCGTGAGCGGCTGCCCGTTGCAGGCAGTCCCAGGGCGACGGGGCAGCTCGGTAGGTTCGAGGGTGCGACTGTCACGGCTGCGGATGAGAGCATGCTCGGAAGCGGATATGAACGGCTCGTGTAGCGATGCAGTTGCGGGCACACAGAAGCATATTACGAGGCAGGCACTTGTTGCAAGCTCGGAGCAAGAACGGCTTTCGTGTTTTTGGTATGGTACGTGTCCTCTACGTGCACGGACTGGAGCGGAGTGGCAGGCGTTGCAGTTGCAGCATGGCAGGGCATGGCAGGGCTCCTCGGTGCGTGCGTGCGTGCGTCGTACTGCCGTACACACTACCGTACACACTACTTGCGGTTGGGGGAAGCGTTGATCACGAGGCTTCGGGGATCTAGAGGTCCACCCGATTGCCCAGTGGAGCCAAGAGGGCGTTGGCCTTGCTGCTGGTTCCGTGTAGTACCGGTGGTCTAATGCAATCACTAAACCCTGCGGAAGGGATCAGGTCAACGCCTCAGCGCCTCCGCGAACGTGCCACTGTGCGTTGCGTGGGCTGCCATGTTGGTCCAATCGTTGTCCGCGACACGCCGGAGTCCAAGACCGCAGCAGTGTACGACAGTGTGCACCTGTGTGGAACGGACCATGCACGGACAGGCCGGTGTGGGCACGGAGAGGCTGATGCGCCGTCATGCGGCGAATTGTAATTGATCGTACCCACTTACTGCGGCACTGTGAGTTTCCTGTCCGGTCTAATGAAGGAGTTGCGGACTCCGCGCCGCGGGGTGACGCACCTCAACGTGTGGTGGTAGTACCGTACGTACCTTTGGCGCCGACAGACGCCGACAACCGGGCGCAGGGATGCCGGCTTGGGCCTGCACCGCTGGCCGAGTGGCCGTTGACCCAGGTTGACCACACTGCGCAAGAACATATACACCTTATTTCAGGGTGCACATCTTTTTTTCTTTGTGTTTGGAATGATTTACCGGTACAAGGACGGGACTCCCAACCCCCACCAGAACAGGCAAGCACCAGCACCATCAAAGCCCAAACCCTTGGTCCTGTCCTGTGGTGGTAAGACCCTTCGTCCCTGGGTGTTCCTTCTTGTGGTTGGGGTCCGCTGGGGAACAGGCCAGGAGAGAGCGAGAGACCAAGGGACAAGGGCAAGGAAGCCACGCATAAAACCGGGTGCAGAGGATCATCTCGGCTCCCCTGCACAGGATGTTGTGGGTGCAGGGTGCTGCGCTGGGCAGGGCCACAACGGTTGTGGGTACGTAGTGCAAGTATCCACGGGTGCAACGTTTGAGTGCAATAATGGGATTGGACGGGATCAGCGGGCCGCAAAGGAGGTGTATGTGGCAATCCAGCTCGTCGCCAGGGGAGGGGTACCATGTGCGACCCGCGGGCCAACGTCTGACGATTGCTTCTGTGACGCAAGAAAGGACGGGAAAGCAGTTTCGGACGCCAAACGGCCTTTGTTCATACACTTGAATCCTTTGTAAAGTTAGCTCTATTCTTGATCGCGCGGCGCCATGCGCTTTCTGCTGTGCAGCGGCGCGGCGCAACGCCAGCTCCCGGCCCTTCGCCGAGTGCTCGCCAGCCGCGGCATCTGCAGACAGCAGCAATTCTCAACGGACGCTGGCCCTGACTTCTATGAGCTTGATTTGGTGGCTTGGGCAAACGAGCCGGCCCCGCTGAAGCGCGCCCTGACCCATTGGAAGCTGAATCAGCGATTCCAGCGCGGCGAGTTGGGCGTGACCGGGCCGCGGAAACTTGTCACTGCGCAAGACGTGGTAGAGGTTGTCAAACCGCTGGAATGGCCAGGTGCCAGCGGGATGGGCAGCGTTTGGGACCGGGGCAGCAAGGACCTCGTTTCGGCGCTGGCTGCCGGGCACACGGGCTTCTGGGCTGTGCTGGACGCCTCCTTGCGCGGCGTGCTGGAGCATAAGGTAGGTGCGACCTGTATATGTTGTGGGTGTGTGTACACTGCAATGCCGTGTTCAAGGGGCCTTGGCCCGGGGTGACGATAGCTTGGAAGTTGGTTTGGCGCGCGCACAGCGTGCCATAGCACCAGCAAGAAAGGTATGGCACGACCCCCGCTGAACGTTTACCGTGGAGTGTCTTGCTGTATTGACCTTGCAGAGGCTTGCGCTGGCGTAGCACGTGGTAGCACAGGACGTATGGCATTGGTATGACATTGTTGTTCTTTTCACTTTTGATATTGTTCCACGCCCTTTATTGCAGACCGTCGACAAGGCGGACAGTAAGCCAAGCGCGGTGGGCATGAGGGTGGCAGCAGTGGAATCAGCAGCAGACGCAGCTGTCACAGCGGCCGCCTACAGCCTACGGCGCCTGCAGGCGGAGCAGCTGGTGGCGGCGGGGCGGCGGGCAGCGTCCACTGCCCCTGCCGCTTCCACCTGTCCCTCCCCGTCGCCCCCTCCACCCTCCCCTCTCCCCTCGTCCTCCCGGGCCCCTCCCTCCTCCACACCTGCCGCTGCCGCCCCTGCCGTCGTGGCCCCGGAGGATGCGTTGGGGGTCATTGGGGTGTTGAACGGACTGCAGCAGATGCTGGCGGTGCTGCGCGGCAATGACGGCGGTGGCGGCGGTGGGAGCGGCGGTGGCAGGGACGGTGGCGGCGGGGGCCCAAGCGGCCCTGAGGCAGGGCTGGAGCTGTTTGCGGACCACCTTGAGGAGTACGCCAGGGGCTCCAAGGAGCTGCGGGAGGTGCTGCTGGCTAGAAGTGGGTAAAGGAGGTGGGGTGGGAACCACAGTCAACCGCCAGCCACAATGACGTGAGCAGACGGGTTGCCGTCGTCAAGGCACGCCCCCTCCCAGCCCCCAACCCCTCCTTTCCCACACCCGCCGCAGGCCACTCCTTCTTGCCGTGCCTCTCTGCCGCCGCCACCACCGGCCGCCCCCTTGCATCAAATACTACCACCTTTATAACCCTGGACCGCCGCAGGCCACTTCTTCGTGCCCTGCCTATCCGCTGCCGCCATCGGCCGCCCCGTGGCGTCCTTCACCCTGGACCGCTGCGGCCGTGCGGCGCTGAGCCCCTACTACCCCCGCAGCCCCTGGGCAACGGCGCACCTTCACCTGGCCGCCATAGTGCCGTGGTACGACGGTGAGTAAGACAACATGGCGGGATGGTAGTGAGAGCATGAAACTGCTTTCAGGTTGTTGGGGGCGCGGCGCAGCTGCCCTTGGCGATGGCAACGGGTACTACGTGGCACGTGGCACGTGGCAGGGCAGGGCAGGGCGGCAGCGGGCATACATGCCGGGTTGCAAATCGTGATGATGGTCCACTTGGCAGGCAGGGCTAGGGGGCTGGATACCACCGTGCTGTTGGGTGGTGGGCAGTGTGCGTCAGGGGAGCTCCCGTTGCGTGTGTGGATGGCCTGCGCTGAACCGCCCTGCGCTTCCCTGCCCTGCCGACGTTGTGGGTGGAGGCCTATGGTGGTGTGCGGGCTCCGCTGCGTCACGCCCGTGGGGCGTCTGTCAGTGGCAGGCTCGCAGCGTGGTGGGAGCCACGTAGGGTGGAGCACAAGTAGCATGGAAAGGACTCTTTTCATGCACCTCGTGCGAGATGTCATGGATGGTGCATCGTGCCTGCCCTACCTGCCTCATGCAGGCATCCCGTGGGCGCGTCAGGACCTGGAGCATACAGCCGTGCATGACACGGGAAAATAATATTGCGTACTGTATATCAAGTATCATCAAACCTTTTGATTATCAACCCCTGCAGGCATCCCCCGTGCGCGTCAGGATCTGGACCACGCCGCCGCGTCGCTGTCTTGGGCTTACCATGCACTGCGCCGCGCCACGTGCCAACAACCTACAGCCGCCCACACTGCCATCAGCAGCAGCCCCCCGAGCAGCACCACAAACACAACCACCACCAGCACCAACGGAGGCGACGGCGCCTCACCCCCCACCCCGCCCCCGCCCCCGCCGCCGCCCCTGCCGCGCTACCTGGAGATCAGGGCGCACGTGGTGGTTGACCGCAGCGGTTGCGGCGGTTACCTCGGTTGGGACGGTTGGGTGGGCGGCCGCCGCGAGCCCACCAACCGGCAGCTGCGCGGCTGGATGGGCGGCAGAGGTCAACTGCCCTGGGTGCCGCGACTGAGCTGCCCACCGCCCGGGATGGCGGAGGAGGCGGAGGCGGAGGCGGCAGAGGCGGCGTACTATGCTGCCCGTGGCCTCGGCGGGTCTGGGCGTGGGGCCTCCCTTACCCCGCAACCCCTGCCGCCGCCGCATACCAACGTGTGGCACGAGTACCATGAGGTGGTGGCGCATGTGGTGAAGCACAGGGAGCCGCCCTCGGGGGATGACGAGGAGTGAGGAGTGAGGAGTGAGGAGTGAGGAGTGAGGAGTGAGGAGTGAGGTGAGGTGAGGAGGGAGGTGAGGGAGGAGGTGAGGGAGTGAGGAGTGAGGAGTGAGGAGTGAGGAGTGAGGAGTGAGGAGTGAGGAGTGAGGAGTGGACTGCGGTGGGCGTGTGTGTACAGGAGATGGATGGGGAGGGCATGGGAGGGGGATCGCAAGGTGCGGTGGGTGGCCAGGGCCCTGGTTACGCGGTGGCACAGGGACGGATGAGACAGGATGAGACAAACGAAGTGAGAACGTATGTGGCTGGGGGGTATGCTGTAACAATATGTGTGGGAAGTAGTGGGTAGGTGCAGGGCATAGGGAATGTGTGTTAGCGACAGGGCCTGGTGGGCAAGAGGGCGGTGGTGGGCTCGTAGCGGGGCCGGGTCAGGTGGGGCTGCGTGAAGGGGCTCCCCCGCGCCGCCGGCTGTGCGGAGGTGCATGCGCGCCGAGCCGGTCAACGGTCAACGTGGCCGACAGGCGGCACGTGTCACGCGGCACGTGGCACCAGGTGGTCGGTTGCATGCACGTGTGCGCAGCAAGCGCGAGGGGGTGGGCAAGGGTTACCCGTATTCGCTGCCGAAGGTCCGGCCGAGCGATTCCTAGAGCCGCGTATGGTTCGCGTTGATGAGGCTGTCTGGGGCTCTGGAAGCTCAAGAAGACTGCACATGTAGCAGTAGGCGCGTGAGCTGCATTGGGCTAACACGGCCCACGGCGGACGTCCCGTGGGACGCTTTGATGCGTGTTCGGCCCACCGGGGCAGATGGCCAGCTGTTTCCTGCTAGGCGAACGCGTCACGAGGACCACAAGAACAGGCCTGTCGCTTGTGTAAGGGGTAGCATTCTAGCATATCGCCATAAGCCCCGTAGTCTGTCACCTAGTTACCTAACTCTATCATTCGTCCTCATGGCCCCCTGGCTCTCCGGACGCGCCCTACTGGGCCTGTAACTGTAACATAAGGTGAGGGCGGGGGCTGATGCGAATGCGTGCGGGATGTTGGACGTTGCTGCTTGGCGTACGCGTCCGCCCAGACAGTGTTCCGGTCTTATATGGCGGAAAATTCTGACCGTTCATAATTTCGGAGCCTTCGGGTCTGAAAATCCTGACAATCGTACATTTTCCAGGATTTCTGGGGCAATCCCGGGGGCCAAACCTCTTCAAAATCCTGATTCGGTCAGAATTCTGCCTCGAATAATCCTGACAGGCAGCCCAAATGGCCGCCAAAATCATGATAATCCTGAAGACCGGGACACTGCGCCCAGAGTGTGGTGGCGTTCACCTTCTGGCGTTCACGGTCGCCTGCAGGCCGCTCCACAGCACCCCTGGTCATCAGCTGCATGGCTTCATGGCAGCTGCCGTGGGGCCCGAAAACCAGGTGTTGGGGACAGCAAGAACGAGGGGGCACGAGCTGGTGTTGACGCACGCTAGGCGCTGGGCCGTGGCATCGTAGAGTGCATGGCCCATTTCTTTTTCTGTGGAAAGGTTTACAGGTGAAGAGACGGGAGAGGACAGGCCAGCGGGACCTCAAAGCCCGACCAGCACAGGCAAGCACCAACACCACAAAACGTCCAAACCCAGCGCACCCCGGACTGCAAAAGGGAACACGTAGAGAAGGAGAGGACCTGAAACCAAACACCACAGAACAGGGAGAAGAGAACAAGACACCAAGGGCAAGGGGAGTCCAAAAAAAAAGAAAGAGAAGGGATCAGGGAAAGGGCAACGGAACGACAAAAGCCCCCCAACCCCCAACCTACCCTCCCGACCACGCAAAAGGCACCAACAGAACCCCAGCGGGCAGGCGCCGAGACAGGCGCCCACGACAGACACGCAGACGGGCCGCCCGACAGTGTTCCGGTCTTCTTGGGCGGAAAATTCTGACCGCTCATAATTTTGGAGCCTTCGGGTCTGGAAATCCTGACAATCGTACATTTTCCAGGATTTCTGGGCCAATCCTCGGGGCAAAACCTCTTCAAAATCCTGATTTGGTCAGAATCCTGCCTTAAAAAATCCTGCCAGCAGCCCAAACAGCCGTCATAATCATGATAATTCTGGAAGACCGGGACACTGCCGCCCGAGAAGGCCACAAAGCCAGCAGCCCACCAGGCTCCAGCAGCCCCACAGATCAGCAACACGACCCCGCCTCCCAACCGCAACAGCGACCCCACCCCGTGCCCAGGAGGAGCACCCCGACGCAGGACAGACAGCCTGCCAAACCGCCCGACCAGCACAAAACCGACCCCCAGACACGCCACCCAGCACGCAGGGACACCGGCGACAGAAGCCAAAAAAAACCACCCGCGACCCTCAGCCCGCATGGCCGCCAGCAGCGACGCAGGGGTGGACGGACGCAGAGTCCCCAACCCCCAACCCATGGCAAGTGGGTGTGGCTTGAGCAAGTTTTCGCAGGTTCTGGTGCTGCTCGGTCGGCCAGGTGTCACGGTCTATCACAGTATGAGTTGTCCCAGCGTGTGCCTAGCGGCTACTAGTTTTGTAGTGTTCCGGCTGAGCTCGAGCGTAACCATCGGACACATGTAACGAAACGTGCACTTTGCTGTGTATCCCGTTGTCCCTTCTGGCAGTTAGGAATAGCTGCTAGCCCCACATCCCATTCGTTTTGCTTGAGCGATCGGGCGGTATCTGGCGCACCCGCCTGAGCGATCGCCACTGTACAAGAACCAGCGACAACGTCGCGGTTCTGCGCATAAATACGCTTGCAACGTACGGCAGTGATCCTGCATGCACCACCGATCGCAGCTCTACCTCCATGGCTCATGCTTGCAGCACTCAAAACACCAACAGAAAGGCGGCAAAATGCTCTTCAACCATGCACCGGCGGAAGTGGACCACCCGGCCACGCTGGACCGTGACACAGGCCATCCGTCGCTCCGCTGAGCAGCCCCACCAACGTCTGACAATGGGTTCAAGGCTTGCAGAAGTCCTGCAACCTGGCAAAGCTATGCTGAGGTGGGTTGCGGTCCTGGGAGGTTGCAGCTAGACTCGTGGGCTTGAGGCATCGACGGCGACGGGACGTGGCTTGGCATTTTGTGTTACATTCCAGGTGGTGTGGCCACACGATCCTTACTGGCTTGGGACAGCGGTAGGTAAGGCTGCGCTCAGCCGCCTGCCGCGTGCGTGGGCTTGACGGGGCCACTGCAGTCGTGCCCGGGGAGGTCCCCGACTGCACCGACACCAGCATTGCAACATGCGCCGTGCACGCGATCAGGGTCAGGTGCCACTGCCAAGGCCATGCTTGCTTACAGGCAGGCGCGCCTTGCACCAAAAGCGGGGCTGTCAGATCCACGCGTGGCACTTGCAGAGCATCAGCTACAACCAGAACAGATGCATCTCCCTCTCACCACTTCGCGGTATGTCCGCTGCCAGCCTCCACACGCCTGTTGACACTGCATGCTGCTGCGCCACTACGCCCGCAATGACAGGGCAGTTGAGGCAACACCCTCTGGACCGCTCGTGCCAAAGGGCGAGCCGTAGTGTACAAAACCCAACAAACGAATGAAACACCGTGCAATCAGCTATTGCTCCAGCGAAGGCTACAACCTGTTGTTGTTGGTACGGTACATTAAGACAGCATCAAAGCAAATTCTTCTCCCGATGCATCGATCGCACACCGACCCCGGTGCATGCACATGCCTGCGCAAGGAACCCCGGCCCGCATCACACCCCCGCGCCCGTCCTGACCGTGCTTCCTTTCACCTTGACCTGGCTTTTCCTTACTATTGCATTGTACCAGTTACTACCTTACTTGCGGCCCAACAAATTTCTGCTTAACACAAAGTGCAACAGCTGTGTACACATCATCGCCATCACCATCATCATGCACTATTCAACAACTGGTACCTGCCACACCCGTTGGTTAGCCACGTGTGCGTGCCGCACCCCACATATGCTGGCCCCGCCCCTCTCTCACAATCAAGGTCGCAAACCGTCCCCACAGAACCTCCTCTCCTGCCTCGCCTCTCCTGCTGCTGCGGGGGCACCACGCCCTGCTGCTGCTGCTCCTCTGCTTCACTCGGAGCCGCCGCTGATCTTCTTGCTCAGGTCGGAGATGTCCTTGAGCAGCTCCTCGCGGCTCGACTGCGGGTAGCGGAATGACAACATACATGTGTGTTTCGTAAACAACTGTGTGTGTTGCGGAATATGGCAAATGGAAAGTTCACGAGCAGTGGAGGAGTGGAGCAGCTCGACTGCGGGTGGTGCCGTACAGGGCAGGGCAGGGCAGGGCAGGGCAGGGCAGGAGGGACACAGTAAGATAGGTGAGATGCACTTCTTGTTGATGGGTGTTGGAGGGGTGGAGCAGCTCCTCGCGCCTCGACTGCGAGCAAACGCAACGGACAGCCACATGTGGGTTACGGTACGGGTGGCCCAGAACAGGACATCCACAGACATGACGTGTTCAAGAGTACTTTTGTCCTGCACCAGCTTGGGAGGGCAAGGCACCGTGTCTGTAAAATCACTCCACACGACACAGTGGTACATACCAAGGGGCCGCGGGGCCAAGCTCACGCATCCCTCAGCAAACGCCGCCGCCTTCCCGCTCCTCCGGAGTACCAGCCATCGTTCCCAGGGCCCAACGCAAGACACACCGCCAATGCCCCACGACTGCCCAACGCGCTGGCTCACAGACAAGCGCCGTACCAACGAACAACCATGCAGGGGGCAAGCCGTGTCCACCCTGCCACTACACACTGTGCGCATAGCGCGTATCCCATATACTGTGGTTCACCAGTGGACGCACCTTGAACGCAAGCAGCGGTGCGTGAACCGGACTAGATGGTTGCGAACAACGTTCACAACGGTGTACGTACACAAGCCCGTGTGGCCATACGTTGTACGGCTCACCTTGAACAGCAGGTAGCGGTAGGTGAACCAGGAGCTGTAGCCCAGACCCACCAGCTCCATCAGCTTGGGCAGCTGCGTGGGGAAACGCAAGGACAACAAGACTTACATGGACACTCCGAAATGAAGAAGCGCAGGCCGAAGGACTACTGCTGGCCAAGAAACCCTCCTGGCAAAGCGCCAGCCACATCAGCTCCCCAAGCCTGGGCAGCTGAGCAGCGGGGATGGCAAGAGACAGTGAGACCGGGCGACATCACATGCCACATGCCGGTCACTTGAAGTACTTGATGTCTCACAGAGCACCAGGCACGCCAGCGCCAGCAGCGGTTGGGCAGTTGCGAGGGCGGGTAACACAGCTAGTAGACCGTCAGCACAGGCGGTCCATGACTGGAGTCTTGGGCTGCTGGGTATGTTAAAGGGTGGTAACGGCTATTCCTGCTGCCAGCACCCACCAGCGGCACGGCGCTGATAGCGCTGACCACGGTGCTGCTGAAGCAAGTAATGAATATGTCCACGAAAGGTTGCCTATTGTTAATAATGACCTGTACATATCGTATACTCCATGCACCCACCAGCGGCACGGCGCTGATGGCGTTGACCACGGTGCTGCTAAGCCACAGCGCCACCACAGCGCCGGCAGCGTAGGCGGCCACGGTGCCCTTGTCCTCAACCGCGTCCCACTGCAAGAAGCGGGGAAAGGTAGAAGGGAGACCGTATGTCGAGGTGTCCATAGCAAGGGGTAGACACCGTGCCGCAGTGTTTGTGCTTGGGCAGGGTGGCAACAGTGCACGTGTCCTCAGCCGCGTTCCTCTGCATGCAGGGGAACACACAGCTGTCGCAACGAGGCATGCGGGGCCTGTGCCGTCCGTGGACGAGCGCATCGGGTCAACATTTAGTGCCGGGGTTAGCTTCGTGGAGGTTTTGATGCGGCATTGGTGTTGAGCAGGGTGAGGGTGGAGGATGCAGGCGCGGAGAGACGGCAACACACGAGCATTGCGGCCACGGCTCTGAATGGCGTCGTGGGGCACACCGCAATGGCAACCGGCAACAGCATGGCGAGCGGCAGACATGACAGCTTGTTTGCATGACGCTGCGGAAGGGAAGGTGCAGCCAGAGAAAGATGCTTGCTGGTCGTCTGGGGGCGGTCATCACGGCCCCAGGGAGCTCGATTGCCCTCGGCAGCGCACAGCCAGGGTGTCCAGTGCGGCACTGCGGTGCAACGCTTACCTTGGCCTGCAGGTCCTTCAGCACCTTCCTACAAAGCAGAGCGAGAAGAGAGACTGTAAGTTAGACAGCAGTGCTATTTGACACGATAAGCCTATCGTCCTGCACCTCATCCAAGAATACAGTTGCCCCGCGCGGGAAGCGACGGAACCAAAAGCCACAGGGAATGGCAAAAACCTGCAGTACTTTATGACCATTTCCACTACTGCCTTCTCCATTGCCGAGTGTGCTTTCCAAGGGCTCCCGCTTCCCCGCTCACTCGGAGTCAAAGGAGGTCGTCTCGGCAGACTCCGCGCGCACAACCAGGCGCTGCAGCAGAAACAAAAATTAAGACCGTCATCACTGCCGGTTTGCCAGCGACTAGCTCTCGGATGGTAACGCTCTCGGTGGCCAATGATCACAACACCCTTGAAGCCGGAACCCTTGTCACCTGGCAGCGGCCGACGGCAGGACGCACTGCGCGCGGGGCACCAGTAGCGCTCCGCCGGCCACTGGCGCGGCTCACGGCAAGCGAGGGCTTAGCGAGAAGGGAGGCCATTGTAGCGAGAGGTAGCGCTGTGTTGGTAGCCTACGAAACGCAGCTGCTTTAGCAGGCGTTGATCAATAACTTCCTAGTTTAACGTCCAGTTGTGACAGTGTGGCCAAAGGCTGAAGACTGGCAATATGGGCGCGTGCATGGGCGGGAATATAAGGCCCGAATCGACGAGCTGTCTTTCAACCGACGCCGTCCAAAAGCGCGGCGCTTTAACTTTGAGGACAACGGTCGAGTTTGAGTTTGAAAGCGTGAAATCAGAGGCATCTTTCCAGGCAGTCAGCTTTCTGCACTTGTCGCCGGTAGCTCTTCCCGCTCTAGGTGTTTCGGCATTTCCGACAGCACGTGTCGTTGCCGCCGCAGCTTGCGCGACCGTTTAACACATGACAGGGAAGAAACATAGTCATTCTCACCACACATTGCGATGTGCTCCGCCTGACCACGGTCTACTTACCACCGAGAAAACAGGGTGAGACTCCCTTGCTCCTCTGGTGAATCTTGGCCAATTACCCGCTCGTGCTCCCGGCGCTTGTCGCAGAAGCATCAACTGCCATTTCGACAATGGAAAGAAGGCCTAGGATGCGCTGCACAGCATTGCTTGGTGCATAATCGATGCTGCTGCGCCACAGTGCCGGCACACTCCAGGAAGCCCTGTCACGCCCAACTACCGTCTGCGTGCACAGAGTTGAGACACGCACTAAGTCTGTTGAACCCACTAAGTCTGTTGAACGTGGGGGTGGACGATGGGCCAAATATTTTCTTTTTGGACGATGGGCCAAATATTGTAAGATGAAGAGGATGTGCTTGCCGCTATCTTGGTGTTGAGCAGCTACGCAGGTTGATCGACAAACGAAGTAGGCATGGGTTCCGTCATGCGTCTTAGCATGAACGGTTGCCCTAGTACTTGTTCCAGGCTCCACGCACGCACACGCAGGGTAGCTAGGCCTTCGCGTGCACTCCTAGCCTTGTGCTCAGGGCAAGAAACCGGCCATGCGGCTTGCTAGCGCTCGAGCATTCCAAGATGCGCATAGATGACAGTGAGCTGGCCACTCTGTGTCCTGCCCCTCCCAGACATCGGCACGTGAGAGCTCACCTATGCCATCTTGCAGACCTGACGGCTGATCGGAGAGACTAGCTGGCTAACGCTTTAACCTGGAGTGCGGGCCACAGTCATGATCAAGCACACCAGTTGTTCTCTTACAGAGGAACGGTGTAAGCGCAGCGAACAGACTTAGTGGGCGACACCTGGTGGTGTCGCCCCGAGCCAAGAGGAAAGCATCCCTGTACGGCAGGGTGCTCCCTGTCAGACCCAGGTCTCGACAATGCTCATGACTACACACGGCAACTTGGCCGCGCTAGCCCATGCTGAACCTTAATGGACACAAGCTACAGCAATGAATGCGACACACGGGTAGCGCCTGGCGCTAACACACGGACGGGAAAGATACGGATGAGGCGCCTTGTCATCAACTGACAGTCGTTACTCTCAGCTCAACAGGTGCCCACTACTGCCAGGCGAATACCTAGCGAAACAACGAATGACTGATAGTAGTGCACATAGGGAAACGTGCAGGCGTAACTGCTTACTCGAGGCAAACAGCTGACGGTTGCAACGTAGCCCAAACACGACACGTAGCCAACCAGGGGAGAGTCCCTATTGACCAGTGCGCACACGTGGCGGCAAGCACTAGGCTGAACCCACTACCTAACACACACCCTGGTTCCTGTTCCTAATACACATCAGCACGTGCTGAGCTGCCAGCAAAACGCACAGTGTAAGTGCCGGCCTTGACAGCCCCACGTCCCCACGGTCCACCTAAAACACGTGCCCCCAACATGAACCCATCCTCTGTTTGCTCGCTCTCCTGACCAGGCCCATCGCCTTAACACACGTGGGCACCTACTGGCGCTCTGTAGCAGACCCTTCTGCCCTGTAGTGTAGCCCCGTCCACCCAACCCATACGTACAAAGCCTGCGTGCCGCTCCGCTCCACAGCCATGCGCGGTCGCATGCACGCCTTCGCACTCCACCTGCCCGTCCCATCACACACCCACACCACCATGCCGTGCTCCACACCGCACGGGGTATGCCTGCCATGGGGCTGGTACGGCAGGCACGAGGCGTAAGCTTATGACCACGTTTAGGTAACTCCTAGCTAGCTAGCTATGCTAGTTATGCTGCCTCGCATCAGGCGCGCCAGGTTTGTCCGCACGCCTGTCGCACTGCGCAGCAGCCACCATGTGTGGCCACACCACCTGGAATGTAACACAAAATGCCAAAAAGAATACCATCATGCTGCCACTGACAGGCCACCCGCGTGGGTGTGGGCACCGTAGCACGTGCCTGCATATGGCACGTGGAGGTAACCCGTAACAACCTGCTGCGCTGCAGTGCTGAGACGCAATGCGCTACCGTTATACGACGGACGGCGAAGGGCCACCACATGCACGTCCGTCAGGACACCGCAGTCAGCCGTACAGGAAGTTCTGTACTGCTTAGGGAGTTATGTGCATCCCCATTTCGCATCGTACGCATTTGGTTTCTGTGGAAAAGTTTACAGGTACCCTGTTCTGTGATGTTTGGTTTCAGGTCCTCTCCTTCTCTAGGTGTTCCCTTTTTGCAGTCCGGGGTGCGCTGGGTTTGGACGTTTGGTGGTGTTGGTGCTTGCCTGTGCTGGTCGGGCTTTGAGGTCCCGCTGGCCTGTCCTCTCCCGTCTTCTCTTCACCTGTAAACCTTTTCACAGAAAAAAAGGTAAGGAGACGGGAAGGGACAGACCAGCGGGAGTCCAACGCCCAACCGGCACAACCAGCACCAGCACCACCGAAGCTCAAACCCAGCGAACTCCAAACCGCAAGCAGGGCACAAATGTCGTACGCATCGTCGTACCATGGGATAACGGCGGCCAGGTGCAGGTCCACCGTCGCCCAGGGGTGGAGGTAGCCGTCCGACACCCACACACACATGCCAGCACCCTGCGCTGCGCCCCGGACCAGCCTCATGGTGCCCACAGTTCCGCCCTGCAGGCGCAGCTCCGCAGCAGCTGTGAGAAGCAGTGAGAAGCAAAAGCACTGCAGGCGCAGGCACAAAATGCAGGTTAGCATGTGGAACTGCATTATGTGAACACGTCTCAGGCAGGGGACACGTCTCCCTGGTCTCAGGCCCCACCGCCAGATGGGCCTGTGCAGGATGACACTCAATAGCTATCAGCAGTCAGCCCATCGCAGATGGACAGCGTGGGGCATGGGGCACCGGGGCACAGGAGCATAGGGGCATGCGCGGAAGAAGACATTTTGGGATGGGCCCTTGGGCCGGGATACGGGGGGCATGGGGACAAGAGGGAGGCATGCGTCAGCAAATGGGCTGATGCTTCTTGCGCCCTGAGCCCTGAGCCCTGAGCCCTGGAGATGTTGGATTGTCAGCACCACGTCGCAGCATGGGCGTGCATGGTGCCATCATCCGTGCTGTGCATGCGGTGGGCAGCCCACACGCGGAAAGGTATATTGGCGTGTTCATCATAGGTCTTGTGTATTAAGAAAAGGTTATTCACAGCTTGCTGGCTGGCTTGCCTGCTGCTTGGCAATTGACCCTGTACCGGCCTGGCATAACACCCGTACTAGGCGCAAGAGGAGACGAGGAATGCGTATACTATATCAGGCCCGCTAGCTGTAGCAACACCTGACGTCGTAGTTCGACGACGCGTGGCCGGCGTTTGCACACAGCCATTGCTGTTGCGGAAGCCCTGGCGTCATGGGGAGCGCACTTGCTACTCTGAGGAACCACATATGCATCTGAATTTGAAGTCATGATACGGCTCGACAGAGTTAGGTCAGTTACTGGTGAAGTATGAAAGATGCGTGAAAGGACGCACCGTTGCTTCACGTCCCGAGGAGGGCAAAAACAATCCTGATAGGCATTGTAATGTTTGTGCAGGCAACAGCATGCAAGCAACTAGTCAGCGCCGGGTGAGTAGCGCCAGCATCTCGACAGTTGGCGTGTCGCTGGTGGACTACCCTAACAGCGACGAGGAAGGAATCAATGGCCATGATGAATCACACCATCAGCAACATGCGGAAAAGAACCGCACTGGGCATGGGGCGCCTCACGGGAGCATATCGGCCCACCAAGGAGCAGCGATGGCCGTCCAGGGACACCCAGGCACTCAGGCGCAGCAGCAGGCGTGGCGGAATGCTCAGCAGGTGGGCCAGCCGCCCCAGCCACAGCTTACTGTGCTTACCCTCGACCAGCAGCATCCTCAGTTCAGGACCATGGAGGGACCTGGGGCAACGCACGCACAGGGACACTGCCCTGGCCATGGGGTGGGCTGTGGCGACGCTGGTGCGTGGCCCCCCTCACCTCCGACAACAGCGCACGCCGCGCCTCGTCCCCAACAGCAGCCGCAGTTTGACGTGCGGAGGGCGCCGGGGTCAAGGGACTGGAGCCAGCAGGAGGCACGCCCTCACGCCTCTGTGACAGGCCCGATGCCGCGTCCCCAGGTGTCCCCCGTCCGAGGGAGTACACAGCACCCGTGCCAGTACCAGCAGCAACGGCGACAAACGCAGCCGCCGCCGCCGCCGCAACATCAACAGCACTGGCACCATGGGCCCCGGGAGGGGCACGTCGAATCGCCCCACCGGCAACAGCACCCTCAGCCGCATTTGACGCGCTCTGCGTCCGAGCCCCTCCCACCTCCGGTGCGCGGGCAACACCACATCGTGCACGACCCCTTCACCGCTGCAATCTCTGCAGCTGCAGCCCCGCCTGTCGCCAATCCCCCGCCCCAACAGGTCTGGGCGCTCCACCATTCCCACCCGTCGCCACAGCAGCCCTTGCCGTACGGCCAGCCGTACGACAGCCCACGCGGCCAACTGCCGTCCTCGCACGCGCCTCATGCTACGCCGCAGTCCCTCCCGCAACCGCAGTCGCAGTGGGCGCTGCACCTGGCCCAGCCGTCCCCACCCACTGGCTATGTTGCGCCCACGTCCACGGGCTTTGGCGCGCCCGGGACACAGGTCATGGCGCTGGGGCATCAGGCCCCCGCATATCAGGGCTACGACCCGCGGCAAGCCTATCCACATCCGGTCTACGACCCGCAGCAAGCCTACACACAGCAGGGCTACGACCCGCGGCTAGCTTACCCATCGCAGGGCTACGACACACAGCACGGCCGAGTGCAACAGGGCTACCACCCGCAGCAAACCTACGCAGCGCAGGGCCACGGCCAGGCGGATTACGGGCAGCAAGGCCGTGCGCCGGGCCCGTGGCCACAGCAGGGCAACGGAGCCGGAGGACCCCCAGGTCTCGAGGCCTGTGACGACCAGCCTATCATCACCGAGGCGGAGGCCAGGGCCAGCTTCGGCCTGGGGCCGGGGTACCGGCCGGGCCCGGCGGCTGGGCCTGGACCGCCCAAGGATCCGGTGTCAGGGGCGGGGGGACGCGGTCTGCGGGTGCATGGCCCTCAGGGGCGCAACGGCCGAGGCGTGCATGGGGATGGGAATGCCAACGGGGAGGCGGCGGCCAGGCCACGGGCCGGGAAAGGGGGGGATTCGGTGGGTGGTGGGGGTGGAGGGGATCAGCAGGGGCAGCAGGGGGTGGTGAGCAGGGGGAAGGTGGAGCAGGTGGATCAGGAGGGAGGGGGTTGGACCGGCTGGAAGGGGCCGTCTACGGAGGCGGCCCCGGGCGTTGGGCAGGGAGTGCAGCAAGGGCCTCCACCGCCGCCGCCGCCGCAGCCGCAGCTGCAGCCGCAGCTGCGGCGGGACCCGCGCAACCAGGTGCCGGCAGGGGGGCAAACGAGGGACGGCGCAGGCCCCAACGGAGAGGAGGCACGCGACAGCGGGGCCGGGGATGGAGGGGCCGGCGGTGGCAGCAGGCAGGCCAGTGGTAGCACGGCGGAGGCAGCCGTTGCGCAAGTGGTGTCAGGACAAACAGAGAGCGGTTGTGCAGATGTGCGAGGGAGGGAGGGAGGGAGGGAGTCAGCAGCTCGGGGCGCTGGGGGGCAGGGTGCGGACCAGCCGCGCGTTGCGCAGGCAGCCGGTGCAGTGCCGCCGGGGCTGGCCGAGGAGGACGGCGGCCGGCACGGCTGCGGGCAGGTGGTGGAAACGCAGGGTGCGGCGGGCGGGGGGTTGGAGGGCGAGGTGCTCCTTGGGGGTGGCGGTGGTGGCGGCAGCAAGGGCACGCCTGGCGAGGAGCGCGGCCAGGGGCCTCCGGGCGTGAACGAGGGCACAAGGGATGTCCTGAATGAGAGGGTCGTGGCGGCCATGGAGAAGGCGGCCATGGAGGCTGCGCAGGGGGCCGAGGCTGGGCGCTGGGCAGCAGGGGAGAGCAGGGAGGGTGGCGGTACCGCCCCGCAGCCCGGTCCCGGGCCCGAGTTGCAGCGACTCGGCACCGTTGGGCCCTCCTTGCCTGCGGCCGGGGAAGGGGCTCCGCTGTCGGGGCAGGAGGGCGGGGCTGGTGCCAAGGGGCTGGATTCAGCACACGGCGCTGGCGTTTGTGACACTGGTAGCCGCGGCCCTCACGGTGCGGTGGCTTGTGCCTCATGGCGCAGCCTAAAAGTGGTTCATGGCGCTCACACCCCTCATACCGCGGTGGCTTGCGGCTCATGGCGCAGCCTAGCGGCGGTTCAAGGCCCTCATGGCCCTCATAGCGCGGTGGCTGGGGCTGGGGCTGGGGCTGGCCGCGAGGCCCCGGGGGCTGCGGCCGCGGCTGCGGGGCTGGAGGAGGCACGGGGCGAGGGAGGAGCGGTGCCGGGAGGTGCAGGTGGGTGCGGCGTGTGGGGCCGTGGGTATGGGGTCCTCGTGTGTGGCTGGTGCGCAGGTTGCTGCACGACGAAACATGTATATACTTGTAATGACGTGCTGGCATTTCGTCTGCGGCATTCGCTCGTCAGGGTACTGTCAGGAAGAGACAGGTGCAGAATGGCGGCCCGCAACACACGTACACGCACTGCGGCGTGCCGCACAGCAGCATACTCTTAACCCCTACCTACTTTGCTTGCGCTTATTTGGCACACCTCTGATGGCCCTGTACTGCATTTTGCACGTCCGTACTCTCCAGGTGCCTCCGCCACAACCGACAGCCCTCTGCCTGCAGCCCAGCAGCAGCAGCACCAGGCGCCGGCGGGGAACGAGGCTGCCCCGGAGCCCACAGCCGGGGGAGCGGAGGAGCAACCGCCCCCGCCCCCGCCCCCGCCTCCGCGTCAGTCCTCGCCCTCGCCCACGGCCTTGCCCCCGCCCCCGCCCCCGCCCCCGCCCCCGCCGCCTCCCGCGCCAGACTCAGCAGCCTGTGTGGCCGCGGCAGACGGCAGCAGCTCGGGCTTAGGGACTGACACTGCGGTCGCAGCAGCGGTGAACGCAGCTGAAGGGGTGCGGGGGGCAAACAGCGAGCTGGGCACTTTCAATGTCGGTAGCCCTGGCGCTGGGGGAAGCGACGGCGTTGCCGCGGAGGCAGCTGCAGCGGGTGGGCAGGGGGGCGGCGTGGTCGGCTGGGGCGCGGATGCAGGTACGGGCCTAGCGCGAGTTGGGGCCAGGACTGCAATGCAAGGGGAGTCCTGAACGTGCGCAGGTGGCCGAACGGCCTTAAACTTGCAGCATTGCTTCTGGTGTGCGATGTTTGTCGCAGAAGCCTGTACTTTGTGGCGTGCTCCAGTGCCCGGCCACCCTGGTAGCGTAGAAGCCCCAGACGATTGCATGGCCACCCTCACACGTGGTGCAGGCGTGTAGTGCAGTACCGCACGCTACGAGAGGCAGAACCGCAACGCCACAGCGGCACGCCGCAATGTGACGCCTTGCATTTTGAGCTCCCCTTCCCCCTTTGACGCCTCCACACTGCAGACGCCCCAGACGCCCCGCCGGACCAGCAGAAGCAGGCGGGCACGGCGGACCATGTCGGCCCAGGCGAAGCTCCCCGTAGCGCCCCTCCAGACCCCGGGGCCCCAGCGCAGCCCATGGCCATGCAGGCGCCGCCAGCAGCGCCGCCCCAGCTGCCGCCGCCGCACCAGCCGCAGTCACGCTCCAAGGCGGCAGACGGCGTAGCTGCAGCAGAAGCTGCATCCGAGGCATGTGCATCCGGCGCCGCACATGAGGCTGCTGCATCAGGCGAGGACGTCGGAGGAGCAGCGGACGCTCCTGACCCCGCTGCGGCGCGTTCCGCCAATGCCAGCGGCCCTTCCGCCGTCCAGCCCGGGGTCTCCCAAGACACCGGCGAGCCACAACACGAGTTCGCGGCAGCAGCGACGTCTGCGAGGGAGCCCCAGTCCGCCGCGGCCTTCGCGACCGCCCCTGCAGCATCCCCCAGCATGAGCTCGCTTGAGCCGGCACCAACCGCCTCGGACGATGCGCCGGTGCCAGCCCCCACCGCACAGCGCGCACACGGCGGCGTGGCCTCCGCGCCCGAGCCGCCACCAGCCGCCTGGTCAGACCCTGCGCCACCAAATGCGGCCAACCCGATTCGGGCTACAGCACCCGACCCTCCGACCGTCCCTGAGCGGGCTACGGCCGCCACCCCCGTCCCTGAGCACCCACCAGCGGCCGAACCCGTGGCAACCGCAGCAGCTGCGGCACACGTTGCCTCGGCTGCTGCCTGTGGACAACCGCCAGCTGCCCACACAACCCATGAGGGGCAAACAGCTTCCCATCCTCGCTCCACCACCGCCCCTGAGCCGCCGCCTGCAGCCCATTCCGCCCCCGAGGCGCCCCCAGCCGCCAACCCTGTCCCCCAGCATCCTACGCGGAGAGCCCGGGTCCCGTTTGGGGGCGGTAGGAAAGCCCGGGATGCTGCTGGGGGCGGCCCCGTTGCACAGGAGCCCGCGGCCTCTGCGTCTGGGTCCGAGCTGCCGTCCGGCTCGCAGCTGCGGGCCAGGTCCCCGGGGCGCACACCGACGCCCCAGACCAGCGGTCAGGGCCAGCAACAGGGGGAGAACACCAGTGGCACCCCCGGGGGGTCGGAGGTCAGCGGACGCGATGGGGCGGCTGCCAACGGCGTGGGAGCTGAGCGGGAGGCAGGTGGGAGGCATGTGGATGCTGATGCGGGGACGGGGACGGCGGCCGTGGGCCAGCGGCGGCGCAGGGAGACCAGGTGGGGTCCCCCTCATGCGGCGGCAGGGGAGCGGTCGTCTACGGAGCGGGAGCTGCCGCCGCCGCAGCCGCCCGGGCGCGACCAGGAGCAAGATGAGCTGCAGCACAGCGCAGGAGCCACCGGCGCTGCAGGGACCGTTGCAGGCCCGGCCGGGTTGGTGTTGCCAGCAGCGCTGGCTGCACTCTCGGTCCTGCGTGACACAGGCCGGCAGAGGCCACGCACGGCGGCTGCCACGCAAGCGGCCACGGCCGTCGCGGCAGCAGCAGCTGGCCCGGCGGTCCCTCGCCCCCTTGCCCCTCCTTCAGCCCCCCTGTCGCCCCGTGCTTCTGCAGCGCTCCCGCCCGCCCGTGCGCCCCTGTCCCTGGTGGCCCCTGCACCCCCTCCAGCACATGGCACCGCTGCCACGCTGCCTGCAGGCCAAGGCCAAGGCCAAGGCCAAGGCGACCCCAGGCCCGGCAGGAGCAAGTCGGGGTCGGGCGTGCGGCGGGACCCCTGCCTGATAGGCAAGTCGTTCGAGGAGCTAGCGGCGGCGGCGGAAGCGGCAGCAAGCGGCCGAAGCACGCGCCGCAGCAGCGTCGGCGGCGGAAACGGACACGGCGGCGGCGGCAATGGCAGTGGCAGCGGCAGTACGGCCAGGCCGCGGTTGCCTGTGCCGGAGGTGGCGGATGCACGCACTCGCGGCCGGCGGGAGCGTGACTCCTCGCCCGCTGCTGCGGACCCACAGGCGGCCCCTGGGGCAGGAAGCAGTGTGAAAGGCGGGGATAGTGGCAGGGATGGCAGCGCCACCGCGCCACAGGCGAATGCGGTGGAGCTGGAGGCCGGCCGTCGAGACACGCGCCGCAGCGGCAGCGGCAGGGACGTCGAGCGGGCTTTGCTTTCAGCTTCGGCCACTGCGTCTGGGCAGGGCGATGTGGGTAGGAAGAGTGGGGCAGCAGGTCGTGAACGCACCGCCGCCACTCCGCCAGGAACGCGGCACACGCGGTCCCGCAGTCGTGAGGATGCGGCGGCGGCGGGCCGCGCGGGACAGGCAGGCGTGGGGGACAGGAGGGAGGACAGAGAGCCGGAGCGGGAAAGGGACACGGAGGACAGGCGAGGGCGGGGTAGGAGTGTAGATGGGGGAGGGCGGCGTCGCACGTCTCCGGACGGCAGGGGCTCCGAAAGGGACACGTCCGTCGAGGGCCGGGGCAGTGGCGGAGGCAGGCGGCATCAGGCTTCGCCCTCGCAGCTTCTGTCGGCCCTCCGCACGTCGCCTCGCCTGCGCAAGCCCTCTCCGGCCAAGGAGTACCCGCCCCAGCCGCCGGCGCGGGCACAAGAGGGCCACAGGCAGGCCAGCCCGGGTCGGCGGCGTGCGGCTGTGGCAGAGGAACCCAGCAGGTCAGAGGCGGAGCAGCAGCGGCCAACCGCAGAGCAGGAGCAGGGGGCGCAAGCACCTCGGCCTGCGGGCCCTGCGGATGCCGGGTCCAGGCCGCCTCGCGGCCGGCCGCCGGTAAACGCCCGCCTACCTCCCTTGGGGGCACACACCCAGACCCGGCCGCAGGCAGGGCGCCTCCCACAGCAGCCTGCCTCATCAGCCCGGCCACAGCCGGACTCCTGCCCGCCCGCAAGCGCGATCGCGCCGGCACCGCAATCCGCAGCCGAGCTGCAACCCCTGCCTGAGCCACGTGCCACATCGCCACCGCAGCCGGCGCCGGGGAGTCAGCCTGCGCACGGGGCCCCGCCCGCAGCGGAGCAGATGCAGACCCCGTCAGGGCCCCAGCCTGTACCTGAGCCGTCAGCCCCAACTGGGCCGCAGGCGAACGCTGAGGGTTGCAGGCATGATAACGACAGCGATGGGACGGGCGGGCATGTGCTTGTATCTCCTCCTCCTTCGTCGCAGCCGCCAGTTGGGTTCAGTGCCGGAGCCGAATGTGGGCCGGGGGCTGATGCAGGGACGGCCGGCGTCGGCGCGGGCAGGTCAGGTGCAGGCCAAGAGCAGGCCGGGGGTATGGGGGGTGTCGTGCCGCCGGAGGCCGGACCGGCGTTGGAGCTGGGGCAGCAAGCTGGAGCCCCGGCCCCGGCCCCTGACCCCTTCCATACCCTGCCGCAGCCCCATCCCCAGTTTCGGTATGGAACCAATGGCCAGCTTCCGGGCCAGGATCAGGCCCAAGGGGAGGCCGGGGCCGCCGTGGGGTGTGCGGGAGGCTCCGGCGGTTCCCCTTGTGGTACAAGGGTCGAGGATGTGCCTGCGGGCACAGGCGGCGGCGGAGCGAGGGCGGCTGGCGAGCTTGCGGAAGTGGGGGTGGCGGAGGGCGGCGAGGTCGCGGGTCTCCACGAGGACGCAGCGGCCGGCGTGGCTGGCGGCGGTGATGAGGTACGCGGTGCTGCAGCTGGCGGTGCTGCAATGGGAGCAGGCGTGATGGGGGGAGCGCCGGCAGCGGAGGCGCTGCAGGGGCTGATCGTGCCGGTTGGCCGTAGGAGCAGGTGTGGCGGCGGCGACGGTACGGACACGGATTCGGCCGCAAGTGAGGGGCAAGGGGCGCGGCCGGCTCGCAAGCGTCGGCGGCTGTCCCCGGCGGGTGAGCAGCCGGCGGCAGGGTCAGGGGCAGGGCGGGATGGGGGAACGGAGCGCGACGGCGCAGCGGAGGGGTGTGCGGAGGCTGGGGCTGCCCCGGAGGACGAGCTGCTGCTGACTCTGGATGTGGCTGGCGAGGACGCGGGAGCGGGCTTGCAGGGCGTGGCAGGAGGCCCTGGCGCGGACGTGCGGGCAGCAAGGCCTGGACCTGGGCAGCGGCTTGGCGGCGGCGGGAGTGGAAGAGACGAGCGGCAGCAGGCGGTTGAGGTGGTGGATCTGGAGGACTGCTGGGACGGTGAGGAGGCTCATATTGCAGGTGCGGGTGCAGCTGGCGAGGCGGCCGCGGCAGCGTCAGCGCCTGTTATGGCAGTGTGCGAAGCTGCACCCGATACCGCAACCGCCGGGCCACCTCCGGCGCCACAGCCGCAAGCGCCCCTGCCCCCGCCGCTGGACGCTGTGCAGCCCAAGCCAGGACAGCCACACATGCAGCTGCCGCAGCAAGCGGCGCCGGAGGCAGAGGTGGAATTTCGCGCCCAGGGTCACGGTGCCATGAGCCCCGTCGGCGAAGTGCCCGCCGGCACCGTCACGGGCCCGGCGCGCCTCCCGTCCCCCGTCCCTCCACCTCCGGAGCAGGCCCCGAACACCAATTACCTGCCGAACTTTACGGCCTTGCTGCACACGGTGCTACGACAGCACCTGTCCCACCGCCCTGGCGGCCCTGCCGCGCTGGAGGCCTGGGCCGCACGGGTGCAAGCTGGCGACCTAGGTGCCCTGAGGCAGTTCCTCCTTGCGGCTGCTCCGTTCTGCAACGCATGGGAGGTGCTGGGGCCGCTAGGCCATGGGGTGGAGGAGCGGGCGGGGGCGTCGGGGTCAGGAGGTCACAGTACCGCATCGCTGCAGTCTGCAGGGCCAGCGGGGCCCGCGGCTGCGGTGGTCGACAGGGGCATGCTGCGCCCCGTGCCGACGCCGCTGCAACCTCAGCAGTCGTCGCTGGCGCTGCATGGCGGCAGCGCAGCGCCTTCGCCTTCGCCGATGCTGGGTGCTGGTGCTGGCGTCGTCGGCCGTGTGCTGCCGCCACTGCCGCAGCCAGCAGCGGTCGCGCCGCCACCATCACCGCCGCCGGCACCAGTGCTTTCACAACCTTCCGCGTCGGCGCTGCAAACACAGGAGCCATCGCAACAACAACCGCAGCAGCAGCAAGAGCGCGAACAGCAGCATACCTTCCTGGTCCCTGATCAACAAGTAACAGCAGGAGCGGGCGATGCGGAGCCCGGAGCAAAGGGGCTAGCGAGCCAGCCCTCAGCGGCGGCCACAGAGACGGCTGCGGACGTCAACCTCCCTGCAGCGGTTGCGCCCTCTCCCTTGGATCCCGGGCCTGGGTCGGCTGCAGCAGCGGGCGTCGCCGCGGCAAACGAGGCCCATTGGAACGAATGGAATGCAGCATTGGGTCGCCTTGTGCAGCAGGAGCAGGACAGGACGGGACTGCAGGCGCTGCAGCCGGGGGCGGAGGGGCGCGTGGAAGGAGGGCCCACAGCCGGCGAAGCACAAGCTGTCGTAGGGGAGGCGGAGGAGGCGGGGGAGCAGGTGCCGTTGCCTGGCCATGGGGAGGCAGTCGAGGCAGGGGGCGCGGGCGAGGCCGGGAGGCAGGTGCTGTCGCCTGGCCAGGAGGTGGAGACGGCAGGGGGGGCGGGCGTTGAGGGGCAGGAGCGCCAGGCTGTGTTTCTTGGCAACGTGGCGATGTCTGAAGCGGAAGCGGAGCCGGAAGGGCCACGTCCTGGGGTCAGCCCTGAGCGGGAGGAGGTGCAGGAGGCAGCGGCACAGGATGGAGCGGCGCACCAAGGAGAGGCGCAGGAGTTAGCGTCGCAGCCGGGCGGGGAGGTGCTCACGGGAGAGGGGCCCGCAGCGGGCGGTGGTGAGGAGGCCTTGGGGGATGTGGATGCGGCGAACGAGCAGCTGCCCTTCGCTGTGCAGGAGTTCGAGGCAGCAGGGCAGGCCCGCGATGAGCAAGGGCCAACGACCCTGCCGGTCGTTCCGGAGAGCTCTTCTCTGCAGCAGGGCCCGCCTGCCGACGCCATGCATACAGAGGTCGCCGCCGCCGCTGCCTCTGCCCCCGATGCGATTGCCGCTGCGGGTGCCCCACAGCCGCCATCGCAGCCGACGCCAGCCTGCCGGGACCAGGGCGCTGGTGGCGTGTGCTCTCTGCCGCCGCTCCCGTTCACCCACCCCCTGCTGCAAGGGCCGCCCGCCGGGACCCTGTCTGACAAGCTTACCGCCGCGGCCGCCGCTGCGGCATCTGGCGCACTCAAGCTGCCCCCGCAGCTGACGCTCGCCCGTCAGGACGAGGGCGCTGGCGCACAGGGTCAGCTTGGGCCGCTGCCGCCGCAGCAGCCAGCGGCGGCGGTGGAAGCGGGCGAGGGGGCCAAAGGGGAGCAGGGGCCTAGACAGCAATCGACCATGCCCTCTCTCCTCTCCACTAGCCTGCTGCAACGGCCCCCGTGCACGCTGTCTGCAAACCGTGCTGCGGCCGCCGCTGCCGCTGCATTCCAATCGCCGTCGCAGCTAGCACAAGGCCGCGCGCTCGCCCGTAGCGGTGACAAGTTGAAAGTCAAGTCTCTTGCAGGCAGGCCCCCCGGCCCCGGCCCCGGCCCCGCCCCTGGCCCCGCCCTCGCTCCCCCGCGCGAACTTGCCTGCGCAAGTACATCCCCTTCCCAGCCCAGTGCCCCCACCGCCCTCGAAGCAGCCGCAGGCGCGCCGCCACTGGCACAGCCCGCTCCGCCTCCGTCTGCCAGCAGCAGTCTTCAGCCACGTGGCATTGCGACACGTGGCAGCACGAGGCCGGCGCGGAACGGCGCCTCCCCTGCCCCAGTCACATCGGCCGCCTCTGCTGCTGGCTCGGACGGCGCCGCTGCCGGAAGCGGTGGTGCTGCGTCAGGCTCATCTGGAGCAGTCTCACTCCACGGAGGGGCTGATGCGGATGCAGACGCCAAGCCGCCGGCCAAGCGCACGCGGTCGAGGTCTGGCGGCTCGGCCGCTGCACCGGCACCCAAGGTACCACCGGCTGCGATCCCCGGCGTCGCTCTGGTTCCGGCCGTACCGCCCACTGTTATCCCTGCCGCCGCATTGGTGCCGCAGCAAGAGGTACGCGCAAGGGCGCCAGGAGCGGCAGGGAAGGCAGCCGGCGGCGGCGTTGCGGCGGAGCAGCAGCAAGCGACAGCAGAGACGTCAGCCGCTGGTGGTGGCGGCGGCGGCCCGCGGGCCCGGGGCTTGGATAGCCTGCTGGGGGGCGGCGGCTCCGGGGCTGGGCAGGCGGCGGAGGCTGACGCAGCAATTGCGGAGGCTGGGGCAGGTGGGGGTGGGGGTGGCGCGGGCGGGGAGGGGCTGTCGGGTGGTGGCGGGAGGAGGAGGCCGCGGGTGGCATCAGCGTCGGGCTCTGCGTCGGGGCCGAGGTGGCGGCCGATCTCGCCGAGCAGCAAGAGACAGCGGGTGCAGGTGGGCGGCAGAGGTGGAGGGGGGCATGGTGTGGAGGAACACAAAAGGGGCGGCGACGGCGATGGCGGAGGCGGAAGCAGCAGCAGTAGCGACGAGGAAATGGGGGTGGCGGGCCTGGGCGCTGGGCCGCAGCAGCCGCAGCCCTCGCACATGCAGTGGCTGGATCAGCAGACGGCCGAGGCCGACCCCGCTCCCGACCCCTCACCGCAGCTGCTGCTGGCGCCGCTGCCCCCCGTGCCCCAACACACGCAGCCGGGAGCGCTGGAGCAGCAGCAGCAGGACGGAGGGAATGAGGTTGCAGCCGGTGCGCCTGCCGCGCAGCTTGCAACGGCCGCTCCGAAAGTGCCGGCGGGACCGCCGTCCGACTCCCAGTCCCCGGAGGCAACGACGGTCGCCGCCACTGTTGCAGCCCCAGCAGCACCTGCAGGAGCGCCACGTGCCCCGCAGGCCCAGGGTCCGGCCAGCCCTGCTGCTGACCCCACGGCGGACCCCACGGCCGCCCCTGCAGCTGCTGCGCAGGCGGGCCGCGGCCGGCGGCCGGCGAGGGGCAGCTCAGGCCAGGGGCGGCAAGGCCAGACGCAGCCGCAGCAGCAACAGCAGATGGGACAAGTGCAAGTGCAGGGGCAGGGGCAGCAGGCGGCGGCGGCGGCGGGGGCGGGAGCGGCCCCGGCGCCAGCGGCGGAGGCAAGGGTGATGGCGGTGGTGCCTGCCGGGCAGCGACCTCCGCCTCCGGATGCGCTGCACCCGCTGGGCCCGGACGCCGTGTACGTGCGCGGCGCGTGGTACCCGCGCTACCCACACCAGCAGCTGCTTACCATCGTGAGTCGTGGGGTGGTGCGGGTACTGGGTGTGGGTTAGGGTGGGTGTAAGGTGCCTTTGGGGTCGTCGTTCTTGTGGCGGTAACGTGCACGTGCGCACGGCGGAAGGGTCAAAGGGAGGCGAAGGTGCGGGGTCGGGGTGTGCGCGTGTGCCGCACGTGCAAAAGAGCGCAGCCTTCTTGCAACAGCGGCGATGTGTGTTGCGCGGACCAGCACTCGGTCGTACCGTATTACAGTGCTTGGGGAGCCTTAACGCAATAAAAGTCGCGTTTGCCACGATGCACGAGGCATACCTCAAGCGTGCTCCTGCGTAGGTGAGGCAAGCGCTATTTCCTGCTTCCGTGCACGCGCAGGACGGTACGCCATGGGTGCCACCCAGGGTCGACCCCAACGACGCCAACGGCGGCGGTGGCGGTGGTGGTGGCGGTGGCGGTGGCGGTGGCGGCGGCAAGCGCAAGTCCTGCGCCTCCCCTCCCCAGCCCCCCGTGCTGCTGTACCGCGGAATGCCCGTCCCAGCCGCACGCAGCAGGCGCACCATGCTGTTCGACCCGGAGACCCACGCAAAGCACCGGGATCTTCTGATTGCGGTGGCGGCGGCGGTTGCGAAGGCGCCGACAGCGGCCGATGCCAAGCGGGAGGGCGCCCCAGGGTGGGCGCTAAGCCACAGCCGCGCCTGCCACCAGTGCTGCAAGTGGGTTGCGGTCGCTGGCATGCTTGGGGGCGCTGTTGGGGACAGGTTTGGCGGTGCTAGTGACGGTGCTACCTTGTTTGCGAGCCGCAGCTGCTTCTGCACCCAGTGCATCGTGATCGGTGTGTGCGACGGGCGCGCCGGGTGTGGGGAGACGCGCTGGGATTTTTTTAGGCATTTTGCGTTACATGACAGGTTGTGTGGCCAAACGATCCCGCACACGCACCAGCGGGTTACTGTGGATGCGTGAGGTTGGGGATGTATCTTCTAGTTTTTGCTGTTGGGAATAGTTCCGCTCGTGTGCGGCCATGAGCGCACTGCGCACCTGATGGCGCGCCAGCACACTGCTTGGCCGCCCAGCGCTGCTGCCAACGCCCACCGCGTGTGCTGCGCCCTCCCCTTCCCTCCCCCATCATCAGGAACTTCCTGGCCTGCGCCTGCGAGTGGTGCGGCGCGGTCACCGTCTGCGCCCGGTGGGTGGCCAACATGGCAATTAAGTTACAGTCGATAGTTTGAAAGGCAACTGCAGCTGCGGTTACGCACCGTACTTCAAATGGGGTACGTCCGGAGAGCCAGTGCGCCATGAGGCGGGATGAGGCAACCGCACAATGACTGGTTGGTGTGTGGGACTGCTGCCATGAAAAGCTGTCCTCTAGGCTCGGATGGGGTGCCAGAGCGCGAGTACACTCAGGCAACTCTCTCCGGGTGAACATAACGGGGTAGGTTCCGCGATCTGTGAACGGCGTTTGGCTGTGTCCGCTCACAGTGTACCTGCCGTACAACCTTGTTTCCCCCACCCCACCCCGCCCCTCTCCCAGCTGCCACGGCGACGACCAGTGGGAGTACGGCTACGGCGAGTTGTGCTTCAAGTGCCCTAAGTGCCGACAGCGCTGCCCCTGCTCCAAGTGCCAGAAGCTGGGCCAGGGAAAGCACGGACTGCCGCGACTGGTGGCCAGCATGCAGCTGCGCCGGGTGAGAAATATCCATGTGCGATGCTTAATTACAAAAACAATCTGTGTATGTGTATCGCAAATGCTGCATGGTTAGGGCTGGGAAGCGCGGTACGCCGCGCCTGGTGTGCAGCAACTGCGGTACGGCGGTGATGGGAGCAGCGACGGCTCCTCCTCAGTTGCGCTGTGCGCTTGTACCTATTCCACATCGAGCTACTTACACCTACAGCACCCCTCTCCCGCCGCAGACGCTGGTTGCCTGCGCATTGCGGCACCTGGCGGCGGTGCTGGAAGCAGCGCAATCTCCTTTTTAGATGCGCCATACACATGAACATTATTGATGTCTATACTCTTAACATTGCACCTTTTCCTCATCGCAGATGCTGGCCACCTCCGCGCTGCGGCACCTCGCGGCGGTGCTGGAGGCCTACTGGTGGCCGCTGGAGGACGCGGAGCTGGCGGAGGAGGCCAAGCGCCCGCGGAAGACAGGGGAGGTCCCCCGGGCGCCAGGGGAGGTCCCCGGGTGGACAGGGGAGACCTCCTCCCAAGCGGCAACGATGTCGGCGGCGTCACCGTCAGCGGCGGCGGCTGCGGATGCGGCGGCGGCTGCCAGCGACCCCCTGGCCGCCGCTGCTGCTGCTGCTCTCGCCATGCCGCACAGCGCGTTGCGGCGCGTGAAGTACAAGGAAGCCGCGGGTCAGCGCGCGCTGTGTGACCTGTGCGCCACGTCCATCCCCTCCACGCACAGGTGGGGACAGCGGACGCGTGGATTAGCAGCAGCTGGGTGTCGTACGGTTGTTACACTGCTACGCCGCTCCGCAGAGCCGGCTCACAGCACGGAGGCCCTGTAAGGGACCTCAAGGCAAGCGAGCGGCCCCCAACATAAGGGCACGCCCCCTAGGCACACCCTCCTCGCAAGGGCGAAGAGCCACCCGAAAGACGGCACAGGCGAGGCCACACGCACACAGCAGCGCGCCGCACCAAGGGCCCAAACCTGGACGGAGCAAGAACAAAGAAAGGGACAACCACGCGGGAAAACCCTAGGCCCAGGCAAGCCGCCCGACCCCCTGCCGGGGTCAAAAGCACATTAGCGGCGCCACGCGAACAGCAAGCCCGACGGCCCCCCCAGGCAAAGAGCCCCCACCCAGCGCCCCTAACCCACGAGCCCCTGCTCCCCCAGCCCAGACCCCAGAAACGCGCCGCAGCCAGCTGCTGAGCAGCGGCGCCCACCCTGCACCCCCAACCCGGTACCCCCCCCCCCACCAGAGAGCCCAAAGCCCGAGAAGAGCACAAGCACGCACGCCCAGCAGGCCACACCCCTCCGACTCGCAGCACTCCACCAAGCAAGCAGAGAGACGGCCCAAAAACGCCGGCACAAGCCTAGGTGGCCCTCGGGGACGCTCCCCTGGGTTGCCCTAGGCAGCCTCTCACGCCCGCAAACCAACAGCTCCTGCAACGCACGCACGGGTCACACTCCAAACGAGCCCCCACCCCTTGGGGCAGGAAGACGACAGCCAAGCACCTCCACAACACGACCAGGCCGCGCAGCAGAGGCACACGAAACTGCCTCATGGTGAGCGAACAACTGCCGTCCGCTGTATGACGACCAAGGCTTGCGGCGCGTGAAGTACAAGGAAGCCGCGGGTCAGCGCGCGCTGTGTGACCTGTGCGCCACGTCCATCCCCTCCACGCACAGGTGGGGACAGCGGACGCGTGGATTAGCAGCAGCTGGGTGTGTGTACGAATGTGGTTGCGGGGTCACAGTAGCATATCTCAAGGCATTACTAGGTACAGATTCGAAGCAAGGAGCAAGTAGCAGCTGTGTGTGTGTGTTAGCATGTGGGTGGGGTGCACCTCCTTACGCTCCTGCTCCCCTGTCCCTAGGCCCTGCGAACGTTGCGCCCCCGCCCCCACACACACACACACACACACTTTTCCACCAGGCACTGTAGCAGTAGTGCGCAAGGCGGCCCTGCAGCATCCGGTGTGCATGTCCTAGCCGTCCCGCCCCCTTTCTCCTTACGCACTGCCACTGGTTAGGCAGACGCAGTGTAACGCCTGTGGCCTCATGTCCTGTTCAGGCACTGCACCGTGTGTGCCGTACCACGCACTGCCAGTGAATGCATGCCCTGTCACCCCGTCAGCCCCAATCCCCTGCCACTGCAACGTGGCGCAACGAAGACCTCTGCCTGTACTTCCTGCCACCCGCTTGCGGAACCTGCACCCGCTGCCACGCGCTCCCTACTGAAGCTGCCTCTCCCTCCCCCTGCCCCCAGGCACTGCAACGTGTGCAAAAAGGACTTTTGCCTGTTCTGCTGCCAGGAGGCGCGGGCCGCGCGGCTGCAGCAGCAGCAACAACAAAAGCTGGAGCAGGAGCAGCAGGGCACGTCCGTCCAGGGCAGGGGCAAGGGTGGGAAGGCAGGGCCACAGGCGGCCAAGCGGTACCTCGGCGAGTGCGTGAACCCACGCTGCGCGTCCCCCGACCCGCCCGTCTTGCTTCGCTACCTCAACGGCGCATTTGTCGACGTGCTGGAGGCAGTGAGGAGGGTGGGTGGCGGGCGCCGTGTGTATTAGCTTGTGTGTGTATTAGCGAACAGCTGGGGGATGGTGTTCCACGCTGCATGGCGCCTTTGTGGATGTGCTGGAGGCAGTGAGGAGGGTGGTGGCGCCGCGTGGGTTAGCTTTCAGTTGACAGTGTGCGAGGACAGCCGGGAGGGTGTGTCGCGCGCCTCATGGATGTCTGTTTGGACGTGCTGGAGGCAGTGAGGACCGTGGGTGGTGTTGTGTGTATTAGCTGAAGTTGACTGTATGGGATGGCACTGTGGCTGAACAGTCGGGGCAAGAGGCTGCCAGGAGGTGTGGCTTGTGTCGAGCGTACCGTACTGCTACGCATGATTGGTGACACCGGATTGGTGACAGTCACCAATCTGGTAGCAGGGCGTAATGTGCACAAACTGTCAGGTGCCTCCAGGGCACTGCTCCGTGCGACAACCACCATCTGACACGTCCGGGGGGTTGCTATGGGTACATGGGACGCGTTGGCTCATGAGTGCTACGCCATGGTGCATTCTGCAGCGATTTTGGGTTGCCACAGCCATCACCAATTGGTGTCACCAATTAATGTCAAAGGCTTGTTTGGCCCGTCACCAATCCGAAATCACCAATCGTGCGTGCTGATACGGTACATGGTTACCCGTGCGTGAGATGTGCCGCAGATTGCTGGAGGCCGTCCGTTGAAGGCCTCATGTTGCCCATGGTGTTGGTGTGGCTACGTCATGCAGTACCAGGTCGTATGCACTGCTCCGCACCACCTGCTGTGCACCCACATTGTACTGCAGCACCGCACCCTGGTAACACCCGGAAGCAAACACCAAACGCCCCTTCGCTCCCCCCCCCTTCAACCCTGCAGGACTTCGCTCCTCGCGCGCAACACCCGCCAGTCCCGGCCTCAGCTGGGCTCGGGCAGGGGACGACGGCGGCTGCGGCCTCCCCCGCCCCCGCCCCCGCCCTCGCCCCCGGCGTGCGCTGCGGGCGGTGGCCCCCCGGCGGCCCTGGGTCCGGCCCCTGGCGCTCCTTCTTCGACGACCCACACCGCCCCTGGTGGTGGGGCACCCCAGGGGCCCCGGTGGTCCCACCAGGGCCAGCCGCGCGTCCCACTACGCTACCCCACCACACCGGCATCCCGGGCCTCCTCCCCCCGCCCCCATCCGCCTCCCCGCCGCCCTCCCCGCCTCCGCCCGCGTCCAGGCGCCACGGCCCCCACTCACCTCGCCCAGGTCCCGCGGGCTCCCGTCGCGCGCCTCCCATCGTGCCACCTCCACCGCCCCCTCCCGCGGGCCCTGCTGCCTCATCGGTTTTCCCCGACCCCACCGCCCCCTGCTGGAACAAGCCGTGTTGGGACCCGCGGGCGGTGGCGGCGGACGCAGCGCACCTGCAGCCCTACGTGCAGGTGTGGGGGCACGGCACGGCACGGCACGGCGTCCCTTTCCATCTTGTCCTTGTGCTCAGTGGATCAGCCTCTCCTTCTTCCCTCCCTCCTTACCCTCCGTTTACCCACACACTGTCACTGTGTGGCGCTGCCGTACCGTGCAGGGCCTGGCTGCTGCGGGCGTGGAGTTGGGCCCGGGCGCGGGGGCGGGCGCGGACGAGGTGGTGCTGCCCCAGGCAGCGGCGGAGGACCCTGACCCCGTGGTGGCGGCAGGTGGGTGGTCGCCTTGTGTGGGGTGGGCGTGTATCTGGTGGGCGAGAAGGATGTGAACTAAGGCGAGATGTGGTGTGTGTGGGCTGGCCCTTTCCAGCCTGTCAGTAGTGTGTGCGGGCTTGCCACGCGCATGCCGGACACGCTGGCGAGAGCGCGCCTCCACACATGTGCGCCAAGCCACAGCCACGCATACCCGCTGACATGGGCCCTCTTGTCCTCCTCCCCCGGCTTCTCGGCCCACCCCCTCCCAGGCATCGGCCGCTACGTTCCCGGCCAGGCCGTGCCCCCCGGCCTCGTGGCGGCGTGGGGCGCCTACCTGATGCCCGCGGAGGACGTGCGGCTGGCCTCGCTGAGAGAGGGCGGGGACGGGCCGGGAGGGGGGCCCAGGTGGGTGGGAGCACACTGTTCGCGCATGATGTTCAGGGGAGGGAGGGCGGGGATGGGCTGGGGGGGGGGGGCAGGTGGGCGGGGCTGGGTGCGCGTTGTCCTCCAAGTTCCGTCCAAGACCGTTGGGACTTGTGTCATTAGCTTTGCAGGATGCAATGGCCAAATGGCCACGCATGCGTTGCCGGGGAGGGAGAGGGGGCGCCTGCCCTCCGCCCTGCGCGGGCGCATGCGTCAGACACGGAAAGCAGGCCAACGGCCAAGATGTGAAGCTTATCATCTTGTCCTACACGGCCAGCGACCGCCCCCGCGTCTCGTTCCGTTATGTTTTCGTGTACCTGGACGACCAAGTGCGCATGCTACCTCCCCGCCCCGCCTCCCCCCTCGCCTCCCCCCGCAACCCCCAGGCACATCTTCACGCCGCACACCTCCGACCTGCGCCCCAGCTCGCCTCGCTTCGTGGCCTACGCCACACTGTTCCAGCAGCGCTGGGCGGTGCGGGAGCCGGTGGTGGTGCGGGGGTGCGCGGGGACAGACGGCTGTGGAGCCCAGAGGTGAGGGGCCGGGGCCGGTGGAGGGGGCACTGGGGCCGGTGGGGGTGCGGGGTTGTGCGGGGGGCGGGGAGGGAATAGGCTAAGCCCAAAGGTGAGGTGGACGTGGGGCAGGGGCGCACTGGGGGCCCAATAGTAGTGCGGGGGAGGACGGTGATGCTGCAAGCCTGCCCGCTGCCGCCATCAGGGGATTGCGCTGCTTTGCTCTCAGCCCCAACGCGATCCCGCCAGCTGCCTCTGTCCCCGCCCATGTCCCTTGACATTTTTTCGGTCCCTGCCCCTGGCATCCCCCGCAGGCGTTCATGGCTGCCGTGAAGCGTGGTCTGCAGATGAAGGCCCGGTGAGTAGCAGTGTGAGGGGGCCTCCACACGTGTGGGCAGTGGGAGCAGCGGGTGTGCGGGGGCCTCGGTACTGGGTATGGCTGTGGACGGGTTGAGAGGGCCAATGGACGCGCTGGCCAGGTGGCTCAAGGTAGGACTCCATGCGCACTGCATGCACCCCAGCTGCGTGTGCTGTGGAGGCCGCGGTCGTCCACCGTTCCCCATGTAGATGGCCGTAGCTGTTGCACAGCGTCCCGTGTGGTTTAGGCGTCGCATGATGTGAACTCCTTCCAACCAACGAGCGTTGGTTCAACCAGCCTACCCCACCCCAACCCGGTATCCCACTCCCAGGGCCGAGCAGGAGGCCAAGAAGGGCAAGAAGGCCGCAGGGGGCGCTGCCCCTGCCCCTGCCCAGCGCCTGGTCATCCTGGACTGCGCGGATGGCTTCAGGGTGGACTCCAGCGTCACGGAGGACCAGTTTTTCCGCCTGTACACGCAGGTGTGTGTGGGGTGGGGTGGGGGTGGGGGGGAGTTACCGCAAAGCGGCAAAGCAAGTGTGTCGGCAACTGTCAGCCTGCAGAAGACGAGGTGAGCGGCGAGGGGTGAAAGAGGCGACAACGGGGCAAACGGGGAGAGGGGGGCGGGATGAAGAAAGGACGCACCGCAGGTGGGGTGGAAATAAGTTAGTGCTGCATGTGTCGCGGTGAAACGTTGGAGGGCGGTTGGGCGGGTGCCATGGTACCGCCCTGTTGCAGGGATGTGCGATGCACGCCCACTGAGATGACTGCCACGCTGTGCCCGGCCATGCTTGGCGCCTGACCCCTGCCAGCCTGCGGACTGACTGTCTGCCCCGCCACCCGAGCGACCCGCTCCCGTGCCCTACCCGCTGCCCCCGTCCTCGCCCCGCACACCTACACACGCGTCCCCCAGCACGACGCCTCCTCCTCCCAGCCCCGCATGCTGCTTACCCCACGACCACCACCACCATCACTACCCCACATTAACACACATGCCCCACTTGCCCAACTGTCCCCCGAAGCGCTACCACGCCTCCCGCCAGCCCCGCATGCTCAAGCTCACACAACACCACCACCACTACCACCCCGCGCTAATACACATGCCCCACTTGCCCAACCCTCTCCTGCCCGCAGCCCTACCACGCCTCCCGCCAGCCCCGCATGCTCAAGCTCAAGGACTACCCCCCTGCAGGGGACTTCTACCGCATCCTGCCGCAGCACTACAAGGTGCGTGGCAGGCCGCATGGCACCTTAACACACACAACCACCCAACGCTAGTACAGGTACAGCTGCCATAACGAGCCCCAGGACGCACCACTGCAAGGTCACGTGGTGAAGGACAGGGCTGCTGCTGGTTTGCACAGATCCCTGGTGTGTGGTTTGATGGCGTGACGCGGCTTATGAATGCGACTGCATGCGTGAGATGGGGTAACACGACCACGTGCCAAACGGCGCATGGCGGCTTGCGTGCTTGCAGGCCGCAGACCGCTGCTTGAAACAATGAAAGCACAACCCACCGGTGATTGCCCCTTGACATGAATTGGCCCCAACTCGAATCTCAAACCTTCGACCGACCCCAGGACTTTCTGGCGCTGCTGCCGCTGCCGTGGTTGACCCGCCACTCCTGACGACCCGTCCTAAACACACTGCTGTTGCTGCTGGAAAACCCCCTTTCGTGCGTCGCAGGACTTTTTGGCGCTGCTGCCGCTGCCGTGGCTTACCCGCCCCGACGAGGCGCCGCTCAACCTGGCCACCTGCGTGCCGCCCTTCGCCAACCCCACGGACCTGGGGCCCAAGGCGTACCTGGCGCACGGAACGCCGGAGGTAAGGGGGGGGGCATGTGTGTTAGCGATGTGTATTAGCAACAGGAGATGTGGGCCAAGGGTGACAAGGATGTGCCGCCCTTCGCCAACCCCACGGACCTGGGGCCCAAGGTGTACGTGGCGCACGGAATGCCGGAGGTAAGGGGGGACATGTGTCTTAGCGATGTGTATTAGCAACAGCGGCTGACAGGAGCTGTGGTATCTGTGGAACAGACCGCACGTACCTGGGGCCCAAGGCGTTCCTGGCGTACGAAACGCCGGGTGTAGCGATTGTCGGAAATGGGGGCAGCTGTCTTTAAGGTCGGGTTCACGCCGACCCCTCGGTCCCGTCGGGACTGTCCTGAGTTTGAAATGAACGGGAGCACCCTGACGGCACAGGTTTCTGCAAGATGGGAAAGGCGTAGTTTAAAGCCGGAGCAGCAAGGGTTGTAAGGCACTGGTCGTAGCACAAAAAAGTACCTTGGATGGCAATGTCCCCATGGGTGCCGTTCCTTGATCCGCCGGTCACCGTTCGGCCCGCCGAAAGCATGCCCCCCCCCCCGTCCCTGCCTCCCCTGCTGCCCAAACCCACCCCTGCCTCTACCCCTACCTCAGGAGTACGACGGCCCCGGGGAGCGCGACTCTGTGACCAAGCTGCACATGGACATGAGCGACGCAGCTAACGTGCTAAACCACACCCAGGTGGGGGCGGGGCACGTGTTAGCAGCACTAGCAGCTGGGGCGCGTGTGTTATCATGGGGTCAGGGGTGACCAAGCTGCACATGAGCGACGCGGCCGCCGTGCTCAACCACACACAGATGGGGGCAGGGCATGTGTCTTATCAGCAGCTGTTGGTAGTGGTGATGCATGTGCGTTACCGCCCAGGTGTGGGTCGCTGACTGGGCGAGCCTGCACACGGTAACGCGGACCAAAGGTGTGAGTTGCTGGTATCCTGCGTGCCTGGGTCCGCCCTGGTATTCCCCCTCTGACTGACCTTGCCTTATGCACTTTGCACTTTCCCTCCACCTCCACACCTTGCCCCTCCCTCGCCCGCCCTCGTGTCTCCTGTCTTTCCACCGCTTAGCGGTTCTGGCCCTGCCCCATGTTCTGGCCCTCTCTCGCTTTCCTCCCTTCCGTCAGCGCTTTCCCGGCGAGCCCCGGCCGTTGGTGCGGTGCGGCGACGCCCTTCCCGACAGGGACAGGTGGGCAGGAAGTGGGGATGTGGGGAGTGTTGGGGCGGCGGGGGGTAGGAGGGGGCGGGAGCGGCCAGGGCTGCTGCCGTGACGTGAACCCGCGGGTTGAGAGCCGGGCGGAGAGGATAGGGAGAGGGGGGCCGAAATGGCCTACCGGTTCAGGCGTGTGTTCAAGAGCGAATGCGCTGATTGAAGATGCTCTTACTGCCCTCCACCTCTCCAGGCATTGCCTTACGTGACCTCTCCCCCATTGCAGGTACGGCGGCGCTGGCGCGGTGTGGGACATCTGGGCGCCCGGGACGGACGCGGACCGACTGAGGAGGTGGGCACGGGGCGGGGTGGCTCGGGGGGTGCGCCGGCGCTGGATCGACAAACCGAGGCATATTGCTGAACAACCAACGCACGAGGCCCGTCTCATACGAGATATTGAAGCCAACACTGTTGGGGGTCGTGCACCAGGTCGCTGAGCAATTTCTGGTCGTGTGCCGCCTGTCCCTCGCCCTCGCACCCTCACTCCCCCCTTAGTGCCTGGCACTCCCCCCCCCTCCGTCGTCGTGTTGCAGACAACGTCTGTCTTCCGACCGCTTAACCCCCCCCCTCCCCTCCCCCCGACCTCCTTCCCCAGGTACCTGATGCGCCACCGCCAGGACTTCGTGCACCGGGGGCGGCGCCTGGACAACGTGGGATAGGGGGGAGGGAGGGGACGAAGCACCAGCAAGGAGGGGGCCGGGGAGGGGTGTGTGTGTGTGGGCGGGATGTGGACAGGTGTGTAAAAAGAGAGGGGGGTGGGGTGGGCAAAGCCTCGCACCGAGGCCAGCGCCTGGACCCCCTGCAGGTGGTGTGGGTGGGTGGGTGGGTGGGTGGGGGGCGGGGGGGGGACAAGAAAGCAGTAACGCGAGTAGGTGGCAATGATACTAGTAGGAAAGGCAGCTTGGACCCCCTGCAGTTGGGGGGGAAAGAGTGAGTGTGTACAAGGGCGCCAGCCGTTCGCTTTGTTAGTCATGGAGCCGTTGCAACTGAGCCCCGCTGCGTGTTAATCACGTCGGCTAATACACACCTGCTAGTACACACGTGCTTTGCACCACCCTGCACCCCCAGGTTGAGGACCCCGTGTTCGACCAGTGCTACTACGTTCCCCGCCGCCACCTGGAGGCCATGTGGGAGGAGGAGCAGGTGGGGGAGTGGGGGTGTACGTGGGGAGCAGGGGGGAAGGGGAGCAGTGGAGGGTGGGTGGGAGCGGTAGGGGATGAGGGGGGGCGAGAGGGAGGCGGGCGCATGGGCAGCGGGAGGAGGTGGCAGGGGGAGGGCGGGCATACTGCAACGCCACCTCCAGCCAAGCACGCACACCGCAGTGGCCACGCGGTCCAACATGAGAGTTAGGTAAAGACGGTGGTATGGCGAATCGGGTGTGGTGCCTGCCCCGTCCTGTTGCTCGCCACGGGTTAACCAACACCCTTGAGGGCCGCCCTCCCATTTCGAAACACTCCCCCTGCCCCCAGGTGTCCTGCTGGCACTTTGAGCGGCACGAGCACGAGTGTGTGGTACATGTCCATTAACCCACTTCCCCGCACACCCTCCTTCCCCTGCCCCCAGGTGTCCTGCTGGCACTTTGAGCGGCACGAGCACGAGTGTGTGGTACATGTCCATTAACCCACTTCCCCGCACACCCTCCTTCCCCTGCCCCCAGGTGTCCTGCTGGCACTTTCAGCGGCACGAGCACGAGTGTGTGGTACATGTCCATTAACCCACACCCGCGCACACCCTCCTTCCCCTGCCCCCCAGGTGTCCTGCTGGCACTTCGAGCAGCACGAGCACGAGTGCGTGCTCATCCCCGCGGGCTGCCCGCACCAGGTCCGGAACCTGAGGCCCTGCATCAAGGTGGGTTAACGGGGGCAGATGAGGGGAGGGGAGCGAGGAGGCGGAGACCAGCTGATGTGGACCTATTGTTGAGCTTGTGTCCCCCGAGGCGCTGGGGCAGGCGGTCGAATGGCAGACGAAGTCTGTAGATTGACAGGGTCGTGGCGAAAAAGTACATTCACCCAGCCCAACCCAACCCATCACCAGACCGGCTCGGAATCGTAGTCGATGGGGGCATAGAGGGGAGGGGGCCGAGACCACCTGATGTGGACCTGATGTGAGCCTGGTGTCCCCCGAGGCGCTGCCCGACATGGCCCTCTTAACACACTCATGCACCACCAGTACCATCGCCCCACGCTAACACATGCCTTACCGCCCGCATTCTATAACGCAGTGGACCTGGTGTCCCCCGAGGCGCTGCCCGAGTGCTTCGCCATGGCCCCCTAACACACATGCACTACAATAAGCACCAACCCACGCTAGTACACATGCCTCACCACCCCACCCAGGCCGCGGTGGACCTGGTGCCCCCCCGAAGCGCTGCCCGAGTGCTTCGCCCTGGGCCCCTAACACACATGCACCACCACAACCACTGCCCCGCGCTAATACACATGCCCCATGTCCCTCACCCCAGACCGCGGTGGACCTGGTGTCCCCCGAGGCGCTGCCCGAGTGCTTCGCCATGGCCCAGGCCCATGGCACCACAACAAACACCAACCCATGCTAATACACACGCTAATACACATGCCTCACCACCCCACACAGACCGCGGTGGACCTGGTGTCCCCCGAGGCGCTGCCCGAGTGCTTCGCCATGGCCCAGCGTCTGCGGGCCGCCCCGCACGACTGGGGGGCAGAGGGGTACAAGGCGTATGAGGACCACCACAGCGACAAGCTGCAGGTGGGCACCAGGGGCATGTGTGTATTAGCGCTAGGTGGTGAGTGTGTATTAGCGGTGGTGGGTGCATGGGGTTGCGTGGCGTATGAGGACCACCACAGCGACAAGCTGCAGGAGGCACCAGGGGCATGTGTGTATTAGCGCTAGGTGGTGAGTGTGTATTAGCGGTGGTGGGTGCATGAAGGGCCCGTGGTGAGGAAGGACCACCACCGCTCCAGTCTGAAGGGAGGCAGCACAAGCACGCATGTATCAGCAGTAGAGTGTGGACGTGCGTGCTGCCGGGTCAATGCACTTGCGGGGCGTGCACAGCGCCGAGCAGTGGGTGGCCCGGCAAGCGCGTGTGTGTTGCTGGGTTGCTGTGCAGCGTACACCCAGGTGGTGGCCGGCGGTGGGCTGCACGACGTGCACCTGGTTGTGGTTGTGTGCACACAGGGCGCATACCGTAGCCCTAACCCACGCTCCCGGCCGCTGCTCCACCCCCTTCCTCCTGTTTCCGATTCCCCTTTGCCGCTTTGCGGTTACCCCCCACCCCCCCACAAACATCACCACCAGGGCCTGATGCTAGCGCTTGGCTCAGCGGTGGACCTGTACCGCACGCTGGTGCCTGGGGCCTACGTGGCGCCCGCACGGGGGCAGGCAGGGGAGGAGGCCGAGGCGGCGCCAGGGGTAGGAGGGGGAGGCGGCAGGCGGCGCCGGCCGGCGGCGGGGGGCGCACGGCGGCGAGCGGGAGGGGGAGGGGGAGGCGGGAGCCGGGCTGCGGCGGCGGAGGAGGAGGAGGAGGAGGAGACGGGGCCGGGGGCGGCGGTGGGTGGTGCGCGCCGGGGCCGGGGGCGGCAGGCGGCACGGGCAGTGGCTGCTGCGGAGGAGGAGGAGGGGGAGGAGGAGCGTGTGAGGGGGGAGAAAGCCGCAGGGGGCCACAGGGGCAGGGGCCGGCCGAGGCGGCAGGCGGCGGTGGAGGAGGAGGAGGAGGCGGAGGCGGAGGGTGTGCGAGGGGAGCCAGCCGCAGCTGTGGTAGCGGGTGGGGCCCGCAGGGGCAGGGGCCGGCCGAGGCGGGATGCGGCGGTGGCGGCTGCGGCAGCTGCAGCGGGGGCGGACAGTGGGGATGGGGAGGAGGAAGGGGTGGAGGGGGATGCGGATGAGCAGGTGCATGTCGCGCAGAGTGGCAGGGGCAGGGGCAGCCGGAGCAGGGGCAGGGGCCGGGGTAGGGGTGTGGCCAGGGTGGGAGGGCGGCTCGAGGCCGGGGCAGGGGGCGGGGAAGTGTCGAGCGATGAGGGTGAAGAGGAGGAGGAGGAGGAAGCGGAGGCATCCAGCGGGGAGGGGAGCAGCAGTGAGGGTTCAGCATCTGCCGAAGAGGAGGAGGAGGAGGAGGGGGAGGGGGAAGAGGAGGAGGAGGAGGAGGAGGAAGAGGAGGAGGAGGAGGAAGAGGAGGAGGAGGAGGAGGAGGAGGAGGCAGCAAAGGCCACAAGGGGCCAGGGTTTCCTGCCGAAGCGGTCGCGGACTGAGAGCCGTGGGGGTGGGGCGAGTGCCGGTGGGGGGAGCACCCTTGGCGGGGCGGAGGCGGGTGAGGGGCGGCGGGTTTCGCAGAGGGAGAGGCGCCGGCGCGTCATCTTCGATGGCAGCGACTAGGGAGGGGGGGGGGAAGAGGGGGGGAGAGGGCTGACACCTGAGCTGTGGCACCTGAGCTGTGGCATGAGGGCCGGCATGCCGGGGGTCGAGGGGTAAGGGGGCAACAGGGCGGCGCTGAGCATTTGCATGTGGCATCAACGGCGTCGTGTGGGCCATTACTGTATGGGTCCCAGCCCCTGCACCACACCAAATTACTAATACCGCCGTTATCGTCAGGGTCGGGGGGTTATGGTGCTGGCAATGGCGCTGAAATTGTGAAATGTACGTTTGCCTTCATTTAAGAGAGAGGCTGTACTAGGAGGTGGCACGTGGCACAGCCGTGCGATCTGCAGGGCGAACGCGCGGCGGGCTGAGCGCTAGGGCTTGGCTGCCTGCTATGCACGAATCCAGTTGCTGGTATTGGGTGTTCCGTTGCACGGCCAAGGTACCAACGAGTGCGGCTGTCGGGTTCATGTGTGACTTATTACGAAGTGTGCCCACCATGGCACGGAGCGATTACGGTATATATGGCGGTAGGGTGGCGGTCCTTCCAGCATCGATGTGAATTGATGGTCGTAGCTTGCGGTCAGGTGTCATGGGTCGGTCTGACGCAATCATCATGTGATACTTGAAGCCCTAGATGTACAGGAAGATTGTAGCGTCGTTTCGTCAACAGGGGAGCTCTCCTGTGTGTCAACGTTTGTGTGTGTTGTACGTGCACCAGACAGGCGGCGTCCTGTACTATCAGCCCCAGTGGGAATTACCCATACGGTATGGGCTGGGCCGGGCTAAAGCATGTCACGTGTGTCAACGACGCAGCCAAATCCCGCCGGTGTCAGCACACCGACAGCTACCCAGGCTGCAGTGATCACTTTCAGCGCCACGCACTGCACTGCGCCCCATCACACCAGAGGGTAGCAGTGCCGGTCAATCCGGGCCCCGGGCTGCCAATCGCTGGGCATGCAATCTCCAATCTAGTTAGCCCCAAGGTCGGATAGGATTACAGCTGCCCCCCTAGGGCTGCCCCCACCCCATATACCCGCCCCATGGGCCGTCAGCCCCGTATTCGCTAACTGAGATGACTTCTTTCATGAGCAGCCACGTGTGCAGCCCAGCTGTGGTTAGTGGAAGCGAGGTGTCCGAATTCGCGTCGTCTGCACAACGCGACGCAGCATAACTTGCGTGTCGCGGTATTCTTTGTATCATAAGAAAGCGAAGTGATTACGCAAGCCTACGTCCAGCACGCGCCGGTGTTTGAACCAGTCGGAGTGCCTCGCGGAAGTCTAGTGACGCGAACCATCCATATGTGCATGCGAGATATTGCAAGTGCCGCCAGCATCGATAGCCGTTCGCGACCTGCCAAACCATCATGTGAGCCCAAACACCCCGAAGAACTACACTGAACATTGCCAGTATGTTCTGCATAAAACGCCTGTCCATAACCATGATACTGGCGTGGGCTCGCTTCAAGTTTTGTGGCCTGATAGGAACAGGGCACCGAGTGATCCATTGGTGCACAGCACCAAACACTTCCTGCCAGAAGGCTAACTGTCCAGCAGGCCTACTGTTAATGTCAACAGTGCTTGCCCCTTGGCAAGCGGCAGGGAAAACGACGTTCATTTCGTTCATGTTATGCACGAGCAACTGAGGATAGCATACCAGGCAGAAACTATTAACATTGTGTTCTGGTTTATTTATGGCCTCATACCATACCAAATACTGAAAGGCAGAGACGCGAGTCAAGCCTTCAACTGTCAGCTGTCGGTACAGCAAACACGCCGTAACATGTAGCTTAACCATCCCCCACTTAGCCACACCCCTGGCTGCTGCGTAGGAGTGCGGCGTGATCAGGGTATGGGTTTAATCTTAATCCGTAGGAAGCGGGTTCCAATCTTAATCTGCGTGCCCAGCCTTCCCCCCATTCCAACCTATTGTCACCCTCTGATCACACGTTGCTGCCACATGGCCTGCCAACCCATACGCACACGGCGCAGCGCTGTTGCTGCCGGGCCCAACCCAGCATGATCCCGCATCCGCAAGCGTCGGTTCCATAGCAGCCAAATCAAACATGCACCCAGCAGCACAGAACGCCAGCATGCCAGTACGTGCCCATGGGCCCGCAGCCGGCGCCATTGGGTCCGTAAGGCTCCGACCAAGCCCATCGGACGCCTGGCAGCTGTCTCGGACTGCCTGCCTACCTTCGGATGCCGCAGTGCTTACTGCAATCCGGCCTTACTTTCCATGCCTAGGTACCAGCAGCAAGGGCCCGCTGCCACCGCACCTGCCTTCGAACTTTCAGCTTGCACAGGCGCCTCCCATGAGCACCGTTCACTTCTGCCAACGCACCACGCTCGTACATACCTCCAGCGGCCTCCAACGCAAACCCTTTCCCGTCTCCAGTCTTCCCGCAATACGACATCCCAGCCAAACAGCCCCCGCCTATGCAACCCCAATGCTCTCACCCCACCCCACCAACCCCACCCCACCCCACCCCACCCCATCCCTTCCCGCCCCCTACGCCTCTGGAAAGGGCACCACGTTGAGCCCGCGGCACCACTCCACGAAGCTGCCCCCCCAGGCCGCCGCCGCCTGCCGCTGCAGCGCCGCCGGGGCCAGCGCCGCCGCCAGCGCCGCGCCGCGCGCCGCCGCCCCCTGCTGCTGCTGCTGCCCCCTGCCCGCCCCCTCCCTCAGCTGCTTGGCCAGCTGTCCTGCCACGTCGGGACCCAGCTGCTGCAGCTGGGGGTGCTGCAGGCACTGCGCCGAGTAGCTGCAAATGGTTGGGGGGAAAGAGGGACAGGAAAGGGGGGCGAGGACTTTATGATGAAGGTGTACAGGGCTGCAAGAGTCCGGGCAGAAACACATTTCGAGTGACTAGCGCGGCGCCTTGTGGGCAAAGGAGTCCACCTCATACAGCCATGGGGGCCTGCCCTACCCAGCTTTACGAGTGGACATGCGCGACAAGCAGGCATGTAGACATAAAAGCCCGATGCCTGACCCAGCTTGCCTCCGTTCCGTTCGGCAACCAGCGTGCTCTTTTTGCGCAGGCACCAGCGTTTCCGTGCGTCCCTGATGCCCCGCACGGTGTCCTCACGCTTTCCGCGCACCCTCCCGTCACCCACCTGTCCCGCTCGACGGGTATGAGCCGTGCCGCCAGCGCGCCGCGCCCCTCCTGCGCGCCCTCCGCCGCGGCCACCACAGGCAGCGCCACGCGCACGCCGCCCAGCGCACCGCCCGCAGCCGCGCCGCAACCCAGCAGGTCCACCGGGGCGCTCGAGCCTCCATCCCCGCCACCCCCCAGCGGCAGCCCCGCCCCCGCCCCCGACCCCGGCGGGCAGCCCGCCACCTGCATCGCCGCCTCCCGCAGCGCCGCGGGCACGCCCCCCACCAGCCCGCCCGCGCCTCCTCCCCCGCCCTGTTTCCCCCCCTGCCTCTCCTCGCTGTCGCTGACCAGCACGCAACCCCCACAGTCCAGCAGCAGCGGCACGCTGCGCGCCATCAGCGCGGCCAGGCTCACGCAGGGCAGCACCGCCAGCGGGGCGGGCGCTGTGCCACCACCCCCTCCACCACCCCCAGCCCCTGCCGCCCCCGGGTGGGACGGCAGCAGCGCGTATAGCTTGGGCGCCATGGCTCTGTACGCGTCTCCCCACGCGCCCCACAGCAGGCCGTTGAGCGCCACCAGCCGAGCGTCACAGTCCCACAGGCCGGGGCCGGGGGCATGCGAGGAGGGGCCGTGGGCGGGGGGGCTGGGGCCGAGTGCGGGGGCTGCGGGCGGCAGCGGCGGGCCCAGCAGTGGCCCCCGTGCCGTGTGGTACAGCGCGTAGGCCAGGGGCATCAGCTCGGGGGGCCATTGGGCGGCCTTGCGGGAGCCCAGGCCCAGCAGCGTGCGGCCGGCCTGTTGAGAGGGGAGGGGAGGGGACAGGGGGGAGGGTTAGGCGGTAGGACGACAGACAGAGTCTGCAGGTTGACGAGGTCCATGAAGATGTGTTCAAGTCACAGGATGAGTCCAACCCATTACTGGACCGCCTGGGATGAGTAGTCGGGGTTTACCGCGGGGACAGGGGGGAGGCAAAGTTTTGTTTTAGCCAAATTATAGGTAGCCAAAAAAACAGGTTTCAAAAGGCTTTATGATCCTAATAACCCTGGAAAAATGCAGCAAGGGCAGGCAGCCGGGAGCGTTGCGGGACAAGCCAGGGGCGGACCAGCAGCCCGCGACCGCACGGCCTGCCACACAGCCGTCACACTGGAGCTTTACAAAGCTGCGGGAGGTTCCACTCCCCGCCTGCCTGCACCATTTGTGTCCGCCACCACTCACCGCCACCTCCTTGCCGCACCGCGCCGCCACCAGCCCCAGCGTGGCCCCCAGCGCCAGCCGGGCCTCCTCCAGACGCCGCCAGTCCCTGCAGAGGGGGAGGGAGGGAGGGCGGCCGGCGCAGCATGGGGCCTGTGAGCCTGGGGGCTGGGGCATGCTGCCCAACATGCCCTGGATGCGATAGCACAGCCCCATTTGTGCACTGCCCGCGAAGCGGCGTGCCCTACACCAGCCCTTTGACTTGCTGCAGCAGTACACACATCGCCAACGAGCAACTGCATCCCGCGCCCCGATCTCCTCGGCCTCCCGGGCCCACCTCCACGCGCCCGCCTTCTTGGCCTCCGCCGCCGCCCGCTTGCCCACCAGCGCCGCCGCCGCCGCCGGGTTGACTGCCGCCAGGAAGGGCGGCAGCGCAGCCACCACGCCCAGCCGCCGCGACGCAACGCGCAGCACGCGGCGGCGGGACACGGGGTCGTAGTAGTGGAGCGCAACCTGCGGGGTGGTGGGGGTGGGAAGGCGGAGGGGTGTGCTGTTGGGCAACAGGCGGCGGGACACGGGGTCGTAGTAGTGGAGCGCAACCTGGATGGGGGTTTTGGGGGGATGGCGGAATGGGGGAGGGGCGGGGGCGTTCAAATGATGAATAAACGCGGGGCCTCCCTCTCCCCTGCTGAAACTGGCTCGAGCCTCTGAGCAGCAGCAGCAGCAGCACGTGTTCGGCATACATTCCTTAACAACAGACGTCTGGTGCCACGCAAACCGGGAGCGGATGGCGAAGGGGGGGAGGCGCGCATGCGCTGCGACGGGTGCAGCTACCGTCCTCTGCGTGCCCGGCGGGAAGTGCTGCTGCAGGCCCCCAAAGCATGCACCCGCCCCTGCCGCATCCTGCCCCCCCCCCTTTGCCCCCACACACCTGCACCACCACGCCCGACCCCTCCCCGGCCGCCAGGTCCCGAGTCAGTTCCAGCCGCAGCGCCGCGCCGCGCCCCACCTCCACCGCCGCCAGCCCCACGGCAGAGGACGACAGCCGCCACGCGGGGCCTGGGGGGCGGGGGGAAAGGACAGGAAAGGGGCGGGAGGGGGAAGTAAGATGAGAAAACGGCGAGGCACATTCCAATTCGGTTCAGTGCAAGCGGCAAGGACCCATAGCACCGTCAGCCACCACGTGGGGCCTGGGAGGAAGGACAGGGAGAACGAGGCCAGCAATGCATTGCAGCCAGAACAAGGGATAAAAAGGAAAATGAAGGTCAGGCGGCGGTTGTGGAGGCAGACGGGGGAGAGCTGCCCGCGAAACTGTGATGGCGTACGTGGGCAAGGTGCGGCAATTTGCGTTTGGCACAAGCGCCTGGGGTCTTCATCACAACTTGTTCCCGCTTTGTCCCGTAACCCCCCCGCCCCGACGGACACGCCTATCAACCGTCGTGTTCCCCACCCACCCACCCACCCAACCCCGCCCCGCCCCCCCACCTGACACGCCGCTGGCCTTGTACGCCAGGTGTGCGGATGCCGGCACGGAGGCGCCGGGCGCAGCGCCGTTGGCGGCAGGCGAGTGGGCGTCGGAGGGATCCTGCGGGCATGCAGGGGCGGCCGGTCATGGGGGGGGGCATCTCCCATGCACCACACACTTCCGACATCAAGGGTGGGCGCGGGTCATGACCAGTTGTGGCCAGAACGCAGAAGCGTAACCGTGTGTGGTTCGTAACCCCACCTGCTCCGCCTCGATGGGCCCCAGCCACTGCACCAGCCGCAGCCCCTCGGAGCAGTAGCAGTCCAGCCGCCCCTCCAGACCGAACCTGAGGATGGGGAGGAGAAGGGCAGCAGGGGCGGGCGGGTCGCGTTCCCGTGCGGCATGAATGGCGCCGTCGGCAAAAGGAGCAGCAGTGATCAAGGTTTGCGAGCCTGTACGAAGGGCTAGGCCGGGCACCGTGGGCAGATACCCTGCAGGTGTAGGTGACTGCACGCACCAGTTCACTGTACGCACCACTTCACACACGCCGTGCATCACCACATTCCAGCAACGCAGCACCGGCAGCAGCGGCCTCCACCACGGACCTGCCACCTGGCACCTGCTTGCTCCGCCTTGCCACACACTGCCTCCTGTGTCCATGTACCCACAACAGGCTCTCTTGGCCTGCCTGCCGCACCGCATGCGATAGACACCCCCTTGCCGCCCATCCTCCCACCTGCGCCCCAGCGCCACCCCCAACTGCGCCGCCAGCAGCGGCCCGCTGAAGAAGCCCACGTCCTCCGCCCCGGCGCCGCCGCCGCCGCCATCCCCGCCCCCTGCGGCGCCGCCCTCCGCCCCCGCTGCTGCCCCCGCTGGCTCCCCTCCTGCAGTCCCTGCCGCTACCGCTGCCGGCTCCCCCCAGGGCACGACGGCGTGCAGCTGCTGCTGCGGCATGAGGGCACCCCCGCTGCCGTGGCACAGCGCCGTCAGCAGCGGCGCGTTGAAGCCCGTGCTGGGGCCTGGCAGGGGGGGCAATAACATAACGGGGCTCAGGAGGCTTAAGGAGGCTTAAAGGAGGCTATGGGGGCTTGGGCTGTGCTGAGGTCACGAGGAAGCCCGTGCTGGGGCCTGGAGGGGGGGATAGAATACAAGGGGGCTTGGGAGGCTAAAGGAGGCTTAAGCTGTGCTGCGCAGTCACGAGACAGCCTGTGCTGGGAGTAACCGCAAAGCGGGGGAACAAAGTACTAACGCGCGAGTTGGTGGTAACGGGAGGTATAGGAAACGCATTACGGTTCGGGAGAAGTCGACCCACTGCACTTGCGGTCCGCCTTCTGCTCCAGCTCCCACAGCATGCGCCGGCAAGCTGGCCGGCGCGTAAGCTCCCCGTAGCGTCGCAACAGCGCCATAGTATAGAAATGGCTGATTGTTGTAGTAGTGTAGGCAGGGCCAGTGGCCGTAGGCTGGGCTGAGTGAGATGCGAGTGCGTGCCCTAAGTTCCCGGCCCCGGCTCCCAACCCAGACGCGTAGACAGCACAGGAACGACCCAACGCAACCCATACTCACCTAACCAGAGCATCGCGGCAGAGTAGGGTGGAGGGAACACAAGGGCAAGAGGGGATTGTCAGTGAACGGCAGCACCAATGGAAAGGGTGGCGTGTGATGCAAATGCAACTAGAAATGCAGTAAAGAAGATGGAGAGAAAGTCAGGAAGAGGGCTGTGTAGCCGCGGATGGCTGAAAAGCGGACGGGACACAGGCGAAGTACGGCAAGGGGGGTGCAGGGCAAGGCGAACGCGGGGTTGGGGCCTAAGAGGCTCACAACCAACCCCGCGTGCCGCAGGGGCAAGCACGCAGCCTGCGGGTGCATGCACGGGGACAGGCAAGGGAAGGACAAGGAACCCTGCTCCACAGCAGTAGTGGCTAGAGCAGGTGTTGTAGGGTCCACCACGGTCCCGGCGTCCTTGAGGTGGTCCCGGCGTCCTTGAGGAAGTGAAGGGGCGCTCTTGGTGCCGGGTAGCCGTAGTCGTGAGGTCCAGGCGACGCCACGCTACTGCCCACACCCACACGCACCCGCACACCGACCCCACCCCTGCGACCCGACCCAACCCGGCAATTCCGCTGGCTGCTGGCTGTCGCTGCGTGCTGCTGCTGCTTCTGATACTGATGCGGCAGAGTCGGCTGCACCTACAAATCCTATGGAAGAGCTCACGAAAGCGCGCAGCCGAGTAAGTGGTAGGAGGCGCGTCCTAGTCGGTAGCGGTAAGGCGGAAGTGAGGCGGCGGTTTGTAGGGTAAGTAGTGTAAGAAAACACACAGAACGGGAGCAAGTAGTCCTGGAAAGTCCTTGTGACCGCGGATTAACGGCATCCGGCCGCGCCGAGCGAGAGCCCGGCTGGGGGTATGTGGACAGGAGGGTTACACTGTGGTGTGCGGTTACAAGGAAGCACGTGCTGGGGCCTGGCAGGGGGTTGGTATGGGAAGGAGGGTGTAAACTGTGCTGTGCGGACACGAGAAGCAAGTGCTGGGCCCCGGCCAGGGGCAGGAGACACGGTTAAAGAAGAGGGGGAGAATACGAGGGGGCTTAGGAGGCTAAAGGAGGCTTGAGCTGTGCTGTGCGGACACGAGAAAGCACGTGCTGGGCCCCGGCTAGGGGCAGGAGACATGCGGTGAAAGAAGCTACCGCGATGTAGCCCCCAGGAAGGAGCTTGGCAGCACGCGATACTGGTACGTGGTACCCCACGTGACGGGGAAAGGCTGCCATTGCGTAGCAGGTGACGGCCTGCATCCCAATGTCACCTCCCTCCCACCATACCTGCGCCCTGTTCCTGCCCGAGGCTCCAACCCAGCGCCCTCACTGCCCCCCGCCCCCACCCCGCCCCGCCCCGCCCCTCCTCCGCCTGCCCCTGACCCCCACCTCCCTGTACCCACCCATGATCACGTCCACCGCCACCCCCACGCGGCCCGCCATAGCCCCCAGCGCCGCCCCCACGTCCAGCGCCCCGGCGACCAGCCGGCACTCGGGGGCGCGGCCGCGCTCGGGGATGGCCTGGTGGGCAGGGAGGGAGGGAGGGGACAGAGACAGACAAGGATCGCGTCACCGCGCGTTGGAAAGGAAGGGAAGGCACTCGGTCGCTCGGTCGCGCTCGGGTGTAGCCTAAGGCAGGAGGGGAGGGAGGGGAACAAGGCGGAACAGGGATGCGTAGGAAGGGAAGGCACAGGAGCAGAGGAATGGCACCGGCAGGGTGGCGGGGAGCCGCAGGTCGTGGCCCTGGGCAGCAGCGTGGATGCCTGCATTCCACCAACCCCCCCCCCCCTCACCGCGTCCAGCAGCTCCAGCGGCAGCGCGATGCTAGTACGACACGCACGCAGCGCGTCTGAGAAAGCGGGCCCGGCTCCTCCTGGCCCCACAGCCCCACCGCACCCCTTCCCCTCCTCACCGCGTCCAGCAGCTCCAGCGGCAGCGCCCCCGGCCCGCGCGTGGGCGGCCCCCCCCCGCCACCACCAGCAGCCGCGAGCTGTGCAGCTGGCCCGGCCGGGGGGCGCCCATGTCCAGGTGCGCGTGGCCCGCCACCAGCCGCAGCCCACACTCCACGGCGGACAGCAGGCACCTGCATGGCGTGGGGCCGTGGGGGCGTGTGCAAACCGGTATTGCACGCTGCACGCTTGCCGCCCTAACAGGCCTGGCAAGGGCTGGTGTGTTCATTGCTAACGTTGCAAGCCAGGGCACACGCCTACGGCCAGCTCGGCTCAGGGATCGTGCCCTAGGAGCGAGAGTGTGGGACAGCAACACCTAGGTACGGTAGGCGCAAGGCTCCTACTTCTCTGAGGTCGAGCGGGCCCCTGTCCCGCCGAACCTGGCCCTGGCCCTCCGCGGCGGGAGCGCTTCGCCATGGCCCCCTAGCACGCCTGCACCCCCGCGCTAATACACATGCCTCGCACCTGGCCCTGGCCCTCTGCGGCACGTCCGCCTGCACCGTCCTCAGCGCCCCAAGCGCCCGTCGCAGCGCCCCGCCCTCCCCGCAGCACGTGGCAACGTCACACACCAGCAGCCCAGGCCCGGAGCCGCCGCCAGAGGCATCGGACGAGGCGGAGGGCCCCGCGGCGGCCGCCATGGCGGCGGCGGCGGCCGCAGCGGCAGCGGCGTCGCCCACCCCGGCGGCGGTGGCGCGGGCGCGGGCGGCGGTAGCGGCGCAGTGGCTTAGCAGCAGCTGCTGGATGGTGGCCTAAGGGGACGGAATGGATCGGGTTGCGTTGGTCCTTAGTCCAAGGAAATGGGCTGACGGGCGGGGGTGTACCACTCCTGCCCACGTTCATGTTGGCCCCCTGTCTATCCGACCACCTGCCTCGCCCCGCATCCCGGCTCCTCCACCCCCCCGGCTTCCTGCGCAGTGCACCCCCCGCCTGGTCCGGAGCGCTGCCGCCCGTCCCCGACACCACGTGCGCCCCGCTGTGCACCCGCCTCGCACCACTGCACCAACCCCCGCCATAGGCCCGAGCCCGACCGCAACAGGCGCATTGCTAAATCAACGTCCCCCCTGCCTTCCTGCGCACGTTCGCCCCTCACCTGGTCCGGCCCGCTGCCTCCCGCCCCCGACACCACACCTTCCCCTGCTGCCTCCCTGCACACACGCCCCGACCCCCCCACCCCACACACCACCCTCACACACACCTGGTCCGGCGCGCTGCCCCCCGCCCCCGACACCACGTGCGCCGCCCTGCGGCCCTGCTGTCCCGGCCCCAGGTCGTGCAGCGCCACGCAGCCGTCAAAGGTGACCAGCGACAGCAGCGTGGAGGGCGGCAGGCGGGGCAGCAGCGCCAGCAGCGACTGGCGGACGGCCTGCGGGGAGCAACAGCGGCCAACAGGGCGGCAGTCAGGGCAGGGCAGGAAAGTGAGGGCGGCACGTGCGGATAACGTGTACTACTTGCCGCACGACCTGAAGTGACGGACGGCACTAGGCACTTCAACCGCCCGGCTTCGTCGCTAGCAGCAAGCAAGGTTTGGATTGGGCGGAGCTGCAGGCACGCTGCCCGCCGTGCACGGCAGCCCTGCGGGAGCCCCCACCGCCGCAGCCCCAACCTGCAGCTCCTGCTGCGTGCGGGAGCAGAGGGGCCTGCACGACGGGCGCCCCTCCCCTCCCACAGCCCCACCTGCAGGTCCTGCTGCCCCAGCGTGGTGTCCACGCACAGCACCAGGTGGCTCTGCGGCGGCGTGGGGCGGTACGAGTCCAGCACGGGAGCCACGTACTCCACAGCCTCGTGAAGCAGCTCGGGGTAGGACTGCGCGAAAGGGGCAAGTGGGGAAGAGGACAATATACGCGAGGTGGAGGTAGTAGTAAGGGGGAGCGGGGCGCGAACCAGAGGGGCGCAGACATGGCACTTGGATGATCAGTAGCATGCAGGAAGGCGGGAAAATGCGGGGGATTAAGACTGCAAGCGATGATATTGCAATCGATCACCTGCACCGGCCTTCCACGGCCCCTCCTTTAATTGCCCCTACACCCACCGCCAGCTCCATGCTCTGCAGCTCGTCCTTGGCGATGTTGACGCCGCCGCACAGCACGCACTTCCACACGTACTTGGACAGGTTGGTCTGGGGATCATGGACATCGTCGGGACATGTGGTGATAACACCAGGCGGCGCAGCGAACCCCCGTTGCCACACCACAACCAGTGCGTGGTCACTTGGTGTCATTTCCCGTGCGTCCTCTGGCCAGCCCCGATCCCGGTGGCAACCCCAGGGCACCCCGATTGCCCGCCACCTGCCTTGCAGTAGGGGTTGAGGAAGCCTGAGCAGCTGGAGCAGCGGACGGGGGCCCGCGGGATCTGCGGCAGCCGCAGCGCAGTGCTGGGCTGCAGGTCCAAGTGTGCCCCGATGAGCACCCCGCAGGTGTTCGCGAAGGCCCGCTGGTTGACAACCTGTGAGCACATGGCACCATGACATAGAAGGTAAGTGTTTGCAAGCGCTCGCGAGCAAGGGCCCAAGGCCACACGAGGCTATACACTGTGGCACGTTGTAACAGCATGCCGCACGAAAAGCACGGCCATATGAAGCGCAAGTATCAATTGCGACGGGTCATGTCTTGAAATCTGATTGCGCAATGTATTTGGTGGTCTATGCCCTCGTTCTGCGTGCGCATGCGGTCGGGCAGTAGTGCCGATCGAGTGCAAAAGGGCACAGCATGCGCGACAGATGTAGCTCCTGCGAGGACTAGGTCATTATGTCGGACTTACACAGCTCGAAACCAGGGTGAGGACATGGTCTGCAGGAGCAACTGCCACCGGAGCTGGCTGTGCCGCTTGAGCGTTTCCGCCAGCAGCTCCTGCTGGCCCCGATGCACTACCACTTGCTTGACTTGACTGCAACTGCTGCGTAACTGCAGACTCGTTGCCCGGCTGCACTGCCACAGGCCCAGCGTTGACGGGATATGTTGCTTGGGCTTCGCCCATCTTTCGCTTCTACGGCTGTCTTATATGAGGTGCGTTACTTCAACAGTAAGGAATACGCATAGTCAACAGCAGCTGCTGCCCAGTTCAGACGGGTGTTGCGATTGAGCTGACCGGTTTGCAGGAAGCTCGTTATCGGTAAGGGCAACTAATACATAACGCACTTCATACTAGCGATACGCAGTCAACGAAAATCAGCAAGTCTTGCCCGCCGTAGTGGTAGTGTGGCGTACACAGGGGAGCTCCCCTGGTGGCGTACCGTGGCGTACCGGCTACCATGTTGCGCAGGTGCTCACACACATGGCTGCTGGGATTGCAAAGGGCCAGCAAAGGCATGCCCAAGGGTTTCAACACCACGTGACTCAGCGAGTACCGTGTGGGAGCAGGTGCGGAGTGTCGGTAGCGGTGAGCACGAAAGCTGCCACGAAGGTGGTGATATAAGTTTGCATATAAACTGGGGCGTGGAGAGCACACGGCCAAACTGTGTGTGGGCGGTGGGGTGCCACGCCCATTCACCGACTGCTGGCTGAGTGCGCACCCTGCAAGCGTGAGTACGCACGGTTCCTGCGCATGCCAGGGGGCACCGACACAGGCAGCCTTCTTGATCAGCTACCGGTAAGCCAGCGGCAGAGAATCAGCAACATTCGTCACAGCCACCGCCTGCTGCTCACAGCTCGCCTTGCCTCAACCACACCTTGCCTCCTGAACCTGCCTGAACATCAGCCGCCTGCTGCCTTCATCACGCAACACATCCGCTACACACCGGTTTCATGCCCTGTTTCATGCACGGCACCAGGCCAACGAACACGACTCCTGACAGGCCTTGACATGTGTGGCTGGCAGCCAGGATACGGTAGGTCCCATGACAGCAGCCCGCAGGCGTTGCAGATCATAGACCTGTTGCAGACCTTGCGCCCCTCACGTGTCAGGGGCCGGGGAGCTCCCCTGGTCAGGGGACATCTACATGAGTCATTAGGTGAGGCCCCATGACAGCTTTCAACTGGGCCCTAACACGTAGGCGCATCCGAAAGCCTCTTATTACGGTTTCAACGCATACACGCTGTACTTGCTTGGCTTTCAGGGGCTCCTTTCTGACAGCAGACTGTAGAGATCCCGCGACCACTAAACTACTGCGACAAAACTTTGTGTCCTCAGCAGCACGATGCAGATTACTATAACTACACCAGACGGAGAACATGTCTTTCCTGTGGAGGTACGCGGCTTTTGCTGTCGCTGGAGCCATGCGCGGTGGGAGCATGGAGCATTCACTCAAGCGCGCCCAATGACCTGTATGAATCACAGATCGATGGAAGCACATCATTTGCGGATGTGAAGGCTATTTGTGAGGCCGAGACGGGGCTCCCGTCGACCTCGTTTGTGCTGCTCCACAACGGAAGGCCGTTGCAAGACAGGTGCGGCCTTTTGGCACGTTGGCAGAGGGGAGCTGCGGAGCGGGCTCCGTGAGGACTTGGCGCACCACAAGGAACGAGCTCCTATTTGTAACCCGAGCTGTATACGCAGGCACAGCGGCCCTGGCTTTCGAAGCTAGTGCCGTCCACCGTGCCCACCTTGCGCACCCTTCACACAGCATGCTCCCCATCACCCTGCCCCACTCCTGAACCCTTACGCCTTGATCACCCCTTCCGCTCCTCCGACCTCCAACCCTGTGATCTGAGTAGCCTATGTCGCCGTGGCTTGCATGCGTACGCCCTCCCAACCCAAACCGTGCTTTCCTGTTGCCATTTCCCTCGCAGCCAAACCCCATCGTCCGCGGGCGTGCAACCAGGCGACATGATCCTTCTTGTGCAGCCGCAGCAGCAGCGGCAGGGGGCGGGCGGTGGCGGGGCCCGGGCGGGCGGCCAGGGCCCGGGCCAGGGGCAGGGGCAGCAGGGCGCGGCGGTGATGGCACGGCGGCCGGATGGGACGCTGGTCAACCCGGCGGCTGCAATTCAGGCAATGAAGGTGCGTTACGAATATGGTATTCCTGTGTGAATGCGTAGCGGGGTTGGATGAAGGGCTAGTTGGCTTGAGTGCAGCGGCCGAACGGCACGCTGGTGGCGGCGCTGATGATGGGGACTGGGGGAGGGCGGGGGCCGAGGCGGGCGAGGTGATGTGGTTGACGGACGGCTGCAATGGCCCTGGGTGGTACGGTACGGTGCCGTGCTGCGGCCGTACGGCAGCCTGCTGCGTCGTGCGGCCGGCATCCAGGCCATGCCGCAGGATGGGAGGTGGGGTGGGGTGGGGTCGGGTGGTAAGATTGGTAGTGGGTGTGCTGGGTGTAGCAGGGCGCAAGTATATTGCAAGTCGGTCGGTCGAGGGCCCCATACGTGGCTCAGCCGGTCCAGTACTGTGCTGTCCTGTTCAGCGACTGTGGGTAGCTTGGCAGCCCAGCGGCCGCAGCAGCCCCTCCCCTTGGCCTGAGTGCTGCCGCCCCTGGCATGGCGGCCAGCCGGGACGCTGGTCGATTTGACAGCAGCCGCACATGGGGCCGTTCATGCAGCAACATGCAACGAGGGGCATAGCTGTTTGAATGTCCGGGGCAGCGAGGGGAGGGGGGAAGAGGCCAATGCAGGAATGGGAAAGGCTTGCCGGGCCCGTGTGCTCTCCGGGTGAGCGGGTGGGAGGGTGAGGCGCGGTGGGGTGGCAGCACGGCAGCTGCGGCGTGACTTGGCCGGCCGCAGGGGCTCCGGGAATCCTTTGGCGCTGCACGCGGTGCATGGAGTGAACGTCATGGCTGTGCCGTACACCGCCGGCATGAGAACGCGTGTTGGCTTTCAACAGTGCGGGCTGCTGCTAATACACATGCTCCACCCTCTTTTCCCACACCAGGCCGACCGCACGCTGATGGACCAGCTCAAGCACGGCAACCCCCGCATGCACGAGGCCATCCTAGCAGATGACGTGGCGGCCCTGCAGGCGGAGCTGGCGCGAACGCACAGGTACGTGTTGGAGCTGGTGTATAAGGCGTATTTGCGTGTTGTATCATACATGTACTTGAATACTCAATGTGACAACAAGCTGGGCGGCGCTACCGAATGGGGTGTGCAAGGGATCCTGGCGGACGTTGTGGCTGCACTGTGGGTGGAGCTGCCGCCAACGTACAAGTGGCTGGGTAGAAGCACTGCACTACGTGAAATACCTGACGGGGCGCTAAAACAACGTTGCATTGCGTTGAAGTCTTGCAAACATTCAATTGTAGCGAGTTGCGCCGAGCTGATGTGGACACATGGTGGGATGTGCGTGTGCGTGGCAAAAAAGCACGAGGTACGGACGCTAGGTGCTGGGGCTCGGGCTTGGGCCATTCGGCGCGGAAGGGAGCGTGGGGCACTGGTGTGTGCGACAATGGGAACGGGGGACAGGGGATCCTGCTCTGGGTGGTGAAGGGCAGGAAAGGGGGGTGAGGGGGGTCAGCTGGTAGGCGGTGGGCAGGGGCTGGAATGGGGTACGTGTCAAACGCGGGCAGTTGGGTGTTGGGTGGGTGAGGCGAGGGAGCCGCAGCATCCCGCCTGGCGCAGCGGGAGGAGAGGTGGGCACGACATGGGTCGGAGCGCTTTCGGCGAGGGCGTGGCACGTGGCGCTGAGGAGACGTTCGGCCGCGCAGGTCATGGCCGCAGCTAGGGCGTGCGGCGGGGTGTGCAATGGGGAGGGGTGAGGAAGGGGCAGCAGTGCTGTGTGGGGTGCAAGCGCAAGAGGGAGCAGGGCAGCCAGGGCGCGTTGGCCTTTGGTTTCTAGGGACGCTGCGGCTCCGATGCACGTGCGTGTGCGCCGCTGAACACCAGTGCACACCAGTGGTCAGCATTCACAACCGCCCTGTGCACTTGATGAATCCTGGTGTATGATAACTGCACACTGGAGCGGGGTCTGGACACCTGCCGTATTTATGCATGTGGGTGTGCCCTCTCCGTCCGTGCGCAGGGCGCAGCACGACGCGGACGCCGAGCTGGAGCGGCTGTACCGCATGCAGGAGGAAGACCCCTTCAACCCCGACCTGCAGGTGGGCCTGGAATAATTTGTAATGTACTATGGTAGGCTGTCATAGCGATGCAGACTGTTTTATTCTATGTAGTTGTATGTACCAGATGCAGTGGAACCCTTTCGACCCCGACCTGCAGGTGGGCGTGTGAGACCGTAGGCAAGGGACGCGTGTAAGCGAAAGCATGTACATTTTGTCATGCGAGGTTCGATGTACCTGCCGTTGGAGGGGCCTTCTAAACCCCGACCTGCAGATGGGCGTGTGGGCATGCGGCAGTGCAGCACGCCACTGTCCTCAACGCGCCGTCTCGTGTGCACGTGTGCGCGCTGTGGAGCTGTACGGCATCCGTTATTTTATTGTTTTAATTTATGAGATACTATGAGAAAAATCTGTAACCGTGACCTGCAGGTGGGCGTGTGGGCGTGTAGTATGCCCGTATGTCAAACACACTGTTTCGTGTGCGTGTGAGCGTGCTCTACGTGGAGCTGTACAGAACTCTAGTGCAGGAGGCGGGCCCCACCAACTCTGCATGGCATGACCCTGTCGCGTCGCTCGTGCGCCCTCGCGTTGCCACCCCAACGCGTCCTTATACCCCCAATGCTACGCTGTGCGTGCATGTGCGTGAAAACGCGCTCAGGCCACCACCCGACGCGCACCCGACGGCTCCTATGGCGCTTCCCCCTGCCCCCCCACCTGGCCCCCCCAACAGAAAGCTTTCTGCCCATTTGTGGCCCTTTTCTAGGGCTCGCCACTTATGACTTCGTCTTTTGCAAGCCGACCGTTTCCGGTACTGTTCTGTTGCCGCTGTGCGGTGATCCCCCACAGAAACGCATTGAGGACGCCATTCGGAAAAAGAACATTGACGAGAGCTACGAGATGGCCATGGAACATATGCCGGAGGTAAGCAGCTGCTCGTGTGTGTATTAGCTGTGTATTAGCTCTGGTGCAGGGCAACGAAATGGCCAGGAGCACATGCCCGAGGTGTGGGTTTGCCGTCCCTGTGCGTATTTGCAGTGTACTATGGCGGCTGTGCTGTTGATGAGCTGCGAAGCGGCAGTACCGGATGGTGCACACGCCCGGGGGGAGGGGGCAGCTGCGGGTGTGTGTGGGTCGTCTCCATCCATGCGCATCGTAGTGACGGCAGCCGTACAGAGTCTGTGAGTCGGCTGTGGGCACGGGGGTGGCGGCTGTGTCCGACGCTAATACACATGACCCCACTCGCTGCTAACACACGTGTCCCCAGGCGTTCGTGTCGGTGCACATGCTGTACGTGGACACGGAGGGCAACGGAGTGCAGCAGCAGCAGATACTCCTCTCCACCCCACCGCTAATACACATGCCCCCACTCACTGTTAATACACGTGCCCCAGGCGTTCGTGTCGGTGCACATGCTTTACGTGGACATGGAGGTCAACGGGGTGCACGTCAAGGCCTTCATCGACAGCGGGGCGCAGATGACCATCATGACGCAGGTGGGGGGCACATAAGGTGTGGGGGCGCAACCAGCAACCCCGGACTAACATACGCATGCACGCCCCCGCTGCCGAGCGGCACGTGCCACGTGCCTGGGTTGCCGGCCGACCATCATGGCGCAGGTGGGGTTGGCGCGAGGGGTGGCAGGGACGCGGCCGGCCATCTCGGACTAAGACACACGTACGGTGTAGCAGTAGAAACCCGTACGGCACGTGCACTTACAGAGCGACACGTGTCACGTGACATATGCGCCGATCAGGATTCCTCCGCCCCACGTTCATCATGCCTGTCTTAATCGTCGTATTCGCAGGAGCATGCTGCTGTTCCCGGAAGACAGTTCAAAAGATGACACGTGCTTAAAACGTGAAACAATCTGTCTGCCGACTGCCAAATGTTTGTCTGCAGAAATTCGCCGAGGCGTGCCACCTGGGCCGCCTCATGGACGACCGCTTCCAGGGCATGGCCATGGGGGTGGGCGCATCGCGCATCCTGGGCAAGGTGCACCAGGTAAATAGAAATAATGAGTAGATAGTATGGATACATACGTAATATCCGCTCTACAACGTCACGGCTTCGGTATTAGCCTGGTACATATACGTAGTATGTCTTGAATTTCTAGGCCCCACGGTGCGGACGTGGCCATGGGCGTGGGGCCGTCAGCGCATACTGGGCAAGGTGCACCATGTACCGGTAAGTGAGATGTAAAGCGTAATACTAATGTCTCGTGTAGTGGCAGTGTGCCCGTACCCTAGGCCAAGCGCAGCACAGGTGGGTGGGCTGAGTAAGTCAACTTGATACAAGCCAGGAGCTGTGCGGACGAGCGTGGCACGTTAGGCCGGGCATGCTGGGCAGGTGAGCGACGGCCGCGGATGTGGGAGGTGGATCGAGCGTGGGTGTGGGCAGGTGGCGGATGCCGGCGGTGTTTGGTTGTGGTTGGCAGCCGACGTGCGCCAACACCGGAACAGCAGCACGCACTACCAGCATGAACGGAGTTGCTCCAGCAGCACCTGCCAATCCACACGTGCTCCCCTGGTGCACCCCAACTGCTAATACACATGCACCGCCAATACACGAGCCCCACATGCCAAGATCATGATGGCCGACCCGTTCATGGCCACCTCCATCACGGTGCTGGAGCACCATCCGCCTACTCACACGCGTGCACCCCGATCTGCTAATACACATGCACCGCCAATACACGAGCCCCACATGCCAAGATCAAGGTGGCCGACCCGTTCATGGCCACCTCCATCACGGTGATGGAGCACCACCCGCCTACTCACACGCGTGCACCCCGACTTGCTAATACACATGCACCGCTAATACACATGCCCACAGGCCAAGATCAAGGTGGCCGACCAGTTCATGACCACCTCCATCACGGTGCTGGAGCAGAAGAGCGGCCCGCAGTTTATCTTCGGGCTGGACATGCTGCGCCGCCACCAGTGCAGCATCGACCTCGCAAAGGGTAAGGAGCAGCTTGTCACATGGGATTTCAACCCAACACCCAACAAAGAATTGTACGCCTATTATAAATTGCTGTTTGCTCCGTTTGAATGCTTCGCCGCCACCAGTGCAGCATCGACAGCATCGCAAAGGGTGAGGCGTTGGCACGGCGCTCAAACACACCTGGCGCCAAGAGCATTCGTTTACAGCGTTTGGATGTGTGACAGCAAGATCTTCATAGACGCTGAAGGCCTGCGGTGGCGCAGGTATTGTTGGATGTGGCTGTGACGGTGTGCAGTGGGAGGGTATCCCACCACGTGGCCCTCCGGCCATGGCAGCTCAGGTGTGCACGTGCGTACACAAACGTAGGGTGTGCTGCCATGTGCCATCTGTGCCACCTCACCCGACCCGCCGTCTACCCTCCCAGGCGTGCTGCGCATCGGGTCCTGTGGCGTCGAGCTTCCGTTCCTGTCCGAATCCCAGGTGCGTAGCGGGTGCGGTGCGGGATGCAGGCAGTATGGGCTTGATGTAGGTACAGGCAAGCGCGATGCGGAGAAAGGGTGTGGGCAGGCGGAGCAAGCAGGTGCCACTTGTCAGGCCGATGGCTGAGATGGCCGGTGGCTGCCCCCCTCTGCGCAGATCCCCAACGACTTCAACCGCCACGTGGAGGAGGATGTCAGCGAGGAGGAGGCCAAGCGCCGCATGGCGGGTAAGGAGGCGGTTGGGGTTGGTTGCGGTTGCTTGGTTGGGGCGGTTGGGAAGGACACTGGTGGCATGCCTGGTGACGCGGTTGGGACGGTATGGGCAGTTACCGTAGGACGTTCGCGGGCTGGGCGGGGGAGCGGGGGAGCGGAGTTGCTGGCCAGACGGAGCAAGAGGGATCCGGACGCAAGGCGGGCAGTGCTGAGGTGGCGTGCTGTGCGTTGTTTTTTGGTGTCATGCGGCCGCATGCTGCCTCCCTGGAGCCACGTCACCCGCCTCCCTCGCCCGCCGCTGTTGCCACATGTCCGCGCGGTGTGGCGTACAGCGCCGTTTACCCCTTAGTCTCCTCGTCCTCACCTATCCCCCTCTTCCCTTCCCCTGCCCCAGAGCCCTCCTCCTCCTCCGCCCCCATGGACACCGATAAGCCGCAGCAGCCCAACCCCTCCACAGCCGCCACCACCACACCCGCCACGACCACCACAGCCCCCGCTCCCGCCGCGGCGCCCGCGGCGGCCCCCGCCCCCGCTCCAGCGCCTGCGCCTGCCCCGGCACCTGCTGCTGCTGGCGGCGGTGGTGGCGGTGACACGGAGGCCAAGGTCGCACAGCTGATGGCGTTGGGCGCGGACCGGGCGACGGCGTTGCAGGTGCGTTGCGTGGGAGGGTGTTGCGTGGGACGGGTGGGTTTGGTGGGGCTGGCAACGTTTCAACGCATGTGGGCAGGTACTTTTGGCCGCCGCTGATGGTCCGAGGGGCTCCTGCCCCTGCTGCTGCTGCTACGTGGTTGTGGTGGTGGGTGGTGGTGGTGTCGGCGGTGGCGATGATGGTGGTGGTGGTGGCGGTGGTGGTAGCGAAGCTGATGGCGTTGGGGGCGGGCCGGGTGATAGCATTACACGCGGTAGAGGGTTTGAGGGGGAAACAGCAGCGTAGGCATGCGCCGACATGATTGCCCGTAGGCTCAGTACGTGCCTGCCCCTGCCCCTGCACCTGCACCTGCACCTGCCCCGCACCCCTAATCTCCGTGTAACCCCTGCCCCCAACTGTCCCGTGCCCGCAGGCCCTGGCCGCAGCCAGCGGCAACGTGGACGTGGCCGCCAGCCTCATGTTCGACATGTGACACGAGCGCGACACGACCTGCACGGTCAAGACACGTGTCAGATCGGCATGTGCCGGCACGGCACGCGCAGGCTCCACGTGCCGTGCCGTGCGTGTTTAATGCGTGTGTTCTAGGATTGGGTGCAAACATACTGACAATGCATGCATCACGGCAGATTCAAGAGGAGTCAAGGCGGTTTACAAACTGGATGGTGACGGTGAGGAGGGAGGGCCTCACGCGTGGTTTGACACGTTTGCGCATGACACGTGCGCGGCCTGTCTTTGCAGTGCGCTGCGCGTGGCGGCCCTCCGTTTGCTGACGAGCGTGTCAGACACATGTGCGTTTGGGCGCTGTGGTGTCGGGGAAGCTTCATGGGGGAGCCCCACGGGGGAGCATGACCGCCAACCCTTGCCCTGCCTTCTGCCTGTGCGCTGCTGCACGGAGTTGCGACTGACGCATGGCATCCTCCCACACCCTTTTCCAAGGGCAGAAGTGATTATTTTGGAAGCACACGTGTCTGCTCCGCTCGCGTGTGCTGCGCCGACTGGTGGCTGCTGGTAGGGTGCCGTGCCGTGCGGACAGAGTGGTAGGACAGTGGAAGCGGGGGTCCTGGACAGAGGGCGTTTGCGCTGCTGAGTGTCCACTGACGGCTGCTTGACGGCTGCGTGCGTGGCGCGGATCAGGGGGGCCATCCCCTGGCGCGGATGGTCTAGTACCGGTTCAGTACAAGTGCACCTTTCGTAGGAGGCCCGGGTAGCCACTCAGCCTTTCTATCTTCATCGGATGGTTTTGAACCAGACGCGTTTTCAGCTAGTTTTTGTCGAAACTCAGTGGGCCCCATGTCCGAAAGGCACGGGCCCGTGAGCGGGGCTGATCGGGTGAAACGCGTGAGGGGGGGCGGAGCCCTAAACTTTGAACCCCTGAATTTTGAACCCTGGCGAGCACTAGCACTCGGCATGACTTTCCTCCCCTGACGCTGTTGGCAATCTTATCCAATCTTATCCTGCCCAGGCCTGCCCAGACCTTACGATGAAAGCTCACGTCCACTGACTTTGTACCCCATGGCAGTGGCACCCAGTAATCACGAGTCTTGCAGTGCCGTTTGGCCTTCGGCCCCTGGCGCACACAGCAGGGAGTCTCCCTGGGCCCAGGGGAGACTCCCTTGCTTGGGCCTGAGCGCTTTGGCGCTGGCGCACAACCAGGCACAACACAACCCGGAGGCCACGCACCCTTGCGTGCAATCAGCTTGAAACAGTTCGAGTACGGTAACCAGCACGAGTGTACTTGGTGATTTGATGAGCTTCCGTGCACTGCGCACGGCATGCCTCATGGCGGGAAGCCTCCGATGGCGGGGAGACTCCCCTGGTTGACCGCTCGCCGGCGTAACGCAGTTCAACAACACTTTGGATACCACAAAATGAATTTTCGAGGCAAACGTTCACGGTACAGCAGCGAAGCAGGTGCTCAAGTGCGAAAGGCACCTTCCGTCGATGCGAGCGCTCTCGAGCCGATACGCGCGACCACAAGTCCTTCCCTACGCCAGTCTCCTTCTTCACTATTCAGAATTTTGTCAGATAGGATCAAGCGATACTCTTGTTATGGCAGGGCCCGCAAGTCGTCGCTTGCTGCCGGGCATCGCCATCCTGCTGCTCCTGGGGTGCTCTGCCCCGACGGCGCTTGGACGAGCACTCAGGTTTGTCTACGTACCTACTACTGGGTAGCATGTAAGGTATATGTGGCACTGGCAGTAGTACTGACACCCCCGTGCTCCGTGCAGCTGCCGCATGCCCCTGTGCCCCCGCCCGTGCCCCTGCCGCCTGCCGCCTGCCGCCTGCCGCCTGCAGCCACACACCCAGCGCACCGTGTCGGTGCCGCAGTCCATCACGTAACATCATGCCTCTGAGATTCACATGCTGCCGTGTGTTATCCACCTCAGGGTATTGCGTGGGACCCACGGCCGCCGAGCACTGCTCGCCAAGAGCAATGGCGCCGCAACAGGTGAGGGGATAGTACTAGCGGCAATAGCACGAGTGCGTGAATGGGAGCGGGTGGGGGTAACTGTGTGACGTGAGAGGAAACTTTGACGCCAGGCAGTGACGGATACGCTTGTTGCTACCTGTTCGTGAAGAGCACACGAGGTGACAGGCGGCACGTGATCGGTAGTGGTGAATGCGGTCCTTGCCTGCGGGCACTCAGCTTGGATGGGTGGGTCGGCGGGTCATAGACGGCGCGATGCACCGTTGGGCAGTGCTGTGCATGCCCTGCTCCGGAGAACGATTACACACCCCGACTCCCCGTACACTTTGCCCACACGGTGCCCCTCAACCCCTCAACCAACGGCCAGGAGGAGAGCGGAATGACATCGCTGCTGACGACGGCGCCGTTGGATGGGCGCCCCTGACAAGCAGCAGGATGCAAGACACGGCAGCAGCAGGCACAAGGCCCACTGCAGGCTTGGGCGAAGGGCAGCAACGTGGGGAGCCCGCCCACGCCGGCAGCATGTCAGCACCGTTGGGTGCAGGCGGCGGCGGCGGACAAGATACTCCCCTGGCGGCGCCGGGAACCAACCCAACAGGATACTCCCCTGCTGCTGCTGGTGGATGGGATGTGGCTGCGGAGGTCGCACCGCTTGGGTCAGGAGGTGTTGCCGTCACCGCTCCCAGCCGTAGTCCATTCGATCAGCAAACAAGTGACCAGCCAAGCAACGGTGGCACCGGTAGTGGTGCCACTATCATCCAGAAGGACCCATATGGGTACTACGACACTGGTGACCACGTTGAGTACAAGGATGGGGAATACCACTCCGTTATTGACTATGAAGACTATACAAATGCTCACAGTGCTGGCAGCGGTGGCAGCAGCAGCGGTGGCGTCGCCGAGCGATGACGCTTGGAGTCGCTGGATAAATGGCGTTCCTATCCAGGGGAGCTCCCCTGCCCCTGTCAGTACTGCCTCAGGCGGCGGCAGTGACAGCGGTGGTAGCATCAAGGCTATCGGTAGCGTTATTGCTGCAAACGATACATAGCGGTTGAGCAGCAGTGTCAGATTGCTTACCTTTTCGTCCGTGTGGCCCCCTCACTCCCTTGGATGGTCCCTGACTCTCCGTGGCAAGGCTGTGTGTACCTGCCGGCTAATCAGGTTCATGCTATCATGCGGTTGCGTGTTTGCAATTGGCCTTTGGAGGTGTATAGGAACACAGCACGTGCACGCAATGAGCGTGTGTGCAAAAGGTGTACTGCTGGAAAGCCTGAGGATGAGTATCATGTGGCATTTGAGTGCGCTGCTTATAAGACCTTCGGTCTAGCAGTGGGCTCTGCTTTGAGCAGGATTTCAAGTCATGGTGGGACACTTCCTGTCCTGTTAAGGTTGGACGTTTTCTTGTTGCTGTACAACAGCAACGCAACGCTACATGATTGATTCCTGATAGGTGAGGTCGGGACCAGTAAGGATCGTGTGGCCACACCACCTGGAATGTAACACAAAATGCCAAAATGCCAAGGCTCTTACTATCAGGGGAAACCCTGCGTGTTATCTTGCACCAAGCGTTTTGCTGTTATGTTGGTGCACCTTGTAGGCACCACACATGCTGTGTGGATGCCGCATGTGGATTCCTGCCAGGTCATCATGCGTGCGCGTTAGCACGTGTGTGCGTGCAGACAAGCCCACATGTCCGCGGACCGGGTGCACCCTGCAGATGGCTGTTCCGGGTGAGGTCCCCCGGTGAACACAGCTGGCATGTGAGTCATTGCTACGTTGCACTACTGGCCTGCGGGCCTTTGCAGCTCTAGGGGTGCCACGCACGGGGTGGGACGGGGTTGACGCAGACCACCCCTGGCTTCGGGTGGTGGACGGCCGCCTTATGTGCAACTGGCCGGATGCCCATAACACGAACTGAAGGGCGGATACTGCCCAAACACTGAGTACATGTACGTTGCCTGTCCTGTCTGGGCGGCCTGCCTGAGGGGGAGGGTGCTTCCGTGCGGTGTGCGTCTGTGGGGCTAGTGGGGCCTTTGTTTGGTGGCAGGCTCACGTGTTTTAAAGGGGGGCGGAGCGAAAGCAGCATCCGGGGGGCCGCTTATGGCTAATTCCCCCGTACAGCTGCCTCGTGTCCGGTTTCCTCCCTGGTAGGAGGGTAGGTGGGGGCCACGGGTAGAGACGCTGTTTGTTCTGTGGGTGTGCGTCCACGGGAAGCTGCGTGGGGGCGGGGCCAGGCTGAGATATGGTGAAACTTGAGGCCCGTTCTAATTGCGGCCTACCAACCCGTTGGAGCTGTTTGGCTCCTAACCGTACAGCGAGAGGGGTGGGAAACCCCGTGTCCCTGATTGCCGGAGCCAGCCCTGCCCCGTTATGGGACGAGGCTGCGCCCTGGAAGGGGGCCAAAACTGTAAATCCATCCATACACTACTGGGCTAACCCACTTCAACAGTCGTGTGTATTCCGGGGTATTATTTACGGTGTTGGCATCCATTTGGATGCGTGTCGTGACCTGGCAACGAAGTCATGGGCTTTCACCTGGTCGTCATATCGGTGAGCTAGCCAGTAATAATGGACCCTCCTGGTGGACCACGCAGCACTGCGCATGCGCAGAGCGCGCCTCCTGTAATACGCTAATACCTCTTCCTAGCCGCCTGCTCTGGGTCAACCAACTGCCGGCCCCACCAGACGTGGGAGGGGCGTCAGGCAGTGAGGGATACCTGCACGCACGCACTAGAAGAGCACACGAGGCGACATGTGTCAAGCGGCATGTGGTACAGTACGGCACCGGGAGGTCCTTGCCTTCGGGTACCGGATACCGGTAGGTGGCCGCTATTGGCTGGCGCAATGGTGGTTGGCTGGCTAGGCTGACTGGCTGAGTGGCTGCTGCGATTCAGCTTGGATGGGTGGGCTCGTGGGTCATAGACGGAGCAGGGGAGACTCCCTCTCCCCTGAACCGAGTGATGCACCGTTGCGCTCTGCTCCCGCATGCCTTGCTCCCCTGCTGAGCTACACTTTGTCCCGTCACCTCGTACACTTTACCCACACGCTGCCCAAACACCTCCCCAACCAAGGGCTAGGAGGAGAGCGGAATGAGATCACTGCTGAAGGCGGCGCTGTGGGACGGGGGCCGCTGTTGAGCAGCAGGATGCAAGACAGGGGAGATCCCCTGATGCAAAACACATCAGCAGGCACAATGCCCACTGCTGGCTGGGACGGGCAGCAACGTGGGGAGCAACCCGGCAGCATGGCAGCACTGATGGGTGCAGGCGGCGGCGGACCGGAGACTCCCCTGGTGGCGCGGCGGGAACCAGCCCAACAGGGGACTCAACACCCCCAGCTAAAATGGGCCGGTGTACGGTAATAAGGTCTGTTCCTGAGAAGCCGCCAAAGACGCTTTGATGAAGGCGCACCTGCTGGCCTGACTCCAAAACTCTTGTAGCAGGGGGATCTAGGGGACGTCCCCCCTCGGCGGGCTACGTGCCGGCCACACACAAGGCATTGGCACACAAATTACCGGTACGCGTACTGGGGATTTGGTGAGCAGGTACCAGGGAGCATTGAATAAAAAGTCAGTACTGCGTACGTATCGCTGTGCAGGTACGCAGCCGCGTGTTGCTCTGTTGCACCTCTGCACCTACCTGCAGGTAGTGTCGAGCCGTCGCGATGACGGTACCAAACCGGTCTGCCATGCCGTGAGCACACCATAGTAAGAAACAGACGTCACCAAAGGATTTATTCACAATACTTTCACTTTATACTGCGGAGCTGATGCATGAACATGGAGTATCCTGCTTGAGCGCAAAGCGAGGGAGGCAGGGCTCAGTACTTCAGCTGTAAGGCTGGGGCCCCTCCCCTAAACGCACGAACATGAATATTCAACGTTTTAATGTGATCCTTACACTGCTAGTTGGAGCAGGTGCGTCGCGGCTTCCTTACCGCCTAGCCACAGGTCCTCATTGTAGCCTCTGAAATGCGCACTATAATCTACGATAATGATATCACCATTTACATAACTTGAACTGCAGGAATCGCCGAGGCCTCACCGACGGCTGCGCCTGCAACCCGAGAACCCCCGCTTCCTCTTCCGCCCAGCGGCCCGCCCCCGCCATGGCCGCCCACCGAAAGCGTCACGCTCACCGGCACCCTGGAGTTTGTCACGCTCGACACCAGCAATGGAGGCTACTATGCCCTGGTGAGTGGCCCAAAAACGCAGTCACTTCTGTTGAAAGGGCTGATGTCATGGCGTGGCACTGCATGACACGTGCGCTACCTGCGGCCTCAGCTCACCGTATCCCCTGCCTCCTCAATGCCACCCACCCATGCGCAGCGCCTGGGCGACAGCGGCGCCCCCGGCAGCCGACCCCAGTGGGTGGTGCTTGGGTCGGCCGAAGCGCTGGACGACCTGCTGCTCCGGGAGCGGGCCTTTCCTGGGTCCCTGGTAGAGGTGGGCGGCTGCCAGGTGGACACGGTGGCCAGGCGGCAGCAGGAGGGGGGCGGCGGAGGGCGGCTGAGGTGCATGGCTGTGGGCTACGTGCGCCGGCTGGACCTGGCCAGCGAGGATGCAGTGCCCAGGGTGGGTAGCCGGCGTCCTCTTGTGTAGTGTGGCCCTGTGTGTTTATGTGTCAAGGTTAGCGCCTTACCAGTGTGGCTAGGAGCGGGGTGATGGGGTGGTGAGGGGGTGAAGATGCTGTGCCTGGCCCACAGGGTGGGTCGCCGGCTACCTGCTGGGGCCTGGTGGCGTGTTGCCGTGCGCGTTAGTGTGTGCCCAGGGTGGGGTGGGGTGAGTTGGCAGCGGCCGCTTGCGCAGCAAGTGTGTGGAGGTGTGGCCAACACATTGAGGAGGGTGCGTGCCTCGTACATGCGACCAGCATGCGAAAGAGGGTAGCACGCACTGAGAGGGGGATGATGGGCGGGGAGAACTACCAGGCAGGTGGGTGGCACGCATCAGGCAACGGGCGGTAGGCTAGTAGCGGGCGCATGTTAGGAGGGGCATGCTGTGTGTCGAGCCGTGTGCTAAACTCACGAGCACGTCCTATCCCATCCTATGATGAAGGCCTGCGTTCCTCCCTGCTGTCGGTTTGGCGTTGTGACGGTGAAGCCTATGACATTGTTCCTCCCTGTTGTATGGTTACAGGTTGTTGCAGGCGGGCAGCGCGCCGTGGTTATGTCGGTGGGCTTTGCCCAGGACAGGGACGACTGCCGGGGGCTGGGGGCCAGCAGTACCGAGGTAGGGCAGGCGGGCGAGGGGGGGTTAAGCGGTAGGACGACATACGAAGTCCACAAATCGGGGGAGGAGGGGGGCCCGTGCGCGAAGGGACCATCCGCATCCAGGACAGGGACGACTGCGTGCCGAGGGCTGGCGGCAAGCACTGCCGAGGAAGGGTGGGGCTGCCGTGCATGTTGCAGTCGCGCAGCTGGTGGTGCATGATTGCAACCCCTTATCCCCTACCCTACCTGCGATCCATCCCACAGGATGACCTGGCCATCCGGGACTTCTTCAGCCGCATCAGTGCCTTCTTCCGGGAGTGCAGCTACGGCCTCTTCTCCGTGGACCTGGACGGACTGCAGGTATTGAATGCCCTGAAGCTGTACTTGTCCTGTAGTGTATTTTACCTTTAAGCTGTTTCATGGAGTGCAGCTACGGCCTGTTTTCTGTGAACCTGGACGGACTGCAGGTAGCTATAGCTGGGGAGCGTGGCTTAGCTAGTATGGGGTTGGCACACTGGGGGCAAAGTCGCCCCATAGTGCGTATGCAGGCACAGTCCTTGCATTCTACCTGCATGAGCAGCTTATACCATCTGTATTGGGCACTATGTTATGATACTGTAGAGATGGGAGCTGCGTGTGACCTGGTGGAAGGGCAACCCTCACCACCTCTGCCAGGCACTCAGCAGTGTGAGTGAGCATGCCCTGCCCTGCGCAGGGCATGCCCTGACGGTGCCCATCCGGTTATAAAACGGATGCCCATACGTGCACGATTTCTTGGGGTATCGATCACGGCGTACCACATCCTTTACACCCCCCCTGTTTTCAGTCACACAGACTCCCTCCTCTCTTTCGAGCGAGCAGGTTCCCCCAACGGGGGAGGCAAGCCCCTTCCTGTACAGGCCTGAGTTGCCCTGCAGGCGCGAATACTGCAGCAGGTGCGGCATCAGTTTGTCCGCCGTGGCGTGCCTATGCGTTGCGACATTGCCCCAGCCTGCACACTTGGCTCAACTTTTCTTCTCAGGCAGTACGTACCGGTACGGTACCTAGCTAGGGCCACACATGTGCGTGCAACCTGCCTTTGCATGTTCAGCGCCAGTCCCACAACACTGACACGCATTCAGCTTGAGCTTCCCTTTTGTCTTGCCTTTCTGTATGTGCACAGCGATATTTACCAATTGGCCAACAACGGTGAAGTCTTCGTGGACGTGCTGTCCAGGCTGGGGGTGAGTCTGCCGTCTGCATGGGCCTTGATTACGAGCACACGTGCGTGACAACACAACACACTACTTGACACCAAAATGTACTGATACATACTTATAATGTATATTTCAAATGCTGCGTTCCGGCTCGTGCAGGCGTTGCAACGGCCAGCTCAGGACGCCATCAAGTCGTTCTTCCTGCCGCCGGCCGCCTCCCAGCTGGGCTGTGACTGGCGGGGCATGTCCCTGCGGCAGTCGCGGCAGGTGTTCCTGCGCTACCGCCAGCCGTGGCTCATGATGCACGTAAGCAAGTGCGCATGCAATATAGACTGGTCGTGTGCTTGGATGTGCAAGGTCATGTGGGGGCATGTACCACGCAGTGTGCTGTTCGGGTGGGGGTGGGGTGCCGTGCGTGGTGTTGCCTGTGCTCGCAGGACGCGAGACTGTGGCCTCGGCCACGCACGCCGTTGCACTTCTTATCCCACGGCGAACTCCAATTAACGCTGACTTGTGCTTTTCTGTGCGTTGTGCTGCAGGAGTGGCTGCATGTGTACGGGCTGGGCCATGCCGGGGAGGGCGGATCCATCCTGGGTGACGCCGACCCCACCCGGGACCAGGCCGACCCCACCAGCTGCATGGGCTGTGAGCTGTGCGTGCAGCAGGACTGGCTGCGTGTGTGCCCCAACGCGCCGCAGGTGGGGAAGATAGCGTGTTTTGGCCCCAAAGCCGTCTCACGAGTGCAAGACACTGCTGCACCTCCGCGCACCTCCGCGCCCCAAGCATGCTAACCCACACCTGCACACCACCCAAGCATGCATCACCAGGACCCACGCCCCCAGCGTGCGAGCAAACAAGACATACACGTCTTGGGACTTAAGTTGGCAGGCCGTTCACTTTCCAAAGATCATCACCTTCCGTCCGCAGAACCGCTACCTGGGCTGGGGCGGCCCGGTGCCAGGTGGGGAGCTGGATGCAGCCAGCCTGCCGCCAGGGGTGCGGATCGACCTGGAGGTGGGTTGGTGTGGTTCTCAGTGACTGGCAGACAACACCAAATATAATATTTTATATATATATATATATATATATATAGGATGACAGGCTGATGTCAGCCCGCCTCTCCATTGTCTCCCCCGTGGCCCACGGCATCCTCCCCGCCCCACGCCACCTCGGCACCTCTGCAGGACCCCCCTTGCCCCCTGCGCATTTCAACCTTCCTCCCCCGCGCCCCCCCTCGCCCACACAGCTGCCCTCCCAGCACCTTTCCAACGCCTCCTTCATCCGCATCGTCCCCACCTGGCTGGACGCGGCAGGCAGGCACACCCACAATCTGTACCTCAGCTACCGCCTGCCGTTGGGTGGGGACGTGGGCCTCAATGCGCCGGACCTGGTCGGCAAGGTACGTGGGTGCAGTACTGGATCATCTATCCTACACCAAACATTCACATACGTGCCCCCTACCTTGTACGACTGGGATGTGCAGGTGCACACATTACCAAGCACACGCACATGTGCATCAAGCCCACGGCCCCTCTGCGTACCACCTGCCACCTGCCACTCAGCACCTCAGTGACCCTTCCACATGCAGGTGCTGGTGCACCGCATTGACGCTCGCCGTGATGTGCGGTACACGGGCCCGCGGGGCCAGACCCACGGTGACACCCAGCTGCTGCGCGACTACTGCGTGCGGCCCAACGAGGGCAGGGACGTCCCGGAGCTGGGCCTGTGGCTGCAGGCGGGTGGGTATGCCAGGAAACTGGATGCAGGTAGAGGCCGTACAGCAGTGACATCAGCCGGGTGGCCCACGTGACAGGGGATGGCCCCCTGATGGGCCTGTGGCTGCAGGCGGGTGGGTACAACACGTGATACAGGTGCAGCAGGGACACATGGTGGCCCACGTGACAGGGGATCGATATCCACCTGATGGGCCTGTGTGTGTGGCGCAGATATGGACAGGGCACATTACCCAGCGGCACATGGGGGGCTGTGGCTGTATGCAGGCGGGCTGATCGACGCCCTCCACTTGCATGCCCCCCTGCATCCCCTCCCCATACGGCAACCCCAGGCCAACCCCCCCCCCCTCCCTTCTTACATCGCCCGCTGCTAACGACTCCGCGCCTGTGCCTCTTGCCCCCACTTCGCGCCGCTCCGCCCGCCCATGCTGCCGCTAGGTGAGTCCGGGGATGCGATTAGTTAGTTTTCTGTGCGGGCTACGTGTCTGGGTGGGAGCCGGGGCCGGGAAGCTTAGAGCACGCACGCGCATCTCTCAGCCCAGCTATCAGCCAATGGCCCTACCTACACTACCCGACCTACTCAGCCGCTTTAGACTACGCTACTGTTGCTTCGCGGACCTTCCGCGCCGGCCAGCCTGCCGGCGCATGCTGTGGGAGCGGGAGCGCACGGCCGACCGATACCCCAGAGGGTCGTTTTTAGCTTACCACACTGTTGCCAATACTTCTACCACCTACTTGCGTTACTGCTTTCTTGCCCCCCCCTCCCCCCCCTCAGCCCCCTCCCCCAAGGCCGCCACCCTGCTGGTGACCGTGTGCCGATACAACACCACCGCCAGCGCGGAGCAATGCAGGAGGCGAGCAGCTCAGCCTGGTGGGCTAAGCACCAACAGCTCGTCATCCAGCCCGCTGCCTGCGCCACCACGCCAGGGCAGTGCAAGCCCCCAACGGCCATCCCAACCAGCCCCCAGGCCCCCCACCGCAGCCCGGCCTCGCTCACCCCGCCTGCCCGCCTCACCACTCCCCTCACCGCCGCGCCCCAGCAGCCCGCCCCCGCCCCTGCGCCCCTCGCCCCCCCCCTCAGCACCCTCCTCCACGGCTGCCGCCCTGCTGGTGGCCGTGTGCCGGTACGACAACAACACACTGGTGGAGTGCAGGAAGCGAAGAGGTCAGCAGGGTGCCCCAAGCAGAGGTGCCTCGTCCGGCCCACCCCCCTCACCTCCACGCCAGAGTAATGCAAACCCCCCACGGCGTGCCCAACCAGCCCCGACCCCAGCCCTTCCGCCCCACCCATCCCCGCAGCCCGCTCCACCGCAGCCCGGCAGCCCACCCCCGCCCCTGCGCCCCTCCCCCAACCCCCGCCCGCCTCTTCTGCGCCCGCCCTCCCCAAGGCCTCCCTTCCCCTTGGAGAGCCCTCTCCGTCCACGCCCTCGCCCGTCGCTGCCATCACCCGCACCCAAGCTACCTGGCCCAAGCCCCAGCCCTGCCCTACCCTCCCAGCCGCCCCCACCCGCCCCTAATCCATCTCCGCCTTCTCCTGCCGCTTCCCCTGAGTTGCTCCCCTCGCCTGCAGAAGGCGCCCAAGGTCCGCCGTCACCGCTGAACGGCAACGGTGAGTGTGGGGGACCGGCGGGTTAGTTGGAGGCGGTTGCGACAAAAGGGCATTGAAGTTACTTTTACTACCGGTAGTTCGTGGGAGTAATGTTCCTATAAAAACACAATATGTAATAATATTGATAATCAAAGCTGCTTGGGGCTGTCTGCCACACGGGGGCAGCAGCCTATCATGAAGTCGACCAAACACTCTGCCGCCGATCCAGGCCATCATATGGGCCGACCTCCCGACTGCTGGTTTTTGGCGCAGCTACCTTGCTTATTGCATGCCATCCACGGCTTCAACCAACTTGAGTATCATCAACATGACGCGCCGCCCTCCTTACTTCCATCTGTGTTGACCTGCTCAGGCAGTGCCGTCCTCCTGACCGCTGGCCGGGAGCACACGTGTGCGTGGCTGACGGCGAATTGGGAGGGGCCCGCAGCTGCTGTTGACGACGGCTGGCGCAGTGTGGGGAGCGTCATCTGCTGGGGGTGAGCGTCGCATTCATGCACCCGTATATATGCTTACCGCATGGCATCCATCTCCATCTGGTTGCGTTTGATGACGGCATACCTACCTACGTTGTAGATGGGATTTGAGCCATGCTGGCAACGGTCCATCCAAGCAACGTCCGAGCAACGTAGCAACACATACACATATGTGTCTTCCCATGCGTGTGCACCTACCTATCGTTACCACACAGGAGCAACACTTTCGGCCAGCTGGCCTTGCAAGGGACTCCGGGCCTTGGTGCCCGCCCCGGCCAGATGGGCGCCGCCCTGCCCCCCGTGGACCTGGGGCTGGGGCTGCAGGCGGTGGCGGTGGCGGCAGGACGTGGCCACACGTGCGCGGTGCTGCAGCCAGGCGGCATTGTCAAGTGCTGGGGGTAGGTGATGACGTGGTGACAATGCAAGGCAAAGTGTGTGGTGCGATCAGCACGGTGTGGTGCAGGGAGGCCACGCACGCACGCGCACAGCATTTGAGCGCTCAAAGTAGTAGCAACTCCGCAGCGCCATGCCCTCCGGCAAGCGCGCTGTGGCCTATTTGGCGTGTATCCACGACTGCATGACGCAGGCAAATAAAGGCCGAGCCAAGCTGGTACCGGTAGGTAGACTCCACCCACTACACTGACCACATGGTGCACGGCCACGGCATCCATCAACCGTTTTGGCACTGCAGGGAAGACTCGCTAGGTCGACTTGGGCGCGATCCCTACACGTCAGACGACGGAAGTAGTGGCGGTACAGGCCCCCCCTTGGCCCTGGGCCGGGGGCTGACGGCGGTGGCGCTGACAGCAGCGCCCTACCACACGTGTGCACTGCTGCAGCCTGGCGGCCTGGTCAAGTGCTGGGGGTGGGTGAACGCTGACAGTTAGCCAGTAGCAAGGATCAATACTGCAGTAACAGTGGCAGCGGGCAGGAGTTGGACGCACGCGTGTGCGGCTGCTGGAAGCAGCAGTGGCTGCTCGTTCGCAAATGCTGCTGCTGCTTGCTTTACCTGCCTTCACGCCCTTGGTTCATGATGCAACCAAAACAACAGCTTCAACACGTTCGGCTTGCGTTTGTCACCGGTGCATAGCCTCATTATTGAATGCATCGCCATTGATAATGTCACGTGCAGTTATATCATTACTACTGCAACAACAGGTTTGACACGCTCGGGCTGCTGGGACATGGCGATGCGTATGCTGGCTACTGGCCCTACGACAAGAGCGCCACCCTGCCCGCCGTGGACCTGGGGCCGGGGCTGACGGCGGTGGCGGTGACGGCAGGCGAATCTCACACGTGTGCGCTGCTGCAGCCAGGCGGCATTGTCAAATGCTGGGGGTGAGCAGTACAATGCCGAAAAGGTCTCAGTGGGGAACTAGTTACCGTTACAAATGATAGACGGATGTATTCCCATTCTGCACTGAAGCTTGTGAGGTGTAAGTGATATACGGGGGGATACGAAGCTTGCAGGAGCAGGGTTGCCTTGGGTGCCTAATGGTATACGCACTGTCAAGGACCTAAGCAACAGGCGTGCAACTACCCTTACCAGGCACTGATCATGCATACCATTTGCTACGATGTCCGTGGCCTGCTGGTGCAGCAATGGTGACCAACTGGGCATTGGCGAGAACCTGTGGCGAGGAGATGACTCGTCCAAGATGGGCGCTGCATTGCCCCGTGTGGACCTGGGCCGGGGGCTGACGGCAGTTGCTCTGACAGCAGGAGGCTACCACACGTGTGCGCTGCTGCAGCCTGGTGGCCTGGTCAAGTGCTGGGGGTGGGTATGGCTAGGACGGTTGGGTGAGGAGGTCTGCAAGAATGCACACGGTCTGTGTGTTTGTGCCGTCGTGCTGTGCCTGGATTCAACCTACATGCAGCATCATCATAGGGCGTGCTTTACTAAGGCCGTGCCACCTTTCAATCTGTCCAGATCCTTCCTGATGTGGCTGGCTTGTCGTACGCACCCAACTGAACGCATCTCAACACCAGTGCTGCATATAAGCACCGCACAACGCGTTGCACATACATGCGTGCCGGTACACCCAAATGGACCATGTGCAGGCGCAATAACCACGGCCAGCTGGGCCTGGGCGACACCAAAGACCGTGGCGGCCGCACCTGGGAGATGGGCGCTGCCCTGCGCCCTGTGGACCTGGGGCCAGGGCTGACGGCAGTTGCTCTGGCGGCAGGGGCGGAACACACGTGTGCGCTGCTGCAGCCAGGCGGCATTGTCAAGTGCTGGGGGTGAGTTGCCACATGCCAAGTACGTGTCGTGCAGGTTGCTGGTAAAGGTTTGAAGGACTGCTTATATATACGTACGAGCGCAGGCAAGTTGTTACAGCTGGGGCCGTGGAACCCTTTAATGGCACGTGCAAGTGGTACGTACGGTACACGCCTATGAGCCGTACGGCGTTGCACGTGTGCTCCTGCATGCAGGCACAATGACTACGGCCAGCTTGGCCAGGGCGATACTGTTCACCGTGGCGAGGAGCCAGGCCAGATGGGCGCCGCCCTGCCCCCTGTGGACCTGGGCCCGGGGCTGACGGTAGTGGCGGTGACAGCAGGGGAGTACCACACCTGCGCGGTGCTGCAGCCAGGAAACGTGGTCAAGTGCTGGGGGTGAGTTACGCTTTGCGGTATTTGCTGATAATGGTTGGGGTGCAGGGCATGCAATACAGTAAGTCCCTTGTTGCTCTGCATGGCAGTACACGACAATACACAGCAGCACACGGCAGGACAGGGCAAGGTGAGGGCAAGGCGACGGCAAGCTCCTCCTTCCATTCAACTCAACAGCGCTACCAATCACAACAATCAGAGAAGCGCTCGCGCCCGTGCGCTTACCCTGTCACACACGCTCCCACCTTCGTCTTAGGCATCTACGCACCCCATGCAGTCACACCGACCGCCGCACCTCCACACTCCATGTATATGTACCAGTCTAATACCAAAGCCGTGGCGGTGCTGTCAGGAACCTGGTCTTGGTGAACCCATGCATGTCGCTCATGCGCCAGGCACCATACCTGCCGATGCTCTCCGCCATCCCAAACTTGCACCCGCTAATCCACACACAGGCTTGACCTACAACTGAAGTTGTCAAGGCTTGACACGCCCGCATCCCCCACCACATTTGCTACACAGGAACAATGCTAACGGCCAGCTGGGTCTGGGCGACACCCTTAACCGTGGCAACCGGCCTGGGCAGATGGGTGCTGCCCTGCCCCCCGTGGACTTGGACCTTTAACACAATGTGACCTGGCAGGCGGCTGGGGGTAGCGAAGACGGCAGCTGCACCCCACGCACCTGAACGGTATGCAATGCACTCCTCCATTAGGACTACGATTCGTCCAACAAAGGAACGGCTTTGGTTTAGCCTGGATTCCATATGCGATGCGCAGGGCCCTGCACTAAGCGGGCGAGGCCGGCCCCTATCTAGGGGAGGGCTGGGTCGAACTAGTGTTGACTGCAGAGGCACCGTACTGTAGATTGATCCATTTCATGATGCAGTGGCTGATATGCCCAGGCTCGTTGGCGTATACAGGGCACCGTTCGATAGACGCAGCTGAAGGTACTTAACTGCCGTTATTACCAGAGCCTAATTTTAGCATTTTGTGCATGCTCGGCATGGCTACACGCACGGAACATCATCACCGTGCATGTGTCCATGCATTTTCAGCGTGCCTTGTGCTGCAGGCGGCTGATCAGGACGTGTTCGGAGTGCCACGTGCTGCAGGAGGTTGGCAAGGACATGTTTGGACAGCCACGTTTCGCAGGTGGTAACCAGTAGCAAGGAGGTGGTGCTGCCTGTCGGGGCATTACTAGACAGAGGTTGCCGGTGTGTTGCAGGTTGCGAAGGGTCCCAGCGTGTGTGGCTGGTGGTCTTCGAGCGGCATGCTGTTGCACCGACTGTCCCCGTTTGCGGACATCCGTTTGTTTCTGGTGGCAGCAGTTGTTGAGTGGTGTGGTGCTCATTCACAGCGTGGGGTGTGGGAGCAGGGGAGACCCCTTGCCTCCCCTGACCCAGTGCGAAGCATGATGCGCTGAACGAAGGTAGGGGAGGACGTGGGTGTAATTCTTTAGTGGGGTCCTCTTTCGATCCAGCAGTTCCAGACGTTTTTCTGTTCCTGCAGGGAGCTCCCATGGTGCCTTACTTGGAGCACAAGGGAGGAGGGGATCTCCCTTGCTTGGTTCTGGGCGTCGGAGCTGGCCAACTAGTACGACCGTACTGGTGCGACTGCATTTTCCCATATGTAGCCGGGTGCATGTAAAATTGATATATGTAAGAATGTGGTGTACGATTGTGCCACGCAAGGGATGGGAAGAGGTCAACGCAGCCCATCTGGCCACGGAAAGCACACATCTGTTTTTTTAGGGTACCGGTACGTAGCTGATGCTTGCACAACAGATCACGCTGCACACCAAGGTAACACTGCGGTAGTGCGTTTGAGTATGGCTAGTTGGTTTTTTGAAATCAATAAAATGAGGCTGCACGTGCGCTGCTGCTGGCCAGGGCAGTCTCCCCTGCTGCTGGTCGCGGCCCTGCTATGTGCCTGGCTCCTGGCCACACGGCACGTTACGGCGTCTACAATTTGTGTTACACCCAAGGTGGTGCGGCCATGCGCCCTGACCACACACCACACACAACAGGGCCACGCACTCTTCGTGCTTCGGTTTACATGCCATCTCCACCCACACGCACGCGCCTCCACCATGGCACCTGCTCACGCCGCATGCGGACCTGCTGTGCCCACCTGCCCTAACCACCCTGTACTGGGTCATTCCTCATTACTCGCCTTGCCTTGCAACCGTATGCACAATCATGAAGATGAGGGAATCACCAGCGACAAACCAAAATCCGGTCTTGAGCTCATGACCAAGACTAGGGGACCTCCCCTGATGAACAAGGAAGCATACGCCCTATGCACCCTACCCCCTGTGCTTGTGCCCCTTGTGCTTGCTTGTTCCCGGACGAGGAGGAAGGCAAGGGGGAGGCGCAGGGCACCTTGCCGCTGCCACTGCTGTTGGTGCCGTTGCCATTGCCGGTTGGTGTGGAGGAGCCCGAGGTTCGGGGCCGCACGTTGGCCAGGAAGCTCGAGTCACCCACCACGTTGCCGGCATGGCCGTAGTTGCAGCAATCGACCTGGGGGAGGTGAGGGGGAGGGAACGATTTGGCTGGCGCCCTAGGTGGAGGGTAGAACGGAGGTGCTTGGGCCCCAATTGGGGTGGCCCCAAGGTGTGGTGTGGTGGTTGGGTGCACGCTGACCGCGTTTGGGACATGGCAATGTGCACTGCATCTTCCCCACATCCACAACGATACTGTGAGAAACGGGTGCCAGACCATGTCTAAAAGTCTCGCAGCTTCATCACCAACGGCACGCCACACACCCCTGCCTTGGATGCCCAGGCAGGTGACCCCATGACGTACTGGCCCTGAGCCCCAATAATACATACACCTTTAAGCTACGTGCACCCCACCCCTACACACCCTGCAGTTGGATCCCAGGCCCACGCCGCAGCCAAGGCGGATAGAGCGGATCCACACCAGTGGGGCAAAGTGACCGATGGCACTGCATGACAGCACGAGGGAGGCAGTCGGCTGGGTGTTAGCGCTTTCAAAGAGGACAGGGGTGGGCCAGAGGTGAAGCACGGAGCCGTGCAGAGCATTCATTGTTGGTCTTCAACTAAATGGACAGGGTGGGTTGCAGTACGGGAGAAGAGATGCGTTTGAGACAAGGATGTCAGTAGGGTGCGAGCACTAGTGTTAGTTCAGCGCAAGGGCACCTGTCGCACACACCGCATTAAAGGTGCATACAAAGCAAATGCATGATCAGAAGCAAGCCACAAGAGCCCCCCCTCACCCGAAGTTGCCCCCGTTATCGCTCCAGGGGGTGCTGGTGAAGCGGCAGTCCTGAACCTCGCTCGTCGTACCATGGCACCACGGCCGGCAGGCACGTGGAGGAGGGCCGGCTGCCGCCCCTCGGGTACGACAAAGGGTTGTACGGCATGCAGCTGTCAGTCGTACAGAGCACTGCAGGGCCGCGGCGTGGCCAGGTGCTATTGGAGGCAGCTCAAGGTGCAATAGGCGATGCTCAGGCGGCGTGGGTTAGCAGGGTGTTACCGTCAGGGGCGGGCTCAAGTGCCCCCAAAAAAGTACAACATCGAAAGGCCTGGTAGGTGACACAGTCCACGCACTGCTGGGGCTGTGGTACGAAGCAGGACAAGGGACCCATGCAGGTGCACACCCTTGCTCCAACCTAGACTCACCCATGAAGTGTACAGGTTCTGCCCGGTGTTGGAGGGCATGCCGCCGTGCTGCAGGCCGCAACCCCTGTCGGCCAGGCCCTGCGCCCAAGACGTGGCGGCGGCCTCAAGGGTGGTGTCCCACACCATGGCGGGCGCAGAGTGCCACGAGCGGTACGTGTTGTGCTGGGACAGCGTGGCGGCGGAGTCGGAGCAGGAGCCTGTGGACAAGAGGCAAAGACAGGGATGGGACGGGGGACAGGGTGCAAATGTACGTGGGGTGGGGGCGGCGGACATGGGCCGGGCAAGGGGCTAGGGATGCTGACGTGGGTTGTGAAGGGAATGGGTGAGGGTGCGTACCTGAACATTTTATCCCGCATTTAACCATCGGAGCGGGACTCATGTTCCTAACGCGCAACATAGTCATGCCTAATGCGGCCTCACCGGCAGGGTTGTCACCGCCACCACCGCCGCCACCAGCCGGCGGGGGACGGAGGGGGAGGGCTGCGGGCGATGTTGCGGGGCGGAGGCGGAGGGGAACGGTTAGAGCCGCCGCCGCTGCCGCCGTCAGACTCCGGGGGCTCATACTCACCGTCGCCGCCGCCATTGCCACCACCTCCGCCGCCGTGGGGAGGAGGGGGAGAAGGGCTGTGGCGATTGTGGGGAGAGGGAGGGGAAGAGTCATCCAGAGGGTGACAATAGATTGAGATTGGGGGGAAGGCTGGGCACGCAGATTAAGATTGGAACCCGCTTCCTACGGATTGAGATTAAACCCAGACCCCTGATCACGCCGCACTCCTACGCAGCAGCCAGGGGTGTGGCTAAGTGGGGGACGGTTAAGCTACACGTTTGCTGTACCGACAGCTGACAGTTGAAGGCTTGACTCGCGTCTCTGCCTTCCAGTATTTGGTATAGTATGAGGCCATAAACACACCAGAACACAATATTAATAGTTGCTGCCTGGTATGCTATCCTCAGTTGCTCCTGCATAACATGAACGAAATGAACGTCGTTTTCCCTGCCGCTTGCCAAGGGGCAAGCACTGTTGACATTGACAGTAGGCCTGCTGGACAGTTAGCCTGCTGGCAGGAAGTGTTTGGTGCTTGTAGGCGGGGTGCACCAATGGATCACTCGGTGCCCTGTTCCGATCAGGCCACAAAACTTGAAGCGAGCCCACGCTAGTATCATGGTTATGGACAGGCGTTTTATGCAGAACATACTGGCAATGTTCAGTGTAGTTCTTCGGGGTGTTTGGGCTCACATGACGGTTTGGCAGGTCGCTATCGGCTATCGATGCTGGCCGCACTTGCAATATCTCGCATGCACATATGGATGGTTCGCGTCACTAGACTGCCCGCGAGGCACTCCGACTGGTTCAAACACTGGCGCGTGCTGGACGTAGGCTTGCGTAATCACTTCGCTTTCTTATGATACAAAGAATACCGCAACACGCAAGTTATGCTGCGTCGTGTTGTGCAGAAGACGCGAATTCGGACACCTCGCTTCCACTAACCACAGCTGGGCTGCACACGTGGCTGCTCATGAAAGAAGTCATCTCAGTTAGCGAAGACGGGGCTGACGGCCCATGGGGCGGGTGTATGGGGTGGGGGCAGCCCTAGGGGGGAAGCTGTAATCCTATCCGACCTTGGGGCTAACTAGATTGGAGATTGCATGCCCAGCGATTGGCAGCCCGGGGCCCGGATCAGGGGATCTCCCTGGCCCGGATTGACCGGCACTGCTACCCTCTGAGTCATCCTCCTGGGGTGGAGGCGGCGGGCTGCGGCGATTGCGAGGAGGGGGCGGGGAGGGCGGGGTCAGAGCTGCCGTCAGACGTGTGGATCCGGGCGAACCCTGAATCCGGCCCCCACACCCCCAATTGGCGCCTGATTCGCCCCGACTACCGGGATTGGCTCATTTTCAACTGTTTCCGGCGTCTTTCCGCATCAAACCAACGGATATGAAGGCAATCTCCAAGCTTGATTAATTGGCTATGGCGCTCGGGCCACCGCGAGCTTTAACCCCGTCGCATGCAGCGGTTCCCAAGCGGAACTGGTGAATTCACAGCGATTGCTGTTATATAAACACGAATCATGAGTCACATACATGCGAACAGCGGGTTGAAGTCTCAGCAGCTGCGGGGATATGCGACAGGCCGCTCAACATGCCACCATCGACTTGGGGCCAGGGCCCTGAAACTCAACTGCAGGGCCCTAGATGCAAGATTGCATACATAGTAACTCAGATTGGGGGCTTGGGGATACGGGCGGCAGCCTGGGGTTAAGTTTCGCAAGGGAATCCGTTCACCCCAATCCGGACTGCCACGTGTGCGTGTGAATGGAAGACGGGATTGGCCGCGAATCCGCTGAGCCCAATCCGACTGCATGTGAACACGCCCTAAGTACTGTCTTACGATGATGCCAAACAGCGCCTCTAATACACCTTCTATCAGTTATGTGCTGACTACTTTAGTGCTAGTGACCGCACAAGTCGCAAGCCTGATGTTGACTGCTGGCAACAACGACAAAGGGCTAGCGATTGCGTCGCGGTAGTAGTGAGGTCAGCGAGGGAGAACTCGTAAGTGCCACGAGTGCCGAACATACAAAGGAAAGCAGACAGTGTGCTGCTGGTGCCACGTGGATGGCATGGCGTGTGCATGCTGTACGTATGTGAGTGAGAACGTTGCCGAGCGAGAGGCAGAGCACAACCTCCAGGTATCTCCAACATGCGGCAGAATCGAGTAGCAGGTAGGTGCAGCACAAAATCAAAGCACAGATCACCGCACGCCCACAAACACGTGTAAACAGAGGGTAGCAGTGCCGGTCAATCCGGGCTGCCAATCGCTGGGCATGCAATCTCCAATCTAGTTAGCCCCAAGGTCGGATAGGATTACAGCTGCCCCCCTAGGGCTGCCCCCACCCCATACACCCGCCCCATGGGCCGTCAGCCCCGTCTTCGCTAACTGAGATGACTTCTTTCATGAGCAGCCACGTGTGCAGCCCAGCTGTGGTTAGTGGAAGCGAGGTGTCCGAATTCGCGACTTCTGCACAACACGACGCAGCATAACTTGCGTGTTGCGGTATTCTTTGTATCATAAGAAAGCGAAGTGATTACGCAAGCCTACGTCCAGCACGCGCCAGTGTTTGAACCAGTCGGAGTGCCTCGCGGGCAGTCTAGTGACGCGAACCATCCATATGTGCATGCGAGATATTGCAAGTGCGGCCAGCATCGATAGCCGATAGCGACCTGCCAAACCATCATGTGAGCCCAAACACCCCGAAGAACTACACTGAACATTGCCAGTATGTTCTGCATAAAACACATGTCCATAACCATGATACTGGCGTGGGCTCGCTTCAAGTTTTGTGGCCTGATAGGAACAGGGCACCGAGTGATCCATTGCCAATGGCAATGGTGCACCCCGCCTACAAGCACCAAACACTTCCTGCGAGCAGGCTAACTGTCCAGCAGGCCTACTGTTAATGTCAACAGTGCTTGCCCCTTGGCAAGCGGCAGGGAAAACGACGTTCATTTCGTTCATGTTATGCACGAGCAACTGAGGATAGCATACCAGGCAGCAACTTTTAACATTGTGTTCTGGTTTACTTACGGCCTCATACCATACCAAATACAGGAAGGCAGAGACGCGAGTCAAGCCTTCAACTGTCAGCTGTCGGTACAGCAAACATGCCGTAACATGTAGCTTAACCATCCCCCACTTAGCCACACCCCTGGCTGCTGCGTAGGAGTGCGGCGTGATCAGGGGTCTGGGTTTAATCTCAATCCGTAGGAAGCGGGTTCCAATCTTAATCTGCGTGCCCAGCCTTCCCCCCAATCTCAATCTATTGTCACCCCCTGGTGTAATTCATACATCCTGCTCGGTCTGAGTATGTAGTCTCTAACTCTCATCCTCATCCCACTGCCGTATACTGCGCTGCCTTGTGCTGACGCGCACAACTAGGTGTGCAAGGCCAAACCAGGCCCAGCCAACAGAACCGCACAGCAGCCCCGCGCGGTTCTCAACGCTAGATATGCACACAGACCGCTACGCCATCCTCCCACCGTGCGTGTCCTACTACACAGCAGACCACGAGTGAACAGCTGTCAGTCCTCTTCATCACAGTAGTGTTGCCTGCCCCCACGCACACACAGCTCGCTCACCTCATTCTGCAGGCAAGAGGTGAAGCCACACTACCCCAGATTTCCGAACATGCCCACCACCACCACCACCGTTTGGCTCACAGTGTTGTCGCAACACACGCCTCCTTGTCATTCTGCAGGCGCGGGCTGGCGCACAGCAGGCCCGACAGCGCCACCTTGCCGTCCGTCGCAACGTCGTAGGTGTACTGCGGGTGCAGCATGGCACACACGACACCGTACAAAGTAAAGAAGGGCAAAGTGGCGTTAGGTTAGCATCCGGGGCAACGCCGCAGTTGTGCTGCACAATACGCAAGAGGGCAAGAACAGGTTTGGGTCAGCATTGACTTGTTTGGAATGGTCTGCCGATGCCGCATGCCAACACCTTGTGTGTCATGGTGGGTACTTCGCAGTGCTGCGCAGTACGGTGAAGTTTGGCATGCTGTGGGGGCAGATAGAGCACCGTGGCACATGGGGCATACATGCACAGCAACAGGTGCGTGGCAGGTACAGTTCACCGCACAGCTGCCCATGATATTGATAACCCTGAGCTTAGCACACATTTGTTCTTTTCGCAACTGTATTCCTGCCCACCTTGGCAGCCATGATGAAGGGATCGGGGCGGCAGGTCCAGTAGCTCTCGGGAGTGGCAAAATTCTGCAGGCGAGTAACAAGCCAGCAACAACGCAAAGCATGACGATTAGTACGTACAATACGTATTGGTATGGGGAAGTGCATGCACATGTGTGTTTGCCAGACACGTGGCGGCGCCGGTATGGCCCGTCGCAAGGTTATTACTAGGGCACGTCCCCAGCCAGATGAGTTAAGGGCGAGCCCGGTCTGCTCCCGGTTGCACGTCGGCGCTCATGCGGAGCTACGCAAGCCATACAGAGAGCTACAGAGCAACAAAGCTTCACAAGCTCCAGGGCTGCCGGGCACAGTCAACTGTGCTGCATGCATCAACCTGCTCACGCACCTGGTTGCGATATATAGTGCCGTCAACCTGCAAGGGCCACAGCACACGAGCAAGAGAAATGAACTTAAGTGCTGTGTGCATCTCGCATGAAGCAAACAGTCAACTTATCAATGAGCGATAGTGCAAGGGTGCTGGCCAGTAGGGCGACCACTGCATGGTAAAATGCCAGCAGTGTGCCCCCTGTGCGCTGGCACATCCCCCAAGCAACGTCCCAACCATCTCTACCGACCCACCCACAACCCATATCCCATAAAACTGACAATGCAGCCACATGCGGCTGTGCGGGGCGTTGCAGTCGATAGCCGACCTGCGCCAAGCCCCACACTGCAGCTACCAACCCACGGCACGCACGGGCACTTCATACAATTCTTCCCACACCCATGCCCCTTGCTTGACGATCGCGACACCACCACCTACCCAGCTGACGACGCAGCCGGCTGCTTCGCACGCGGCGGTGGCAGCATAGTCGATGGTGTTGAGGTAGGGGTCCAGCGGGGAGGGCAGGGTGAGGGTGTTGATTGCGCTGCAGCGGGCCGTGTACTCAAGACGCCTGTGGACGGGAATGCAACGCCGTACGGGGTTGGGGACAGGAGTTGTGTGCCTCGCACTGCACGTAAGAGTGGCATTCTAGGGTGTAGGACTTCTGGGTGCCGGATAGAGGTGCCGGCGACGTAAAATAAAGTGCGTATGTAAAGGGGGAGCCGTGATGCCATAGACCTGATGGCTGAGGAGGGGCACACCAGTTACAGGTATTTGCAGCAGAAGGCGCTTGCAGAATGCAACGCCAATCGCCCATGCTTTTAACAGGTAATTTCAAGTGCAACTTTGTCAAGGAACATCACACGTGTGGCACGTGTCAAGTGGCATGCATGACATGGCATGGAACCGGCACGCGTCATATCCTGCCCACTCACGCGTAGGCCATCCGGGCATAGGAGCAGTTACCGCGTTTCAGGAAAAAGTCCGTCTGGTTGGCCGGGTTGCCATTGTTTTCACGGGTCCTGCGTGCACGAGAAAACGTAGGTGTTACTGTTACTGTTACTGTTACATAGCTTGAGCGGTGCAGCCCACAGCCAGCGGTATGCCCCATGAGCAGTGTGGCTCCGAGACCGTCAGCAGGAGTAGACAAGGAGAAGTGCACCTGGCCTAACGCCCGTGGGATAATATCCCAGCCCGGGTCTCACTGATGCGAAACAACAGCCCTGCCAGACTGGTCTGGTCCTCAACCGCCATCACAGCACAGATCCCCTGGTCGTAAGGCAAATCAACAGTAGCACGGGCACTGGCATACGCAGGGCAGTGGATAAGCACGTGCTCTTCGTCCTCGACAGCACCACCGTTGCATGCGAGACACAGCCTTTCGGAGCGGGCCAAACGCCTGCCCCTTTGGACAGCTCTATTATATAGGTGTGCATTAGTCTGGCAGGCAGGTAAGAGGAGCAGCAGGGAGCAGTCGGTGGGGTAGTAGCCCTGTCCAGACCCCTTAGGCTCCTGTCGGTTAGGCGTTGCCCTACAAGAAAAGGGGCAGAGGGTGCTAGGCGGGTCGCAATCGCTGCACGCCCCCCCTCAGCCAAGGCCACTCCCTTCCTGCTTGCTCCCCTGCTTGCCACACACATCCTCGCTCACAAGCACCTATTCAGCGGGAGCAGCCGGGCGGAGCTTCAAGCCGCCTGCTCAACACCATCACCTCAGACAATCTTCTTTTTCCCGACGGGTGACACCTTCCTGTACGTCTGTTTGGCAGGGATAATACAGATCCCAATCCCAAACCGCATCCGCTACGCACCCCCACCCGTCCACCCCTCCCCCAGCCAGTAGTCCCCCTGCTCACCACTGCTTCACAGTTATTACACTGTATTCTGCAGATATAATCACTTTACCCGTTGACCATTTGGCCTACTCACCACTGATCCGCCTTCTTGGAGTCGTAGGTTCCGTTCACGTCAAGCGCAACATCCACCTGAGGGTGCACAGACACAACCACGCAAGCGTGTCACCAAGAGCAAGGGATGCGTTCGTAACGCCAGTCAGTTGCAACGCAGCGTCTGGATTGATAAGTTGGGGGATGGCACAAAAGCAACGCAGGGGGGTTAGCCCCGGAATCCCACCTGCGACCCGCTGTGGCCACGACCCGCCCCCCCTCACGCCTGCGCTGTGCTGTCAGGTGGTGTTTCAAACCGTTTTACAAGTCAATCTCCCCGCCAATACTGTCTTGCCAACCCTGTCAGTAGTTGCCAGCAAGCCAGTGATCCTTTGCTCACCATGGCCTTGGGGTAGCAGGCTCCGTATGTGACCGGGCCACCCTGCAAGCAAGCGTGCTCAAGTCATAGGTCTTCTTGACCGTACAAACGTGCGAACAGGTAGAACGAGGGCTGACAGGCGCCGTGGACCCCCACGTTCTGCAACCGAATGTATGGCATATGGCTTCCGCCCAATTCCTGGCTGGGCGGTCTTACTGTACTGTACTGTATGACAGCTTCCATGTGTCGCCAGTGATGCCGCCGTGCGTTGAGCAGCTAGCTCTTCCACGCCCAATGCCAGTATGAATCCCCGTGCTCTGCGACCAAGTGCCCCCAAACCCATGCACTCAATTTGATGTCTCGCTATTCCCAGCGCACTGACCATGCGTACGCATATGAAAAGCTCGAGCTGTTAACGAAATAGGCGTCAGAGCCCATGCACGGGACCCACACCAACCCACACCCAGGTGTACATGCATGGCCACGTGAGCCAGCGCACTTGCACAGGTACGGTAGTTCACATAAATGCGTTCGCTCGCTCACCATGCCGGCCTCCATGGCATCACGGTAGGTCTTGTACTGAGCAGCGCCAAAGTAGAACATCAGTGGCTCCCACACGCAGCCGTCGGCATCCGGGATGCTGCTGTTGCCGCCACCACACTCGTCATAGAACTTGGAGATGCACACGGAGAACTGGTGGAAGGGGGTGTCTGGGGGGTGGTGCGGGAGGGGCAGGGTGAAGCTAGGTAGGGCACGGGATGCTGCACAGAGAGAACTGGTGGCGTCGGGTGCCTTGCATTGGGAGCAAGAGGGGTGAAGCCTTCCAGGGCTGGCATCTTATTTAATTTTCACTATATAATCCAGTTTTCAGCCCGCGGAGCGGAAACTTTTGGAGGGATTTAATTGCAACCGACCAAATTTCTGCCCCCGACTCATGGCTAAATAATTGCCGGTTCACTATTTATGCCACGTGCAGAGGCGCGATTTAATCGGGCCCAGCCGGACCCCTCCCCCACGTGCTGCTCTGCGGCCATGCCCCCTTGCCGTCAATTGCAACATGCTCCCCTGTTGTCCTCTCGTTCAGCACATGCCTTTCTAGCGCACACCTGGCCGGTGTCGCCGCAAAAGAGCTACGGCGGTAGTTAGTCAAGTACCAGGGAACAGAACATGGGGGCGTTTCCGCAGCCATGCAACGGAATACCGGAGGCAAGAAGTGCATTTTGGGGGCAGGATGCCCGTACGGCGCAGGCGGCGCTGGCAGGAAATTATTTCCCTGAGTTGCATCCGGGTGCAAATAATTCCGGGTTCACTAAAGACACGGCCCCAAGGGCCCGGCATTCAATCAGATTCGATGTATCGGCTTGGCGGAAGATGCCAGCCCTGGGTGAAGGTGGAACAATGTGCGCGTCATTAGATTGGAGGGGTGGGTAGTCATGTATTGGAGCACAGTGCGTTTGCGAAAATGCCCGTGTTAGTTTGTAAGGTGATGTTGTGCGCACATGAAAGTTGGTACCAAGCGTACCTGTGTATGCGTCCGCTACAGTTGGTGCCGGGGAGCCGTGTTACCAGAGCCAGCCACACAAGGAGGGTCTGGCATCCAGGATGCTCTACGGCACCTGCAGCCCGTCTCGTCCCGGCCCCCATCCCCCATCCCCCATCCCCCTCCTCACCCTTGCACACCACGTCAGCAGCCACCTTGTCGCTCATTGCGGAGTAGCAGCCACGGCCGAAACGCTGTGTGGACGGGAAACGGCACCAGGGCAGCGAGGCCAGGCAGGATGAGGAGACAAGCACACACGGATAGGAGACACAGGGATCTGGGCATCGTGGCATCGTGGGCAGGGGAGGGCACCAGGGCAGCGGGGCCAGGTCTGAGGGCAGATAGACGCGAACAAGGATGGGTGGGACAACAGGCAGGCTGGGTCGCTGGGAGCACGCCCGGCCAATTGGGCGGGGATGCAGAGCAGCGGTGCAGGGCAGTGGGGATGGTGGGGAGCGGGGGGCAGGGAGACAGGCCGCAGCTGCGGCTGGCAACCTTCCCCCCACCCCCACCCCCACTCCCACAGCACCCACCTCAGCACACACCATTGGTAAGCAGCCGTTCTCATGGCCCTTCCCCACCCACCAACCCCAGCACAGCACCCACCTTGGGCTGCAAACCCCTCGCCCCCCTCCGTCCCTTGTTTGTGTCCCTCCTCCACCCTTCCTCTCTTTCCCCATTTCCCACCCGAGCACCGACCCACCATGAGGTGGCAGCATTCCCCACGCCCGCCCCAGCACCTACACCTACAGGAGGGACACAGCCGTTCTCGCTGCCCTTCCCCACCCACCAACCCCACCGACCCCTGCACACTCAAATGGCGGCAATCACCCTTTGCCCCAGCGCCCTCTATAGGGTGGCAACCCACCCCACCTTCAGCCTTCCCGCCAAGCCGTTTCTGTTCCTTTGGCACTCCACGCTTCAGCCCATTGTGGTTTACCCCACCCCAGTGAGTGGCACCCCCCACTCACACCCCCACCCACATCCACACCCCAGCGCCCACCGTGGGGTAGCAACCGTTCTCACGGTCCGCCCTGCATGATGCCTTGCCCTCGGCAGTGGTGGTGTTGTGCATGGAGAAGCAGATGGCGTCGTACTTTGCACGCACCACGTCGCGCCTGCAGCGGCATGATAAATGCATGTATGTGCGCATGAACTCCGTGTACCCGTTTGTAGCTGTTCCACAATACACGCACAAGGAGCGCGCAGTGTCAACCCAGCGTGCTGGTCGCGGTGGACGCGTACCGGGGCGCAACGATATGCACATCCGGACATCGTGTCGTACGCAGGTGGCTCGCACACTGTCACGATGGCCAACAACTGAAGCAGGCACGCGGCCAGCGGCACATACATGCACAAACGCTCCCTCGTGTGGAAACATACAGTGACACGCATACCTCGCGCTTGCCGATGCATTAGGCCCCAGCTCCGACTCCAGGGATCCCAGCCACATGGGGTGCCTTGAGCACGAGGCCTTGATGATGGTGCGGTTGGTCCTGTGGGCACAGCAGGCCAAGCGCAGCCGCGCCAGTATTGCACGTCCACCCTACGCCCCATTCACTGTGCGTCCTCACTACGCCCCATTTACCAACGTAAATGCGTGTCCTGACTACGCCCCATTCAAGATAAAACGTCATCATGCACAGGGCGGGCCCACTACCAGACGATGGCTGGTTCCTTCTTCGTACGCAGGATTCCAGGATCCAGCAGCATGCAGGCAAGGTAGAGGTGCATGTGCAAAAACCCAGAGCCGGTACCCGCCCGTGCCACTGCCATCGCCAGCAGTACTGTACCAGTGACAGGCTGCCCCAGTTGCACACCCCGCGTCCCCACCCAACCAGGCCAGATGGTCAGCCACTTACTGGTAGTTCTGGATTGGGCCGTTCCACACGCACATGGGGGGGACAGCAGATGCAGGGGGGCTGTCGGGACAGCGGGAGGGAGGGTTGGAGGGAAGGGAGGGGCAACGGGCGTAATTGACTCCAGCGACACCATCACCAGGACGCACCTTTCCTTCACCACTGAGTGCGACAGGTCATTACTCTTGGGTAACAGGTGATTCCGTAATTGTGTATAAAAACGTGGACCAAGGGGTGGTAGGCCTTGGGCAGCAGCTCACACGGCGTGAGAGGCCGGAGCCTAAGTTTGAGCTTCTTCTCGTGCAGCCCGGGCTTTTCTGCAGGGGGGCCCAGGGTGTCGGCATTTACAGTCTATGTACACCTTAGACCTTAGGGGCAGACCATCCCCTCCCCTTCGGGCGCCGTGAATCCGTGCATGCATGCACGGACACCCCCACGCACCCAACTCAGTCACCGGACGGGACACAGGGCAATGTATCTCCTCATTCGACGGGACAGATGGCAGCACGCAACAAGGGCGACAGTCAGTTAGCGGGCGAGGCAGGCGGCGAGGCTATGTTCGGTGGGCTACCGCGACCGCCGGGCCCTGACGCAAGGAACGAAACAGTGCGTCTCTGGTACCAAGCCCCACGCACGCGGGGCAATACCCAGCGAAGCCAACGATTGCACACGCGCCCAAATGTCAGACAACACCTCGGCCGAGGTACGGGACGGACTTATAAAGTGTGCTCCGTCCGCTACCTGCCGCCAACCGTTAGCCCAAATGTCGAACACCGCGAATGCTGCATGTGCCCATACTTTTGAGACACATTTCTATACATGAGAAGTCTTACTCTTTTATTGACGTATACTGTAGCGCAGCGCGCTGCATGCGCACGTGCTCTTAGTTACTCCGTTCCATAGCAGCTTGCTTATTGCATATGGAGTAAGTACAGGTTGATGTACCGAGCATTAAGCAATATTATGGTTCTATGTGCCAGGACGCCTAGAGTTCAACCGCCAGTCCGCGTCAAGTTCACAAGACGCTGCGACCTCCTGCCAAGCCCTGCCAGACTCACGGTGGCTGTGCGGACGGCCACAGTGGATAGTTCGGCTCCGTAGGAGAGCCCCTGGCCGACGGTGCGGCCATCGCCGCTAGAGCTGCTGAGCACAGGAATATTAGAGTTGTTGTCCTCATTGCAGCAGCTGTAAGCGTTGTATCAATAGGCTTTAGTCGATTTGGGCTGCAGGTTCTTCTACTCTTGCTTATATCTTCCTACTTCCATGCCGTTTTCACATGCAGTTTCGGTGCAGAAATGCCAAGGGCGGGCGGAGAGCGAGCACTACTAGTCCTCACGTACGCAGCTGTAAAAGAGACGCAACCGGATTTGTCAGTAAGCTGTGACGAATCTAACTCTGTCATCTCGGCCACGTCCACGAGCGTATCCGTTTGGGGGTTGGCGCACAGCGACGGGGATCGGGTTTCCCGGTGCTGAGCATGCACGCTGCCTACATTGTAACACAGAATAGCTCGTATAAGTGCACTCAGGAGCAGCAACGGCTCCATCTCTGAGAAAGGTCGTTCAAGGGAGGGCCCATCTGTCTTAATGTCCGCTGCCGTTCTTGCCAGTGCCGCCCCGCCATCCAAGGAAATCAGTATACGTTGACAGGTGCTGGTACTTGATTCTTTGGTTGGGTACACATGGGGCGTGGCAGAGGCTCGTTAGGGGGTCGAAGCTGGGTTGAAGCTTGAAAGGTCGAGAAGCACAAGGGAAGACGGCGACAAGGGGCTGACCCAATAGTGTGAACCGGCTGGCAAGAGGTCTGTCTGCAAGGGCCTCACACGCAACCACCGTAACGGCGGCGTGGGTGGTCGCGAAGGGGCATTGGCACATCACAATGTGCGTCGAGGCGTTGAGTAAGATGCATGTGGGAGGTTGTGCCAAGCAACCGTTAATTTGTAAAACTGTGATGAGGTTCCCTGTTGGTCATAGATGCTCCCCAGCAGGATGCGGGTGATGATGGAGCGCGCGTCACTCCATTTGTGACTGCAACTGCACCCTTTTTGAGACAGCGCCGGCACCACCTGGGCTGCACAGTACGTTGTACGCGTACAAATACGGAATACGTACATGTACGGAATACGGTCATTTTCTGCCGTACATGAGAGAAATACGGTCGGCGGTCCAGGCCTGGCACGGCACGTGGCAGTGTCACGTGCACCAGGAGCGTCCCAGCAGGGAGGTCCTAGGGAGATCAGGCGCCAGCAAAACCACATCACAACGAGTGCATACGCATATGCGAGACACCTCTCATGCCTCAATAACTTGTGGCTTAGTTGCCGCGGTGCCTTGCAGGGAGCTCCCCTGATGTCTGGCAGCACACGGGGGGGACCTCCCTTGCTCCAGGGGGTGGTTCACGACCGTATTTTTAGCGTATTTGAGCGTATTTTATTTTCTAAAAATACGCTCATTTTGGAACGTACAGTGCAGCCCAGGGCACCACAGTTTGCCTGCCCAAAACCCAAGACCACGAGATTTCCAGAGATATCAGGGAGCTCCCTCGAGGCACCGTTCCGCGTTTTGAGAAAGGCTTACATACACTCAGGGCAGAGGACTTTTACGGAGCAAGTGCAGCCTATGTTTGTCCTGCACTTAAATCGGGCACATTGGTAATCGCCCTTGAGCTTACACGCAGCAATTGCTGCAAGTGTAAGAACGTGGGTAATTTCGAAGGGAGGCACGGTTTGCTGGCTCCTCCCTCTGTTCCCTTCTTAGGGAATGGAGTGTGTTATGAAGCGGTCTTGCGCTTGCGCATCCGCACTTGCTTTCAGATTCACAACCATGGTTTGGGCGGTGGACCAGTAAGGATCGTATTCCCCCACTCCATTGGCGCCTTGGGAAGGGATTCCCCCATCACCACGAGTTCGCACAGGGGACAGAATTGCCATTGCCCTTATAAGTACAGACAAAGCATAAAAATCTTGTTGCCACACTGCTGCACGATGAGAGCCCTCCATCCGCATTAGGGCTGACGTGCCGCAAATTTGAGCAAATTTGCTGTCCATGCTGGGAGACCGCACCCGGCCGCACACACCCAGCATCCTAGAAAGCAAGGAAATATATTAGGAGCCGCAATAGGTTAACTCGAGTCGCCAGGAACGCTCCTTTCTGGAGTAGGATGTGTGGATTGTGTGTCTTACCACACTCTCCCCCCTGTGAAGGGCACGTCCCGGCGGGCCCGTTTGACCCGACCCATGCATTGCTGTCGGGTGCGCAACGCCACGCATCATCGTCAAGCCAGGGCGACCAACTGCCGGTCATGCAGTCTAGCTCTGCTGCTCTGTGGCTTCAGGACTGGATTACCCATCGCGTTGAACGCCTACATGTGTGTTCAGGATTGATCTGGTGCCCTCCTGAATATTTCTCCATTACGTCTCGGGTACTGCACCAGATTGGTACCTAAGTCGTGTATCATGTATTACTTGCAGGGTTTCTGTAAACCCGCCCACCTCTAATGTGGCCCTGCTGTGGGCACCTGCCCTGACCACCCTGTGCTGGTACACTCCTCCGTTCTCGCCTTGCCTTGCTTGTATCCGATACGACCAATCATGCACATAAGGGAGACATCAGCGACAAACCAACAACCAAATCCAGCCCAGTCTTAAGCCCATAATCAAGACTAGGTGACCTCCCCTGAGCAAGGCGGTTGGTGTGCCTAAAGCCCCACACCAAACACCCTTCTTGCTGCCCAGCAGACACAGCAACAACGTCCTTCAACGCATTGTACAGAAGCCCGCACATGCCATCATCGCATGCATACCAGTGCACGAGCACCCATTGCACAATCTTGCACCAGACCCAGGCGTTGGCCTGATGAGTCCCATGCCCCTGACCCAAGTATAGCGCGTGATGAGAGGCATACCATGTACGGTATCAATCGCCAACCGGACCGTGCAACAACAAAATGCCGAACGATGTGGGCAAAAAGGCATAACGCAACATGGTGCGTCCCAGTTCCCAGTGTGCATGGGCTCATGACTGAGGCATGGCCAGACAGCCCCAGCTCTACGGATGAAGGGTCAGACGCCACACAGTCCAGCCTCGTTGGGGACATGCATACGACTGTCATGAATGCAAAACTAACATCACACGTTATATATAAATACGTCGGCTCAAAATGAGGCCTCTCAACACCAACACGTGGATGAACGTCATGAATCAACAATGCCTGATCGCATTCGACGCATACCGCAGTGTAGTCGTACACGTGCCGGCAGCGCCGGTGTACCAGAGTAGCATTCGCGCTATTTGCTGCCACGCACGTCAATGCTCGCACAGCCTCACACCGCCTGCACCACTGCCCACACCGCGCACCCGACCAAAACACCCAAGTCGCCTGCAACCCAAGAGATGCTTGGGAGACGATGCAAGGCGTGGGTACCTAAGTTGCTTGACGTCAGTGGACCGAAAGGCCAGCATTAAGAGGCAGCTATGCGCCACAATACCACGTCCCACCGCCGCCACCCTTACTGCTGCCCTCATGGGAGGGTCTCAGGCCAGAGTCCCGAGGGAGATGAGGCTTGCTTATACACCCTATCCCCTGTGCTTGTGCCCCTTGTGCTTGTTCCTGGACGAGGAGGAAGATGAGGGGGAGGCGCAGGGCGCCTTGCCGCTGCCGCTGCTGTCGGTGCCGTTGCCATTGCCGGTTGGTGTGGAGGAGCCCGAGGTTCGGGGCCGCACGTTGGCCAGGAAGCTCGAGTCGCCCACCACATTGCCGGCAGGGCCGTAGTTGCAGCAAACGACCTGGGGGAGGTGAGGGGAGGAAAAACTAGTTAGTTGGTGCTCGTGGCAGAGGGTGAAAGCTGCTTGGAAAAGGTTCCAGAGTGTGGTGGGGTGTGGGTGCAAGCTGACCGCGTTTGGACATGGCAACATGCACTGGCCCCTTCCCCACGGCGCAACGAACCGGATTGATGAAGTGGGGGTCAAACCCCACCCCAAGCCCGCACAGCTTCGTCACCAACGACGGGCTACGCACCTCTGCCTTGGATGCCCAGACTGCATTGTTCATTGGGATGTGCTGGCGATGAGCCCTAACGCACAGGAGGCTGCTTGCACCCCGCCGCCCTAACCGCCAACGCACAGGGGGCTGCTTGCACCCCACCCCTACCAAGACCCCACCCCTACACACCTTGCAGTTGGATCCCAGGCCCACGCCGCAGCCCAGGCGGGTGGAGCGGATCCACACCAGCTGGGTGAAGTGGCCGATGGCACTGCATGACATGACGGCACGAGGGAAGCGGTTAGGTGGGTGTTCAGTGGGACAGAGTTGGAGCGCGGGGCAGCGCACAGCATTTCTGGTTGTTCCTCAGCTAAATGGACAGGGTAGGCAGCAACAGGGGTGTGTTTGAGACAAGCATGTCACTAAGGTGCGCGCATTGGTGCTCAGCGCAAGGGCTTCCAACGTCGCGCACACCACACCAAAGACCGAAATAAAGGATATGCATGATCAGAAGCCAGCCACAAGAGCCCCCCCCCTCACCCGAAGTTGCCCCCGTTATCGCTCCAGGGGTGTTGGTGAAGCGGTAGTCCTGAACCTCGTCGTACCACGGCGCCACAGCGGGCAGGCACGTGGAGGAGGGCCGGCTTCCACCCTGCACGTACGGCAAGGGGTTGTACGGCATGCACGTGTCAGCCGTGCAGAGTACTGCAGGGTGGTGGCGTGGCGAGGGGCTATCGGAGGCAGCTGGAGGTGCGACAGGCGATGCTCAGGCGGCGTGGGTTAGCAGGGTGTTACCACCAGGGGCGGGCTCAAGTGCCCGGAAAAAGTACAAAACCTAAATGCCTGGTAGGTGATACAGTGTAAGGAAGCGCGCGTCCACCGCTGGGGCGGTGGTGCGACCCATGCAGGCACACCCTAGCTCTAACCCAAACTCACCCATGAAGCGTACAGGTTCTGCCCAGTGTTGGAGGGCATGCCGCCGTGCTGCAGGCCGCACCCCCTGTTGGCCAGGCCCTGCGCCCAAGACGTGGCGGCGGCCTCAAGGGTGGTGTCCCACACCATGGCGGGGGCGGAGTGCCACGAGCGGTAGGTGTTGTGCTGGGACAGGGTGGCGGCGGAGTCGGAGCAGGAGCCTGTGGACAAGAGGCAAAGGCAGGGATGGGGCGGGGGGCAGGGGGCGAAGGTACTTCAGGAGAGCGGCGGACATGGCCTGGAAAAGGGGCTGACGTTGGTTGTGGAGGGAACTGGCGAGGTGCGTACCTGAACATTTTACCGCAAGTCGCTTTCAGCATCGGAACGGCACTCACGTTTCTGACGAGCAACATGGTCATCATGCAGTCTTACCGGAAGGGCTGTCGCCGCCGCCGCCACCACCAGCCGGCGGGGGAGGCGGAGGGCTGCGGACGGTGTTGCGGGGCGGGGGTGGAGGGGAACGGTTAGAGCCGCCACCGCTGCCGCCGTCAGACTCCGGGGCTCGTACTCGCCGTCGCCGCCGCCATTACCGCCACCACCGCCGCCACGGGGAGGAGGGGGAGGGCTACGGCGGTTGCGGGGAGGGGGAGGGGAAGAGTCCTCCTGGGGAGGGGGAGAGGGGCTGCGGCGGTTGAGGGGCGGAGGGGGTGGGGAAGGGTCCGAGCCTCCATTCGACTCCGGGGGCTCATACTCGCCATCGCCGCCGCCATTACCACCACCGCCGCCGCCACGAGGAGGAGGGGGAGGGCTACGGCGGTTACGGGGAGGGGGAGGGGAGGACTCATTTTCAGGGGGAGGCGGCGGGCTGCGGCGATTGCGGGGCGGCGGGGGCGGGGAGGGGTCGGAGCCGCCATCAGACTCCGGGGGCTCATACTCGCCGTCACCACCGCCGCCGCCACCACCGCCGCGAGGTGGAGGTAGAGGGGGGCTGCGGCGGTTGCGGGGAGGGGGAGGAGAGGACTCGTCCTCCTTGGGTGGCGGGGGTGGGGGTGAGCGGCGGCTGCGCGGCGGCGGCGGGGAGGGATCGTCGGGGCAGGTGCCGCAGGCAGCACGGCACAGCTCATCACGAACGGAGATGTCGTTGAGCGTCCAATCGCCAGCACAGAGGCCAAAGTTAGCCCACTTCGCGCAACTGTCGTTCTGGTCCAGACAGGGCTCGCCTGTGCAGGGGTGGGGCCAAGGGCAGGGCGAGCAGGGCTTGCAGGGCGGGGGACGTGGGTTCAAGGCGCCAGCGAGGGTCGAACACTGGTGCACAGTGTGAGGAACAAGGTGGACCTCCCTTGGTAGGGGCCCACCGGGAGGGCACAACGTCGAGAGCACGCAGCTTGCAGGCACTACGCTGACGTGCGCGTGGACGAGCTGACATATGCACGATGCAGGCAAGAGCATTGCTTGAAAGTGACCTTATCAGACGCGTGCCACGTGCCACGCTGCGGCCAAGGCCTTACCGGCAGGCGGAGGCGGAGGAGGGGGCGGGGGCGGCGGGGGCGAGCGGGTTGGGCTGGGGTCGGAGCTGCAAGTCTCGCAAGACTTGCGGCACACCACGTCGGAGATAGACTGGCCGCGGTAGGTCCACCCGGGTCGGCAGTAGCCACGCTGGGCCCAGTAGCTGTTGGCACGGGAGGAAGGGGATTCAGCCATTCAGCCGCAAGTTTGAGAGTGTGGACGCGTACACTGGGACTGTCTGCTAAAAATAATGACTGAAGTACCGATAGCGCACCTGCAGCGACTGTCCTGGTCCTCGCAGTCGCCTGCAGCCGGGGCGGTGCCGCTGTTCGAATGGCGACTGCTGACCTTCTGGCTGAAGGTGAAGTCCAATCCATCGCTGCCGTCGTCAAGAGTTGCTTCTATGCTATAAGTGCATACGGCCACCATGGCAAATATCGTAAGCCTAGTTAAACGCAACCGCCCCGCAAGGCGAAACGTCGCCATGGTAAGGCGAGTCGTCGTTGACACCGCGGGCACTCTCCAAGCCTTGATTGTATGCAAAGACTTGATGAGTTGTGTAATGCTTGTTGATTGAAGGGTGCTTGACTCAAGCGGTGCAGTGCGGACTGCAGGGACAGAGGCTTTATCTTGGCTGTATCTTGCCTGCTGTACGGCTAACTGCGCTTAGCTGCCTAAAGTTGAATGTTACCCGTATATGTATACGCTGGATCACATCCTTAAGTTGCGAAGCGCAGCAGGCTCACATGCACCGTACCGTAGAAGAGGTAGCGGGTCGTTTTCGGTTGATGCGGTTCAAATTCGAGTTCCCATGTGCCCTGCGCACACCAAAAGTCGCAGAAGGCAGCAACGCTGGTCTTACAGCTATAATCGACCAGGTTGGCCTTTCTTCCATATCGCGGTGAGTCTGCGCGGCGGCGTCCTGCTCGCCCTTTTTCGCTGCGCGTGTGCTTCGGAGCACGGCCTCTGGTTGCTGCCAACTCCGTAAAAGTACAGTATGAAGCAGCATATGATGCAATAAGTACAGGTAAAAACGTAGCTTGGCCGTGCCCGTGCACGATTGCGCCAGACATACTGGCGTCCGTATATCGCAAACTTTCGCTGGCGTGCCCGGTGCACACATGCGGCTTTTCTCGGCGGGCCTCACAACACAATGCCTCAAACTATTATTCAACGCTTTTTATCCTAGTGGTGTGCACGTATGGGCCGCTTTTGGTGCAAGACTCCGCGACGTCCGGTCAGTCTTCAGAGCAGAACAGAGCAGGCGCAGCACAAACGGGGACGGCAGCTCACCCTGCCTCCACCATGCACGCGGCGGGGGCCTTGAGCAAGGCCTCCTATCATGCCCTCCCTTGCCCTGCATCCTACCGTCAACGTTCGGTTGGAAGCATGCGCCTTGGTCCCTGCATCCTGAGTGCCTGCCGATCGCTGACCGACAGTTGCTAGGGCCAGTCCGGGCCACAGGCCTGGGCCGCCCGCCACCTGGGTCCCCTGCCCACCACTCGCTGGTCTCTTTTTCTCAGTGGAAAGGTTTTACACGTAAGGAGACGGGACCTTTGGGATGTTTCCGCGCATCTTCACGTGCCGTTACATGATGGGGTTGTGCCTCTGGCGCAGATTCCGTCGCCCTCATGTACACCGGGGGCAGGCGGATGTGTGGTGCTTCGTGGCCCACCGAACGCCGACTCCCCGACTTCCACGCCTGCTCACTAATTGTAGCCGTGTCGCATCTCGCATGCTGCCCATATCGCCTAGTGAGGATCTGTATTGTCCTGTCTCCTGTGGCCGTTCCCGTGCCCTAGTCCTTTACGTTGGGGTGTCAGTGCATAGATGCATGGCGCAGTAAGGGGACGGGATTTTCTGGCCCTGAGGTCTTAGGTGTACATGGACTGTGCATGCCTACACCCTGGCCCTCTTCTGCAAACCTGCATTCTCGTGTAGAACCAGGGGGGACCTGTGTACAACACTACTGCTAGTGTGCTAGAGGGAGGCGCGGGAAGGCTGAACCAGGGGCTCCCCTGGGCTCAACCGCCCTGAACAGTCGGCAGGGGAGAAGAAGCGGGGCACTTTGAAGTGGGCGTGCCGCCGTTCGGGGAGCCATCCACCAGGGGGTGAGGCCAGATGTACTGCACAGGGAAACGTCTGGTGACAACTCGAGTGAAGGCCTGGTTGGGCCCCTCCCCTGCCCTGGGCCTGGGTTCGTCCCGGAGGCTCCGCCGGGCAAGGGTGGGCCTGCCGGCCTGGGTGGCATGGTAACCACCCTGTCCGCGATCCCCTGCCATGCTCCCCTGCAGGCATGCATGCATCCTGCAAGCGTGAGCACGCAAGGTCTGGCCCTGCGTGTGCCCGGGGGCTACCGGCACAGCCAGCTTTCTTCTCTCAGCTACGTACACCAGCAACGTGACACTGACAGCAGAGATCCCTGCCGCCGACCCGACAACTGTCACCTGCTTCTTCTGCCCTGCCCTGCCCTGTCTCCTTACCGTACCTTGTTTGCCTGCACCCATGTCAGGCTTTTTTTGCCTGCATCCCGCACTGCATCCGCTACCCACTCCTGCCACTGTACCACAGGCTGCGGCACACACCACCGCAACACACCTCACATTGATACCAGGGGAGACCCATACCCACCCCTGCCGCTGCACCCCACCACTACGCCACGCCACACCACACACTACGTCATACAAGGGGAGACCCACACCCACACCCATCCATAACGCTGCACCACAGGCGGTGGGACAGGCACTCCTGTGGGTCACATCCTGTATACTGTATCCTGGTATTGCGGCATACCGATGTATGCCTCCGTTACACTCAGGGACCCCTGGTTACGCTGGGCTGATTGGGGGGCTTCCCTGGGCAGGATACGGTGCCGGTATGTGCGCAATGCAAGCCACAACGCTTCGCCAGCAGGCACGCATGGAGTTGTATCGCACCGTGCCCACACCGTACGGTCCGGTACGGGTACCCAAAAGTCATTCCTCCCAATACACGTACAATAGCTCGCGTCAAGCGCCGGTATATGTACAAGGTGGTGGTGCTTATCGCTGTAGATGCTGTGGTGCACGCCCCGGACGCGCCGCCCTGCACAAACCTACACGGGCTGCGAAAACCCACCCCTCAACCCGCGGTCCTCAGCCGCTGGTGACCCCGAGCCACAAACCCCAGGACCCCGACCCCCAACCCAGGTCGAGGCGCTCCTCACAGCCCACGCCCCGCCAGCTGCACCACGTCCAGCTCCGCCTGCAGGGCAGCAGCTGCCTCCGCCAATGCCGCGTGTGCTGCTGCGGGGAGGGGCCCCTCCGGTGGCCCTTCAGCCCTGATGCGCCGCCACTGGTCCACATCCCCTCGCAGGTACGCCAGCAGCTCCTCCCGGCCCGCACTCCAGGCACACACCTGGTAGGAAGCCCGCAGCTCCCAGAGGGCATGGTGGCAGATGCCCTTTGGGGATATGTGAAGCTTTGGGGTGGGGCCCGCTATCCGTTCGGTCACCACGTGCCGTCCGCCGGCTGGGTAGTGGATACGGTACGCAGGACCACACCGGCACCCGCCACCCGGGTACCCCTTGGACGTGCTGCATAAGGACACAGCTGAGTGCTGTTGATGCGTTGCAGTTCCGTGTCTGGGGAGCACCGATCCAGTCGGAGTTCAGCGGGGATACAGTCCTACAGCGTTGGGCTCTAGCCAGAGCCGCTCGCGCACTGCGCGCTTCCTGACATGACCTGTATTTAACACGGCAAAGGACTATGTAAAATTTACGTTGTGCAGTATGCCGTCACACAAACCAGTGTGTGTAATTGGGTGGGATGTGGGTCTTCGCAGCGTGCGGCACGGCACCTGCGCCATGCCGCATGTGCCAGGATAGACTACGCGGGGCTCTGCCCGGCAGGCCTAACACTTCTGCGCAAAATATTATGCATCATAGTCCAGGGCTCTTATCGCGTCATCCGTGCGTGCTGAGCGACAGACGAGCGTGTTGCCCTTCACATACAACTGTGCTGCTCTTTTGACTCCTGCAAACCCGCTTTCAACAAGCTTACCATTTGAGGCGTGTGGGGAGGACGGGGCCCCTGAGGGCCCAATTTCCGCGATGTAGCGTTTTCTCTACCTAACGGAGCGAAGGACAGCCAACCGGGAACTCATACTAATGGTGGCAATAACGAACGTCTGCGTGCTGGTGCTTGTGGTTTCCTTGCCAGTCGCTCTTTGTCAGTCGGAGAAACCTGAAGGGAGGCCACCTCCAAGGCGCTTTCAAGCCAGGCCACCACCAGCTTTACGAAATATGAGAGCGCAAGGTAAGAGCTCACGCGCTGTTCAGTTGCGGCGGGTCGCTCAAAGCCAGGAGCTACGGAACTAAAGCTCAGGCCGTCGCTGGTCAGTCCAGCCGTTACACATACGCCTAGAACCTGCCGCAGCTATCAGAGGCATACGATTAAATGCCCTAGTACTCACTACAGTGGAGCCTCTCTGAACGCGCGGTGTTGTCCAATCCTCTCAAGTCGCAAACGCTGCCGGCCCCACCGGACCGTTTCCCTCGCCATTTCGTGCAGCTGACGCGGCCAGGTCATTACTACGCGAGCTCGTGGGAGGCAACGCGACCGCCGTGGACGCGCTGACGCAGGGCGACCCCTGCCCGTTGGACGGCAGTGCGCTGGGCAGCTGCTCACCCGACATAGAGCCGTGCCCTTGGCGCTGGGTCTCATGTGTCGACGGGAGCATCACCGAGATGTGAGTCGATACGAACACGTGTGCTCTTACGCCCGGGGCGTCGTGGGGAACCCCACAACCCCACACAACACAAGCCGCCCGGCTGTGCTATGGGGGGCCTGGTCCCATGGGGCTACGCGCAGTCCGACAACAGCTGTAGGGACCACCACCACGCGGAACGATGCCCGACTCATATTCGTCTAGCAGCTGCAGCGCTTGAGCAACAGCTGTGCGCGGCCCGGCCGTGCTGCAGGTCGCAATCCGCAGTGGCAGTGTGCCGATCTTGAGGCGCAGGGAAGGGACGCGGGCAGCCCAAGTGAGGGCACAGCAGCAACGGGCACAGGCCGCGAACTGCACATCTGAAAGCTCAAACCCCTTGTTCCTCCTGCCTCGACCTTGCACCCGCCTGCCCGCAGTCGCCTGGACTGCCACGGCGCCGCGTACGGCCCCGCCTGCCTGCAGCCCCTGCGCGGTGGCCTGCCGGCCCGCGGCCCTGGTGCTGCACTGCCCCGCCTGCAGGAACTGGACCTGTCCGGCAACGGGGGCCTGCGGGGCTACCTGCCCGCCTACGAGCCCGGCAGCTGGCCGGCGCTCGAGGTGCGTCCTGCATGCAGCAAACGGGATGGGAACGCAGGCTTTTGGGCGGGTTGGGGTGTTGGAAAAAGGCAGGAGGGAGGGAGGGAGGGAGGGAGGGCTGGCCGCTGCGGCTGGTGGACCTGGACCTGGGCGGCAGCAGGAACCCAGGAGGGCCGCAGCCCGTGTATGAGGCCAGCGGCTCGCCGGCTTCATTGGATTGCATCGCGGGTGGTGGCGTGGGCAGGGGAGGGATGCAGACTCGGCTGCACCCGCGTGCAGCCCGTCTGGCCTTGAAGGGTGCTGTTGGGGTCCTGGCTGATGGGCTGGTGGCGGTTGCTATTCAGGCCTGGAGGCGTGGCCGGGGGCAGAACCCTGCTAGCTGAGCGCGTGTGCAGTGCACTGTAGGGGGCTCGTGGGGGCGGGGGCGTGAGGGGGTGCGGTGGCTGCCCTTGCAAGGGAGAGGGAGATGGGTGCGCACACGGTAAGGAAGCGCTGTGCGCCGCTACATCGGCACACTGACTGACGTCCCTGTGCGCGGCCGAGAGTGACGGACCGCGGTGCACTTCGTTCAAGCTCGGTCCCTCAAACCACTAAGTGGGCCCTCCCATGCCTGCTGCCGCCCCGCCCTGCCGCCCTGCAGGAGCTGGACGTGTCGTCCTGCGGGCTGAGCGGCGCGCTGCCTGACACGTGGGCCGCCTTCCCGCGCCTGGCCCGGCTGGACCTGGGGGGGAACGCCTTCACAGGTGGGTAGTATGGCTGGGGTCGCCTGGGTCCGAGGTTGTAACCGCAAAGCGGCACAGGGGAGGGGAGTGGACGCCTTCAACGATGTGACAGTATGGCTGGGGTGTCCTGGGGACCTGCGGACCTAGAGGCCAATGCCAACACGGGTGCGTGCCGGTTATCACGCATGCACGGGGGTTGGATAGCGATGGACCCCTCCATGAGGGGGTTGCACAGAAATGGGTAGTGGTGGATGGCGATGGATAGTGATGGATATGCCATTCATGTGCCGTTCACTTGGTTATCTCACTCTTGTATTTTGTCCTTGTAATAGCCCCCTTGGCTCTCGGGACGCGCCTTATTGGTGCTGTAACTGTAACTGTGCTGCCGGACCAGATCGCATGTACGCTTTCATGCTCCCTTCCCTGAAGGCCGGGCTTACCCCTCCGTGGGCCCCACCTCCAGCTGCTAAGCGCGAGGCGATCAAAACCACGCCCCTGAACATACATGGAGTTGTCCTGACCATGACAGGATCTGTTGCGCCATCCCTTCCGGGTCAGCGTCCGCCCAACCGCGTCGCCCCCACCATCGGAACCCCGTCCTTCATCCTACTCGTGTGCCCCGCCACCCACCCGCAGGCCAGCTGACCCCCGGGGCTGTTCCATGAGCCACTAAGAACAGTATTCTTTATGGATTCGTGGCCGCTTTGCCGAGCCTTCTCTCCTTGTTGCCGCCCGCAGGCCAGCTGCCGCCCGGCATGGCGGCCCTGGGCCCCACCCTGGAGATGCTCAGTGTGGCGGGCAACGCCGACATGAGCGGCAGCCTGCCGCCCTCGTGGGCAGCGTTCGTCAAGCTGGGCAGCCTGGACGTGCGGGGGATATGCAGGTGGGGGGAGGGGAAGGGGGAAGAGCCCTATGGCGCACACGCAGGTGGGCGGGAGGGCACACACGAGGCAGTGGCGGCGCAGTGGTGTGGCACCCACGGGCTGGTGGGCGTACCTGTGTGCGTGTGTGTGGCCGGGAGGGGGGGGGGAGTTCGCCCAGGCCCAGGCTGGTGCTTGTGCGCTGTGCCGCCACCCGAGACCCGAGACACCTGGCTCAACACGCCGGCGACCAAACCGGTGCTCCCCTTGTCGGCGGCGCAGAGTGCGCCCAGCCCTACGCTGCTGCGTATGTACGCGCCTTATGCACGCCCCCCGCCGCTCCCATTGTCGACTTGCAGGCTACGTCTGTCTTCCTACCGCCTAATCCTGCGACCCTCCTGCTCTCAGGGCCCCCACCCCCCTCAGGCTGTGCGGCGACCCCTCCGTCATCCCCTCTCCCGTGCTGCGGGTGTATGGCCATTTACCATACGGCTGTGCACGCCTCGCGCACCACACCGCGGCCTGTTGCGACGGCCCTGTCTCGCACAGGTTGCACCCCGCGCCACTCAGTTCCACGCCGCGTCACTGTGACACTGACGCCGTCCCCACACATCCCGCCCTCACAGGCTGTGCGGCGACCCCTCCATCATCCCCTCCCCGGTGCTGCGGGTGTACGCCCAGGGCTCGCACGTGGGCAAGGCCTGCCGCCTCAGCGACTGCGAGGACAGCGGCTTCGCCATGCGCGGCATATTCCAAGGTGGGCGGCGCGGGATATGCCAAGGGTGATGTGGCGCGTCTTGTACACTTGGACGTCGTGTCATTGTGATGCACGTTGTGCTGTGCCGTGTCGTACTGCGAGGACAGGGGCCTGGCCATGCACGGCACTCTGCAAGGTGAGCGATCACAGTTCACTGTGTGCGCGTGAGCTGGGTGTGTTTGCACAAGAAAAGAGAGGCCACGACAGGACAGGGGCTTGCGGTGTGGTGGGAGGTGGAGGCGTGCGGTTTGGTCGCCGGCCTTTGGGGCCGAATGTTGGGCTTTGCGTCTACGTCCGCGTCGCTAGGACGGGGCGGCATGCAGGGAGCTGACGGTGCGGCGCCAGCTGTGGCGTGGCGTCGGGTTGGGGAAAGGCGTTCCTACGTAAAGAAGCTGTAAGTGTCGCGGTTACAGATTCGACCCGCAGCAGTTTCGTCGCCGGTGCCGGGGTGGAGATGTAGGGCGCGAGACAGTGCTGAGGGGCGGCAGGCAGAGGCTGAGGCTTGCACGCGCCGTGCAGCTTAGCTAACAGGAACATCGGGAGGGTGGGGCTGTCGACATCGCAGCTACTGTTTCTCTTCTGCTGCGAGCTGGCGTCAGCACGCGTCGGTGCCTTCCCCGCCAGCACGCGCGGCAGCCCGCCCCGCGGTCCTCCAGTGGCCTCCGTTGGCCCACCGTGCACTTTGTGACACCCTGTACTGCCTCTACCGTGCCCTGCAGGCACGCAGCCCCTTGCAGTTTTCAACCACCTGTATCCCCCTTTATTGTGATTGAACCCGTGCAATTGCATAACCGCTATTCCTTGCCGCCATTGCCTTCGCCTCCAGGCGTGCTGGCCGCCTTCTCTGCAGTGCTGGGCCTCGCCGCCGCGCTGCTGGTCGTCCGCCGCGTGCGCGAGTGCATGTACCGCCGCCGCCTGCGGGCGTACGACATATCGCGGCAGCAGAGCCACCAGCTCCTGGTGCCGGACCCCGAACTGGGCGGCGGGCTCGCTGGCGGCGGCGGTGGCGGCGCAGCGGCAGACGGCGTGGCGCGGGGGTCGGGTCGCAACGGCCGGGGGCGCTCCGGCCGGCGGCGGCGGAACGTGCACTCCACGCCCATCTACAGTGTGTGCTTTGAGGAGGACGGGGGAGTGAGCTGGGCGGTGGAGGTGGCGGCGCGGCGGCGGGTGCAGCGGGCAGCGGGGCGGAACGCGCGGGGGGCGGCGGCACCGGCAGCTTCCGGGGGAGCGGCGCTACCGCCAGCGGTGGCGGCAGCAGGGGCGGGTAATGGAAATGGAATGGTGTCGTTGCCGCCCAACCCGCCGCTGGCTGCAGTGGTGGCTGCGGCCATCACCACGGACGCGGCCATGTCCGCCGCCGCCGCCGCCGCACCTGCTGCCCCACCGCCGGCCGCGCCGCTGTCGCCGCCGCGGCTGCCTCGAGCTGTCAGCGGGCTCCCCGTCGTGCCCATATCGCCCATGCGGCCCGCAGCGCCCGCGCCAACGCCGTCTGCCGCTGCCGCCGCAGCCGCCGCTGGTAGCGGCACTTTCCACCGCATGTCATTCAACAACCTCATCCTCAACCCGCTATCGGCGCTCTGGTCCAATGCGTCTGGGGCGGAGGGCAGGGAGGGGCGGGCGGCCGCTGTTGCGAACGGGGAAACGGGGCCATCTGCACACTCCGTGAGTGCAGGCCCTGGTGCTGCCGCTGGCGGCGGCGGTGGCGGTGGTTTCAGCACCCCTTTTGCGATCTTTGCGCGGCAGTCGCCTCCGGCCTCGGCGAGCAACACCGGGAACGGCATGGGCGCGGCGGCGGCGACTGCAGCGGCACCGGCGGCAACGCCGTTGGCCGCTGGCCTGCGAACGGCGCGGAGCACGGGGACGGGCATGGGCGGCGGCGGCGTTGGAGCCCATGTGCAGACACCGCGACGTCATCAGCGGTCAGGGTCGCTGGAGTTGCTGGTGGCTCGCCTCTCTCTTGCAGGCGGTGGCGGGGCTGCCGCTGCCGTCGCTAGGCCCAGCGTAACAGCAACCGCAGGCAGCGGCGACGCTGGCGCTGCACCCCGCGCTCCGTCCATAGGCCGCTCCCCAGCCCGCGCTCCGTCCGTGGGCCGCTCCGCCTCTGCTGAGGCCACCGCGCAGCTGCTGGCCAACCCGTACGCGGTGTACGGCGTAGCGCCTACGCCGGAGGAGCTGGCGGCAGCGGCGGCTGCGCCGCCGATCCCTGTGCCGGACGCGGCGGCGGCCGTCGCGACGGCGGCAGCGGCGCTGGGGGTACCCGTTAGCAAAATGCCGCCGCTGCCGGACGCCATTATCGTGCACCCTGACCATGAGCTGTGGTGCTTAGGTTGCAGGGAGGAGCCGCCGCCGCCAGCGGAGGGTGAGGAGGCAGGTGGCGAGGGGCAAGGGATGTCGCTGCGAAGCAAGAGCGGCAGTGGCCGCATCATGGTGCCGGCGGCGTCGCCGGCGTCGCTGGAGCTTGCCGCTGACGGCACAGCCCCCAGCAGCGGCGGTGGCGGGGCCGAGGGCGTTGGGGATGGGAGCGGGGCGGTCTCTGGGCAGGGGTTGCAGGCAAGGCAGGAGCTGGGTGGGGGCTGGGACCCGGGAGCGGCAGCAGCAGCTGCGGCCGCAGCAGCGGCGGCGGAGAGCGGCGGCGGGCCTTGCTCGGAGAGTGGAAGTGGGGTGTGCGGGGGGGTGGGTGCACATACGCACGAGAGGGCGTTGGAGATGGGGGTGCTGTGGCGTGGCGGGCAGCGCGGGGAGGAGGAGTTGGCTGCTTCACGGTCAGGGTCGGGGTCGGGGACAGGGACGGGCTCGGGCGCAGCGTCCACGGCCGACGGGTCGCATGACGCAGAGGAGGGCGGGGAGGGCGGCGGCAGTGGCAGTGGCGGCCGGCGTGAGGGCGAGGGGCTAGGGGAGGAGGAGCGGCAGGGCGCGGGTGGGGCACCCCGGCACTCATGACGGTGGTGATGAAAGAGGGGACGGAGGGCCGGGCCTGACCGGCACACACACCACTAGCACGGGTGATCTGTGGGCTGACGCGTGCATGGCACTTTGCGACCTGGCCTTAGCCAGTTCAGCGTTGGGTTGTATTGCAGCATTGCTGGTGATTTGGGCTTTAGGACGATACCAGGGCTGGTCGAGGCCAAGCACCGCGTCTTTCGGCGGCGGGTAGCTGCTTTAGGCCATCCTAGACTACAGACTAGGTGATTCGGCCCTTGACGGCCATAGTACTTGACGCTTGCAGGTGGCGTCTTGATGTGCGGCAGGTGCGGCCTGCTGTGCTGGAAACACACACACACACACACACACACACGAAACTGCAGCTCTGGGTTTACTGGCGGGGCGCATCATGGCAGGGTGAGGGGCCAACGTTGGGTTGGTCGGGGGTTTAGCGGTGTTACACGCTGGGATCAGCAGCAAACGGCGTGGGCGGGGTGAAGAGGCTGCATGGGCGGGAGAGGCTCAGAGTGATGTTGGTGACGTGGACGTGGTGTGATCCGAAGAGTAAATGCACAGATGGGAAATGTGGTGCTTCAAGAAATTCACCATACGTTGGACGCTGGGGGAAGGGGAGGCGAGTGCCAAGTGCCACCTGCCAGGTGACGCGCGGTTGGCTGTGGGGCAGACGGATGAAGACGTGCGCGCGGGAGTGGGTGTTGGCTGCTGCAGCTAGGATCTAGAGACCAGCCCCCGCATTGGGGCGCGCACACGCTGTGTTTCCTTGCCCCTGCCTTCTGCTCTTCCTGGTACAGGATGGTGGGCAAGGTGATTCTATCGTGCTGCGTGTTTTCTGGGCGCCTGCTAGCGCTGTGGCCGCCCTGCCCATATGGTGCAATCGGAAGGCCCTATGGCTTGGTGTGTGACTGCCTACCTGGCTGATGGAGCGATGGAGGTGGATACACTGTAGCAGCAGTGGTGAAGGCGGGTGAAGGGTGGGGGGGCAGGACCGGGCCGGTCGGCCGTGTGATTGTTGAGAGGTTTCGTGGCAGGAGCGGGCGAACAGGTATGGCTGGTGGTCCTAGGGGGTGGGAACGAGCGGCAGTGTGGTGCGTGTGGGCGCGTTTGATGCATGTACTTTAATTGGATGTGTCAGGACATGTGTTGGGTCGGGGCACCAAGGGATACCCTCCCCCGACGCCGTGCTTACACGCAACATGCATGGTACCTGGGATGGCGGAGGCCTCCTCGTGCACGGCAGATGACTCAGCGTGACCAGCCGTACTTGTGCCGCACACGCGTCCGTCGCCCTGTCCTCCCATGCAGCCGGTGTGTTTCGTTTCGTCGTTTCATCGTGACTCTTGCTTACGTTCACATGCGAGTGTGGTATTGTCAAGTAGTTCCTTGTTGGTGCACCAGCTAGGATGCTGACACACTGTGACAGTCCGACGCCTTCCTTTTGGGGCCTTCGGTGCGAGTGCACCCGGCCGTTGACAGAACGCGTAAGCACCTGCGCAGTGCATGTTGGCACTACCGGCCAGCCGGAATGGAGGGCATGTGTATTAACGAACTCTGCTAACGCGCAAGACATGCGAGAGGGTATTCGGGGCATTGGTTCGTGCTGGTGTGGCCACATGACGCAGACACGTACATCTCCCTGGTCCGCCTCGTGCGGGCCTAGCCAGGCCTGCTTGGTCGCTGTAAAAATCGGTTCTGGTGATGGTCTGCCGTCGCAGCATGTGGTGATCATGCTCGTGCTGTGCACTAGGTGGTTCCGGAACCAGAAATAAAAACGTATTCTAGCACATGTGCTCAAGTTGCATAGGTTAGCCTCCCGGGCAGGGCCGCGCTCCATTCTGCCACGCCTGAACGAGGGATCCCAACGGCAGCAGCAGTCCCGTCATGCTCATTACTGAAGCACCACGACAGCAAGCGTGCGTGGAGAGATCATAAGTCCGTTACAGCCACCTCGTTCACACAGGCATGAAGCGAATGAACCCATGAAGTCAGTTGTAATATCCATCCGATCGCAGTCGTCGCCCAAGCGCCAAGGTATCGTTGCGCAGCGTCGACGGCTACCTCAGCCCTGTCGCCCACCCGACGGCGCCGGCGGTAACATGCACACTTACATGCCCACACATGCGTAATCCTGCACAAAATTAACAAGACTATCAACGATTGCGTTCTGCATCCGAGGTATGCTATTACCGCAAGCTACCGGCTGAATGCCACCGCCACGGGTTACGGAACTGCCATGGAACTGGACCACCTGAATGCTACGTACCGATTACCCCATCTGCGCGCCCCACGCACTTCATCCGCTCCTCAAGCAACGCTTGCAAGCCAGGTGCGGCATGCAATACACTCATCAGCAGCACTCTACAGACGTTCCGCAACAGTGATCGTCAGGTGACGCCGGTGCAGCGTGCGGTGTGCATGTTCCGTGGGTCAACAACGCTAGTCCAACCACTCCCCGCAGGTCAAGTCGAGGGCCACCCAGGCAGCGCAAGGCTAGGGTACAAATCGAGGCTAGAACCTTCAAAACATACATCAAATACAATCAGCGAAACTTTTGCAGTAGTTGAACGGTGAGCCTGCGGGAAGACATGTTTGCTCGCTGCACTACCGGTCAGGCTCGGCCCCTTCTGAAGGCTGGTAATCACTCCACCAATGGGTAGTGAGCAAAGCATGATACCAGTGGGTAACACGCGTATCGGGCAACAATAGGAACGCCAATCGTCATAGCAACATTAGGACCGCATCCACCTGCTCTTTACGCCGTGAGTTTCATGCACCTGCAAACCCTAGTGTGTCATGTCATGGTAGCAAGCTGGCTGCAAAGGCAAAGTACAGCCACGCAACACAACCTGCTTCACGTCAGGCCTCGCACATCAACAAGCCTGTGACAAGCCACCTACAACAAATCAACAACACACGTGCGTACGCAGACTGCACCCACTGCACTGCTGAGAAAAGCGGTAGCTCGGGCTACCGTACAAGTAGTGCAGCCCAGCTAACGATTCCCCCATCCTCCCATCCTGCAACGGGCCGAACTCTGCTCCCCTGACCATTCCCATCTTGGGTACTCCTCCCCTCCTCTGCAGTATCCACCTCTCGCTCACTCAACAGCAGCAGACGTTGCCATCGCACCTCGCCCATCGCCTGGCGCAACCAGACGCACACCACGGCTTGGTTTTCTTCTTCGCGAAGAGGTCATAGGGGCAAGGAATTCAATCCTGGCAAGCACGTGTGGGCGGATATGACGCCTCACCAACTGCTTGGTGGCCGCCGAAGGGGCTGGCGCCGCCATGCACTCGGGTCAAAGATGGATGCCACCCCCACCGCCCTCCCCCCTCCGGCGCCAATCAGGCCCAGCGGATGCCCGCCTGCACCAACGGCCGCGACTGCGGGCCGGCGACCCCTTCCTCAACCGCCGCCGGCCTTGATCAGCGGCAAAACGCGAGGCGCCTACTTGGTGGCCTACTTGGTGGCGTTGATGTGAAGCACCACGTTGGTGGGAGCAACCGGGGACTGCGCGCCAGAGCCGCCGCCGCTGCTGCTCCCACTGGCGCCGCCGCCGCTGCCACTGCTGAATTCGCTGGCGCCGCCGCCGCTGCTGCTTGCGCCGCCGCTGCTGCCCCTACCCTGCTGCGCCGTCAGCCCCCGCTGCGGCTGCTCGTGCTCCTCCTCGTCCTCCTCGGCCACTTGGGGAAGGGATACGGCGGCGCTAGCTGCACGCTTGCCCAGCTGCGGCGTGGGGGCGGAAGGCAGGGCGGAAGGGAGCGGCAGTGGGACATTGCGTGCGTGGTCTTCACAGGTGCGTGAGGACAACAGGCACTATCGGTAGCTACTCTCGCATGCTAGGCATCGTATGCCGTGTACTCGTATGCCATGCTGTGCCTATCCCTGCATCGGCGCACTGCCACCCTGACACCGCTGTGACGCAAACCTTGAGCAGCGCCCACGGAGCCTCTGGGGACAACCCACGCTAACCAACACCCACAGGTGCACGCACGTCCTGCTACACACCTGCGGGGCCCCGATGCGCGACAGTCCAGAGCTAAGGGTGGAGCGGAGGCGGCCGCCCACACTGCTCACGCCTGAGGGGGTTGAGCGAGTGCATGAGTGAGTATAACTGCACAATGCTCACGCCTGGGGGCCGCGCCGCGCCGTGCAAGGCGGGGTGACGTGGAGGGTTGAAGTCCGTGCGTGCGTGCGTGACGCTGAAGGACGCAGGCCACACCGACAGGAGGCGCAGTGTCGAGCCGGCGTCGAGCTGCAGGCTGCTGTACACGTGGCCACAGCGACAAGGAGCAGTCAACAACCCCTTTACAGCGCCAAGCCCCAAGGCAACCCTCCTCTGTGCTGCAGCAGCCTCACCCAAGGTGAGCTGTGTGCACGCATCCTGCGCCTTTTCCATCCGCTCCTAAACTTTCCACGCGCGCTTGATACCGGTACAGCATCTACAGCTACAAATGAAGCATCTACATCTACATCTATAACATTTATATCTACACAACACAAAGGCTCACCCGAGGTGAGCTGCGTGCGCATGACCTTGGCCTTCCTCCGCATCTCCTTGTAGCCCTCACGCGCTCGGTCGTAGGCGCGGCGCAGGGTGTCGCGGGTGTGCTTGTACACGATGTAGGCAAAGTACAGGAAGATGCCTGCGTAGAGCGGAAGGAACCGTCAAGAAGGGATGAGGCGTGCAGCTGGGTGGGAGGCCCAGCAGGTGTCAGCGAGGTGCATCGTGGGGTTCAGCGGGCACAGGGAGGTGGGCAAGCGAGCAGGCTTTTGGGCCCGTGCATGCATACCAGTATCCGGCGGTTTGACTCACCCAGGTTGAAAATGATGATGAGCGCGGCGATGGCGTTGTCGGCGGCCTGCGGGAAGAGGAATCATCCGCAGCGTCAGGGGTGTGTGTGTGTGACGGTTGGTGGGCGTAGGGCTGGGCAGCACAAGGCAAGGTCAGCGTCTGCGAGGAGTCCGGAGAGCGGCAGCAACTGCACGGCACGGTTTGCGTCCGGGGGCGGCTACCCAATGGGCGTGCACCATGGCATATTGCTACAATGGCGGTCCTGGTGGCTTTGTCAGGAATCCTGGCCTGCTGAGGACTGCGTGCACGGTGGCCCAAGGGTTGGCTCAGCCGCAAGATGGCCCTTTTGGATGGGCGCTGTGGCATGCGTTGCTGCATGCAGGGGGCTGTCGCTCACCGTTCCGACGGGGTCCTTGCGGCCCTCCGGCGGCACGAAGAACAGGCCCAGCGCCACCGTGATGGACAGCACCGCCAGCGACAGGAACTCCTGCAGGGGGGAAGTCGACAAAGGGGGTGGGAGGGTGAGGGTGGGGGCAGGAAGCATTCTTGGACGGGAGGATAACGCAAAAAGCGAGGGAGTCTGAGATCCCCGGAAATGCGAATGGAAGGAGACCGCATTGAGAAGAACCACAGGAACCCTGCATGGGGCAGGAGACCGGGAGACAGGAGTTGCGCGGGGACAACGCGAGGGACGTGTTCATGGCGTCAGGGAGTTGTGGAAGCACTGTTGCTTGCACGCGAAGAGGGAGGGACTTGGCAAAGAGGACAGGGATAACAAGGCGGCGAGGCTGTCAGGTGGGCAAGGGACTAGCGCGCTTTGCCCAGCATGCGGGTGCTGCAAGCAGTGTCACAAAACAATGAGCCCCTGATCCCCAGCCGGCATCCCTCCACTCCGGGTCTTGACGGTGGAGGTGCTGCAGGTGTACCGCAGTGACCCAACGACACGACTTGAGCCCGTTAGGCCGTACAAGAGGTCCCGCCGCACGCTGACATTTGACATTTGCTGCCAAACAAGAGCAGCAAGGTTGGCTGCCCCACGGCACCCACCATCTTCTCGAGCAGCTGTATCTTGGTGGGCTCGAAGTATGCGTTGAGCGTCATGGTGACGATGAGCATGATCTGCAGCAGCATGGCGAGGTGGTACAGGGGCAGCACGCGCCCGCCCAGCTGTTGGTACACAGTCGCCCGCAGCCACGCACGCACAGCTCCGTGTGGCCAACCCGCCTGCCCGCTGGTGCAACGGCAGCACGCGCCCGCCCAGCCGTCAATACACGGTTGACAACCAACCCACCAGCAGCAAGATGGCGCGTGCGCCCGAACTCGTCGTCCACCACTACCCGTTAATACACAGCCCTGTGGTTAACCCACCTGCAGCAGCATCGCGCGGTGGTACACTGGCAGCGTGCGCCCAAACACGTCCACCACCACCAGCATCAGCGTCTGCAGCTGCGCCACCGCCTGCCAGTAGTAGCGCACGGGGCTGCGGGGCGGGGGCAGGAGGGTACCGAGGTGACATGGTCGTCATTTCAACGGAGCAGGGCGGATATCCACCTGCCTGCAGTAGCGCACGGGGCTACAGGGGGGAGGCAGTGGTGGGGCAGGAAGCACAGGTGCGGCGGTTCATCGCAAGGAACTGGCTCTGAACTGTGGCCGCGTCGGTGCAAGATGCGCTTCAAAGCAGCAGCATGACGTTCTCCGAAATGGCGGTGGTGACCTGTCAACGGCCTGCAACCACCTTTTTGTCCGTCACGTATGCTTCCTCTTGCACGGGAAATATCCCTGAAAGCCCCACGCCCCAACCACCGCACCGCTGCCCCGCCTGTGTATCCTGATCAGCCCGCATCCACCCCGCCGTTCATGTCCGTGCATGCGCAGAGCCAGTGGCCCATGCCGTGCAGCCCAACCGCACTCCCCGTACAGCAGCCCACCGCGGCCCCACCTGTACATGCGGTACAGGAAGCCGTACGTCTGCGCCACGTGCACGGTGCCCAGGCCCTCCCGGTGGTAGTACACGATGAGGAAGGACATGAGCGGGATGCCCAGGCACACCACCACCAGCGACACCACGCCGATGGGCACCCACAGGTGCAGGTGCGTGCCCGTGTAGCACGCCTGGTTCCTGCGGGACAGACGGTGAAACGGACAAGAATAATGAACAAATACTCCATTTATTTCAATATATGTTGTTTTAGACTTATGTTACTCTGTCGGCCTGCCCTCCAGTGCATGTTTGTGCCCGTGTAGCACGCCTGGGTCCTGCATACCGTATGCGGCACACGCACGAGCTTTCAATCTCAAGTGCAAACCGCAAGCAAAAGCATCTCAGTGCCCGTGTAATGGAGCAGCTCGGGTCAGCCGGCTGGCAAGGGCGCCTCGCATCAGAGTAGATACCGTAATCAATTCAAGCCGGAATAAACAATTAGCGTCGTATCAAGCACTCAAGGGGTGGAAGCAATCGGCAGCGGAAGCAGTGCGGTGCAGCCGAAGAGCAGTCATTACGTCCCCCCCGGGCTGCCCTGCAGTGCCCCGCCCCCTACCGGTACTTTCACGCCGCTTAGAGCACAGCGACCCTGGTTTCACCCACACACCAGCCCCACACCCACATGTTGCTGATCCAGTAGCCCCTCCCCCAGCTGGCCGCCTGGTGCTGCGGGTACTGGCCGCTGCCGCTGTCGTCCAGCAGGATGCACGCAAAGATCTGCAGCGCGGCCTGAGGGCGGGGGCGGGGCAGGAAACAGTACAGCAGGAGGTGTGTTGCACATGGGCAGGCAGGGCGACTGATCGAGGCATCTGCAACATCAAGGAAATCCGCGAATCGCACCAGCGTGCACGGTCATGCCGGCCTCCCCGCCCTTCTGCGTCGTGCCCACCCACCCACTGTGGGCCTCGCCCCTGCTGGCGGCCACTGCCCCGTGTTCCCTGTGCCTGCTGGCCGCCCCCTGGTGCTTCCCTCTCCCCGGCCCTGTGCTCAATGAACGGTATGGCTGAAATCCATCAAGGACCTTCTCGCTCACCGTTGCCCAGGCGGGGTACAGGATGAAGCATGTGATCATGACCACCAGCAGCTGCTGTCGCCACATGGTCATGGTGCGGTCGATGTTGGCCAGCGCGGCCCAGCGGAACTGGTGAGTGGGTGGTGGGCACGACGAGGGTACGAGGCGGAGTCAGGTGCGCGGCCAAGAAAAAAGATTTGGACGGACGTTTGTGTGTGAGGGCAGGCACGTATGCGGGAGTTGAGGAGTGTATTACGTCCTCGCATCTATTCCTATCAGCGGCACCGCGTGCACACTGCTTTGATTTAGGACTGGTCCAAACGTACTATATGCACGTTGTCTCATGGGGTGAGCTTGCGGTCAAGTCCCGAATCACCGCTTGCCTGCCGCCGCTTGCGTGCGGGCCTCCCTCTGCTGCTCCCAACCCTCACCTGCTGGTCCTCGGTGTCCGTCGACGGCAACAGGTAGGCCGGTCGCACATGATCGCATGAGGGCATGGGGAGCGTGCACGCTGGCGATATGCACCTGCCCCTACCGCCAAACCTCACATGGCGTTCAGCATGCCCACGCTTGCCCACCCGCACCCGCCCCACCTGCTGGTCGTCCGTGTCCGTCGAAAGCGACAGGTAGGAGAAGATGCGCTCCAGCCAGGGCGGCGCCTGCGCCGCCAGCGCGCCGCTTGCAGCCGCGCTCATGGCCCGGCCGCCCATGCCGCCGTTAGCAGACGACTCCACGCCGAAGCTGCTGCCGGCCATGACGCTAAACGGCGACACCACCTGGCCGCTGTTCCCGTCCTTGAGCGCCTTGTCGCCTGGTTCCGCCGACCGGGAACAAGTGCTGGTGCTGCTGGACAGCGCAGAGGTGGAGGCTGCGGCGGACGCGGGGCTGATGATGCGGAAGGGGATCGAACCGGCAACTCCTTCAGTGGCACGGCTGGTGGTGGGGGTGACGGGTCCCTGCTGTCGCTGCGGTTGCGGCTGCGGCACAGGTGATGCAGGGGAGCCCTCCTGATGGTCCGGGGTGCCGGGAGTGCCGTACCGAGGTGTGACCTGGCCGACGGGGTACGGCCCGGACTCCACATCCGCGTCAGACTCTGAGGACAAAGAGCGCAGGGCCGTGCCGGCGCTGTCGGGGCCCCCAGCGGCGGCATCTCCACCGGCCTTGCCTTTCAGCCCAAGCCCAAAGCCGATGCCGCGTAGGATGCCCTTCAGCGCGCCCCTGCCCCTGGCGGGGTGTGCAGCAGGCGCTTCCCCAGACGGCGGCTGCACATGCAGCTGCGCCGCGGTGTCTCCCGCGACGTCACCAACATCGCTGCGTGCCACCGCTGTTGCGTTGGACACGAAAGACACGGCCTTGCTGTGGCGGCGCGGCATTCCGCCGCCAGCCGCACCAGAGGAGGAAGAGGGCGCGGCCTGGGAGCCAGCGTCCGCCACGGCCGTCGCCGCCGTGCTGCTCCTGACCATGGCCGTGCTACTACCATCGCTCTGCACGTCGCTTGCCTGCACCCCCGACGCCAGCAGCAGCTTGGCCCGCAGGCCGTCCTCCTTGCCCTCGCCGCTGTTGCGTACCGCCATCGACTGCGCACGCCGCGCGTCGCTGCCGGCGGCTGCGCCTGCCTTGTCGGCTGGGGCGGCGTTGAGGCTGCGCGGCAGGGACTTGGAGCGGGCCTCCTTGAGGGGAGCGCTCTGGGCGCCGGCGGTGGCGGAGCTGGCGCCCCTGCGGGGGTGTGAGTCACGGAGCGGGTGTGGGTTAACGCATGAGGCGCTCTCGCCTGGCTCACGCTTGGCACGCTGGCCCCAAAGCCGTAACCAAGAAGTCCCCACAACAAGGCGACAGCGGTAATCGAAAGAAGACGGAGGATACTTGCGGTCACCCGCACCCACTCACCGCTTCAGTGTGGCCGCGCCGCTAGCCATTGACTCGGGCAGGTCAAACTGCGGACCGGAGGGCAGCAGGTGGGCGTGGTGGAGAGGCATATGCAGCGATGGGCTGCCACGGAATCCCCTGACACGGCGCAGCTCGCGCCAGTAACTCGCTCACCCCACCTGCAACACGGTCCTTCCTAGGTTGCAACCCTCCACGCTCCCCTTCCGCACGGTACACAACATCGCCCCTACCTGCGACAAGCTGTTATGGATGAGCGCCAGGCACCCGGACCCCACAGGTGCCACCCCACCTATGATACGCTGCTGCCCAGGCTGCTACCGTCGACGCTGTCCCTGCTCCCCACAGGTGCCCCCCATCCCCCCACACCTGCGACACGCTGCTGCCCAGGGTGGAGGAGCGCCAGGCGCGGTAGTCCTCCAGGCTGCGCAGGTCCTTCTCCTGCGGGGTGCAGGAGACAACACAAAAACAGCGAAATGTTATCTTCAGCAATGCTACACGTCTGTGTCAACGTCCTGTGTAAACGTACTCCAGACTGCGCGGGCCCTTCTCCTGCGGCATAAGTCCAGCGGCCCAAGGGACGCAGGGTGGTCCCGTGGACTGTATCTCTAGTTCTAACACCCCAGGCAGGTGTCACCGTACGTGTGTCATGCGCACAAAGCCTGTGACACGTGGCCGCCTCACCATGGAAGTAGTGTGGTACTGGTTGTGGCGGTTCCAGGCCCAGTACCTGTGGCGCCGGGACAGGGCCAACTGTCGTACACGGGAACAGCACAGATGCACATTAATGTCGCCCGCATGTCCCGCGGTCCTCATTTGAGGCGCCCAGGGTCAGCACGTGCCAGCTGACGCACGCCCCCCCCCGCAGCCCGGCACACCCCGTACCACACGAGGGCGTTACTGCTAGATGCCCTGGCAAACAGGCCACCCCGACTCAACCCACCTCAGCATCCACACCAGCGCCACGGTGGCGGTGATAATGAGCGGCGCCACCAGCGCGGTGCCCACCTCGGCCGCCGCCTGGTCGGCTGCGTCCGAGTCCAGCGACAGCAGGCAGGTGGGGCTGAACACCTGGGGGGTTGGGGCGGGGCAGGCAGGACGCACAGAACGAACAATGCTTACCCGTCCTGTTCCGCAGAGTCATGTGCGACATCAATAATGTAAGGGGTCGTCGACGTCTAGCAGGGCGGTGACACCTGCGAGGGGCCTGGTGGGAGGGCGACGGAAGAACAGTCCCTGCACTACGTAAGACCTTGTGTACGGTATGCCGTGGCGCAGGATCCTGTCGTGACCATGCCGCACCCGTGCCGTACACCTACAGTACCTAACGCTGCGGACGCACACCCCGCCCTACAGCCGTACACGTGTTGCTTTGTCGCACTCGAGCGTTGAGTCAGGCCCCTACGCACCTGCTTGACGGCTCCCGTAAGTACGCCGAAGATACCCGCGATGACGGCAATGGGCTCCGGCCACTGCAGGGGGGACGAGCGCAGGGGGTGGGTCAGGTGAGGCGAAGCGCCGCTGCAGGGCGGCGCAACGAAACATGTTGGTTCGTACCAGCCGCAGGTTTGCAGTGCGCAAACAACGTCCGATTGACAACAGAGACATCGCGAGAGGGAGTTGGCCCTGTCCCGCGCTTCCCGGATTTGGGCTCCGGCCACTGCGGGGCATTGGATAGGTGAAGTGAAGAGAGATGCTTCAGTACGTGACCATTTGGGTGGAGCGACAGGGCCGAGGGGTTGGCCCCGCCCCCGCCCCCCCCTTCATGCCGACCAGCACTCACGTTGATGTTGAACCGCGTGATGATTACGTAGTACTGGCAGTGCACGATGAGCACCTGCGGGGAACGAGGGGTGACGTGGTAGGACATGTAAGAGCGCATGAGATTAAATGGCGGAAAGGGGAAGTCGTGTCGATATCATACGGCCCACCGGACGTCGTAAACGCTGCTGGGTGCGGTGCCATCGCGTACGCCACGCTTCGCTGACATGGGTCGTACTGCACCGTACATGACGCTGTGCCTTGATGGCCTCACCCACCGCTACCTCCTCATCCTATCCAAGTGTAGGCAGTCAGGACAGCGTGCTTGGTGAACCCACACCACATTGGTGCGTTTACGCGTACCACCACCTTGGTCTGTTAACCCACACCACACCACGCTGCCCCCACCTTGATGATGTCCCCCACCGCCAGCTCCTCGTCCTCCGTGTAGTCGGCCAGGAAGGTGAGCAGCACCGTCACCAGCGCCGCCACGATGTTGGCCACGAAGAACACCACGCTCAGCAGGATGACCACGGGGCGGGAGGAGCAGCGCTCGCACTCAAAGTCGGCCTTGGCTGCAAGGAGGGGAAGGGAAGCGGAAGCGCCAGAATTAGGCAGGGGCCGACGTGCAAGACTGTCGGACGGCAGGTTTTGATGGCAACACACGCAGCATTGCGTGTAGGGGCATCCGTACCCACGGACTGGTGAAAGCGGCGCAATTCAGTGCTGGCGGCATCGCGCCGGCACTGCATTGCGCCCCTTTGGTGGCGTGCTGCCGGTACCCACATGCGTACAGCCGGCCGTCCGCCGCCGTGCAGGTGCCGCACAGGTTGCCCCCATAGCCCTCGGAGCACTGGCGGGCCATGTAGGAGGCGGGGTGGTCGGGCGGCAGGCCCCACAGCACGCAGGCGGTGTCGGGGTCGTAGGTGCCGTCGGGCTGTGCGCCGGGGGCGGTGGGGAACAGGGTCGAGTTGTTGTCCAGCACGCTGCGGGTGGGGGACAGGGGCCAACGCGCCGTCAAGACCACACACCGCGCTGCGGTTGGGGGTGCTAGGAGGGGTGTCATGGCCGGGGGTCCGTTGATGCACGTGACCGCCGGGATCTCGGCGTTGGGTGACAGGGTACAGCGTGCGGTTCAAACCACACGGCACGCTGCAAAGCACACCACGCAGGTGGCGGCGTGGGGAAGGGGCACAATAGGCAGGCGAGCGTCCAGGACAACAACGCCGGCGCCCCGTCAGCTCACCTCTGTGCGTACGCCTGGTAGTCAAAGTGCAGCGGCTGGGCGTACCACCAGGCCTGGCAGCTGCGGAGCAAATCCTGTGGCAGATCAATGCAAGACAGAGAAAAACGGACGGCAGGCTGTCAGCTGGAGTTTTGAACCAGGGTTGCTCCAACAGAATCTTTGAAATTGCGAATTATCTCGCGATGTCCTCGCATTCTGCGCTGTACATCTCACAACGTCCTCAAGGGCATGCGCCCCTGGCCCTGGCCCTAGGGCAACAGCGACCGGCCGTTGCACCACTCCACGCCTGCCCCATGCACAGCACCCACCTGCGCCTCTGCGTCCCCGTCGCGGCACGCCTCCGCGTTCTGGCAGGGAATGAAGTAGTCAGAGTTGGCCGCCGAGTGCCAGGCGCCCTCCCGCGGGAAAATGACGGCGCCGCCGGGGCACTCGCCGGCCAGCGGGCAGGGATAGCACTGCGCGCCGGATGGAGGGACGTAGGCGCACACGCCGTCGCTGTCCTGGAAGCGCTCGGAGATGTCATCGGTGTCCTGTATGCAGGCGTGGTGCGCCAAGGTAGGTCAAACGGGTGTGCGGGCATTCCTGCGTTGGTGGCTGCGCTGCTCCTTGGCAGCCGGGGTCATGCCATGAGGCGCAGCACACCAACAAGGCAAGCCAACAGGCTGCTCCTCCCGTCCATGTGGGCCTGTTACTTGGGGATGGGCCGCCTTCCAGCCCCTTCCGGTGCCCAGGCCTTTCCGTCCACGAATGGCTGTAAAACCGCCGACAACGGGCACAGGCATCAGCTGGCCAGGCTGACCCCGCGTCCACAGACATCACCCGCACGCGTAGCCCACCTCCCACAGGCTGTAGGTGAGTCCGCCGCAGGGCTTGCAGCCGTAGCCGTTGTTGTCGGCCGGCACCTCCCCCACGCGGCAGGGCGGCACCGACACCGCCACCTGGAGCGCGGGGATCTGCGGAACGGGCGTCGCAGCATGGGTCACGTCTCCATATTCTTTTTGGGGCCATGCTTGCCCCACCTACATCTACACCTACGCGTGCCCCAGGACCGTGCATGCCCCACTTGCAGCCATGGGGCCGTCCTGCGCTTTGCGTACTTCTGCGAGAACAAGTGATGGGAACTTGGGAAGCGGGGTAGCGGGCTGGGGGCAAGTCCCTACAGAGCCCAGCTCCTGACCTACCGCATCCTGGAACTCTGTGTCCAGCATCCTGAAGGTCAGCCGGTAGTCCTCTCCCTGGGGAGGCGGGTGGGTGGGGAGGAACAGAATCAGCCCTTAGGACCCGTGGCCCCGTTGGAGCACATGGACAAAAGCACGGCAAGCAATGCATGCGCTGTCAGCCCACTGCAGCGAGACGGTGCACACTGCTGAGCCTCGGTGGGGCTCACCTTGAGAGCCTGCAGCCTCAGGCCTGTCAGATTGGCCACGCCTCCATAAACGTTGACCTCTTTCGTCCCCAGCAGCTCGGGCTCGGGCGGGCATGAGGTTGCCGGCGACGCCCCGGGCTGCAGCTCCGCGACCAAACGGCCCATCGACGAGCTGGCGCGACCATCTGCAGTGTCAACGTAGCCATTTAGGAACTTCTGATGAATTGTCGGGGACGCGAAGGCCAAACAAAAATGACTGCCGACACTGCAGCTGACCTTTGTTGTTAAGCACGTAGGTGGTAGGGCGTGACGATAGTACTGAGTAATTTGTCTCACTTATGCTTACATGCACCTCGGTTTTTGGCTGCTTTGCCACTCAGCACAGCCCCCCGCAGCACAGCACAGCACGTCAACGGAACGCAAGAACTTTACACAATCAACCACAGGAGTTATGGCCGTCTGTATGAGCACTCAGACCAACAATACGCGCTTTCCATGTGCGGTTGCATGTGTATGGTGCGACAGCGGGTCCCAATCTACCACTCGCCCCCCAGCCCCTGAGACTGCAGCATCCCAAAACACGCTGTCGGACCAGCAATACGACGTCCCTTCGGCGCAGCACAAATCGCCACTCACCCTTGGCCACCTGCCCCAGTGCATCCAGCAGCTCAAAGTTGAGTCCCATGGAGCGACCCGACTCCGTGGTCAGGTGGTACCGCCATACCTGCAAACGCACATAGCATAGGTAGGCATCTTCTCAGAAGGTGAGGGTCTGTCGCAAGCCTGAAGCCCACAGCTGCCCACAACCCAACACCCCTGAATCTGGCCCGGCCCGAGCGTAATGCCGTCCTCTGCCGCACGCACGGCACACGATACGCCGTTCTATCAACGACCCACACGCCCAACCAGCATCTTGAACCTGTCCCTGAACCACCAAAATGTACGGCACAACACGCAGTGAGTACGGCAAGCACGGCAGCGGCAGCGACCAGCACTCACCGACATGGTGTTGTGCTGCTGCAGCTCGGTCCAGCCCTGCAGGTAGGGCCCCTTGGCCAGCGGCTCGGACAGCGCCGTGGTGCTGTTGCCGATGCGCACCGTATCAGAGGCACCGGGCAGCAGCACCGCGCCGTTGGTGGGCAGCGCGGAGAGTGCTGTGGAGGACGGGGATGATGCGGAGGTGGCGTTGGCGCCCGCTGCTGCTGTGGAGGAGCCCGTGGTGTTGCTGCCGACGCCTGCGCGTGTGGGTTACCATCGGGACACGGCGTCGGTGGCGGGATTCGTTACACAGGTCCATTCGACGCCAAAATCGACAGTACGCATAGAGCACTGCCCGTCCCTGTGCGTGCGCTCGCCTATCAGATTGGCAACCACAACGCACACGCAGAGCAGGTGGCACGGCCCAGAGCACACCTGCCGCCGCGCACTGCCCTTTCCTACATTTGCATGCCTTCCGAGTCTTGTAACTCTCCTACCTGGCAGCCAAAACACTGAGTCCGCCTTGATCAGGCGGGGCGTGACGCCAATGAACTGGCCGTAGCCCCTCTGTGGCAGGAAGGATCGCAGGAAAGGGACAGCGCAAGGCAAGGCACAGCACGTGAGAAACTGGCCATATAATCGCCGCCGGGTTCGTGAAACACAGCTCGTATTGTGCGTTGCTCAAGAGGTAGCTGGCTATGGTGCCCATTCACTATCCACTGCCCATCTGCACGGAGCGTATGGGGCAGGAGGGCAGGAGGGCAGGGGGGCAGGAGGGCAGGAGGGACCGCGGCGCCAGCTGCATGCAGGTGACATGTGCGACACCGTATGTACGAAAGCAGCCGCTGCTCGGTTGCGGAATCGATTCACACTGGAATCGCAGCGACCGACCTTGATGTTGCTGCTGGTGGCGTTGCTGGCAGCTTCCAGCAGCTTCTGCTGCCGCTGCGCCTCGGCGGCGGTGGTGGCGTTACCGAACTCCAGCGCGTTGGGGGCCACACAGGCGGCCAGGCTTTGGGCGGCGGCGAAGGCATCAAAGGCTGCGGGTTGCGGTGTCAAGCAAGTGGGAGCCAAGCGGTAAGAGGGTTTCGAACTGTGGCATCAGCCGCTTTGCATCATCAAAGGATGTAGGGGAAAGGTGTGTGATGGACTGGTGGTTGACGGCATGTGGCGGTGAGAGTACTGCCACGCAGTGACCGTCCAACAGAGGGGAGATGCGTGCCGCAGCGGTAGCCTGTCCACCTGCCGCGACGAGTGGCGTACATGTGCATTGTGCCCGTTACGGCCCTCCGGATCCACCTTCCGCGATTAGGGGCTGCAGATGATCTGCAAACACGCTGTCTTCGGCATTGGGAGAGCGTGCCACCAGCCCTGGCGCAGGGGGCGCACCGGGCCCGCAGTCCAACACCAGCCCCTCAGGTCGGGACATGAACATGGTGCCACCGTTGGCATCGGCCGCATTGGAGGAGAAGGAGGGCCTGTGGATAAGGCGTTGGGCGCGTGCTGCTGAGGTCAGGCCAAAAGACGCAGTACGGCAGCTGTCTGTAGGTGTGCGTAGCGGAAGGATTGTGGCAGAATGTAGGGCCTCAGGGAGGCGAGGGACAGGCAGTCAGAACGCAATGCTCCAAACCCAGCCCCCGCCCCGTGCGGACCACGCAGCCCTGAGCTGCGCAACCGAACCATGGCCCCTTCGGACGACCTCCGCCTAGCAAGGAACGGGCGGGACGCTCCAGTCTGCTCACCTGCCCCAGCCCACACGTTCACCAGCTGCACCGACCTGTGCAGCACAAAGGCAGGGCACCCCGCGGCCCTGCGTGCCGTGGCATTGGCGAGCTGCCCTCCCAGCAGCTCCATGGTGGCGGGTAGCGCCAGGGCAGCGGGCTGGAAGGGGAAGGCAGCGCCAGGTCCGGGGCGCCGCCCAGCTGCCACTGCGGCGTCGTCGCTGGGGGCCCACGACCAGGCGGCGCTCTGTGGCGGTGTGCAGGGAACGGGCGGGACATGAACTGGCTGTCCGGCAATGAAGGATTGGGGCTTGGGCACGGTTTGAGGGGATTCCGAGAACCGCTTTGCTGGTGCCTTGCATGCGTGCCGACTTGGGGCACACCTCCCCGTAGTACGGCACACCAGTAGTGCCCCAACACGCCCAGCCGCACATAACATCATAGCCCCCTACAGCTCCAGTCTGCCAGCGCTGCGCAACGGGGTGCGGCAATGGGCTGTGCGTTAGCATTCTGAGGCGGTGTGTTGTAGGTTGGCGTACACCCACCGTGCAGCTCGTGTCCATCAGCACTGCCCCGCCCTGCACCGCCGCCCAGTTGTCGGTGAAGGGACTGTCGGACAGCAGGGCGGCAACGCGGCCGCTAAGCCACAGCGCGCCGCCGTAGCCCTGGGGGTTTCATCAGGCAGCCGTGAGAGAAGTGTAAAGCTTACGACCGTCACAGGGCTGGCGGACGGCAGGTGAGCCACGCGCCCAGAGGCTCACTGTGCGCCATCGCGGCCCTGCAGCGTATACTGGTATCCAATGACGGTCACAGGCACAGGCACAGCGTGTGCGATGTAGGTAAGTGGGTGTGTAGCGGCGCAGGCACGTTCCGAGTGGGTAAGGGCTGTCGAACGGAGCAGCACGCAGACTCACATTGCCGTTGCCTGCAGAGGTGCTGTTGGCGCTGTTGCCCCTGAAGGTGCACGACAGCACCACTGCCGCCGTAGCCGCCTCAGGAGAGGGCGCGGCCGCTGCGCCTCTGCCGTCAGCTGCCGCCTCCCCGTCGCTGCCCACATACACCGCACCAGCGCTGTTTGCCGTGTTGTTGGCGAACGTGGCGTCTGAAAGCAGCACGGTGGCGCAGCCGCGGGCCGACAGCGCGCCGCCCACACCGTACGGTGCTGTGTTGAGCGACAGGGAGGACGCTGGGCCCACCACCGCCAGCTCGCGGCATCCAGACGCCTGAGGCGGAAAAGACGGGTGGGGCAACAAGCTCAGTGGTAATGAAGACATTACACTGAAAAAGTCTGTAAGACTCGTACCACTACCGCCAGCTCGCGGCAGGCAGAGGCCTGCGGCGGAGGAGGACACGTGTGGGACAAAACGGTACGCTAGTGGTGGACGCACTGAACAAGCCTGAAGGACTCATTCCACCGCCAGCTGGCTGCAGCCACAGGCCTGTGTGCGAGCATGCCAGGGTAGAACATTGCGTTGGTGTCACTCCAAATCCAAGCGCCTAATGCAGCGCACCCAAGCTCTGGCGAATCGTCTGCGAGGTAAGGTGCCACTGCATCCTGCGATACCCCTCGCTCCACCACACACTATATACACACCTGGATGGCGCCCCCGTCCAGTTCGGCGCTGTTGCCGCTCCACGTGGCGCTGACGGCCAGCAGTGTGGCCCCCTCGCCCAGCGACACGGCGCCGCCAGAGCCGGCCGTGTTGTTGGCAAAGGACGAGGCCTCCAGGTACGCCTGCATGTGGGGTGCGCGCATGGCAGGATGGATGATGCCCAAAACAGGTTGGTAGCGTGGTAGCCCCCACGTGAGCCGGTGATCAACGTACGGACATGACGCATACCATGCTTGCAATATGCGTCAGCTAAGGGCAAGAAAGGTGCAAGCGGGCAGCCAGCACGAAGCGTTTGACAGTTACACTTGTGTCAGCGGCATGCGCCCGCGCGTCCGTACCCACCCTGAAGCCGCCCTCCTGGCTGCCTATGTGGATGGCACCTCCGCCGCCCCCGGGCACCGCATTGGATCTGAAGGTGCTGGACAGCACGTGCACCTGGGGCGGGGCGTTGAGGGTGGGTTAAGGGCAAGGCTCAGCCAGGGGGGTCAAGGCCGGCGCTGGCAAGTACGTGCAGCGGGGGTGATAGGAATGCCAGGGCGTACTGTACGCTGCGCGAGTTGTAACGTGCCATGTTGCTCATTCTAACCCTGATAATGTTGCTCATTGCTCGTCGGATCCACGGACGCACAAATGCTGCAGTATGCCTTGTGCCCACTCCCCAACCAACCTGCACGCCGCCCGGCACCATCCCGCCCTGCAGCATGGGCAACACCGCAACGCCGCCACCACCGCTGCCCGCTTGGCTGGGCGGCACGCTGGTCACACGGTTGCCCTCGACCTGCAAGCGCAGTGAATCGTGTGGACGCGGTGATGTCATGCACGCCGGTGCAAGCAACGCTGCAACAAGCTAAGACACGTGGCGGCTGAGGAATTTCCTCATGATGTTGCCCTCCACCCCCACCCCCACCCCCACCACATCCCATCCCACAACCCATCGCCCTGCCTCTTACCTTGAGGCCGTCCAGCACCACGTCCCCCGCCCCGCCGTCAACGTGTAGCCCACCGCCCGCCACCGCCGCCTCGTTGCCGTACAGCTCCCACCGCACGCCCAGCACGCCCACGCCGGACGCCATTGCCAGGCCCACCAGTGCGGCCGGGTCGTCGGCGTACGACTCAGGCCACTGCTTGCCCTGCTGCAGCCGCCGGCGGGAGGCCAGGCCGACCAGGCCCTGGCGGCCACGCTTGGTGACGGTGCCGCCGCTGCGACCAACGCTGCCGGTCAGCGCAGCCCTCCGGGTCAGCACCGGCTGCATTCCGCTTTCGGCGACCAGCCCGCGAAGCAGCCTCTGGCCGGGCTCCGACATCCCGAAGAAGGTGCTCAGGAGCAGCGCACCCGTGCCGTTGTTGACGGTGGTGGGGTAGCTGCTGCTGGGCCCCCGTGGTACGGCAGGCTGCAGGCTGACGGCCCCGCCCCGCGTTGCCATGTTGTCAGTGAAGCGCGTTCCGTTGGCGACCAGCAGCCTGCAGCCGTCCACCCGCATGCCGCCGCCCGAGGTGGAGGCGACATTGCGCTCAAAGGCCGCGCCCAGCACCTGGGCAACTGTGTTGCGTGTAATGTAGGCACCCCCGCCGGTCGTCGCGCTGTTGTTGGTGTAGCTGCCGCCGTACAACAGCGCGGATTCGCTGTTGAACACCGCAACGGCGCCGCCAGAGCCCTGGGCCGCGGAGTTGTTGCGGCACTGCAGCTCCCCAAGTATGATGGTGGGTGCTGAGACGTACGCGCCGCCGCCGTCGCCGCGGGCGCCGGCGGCGTTGGACGTGAAGTGACTGTTGGTGAGCACGATGTCGTCCCCTGGCACATTGGTGGTCAAGAAGAGCGCGCCACCGTGGAAGGAGGCGGCGGTGTTGTTGGTGAAGGTGGAGTTGTCCACGGCCATGGCGCACTGCTGGGCGGAGAGCGCGCCGCCGGAGCCTCCAGCGAGGTTGTGCTGGAAGGTGGTGCCGTTGAGGACTGCGGGGCCCAGGCAGCTTGCGGATGAGATGGCGCCGCCGTTGAGCTCCCTGCGGGGAAGCAGGCGCGGGCAGCACGGAATGCAGCAATGCGGTTCATACCGTCTCACGGCTGGCTAAGTGGTGTACGTAGGAAGCTTCAGCGCGACCGTACCTCATACCCCGTGCCATATGCCGTGTCCTCGCCCCTTCCCAACATGAGACGCCGCATCAGATGTCCTTCAGCGTATGACAAAATCCTCGGCCTCCCTTTCAGCCGTGCCCCAAGTTACACTACGGCGCACAATGCGCCGTCCCCGTAACAAGGCACTCGTGCGCGTGCACCCTCCGCAGCTCGCGCCCCATGACCGTACGACACGCATCCACGGTATCCACATATCTTAGTCCCGTGCCGTGATCTCGTGGCCCCTGTCCTCCCACATGCCCGGCGCCCATCGTTGGTCCCTTCAGCGTCTCACAAGTTCTCGGGCTCCCTTTCAGCCTTGCCCAAAATTTCGGGCTCCCTTTCAGCCTTGCCCAAAATTTTCCACTGTACGGAAAGAAACGGTACGCCATGCGCTGCCCCTGTGCCTGTGCCCCGTCCCCACGTGCCCATGCATCGCCAGTTGCTTCAGGGCCGTACAATAAACACAGTACGGCACCCGGTGCTGTGACTTCGGAACTTCTGTTCGGCCCCATGCCCGGCGCCCACCATTGGTCGTTGGCCCGCTCGCGCTCTCCCCTCGCCACGTTGCCGCTGAAGGAGGTTTGCTGCACCACCAGCGTCGACTGGTCAAGCCACACAGCGCCACCGCTGGTGTTGCCGGCGTTGCGGTTGAAGCTGCAACCGTCCAAGTACACCTGGCACGGGGTGGGGCACGGTAGAGGGCACAAACCCGCAACGTAAGGACGAGCAGTGCCCCGTGGCAGCCCTGGCATGTGCCGTGTTCCTGACGCCGCCGTACGCCACCGGCACCATGCAGGGGAAAGCAGCGGAATCAAGGGGTTTGATAGGGCACGGATTTGGTGGCTGCTGGCATCAACAAGCAGAGACTCACATCAGCGAGTGCTACACGTACCCTGAGCCTCTGGTACTCTTCGTCTGTCACAACCACGCCGTGCCTTGCGGTGGCCACACTGTGGCCGCTTGGGGCGCACGTCCTGCCCTTGAGTGCCTCCACGGAGGATGATAAGGCCTGCAATGCAAGGCAGCAGCACACAGCGGGGCAACCCGTACAGGTGGGTAACACCAGCCGGAAATCAGGCTAACCGATGCGCCTCTAGGAACCCTGCTGTCGGAAAGGTATGGTTGGGCTTCGCTCTAAGCTCCCAGCTATCCGAGCCTCGCGTCGGGCCCCGGCCCCGCCACCACCCCCGCGCCTCCGTAACCCCCGTCTACGCTAAGCACGTCACAACACCTCCCCTTTGCCATGACGGCCCCTCCTGTCGCTTCCGAAACCACGACTCGCCCTTTTGCCCCCTGAAAGCACTATCTTACTACTCGCGGTATGCATCCTCCTCCCCGCACCCAACCACACGAGCAGGGCGATCTCTACAATTGTGCACCTACAACAGTCAGGTTCGGAGGGCAATTCGCCGACAGGTGCATCCCATGTCCTCGATGCGGTACCCTTACCATGATGGCGCCTCCCGTCCCCTCCGCCACGTTGTCCTCGAAGCGGCACCCCCGGGCGTGCAGCCCCGCCAGGTTGAGGAACACCGCACCGCCGGCGCTGTTGGCCCAGTTGCGGGTCAGGTTGGTGTCCGTTGCCTGCGTGCAGGCAACGGCGCGGGGGTAACCGCAAAGCGGCAAAGGGGGTGGTGCAGCGGGTCAAGCGCGCGTGTATGCCGCATGCTTGACTAATTGCTCAGGTGCCTATGGTGTGCTGCAGACACCGTGTATCCTTGCAACCTGCACCCCATACCGCAACACAGGCCGCGGGAGCGCGGGTCAGCCCCCTTGCATTAACCGACAGCGTCGGTTGCTACGTCCGTTACAGTTCTCAGCACTTTCTGCGTGCTGGTGCATGGCAATCCTCGACAAACAAACCACACGTACGCACCTGGAAGAGGAGTGCATCGCACTTCTCCTGGGGGGTAAGGGTCACTGCGCCGCCCGTGTCAAGAGCCTCGTTGCCGTCAAAACGCGACCCTTGGACGTCCAGGTTGCACTTCCGGACCCACACCGCGCCGCCACTGCGGCACAGGCCATACGGCAAGGCATAAGGTACAAGGAAGCACCGCTTGGCCTGCGGTACAGTTGGTCAGGGTGCCCTACGGCACACCGCTGCAGTGTCAGAGGCCCTGAGCCGCTGTGGGCATATGGGCAGCTGGACTCCACCGCCTCCAGCCTCCGCACACCGGGACCGGTACTCCACCCAACGCGCTACATGCCAGCACCACACGCTGCAGCGCACTTACTTAGCCTGCTTGCAGCCATGGCACACTCCGGAGTCCGCAGTTCCTTATACGCGTCGGTCCTACCGTCCTTTGAACCACACCTCTGTGCGTAAGGACGTGCCACGTGCCACATGGCAATGCACTCGTCTGCACCGCCTAGCCCGCCCAGAGCCTCAGAACCCAGCCCCACCTGAAGGCCCTGTTGAAGTCAAACTTGGACCCAGTAAGGCGAACGGCGGAGACCTCTGCCCCGCCGCTGCCACCCGCCTCTGTGGTGCTGTTGTTTGCACCGGCAGTAGCGTTCTGTTTCGGGCAGTCTGAGATGGCAATCGCGCCGCCAGATAGGGCAGTGCTGTCCGTGCGTCGCGGGAGACCGTTACCGTAGAAGCTGCTGTCCGCAACCGAGAGCGTCCAGACACTGCTACCCTGCAGTAGTACAGACGGACGCGGAAGGCGGTTGGGGAGCCATGGCAGCGTTAGGGCCTACCGGTAGCTGGTTACATGGCATCACGCCCACACCAGCACGCCGCCACCGCACTGCAGGGCCTACGGCCCGTCAAGCCAACACGTCCCGTCCCCAATGCATGCCGGCAGCGATCCCACGTGTCACTGCCACGTGCCTACTGCACCCAGGCTTCGTGCGCAAGCATGCGCCCCGCGACACGTGCCAAGCGATATGTCACTGTAACGTGCCTACTTCACCTAGGCTAGGTGCAAATGCATGCCCCCAGTGACATGCATGCTTCCTTGTGCCAGTGGGGTGTGGCCAACTCACGAATATTGCGCCGCCCATGATGCGGGCTGTGTTGCTGTTGAACGTGCTCCCAGTCACGGTCGCGGCAAAGGGTGCGGCGGTCTGCGGCACCTGCTGGCTTTCCACGCCGCAACTGCTGCTGGTCGCAGGGGTGAGCAGCACCACCGCGCCGCCGTACCCGGTTGCGCTGCCGCCCAGAAAGCGGCTGTCCCGGACGGTGATGCTGCTACCAGACAGCGCAACTGCGCCGCCACTGCCGTTCCTGGCATGCGTAGACTCAAACGTGCAGTTCACAAGCGCGAGGGTGGTGGGCGCGTTCTGCTGCTGTGTGTAGATCGCCCCGCCGTCGCCCGGAGCAGAGCAATTGGTGAAGGTGCTGTGGCTGATGGTTAGGCCGCCGCCGTTGTACACCGCAAGCGCGCCACCTGACTCGAAGCGCTGCGTGCCAAAGACGTAACCGCCCTGCGTGTTGGTGAAGCTGCTGCGCGATACGGTAGTGGGAGCGGTGGTGTTGGAAGCGTCAAGGAAGATGCCGCCGGCGTTGGAGATTGTGGTGTCGGTCAGCTGCAGGTAGGCGTGCTGGCCTGTGAGCACGGGCGTGACGACAGAGCCGTCGCTGCTTCCGATGTCGCGGAAGCTGCAGCCGGAGATGGTGACGCTGGTGCCTAGCCCTGCGGCTGCTTCCCCTGGCTGCACAGACGACGGAGTGGCTGGTGCAAGGTCTCTGAACACCGCCACCACGGATGGCGTTTGCGTCTTGGCCAGGGCTGTCAGGTTGCTGAATTGGCAGTCGGCCAGGCTCACCACACCGGGCGCGCCGCTGGCGTCGATGACGGGGCGGCTGCCGGTGGCAATGTTGGTCCAGTTGACGTTGACCGCTGCGAAGGAAGAGTTGCCGGCCAGGAGTACGGCAGCCTTATCCGATACACGGCCATCGGTGACGCTGAGGCTGGACAGGGCCACGTGGCTGTTGCTCACGTCAAGCAGCGACCCCGAGCCGGTGTCACCCACATTAACGACGCCGAGCCGGTACACACTGCCCGACTCAACGCGGACCCCAGAGGAGTTGGTGATCCGCAGGACCTGCTGCAGCTTCGACTGGACTTGGATGTCGTCGACCACCAGGCTGCGGATAGTGATGTTGCTGCAGCGCACCAGCTCCAGCGGAAAGTCGTCCCCGCTAGAGTCAAACAGGTCCTTCTTGTTGAACTTTAGGTGCCGGAACACGATCCGGGTGAAGACTATGTTGTGGGCGTCTTCCAATCTGAGCCGGTGCCTGGTCGGCCCGTTCAGCTGTGGTTGGAACGTTGCACTGCCTGTAGTCAACGCGGCAACATGGCGCGCTTGGGTTGAGGGCATTTGGGTTACATGCAGCGTTTGCGTGGTGGCTTTCAAAGCTCTGGACCAGCGTGCCTCACGGTTTGTCTTCTGGGTTTCTCTCATGGAGTCTCCTGCCTGCGCACCGTGGCCTACCCCGCGCCTCTACATGTTGTTACTGTACCGTACACCCCAAGCGCACCCCTGCCCTCAACCGTGCCCGAACAACACCGTGAGGCCACCACTCCATATGTGAATGGCGTGCCGCGCCGTCGTCATGCTATATGGTGCCCAGACACACCTTCCGTCCTCGTGTTGTACATGTTCCGGTAGCCAGACTGCGGGGGCGAAGGCGCCAGCTGGTCGCTTCCAGTGCTAGACTGGGCAAGCCGCCGGCGCCCAATGGGGGAGCTAGGGGGCGCCCAAATTTGTTCTGGCGGTGGGTCGGGAGCAAATGGTGGTAACGGGGGCTGACGCGGTGATGATGGGAGCTTGGGGGAAGGCGGTGGGGACGTGGGGGGAGGCGGTGGGGACTGGGCAAGCGGAGGGGGGCCTGGGATGCCAGGGGGCCCCATTACGTTGTCCAAGTTTTCCGGCGGGCTGGGAGTCCATGGTGCTAACGGGGCCTTGGGGGGAGGCGGTGGGGACTGGGCAAGCGGAGGGGGGCCTGGGATGCCAGGGGGCCCCATTACGTTGTCCAAGTTGTCCGGCGGGCTGGGAGTCCATGGTGCTAACGGGGCCTTGGGGGGAGGCGGTGGGGACTGGGCAAGCGGGGGGCCTGGGATGCCAGGGGGCCCCATTACGTTGTCCAAGTTGTCCGGCGGGCTGGGAGTCCATGATGCTAACGGGGCCTTGGGGGGAGGCGGTGGGGACTGGGCAAGCGGGGGGGGCCCTGGGATGCCAGGGGGCCCCATTACGTTGTCCAAGTTGTCCGGCGGCGGGCTGGGAGTCCATGGTGCTGACGGGGCCTTGGGGGGAGGCGGTGGGGACGCGGGTGGCTGCGGGGTTCTTATGGGCGAGCTGGGTGGGCTCGGGGGCGCGGGAGCTGGGGACGGGGGTAGCAACGGCGGTTGAGGGGAATTGGGAGGTAGGGGTGGCGGTATCCCTTTTCCGTCTGTGCCAATGTGGAAGACAACTTTGTCGCCGCTGCAAGATATAAAGCTGCTTGTGGACAGATGCGCGCGACCAGCGTCGCTGGTGTCCACGGCCTCGAGAACTATTTCGCAGATGGAGTCTGCATGTACTGAACGAGCAACTGCTAACATCAAGGCTAGTAGAATAAATCCGGTTGCTCCGTTTCGTGTAGCGTGACTGCACCACTCTCGCGGCAGCAGTATGGGCAAGCACAAGCTCCGCATTGTGTGATCGGTACAGAGAATAGGCGATTAAACCAGCATACAATATGCAATAACGAACGCTTGCAGTCCCTTGTAGTCCGTCACTAAACTCATGATGTCGTGCGAGTAGTCTGCTGTTGTCAGCTCAAGCTGTTGCCTTTGTGAAATCCAAATCAGGGTTCATGTGCAAAGTAACTAGTACGCTCGCGTTTGGGCCAAGCCTGCATTGTGAAGCGCTGACGGACGGTTGGGCCCGGCGGGCGGCCGAGCACGAGCGACGGGCCCTCGTTTGGACAACCTGCTTTCACAGGGACATACTTGCCATATTACCTATCAACAGGTAATGGACATGCCTACTGCCAGCCAGTAACTGTTGCTGCTGTCGTACTCATGCTGGACCGTGTGTCCGACGCAGAACACTGTTGGTGCAGCTGCACAATACTCCGCAGGCTGTAATTTGACCCATTCCTCCCCACTTCTACTGCTTTCCGCGTCTGTGCCGTCTTTCAATGCAGGGATGGTTCCCACGGCTGACAGTAGTAGTGCACGCCACCTGTGTAAAGGGCAGGACAGAGGAGTTGGTTTGACAGGGGCGGGCAGGGGAGCTACCCTGGGGACGGGTGTGGTTTGGATGCAGCGCGGAAAGCCACGGCTGGCGAGGGCTGGTGTCGTCCGCTGGGCTAAGTACCTGTGCTGGATTTCTCCTTCGTACGATACACTGCTGGGTTGCATCCTCTGCGGATGCACGAAATCCACCCCCACAGCACCAAATCTACCCCCACAGCGTGCGCTGGACCACCAGGCCATGATGCTGCCATGCATGCCAGTCTGTTTTGAAGTTTGAAAGGTGACTTGTCAAAAGCAGTGCTTGTGGTTCTGACTGGGCGAACGATCCTGGGTGCGTGTTGTGGTGGGCTAGCGGCGGCACTGAAAGGCAATGTAACATGAAGAGCCCTGCCTCGCTGCCTGTCGTACCGGTACGGTATCCAAGCAACGCTGTGATACTACACAGAGTAGCGAGCTACAGCACACGCACGCCCGCACATAATTCAGACATAATAAACGCCACCAATTCCGAGTTGTACCAAGGGCGCTCAAGCCCTCGCACAGGGGCCCTGCCTGGCACGCAGGCTCACTGCAGGATGCTGCCTTACACGGTACCCTCAACGCTACCTGTTAGCTGGGTACGCGTAAACCTTTGTGGATACCCATTTGTAACATACCACACAAACTCCAGCACCACGAATGGGGTCGCAGTTGAAGTTCCCCTCGTCGTAACACGACCGTCCCTACCTCGGGGGAAAGGCGTACTTGGGCCCAACCACCCCTGTACACTGCAAGCAGACGAAACGGTGACGCCTTCTAGCTGGTTTGATATCAACCACAACTTTCTATTGTATGTGTACGCGTATTATGCGCAGCACATGTGTGCTGGCCCTCTGCTCTGGGGCAGAACCTGCCTCAGGGGGAGGGGCCTACGATCGAGCGAGAGTAGGAGTTTCCGAGTTTGCCGTACGTGGGGCCCGTCGCTGTGGCCCGTCGTGGAACAGACATATCCCCCTCCGAGAGGCATCATGAGTTTCAGATAGATATTTGCATTTGTAGCTGTCGCCTTATCTTGTAGGCGGTAGACAGCAGCAAGGAATACTCGGGGGTAGACGCACAGTACTCAGCATCACTTACTTAGTTACTCCTTTAAGCTTGTCTGAAGAGCATAGCAGTCAGCCGGCCTTTCGAAGTGAAGGGCGGGAACACAAATGGCCCGCCTGTTGGGAGCTTCCTGTGTACTCCTTGCAGTGGTACTTGCATTATGGTGAGATCAGTTCTCCGTATAAAAGGATGCAGCAGATGTAGCGTTCAACGTGAAGGAACCTGCCAGGTTCTTACCTGGGTTGATGTTCGACACATGAACACAGGGGTCCGTTGGAAATTGTCGAGGCGTCCACAGAGGACACCTTCCCCTATTGTGAATGCAAGCGATCACCGAGGCTCAGCCGCTTTGGCGTTGATTCTGAAGTTGTGCACCGCGACGACAAGTTCTGCTTCCGGCTTCGGGCCTCGGCATCGTGCGCCAGGCCCGACGACGAGTGCTGCCGAAAGGGCAACACCGTTACCAAGTTCAAAATAGATATCAGTAAGTAGCTGTGCTATGGTATGATCACATGCAGCGCTTAAGCGATCTCGAGAGTGCGCCCAAATGCCACACTTCACGTGCGCATTCCTTGCGCGTGTCGAGGGACACAGTCCCACCGCGCCTTCCCTCCTGCCAACGAGTCTCCTTCCTGTGAACGCTGCACCCCGCCTGACCGCAGACCCCTCCTGCCTCCGCACCACCTACGAGGACTATGTGGGCAAGTCCTTGGACACCCTGATGCCCACCAAGGGCCTGGTTCGGCTCGAGGCCCAGAAGCCCAATGGCACAGCCATTCTGGTGATCAAGCCCGAGACCCCGTGGCCCACCGATTACGCGGACGGCCTGCTGGTGTGCTTCCAGCACGTGCGGGGCCCCTGCGCCACCCCGGAGCAGCTCTGCGCAGCTGACCCCACAGACCCAGACGTTACCTGCAGGGTGGCTCTGTTCACCAACGGCTACAAGTGCTGGTGGGTTCGTGCGGGCTCGACATGGGTCTCGCTAGCGAATGCATAATTGCAGTTATGTACTCGCAGCGCGGAGATGCGGCTGGAGTTGGGCACAGTACGTGGCACGTACCTGACTGTCTTGTCCCGTGTCTGGCTCCTTGTCCGCTCGCTGCCTGCAGCCCCATCACCGGCACCAGCAGTGGCTCAGACATCAATGCGCGGGCCACGCCAAACCAGCCGCCCAGCCCCCCGTCCACCTCGTCGCCGTCACCCTCCCTCCCCGCTTCGCCCTCTCAGCGTTCCCCCTCACCCTCCCAGCCCTCCGCCTCACCTTCCCAGCCTTCCGCCTCGCCTGCCCAGCCCTCTGCGTCACCCACCCAGCCCCAGCCCACCGCCTCGCCCTCCCAGCCATCCCCTTCCCCCTCACGCCCCGCCTCACCCCAGCCCGAACTCCCGTCCTCCCCTGCACCGGCCTACCCACCCGCTTACCCACCCGCTTACCCACCCGCTTACCCACCCGCTGCTCCCGCCTATCCCCCGGCCTACCCTCCCCAGTCTCCGTCCCCGCCTGCGCCCAGCCCGGCCTATCCCCCCAACCCGCCATCGCCCCGCCGCCCTGCCGCTCCTTGGACCCCCAGCCCCCGGTCCTCGCTGGACCCCCAACCGAGCCGCCCAGCCCGCCCAATGTGCCCCCAGCGCCCGAAGGTAAGGGTCAGCTCACGGGCTCCACTAACGCTTGGCCGTGTTGGATGTGTACCGGTAACACGTTGATGTAAACAGTGGTACGGCGCTACGGGCAAATGCTGAAACGAACAAGCAGGATGGCGCTCACCCGACCATCCGCCACCTCTTGCGCAGAGCCCAACACGGTCATCGTGGACCCGGCGAGCGGCTCGCGCTGCCTGACTGTCACAGGGCGGCGGATGGCGACTGGCGCGCGCGTGTGCTTTGACACGTGTCAGCCCGGCACGCCGCGGGACGAGCAGGTGTTCCAGTTTGTGCGCTGCCCGGCCGGTGGGAGCATCCTGTCGGTGACCAAGGGCGGGCAGGACCTGTGTGTGGCATTCAGCGCCTCTGGCCAGGGCGTGCTGGCGGAGTGCGACTGTGAGGACCTCTCGCAGGTGGTTGGGTTCGATGGCTCGACCTTTGTGGACGCCGTGGGCGGGCCCCGCGGCAGCTGCAAGGTCGTGCTGGGCGACGGCGATTCGCAACGCTGCCTCGTCCCCGCCGCCTCCTGCACGGCTACCCTGCTGGGCAACTGCACAGCTCCACGTGCCACCTTCCAGTGCGTCCCCACCAGCGGTGAGCTGTTTGGGAGTGGGTGCGCGTGTCTCCGTGTAAGGAAACGGTAGTACAATGGTGACTTCCTGCGCGCAACATTAGCTGCTGCGCAGCGTGCAATGGAGCACACCTGCCCGTCACCACAACCCAGACCACCGGTGACAGTTTCCCACATGGCCGCATGCTGCTCTCGTACGTACGCCCCACATGCCCATGCTGGGTGCACATCTGTGATGCCCGGGGCTCCTGCCTCACTCCCACCATCGTGCCTTGCCCTGATCGACCCTCTCTGTGCGCCCTCCACATCGCACGCCGTCTTGCAGTGAGCCCGTACCGGCACGGGTGCATGTGCAGGGCGTGCGCGGCCCCTGCCTGCCTTACTTAATGACCTTCTCTCGCTGCCCTTCCCATCGCACGTCCCCTGCCTCGCAGTGCGTCCTCCGCGCCCCTGGGTGCACATCCGCGACGCACGCGGCTCCTGCCTCACCGTGGCTGGTATGGCGGCCGGCTCCCGGGCGTCTCTAATGCGCTGCGGGGCAGGTGCCGGCGACAGTGGTAGCGGCCCCAACAACCGCCAACAGTTCCTCATCACCTCCTACGCCAACGACAACAACACGGGCTACGCATCGTGAGTTGTCAGCGGGGTCCTTTCAAACAGCGCTGCTTTGGCATGCATCCGTGCCCCAGCGTCCAAGAGCTGTGCCTATTGTCTTCCGGGCATGCATGCTGGCATCGATACCGATTGGACTCACGTGCTCGTTTCCATGCCGCGCAGGTTCCGGTTGCTTTCCCGCGCGGGCCTTGCCCAGCGCAGCCGCCGCCTGTGCCTCGGAGCCGCGTCCGTGACTGCACCCCAGGACACCCCCCGCAACGGGCCCCTGGAGCTGCAGCCCTGCTCCCGCCGCGCCCTCAGCCCCGCCAGCCCTGAGGCGCTGCAGTCCGTGCTGTTCGGCCGCACGCCCCTGGGCGGGGACCCGGTGGTTCCCCTCGAGGCCCCCTCCGGCTTTGTGACCATGGGCTTTCCCGCGGTGGGGGCCGGCTGCTCCTACTCCGTGGGCGCCTGGTTGCCGGACAGTGTGCTCGGCGGTGCGACTGAGTACCCCATCCTAACTGCCAACTGCACGGGCCGCGTGGAGCAGGTGTTCCTCATTGGACCAGGTACGGCACTTCAGACGGCTGGAATTTGTTGGAACGGCTGCGGCGGTGAAACTGTACCTAGAGCATCAGGTGTTTCGCTGCGGTTAAGGTAGGGCCGCACAAGCAAGACAGCCCCTGTCTGCTGCCCTGTTGCTTGCCGTCTCTGCTGGCCTCCCCTGGAATCAAAAAACCCCAAACGTCTCCCCTCCCACGCACTCCCCCACGCAGGTCCTGACACCTGGTCCCTCCCGCCGCCCGCGTCGCCCAGCCGGCCGCCCTCGCAGCCCAGCCTGCCTCCTGCCCAGCCCCTGCCCCCCAGCCCGCCACCCTCCCCGCCTGCCCAGCCCGGCCGGCCCGACTACCCGCAGCGCACCACCCTGACGCCCTCCGAGAGCTACGCCCAGTTCAAGCTCAACTTACGGTACGAGCTGCCCCGGATCGTTGACCCGGTCAACATAAACACGCCCGTGGAGTTCAACTTGACCACGCGCAGCATCCCAATGATGTCCCTCATCGGCAACTCCTTCCCCATCATCATCGCGCCCAGCGGCCCGCTGCTCGCCGCGTCGTACATCAAGTACGACAAGCTGCCGTCCGGCGTGATCGTACCCGGAAACCGCAACGAGCGCGAGCAGAACAAGTACGGCAGGTATATGGGCCGTACGGTGATGATCGCGTCCGAGGATCTGATCACCACCGACTGCTGCGACAACACGGCGCTGTGGCCCGAACAGCTGGTGGCGCAGGAGCGCAGTTTTGGCTTCTTTGTGGGCAGCGCGATCAAGTGGACCGGATGGTACGGGTGGGACCACCACGGCGGCGTCAAGAGCGGCAAGGCCATGCTGCGCTGCTCCGACCCCAAGTACCGCCCCCTCATCGAGTGAGTGCCCTGGCCATGTATGTCGTGCACCTCGTGCCTCGATAGGCTTACCTCAATAGTCTGGTGCAGACTTTTGGGGTCCCCTGATGCAGCTTTTCCTTTGCCACCCATAATGGGCCAGGAGCTTCCTGCACACCCAGCACTTGACCGCCCCCGTTAACCGCTCCCTGGCTCCGTACTCCCCTGCTGCGTGTGCGTGGCAGGTACCTGGTCCGCGTGGCTCCAGACACGTTCGCCTCCGAGGCCGAGATCGGCGCGAACTACGTGCTGTCGCTGGAGTCGTTCGCTAGGGGCGGGTACAAGAACACCGACGTGTACATCATGCAGCCCAGTTCGCACCTGTACCAGCAGGAGGGCTTCAAGGTGGGGCCTCCTTCAATGCACGCCGCAAATTATATAATGTGCTACCTATGTACCTATACAACCAGGAGGCAGGGCTTCAAGGTAAAAGTTCTCCCAAGGCCACCGGGGGCATTGTGCGCTGTTTTGACCTCTTTAGCACACGAGGACGTCCCTCTCCCCGACCTCATTCTGCCGTACGCGTTCCTAGCTGTCCCTAGCTTTCCCTCTGTGCCTCCTGAGCTGCCCCTCCCCCGCTACCGGCCCTCCTTAGGCTGCCCTGGCCCGCTTCCACGCTCTTGGCCGCGGCCTTGTGCTGGTGGGCCCGCCCGCCGCCACCGCCGTCGGTGCTGCACCCAGCCTTGACATCGAGCAGGACCTGGGATCTGCCTCCCGCCGCCGTAGAGTGCAGGAGCGCAACGACGACGACGACGACGGCAATGGCGGTGCCGCCAGGGTGTCTCCGCCGCCGCCGAGCCCTGCCTCCCCGGCCAGCGAGACGGCCTCAGTGCCCTCTGCCCAGGCTGGCTCTGGCACCACATTGGTGAGTCATGCGCCATCAGCACGCAAACAACACAGCCACCTGCGTCATGCAACAGGTTGCCATGCGCAGCCGCTACACACCAGCAAACTTCCGACACCCGGTAACCCACCAACACGCACTCCCACCTGCCAACCCGCAGAACACCGTTGCCCTAGGCAACGCAGTCGGCACCTTCACCGACACCTCCACCGGCGATGCGCCCACCAGCGGCACGGCCGGCCCGCCCGGCCTGACCCTGTCCAACCCCGAGGCGCTGCTGTACTCCATGGTGGAGGGCAGCGGGGCGCGCGGCCGTGATGACGCGGCGTGGCTGGCACGTGTGCGCCTGGCACGGCGTGACATCCCCTCCATGCGCGCCAGGTGAGGCGCGCAGCCGCCTGTGGGCCGGCATTCTGGTTTAGAGCTGCGCGTTGTTGCTAGAAGTCAGAGGGGGCTGGCTGGCCCGCTTTCGTGTCCACCAATTAGCTGGGTGTTGCATGGATGCATGCTTAGGCCAGCTGGCTTTGTGCACCCCACGACCCAGCAGCCTGACGCGGCACGTGATGCCCCGCCAACCGCCAACCGTGCGGCGTCCCCAGGTACGTGGCCCCCGCCACGGCTCCGGACGTGCTGGTGCGGCTCGAGGACCTGTACACGCTGTTCACCAAGACCTTCAGCGACGTGCCAGGTGGGGCCGGTGCAGGGGCAGGAACTAGCTGCAGGGACGGTCGGGAGCACCCATGGTGACGCGCAGTCGCAGCGAGTGGCACGCCTCCCAACCCGGACACGGCGCCACAGCGAGCAACACACCGAAAACTCATGCTGCTGCCCTATTTGTTTTGCCCCCGCCCCTGCAGACCTGAGCGCCAGCTACCGCGGCTGCTACCAGGTGCCCAACCGCCCCGGCACCGTGCCGCAGAAGGTGGCGGACGAGCGCGGCATCAAGGAGCGCCAGGGCGGCGCCAAGGAGCGCGTGCTGCACAACCTGGGCCTCCTGCCCTTCGCCAACAGCGAGCGCAACTGCCAGGCAGCCGCCGACCGCCGCGCCGTGCCCGCGGGCACGGAGTACGACAGGATGACCGAGTACGACGAGTCGTACAGGTACATCGCGCTGCAGGGCGACAGCTGCATGGTGCAGAGTGTGGGCGACCCGCAGCTGGTGTTCACCGCGGCGCCGTCCAACGTGGCGTGCTCCATGCCGTGCGCGGCGGCAGGCCTGGACACATGCGGCGGCGTGGAGTACGGCCCCAGGGGCGGCGCAGTGAAGGCTTACTACGCCGTGTACGAGCACGATGGAGGCAGCAGCGCGTAGGGCTAGCTCACATGAGTTGTGCGCACTCTTGATGGTTGGGACAGGAGAGGGCGCCTGGTTTTTTTGTGTGGCGGGTATGAGCAACCGAAAACGAGTGAGATGACAGGCTCTAGCTAGGGTAGCTGCCCCAGCCACAAGAAGCGTGCGGACGGGGACGCAGGACTCAGAGGGGCAGGAGGCTATTTGCTGAAATGGCGTGTGGCGTGCACCAATCACCTGGTAGTTGTTGTTATCTGTCGTGCGACCTAGAGAGTATTTGCAGGTTGTTGCGTCTGGCAGGCAGGCGTGTTCGTTTCTAATGTACTGATGAGCCAGGCTCAAATTGAGGGCTGGCATCTTATTTAATTTTCACTATATAATCCAGTTTTCAGCCCGCGGAGCGAAAAATTTTGGAGGGATTTAATTGCAACCGACTAAATTTCTGCCCCCGACTCATGGCTAAATAATTGCCAGTTCACTACTTATGCCACGTGCCGAGGCGCGATTTAATCGGGCCCAGCCGGACCCCTCCCCCACGTGCTGCTCTGCGGCCATGCCCCCTTGCCGTCAACATGCTCCCGTGTTGTCCTCTCGTTCAGCACATGCCTTTCTAGCGCACACCTGGCCGGTGTCGCCGCAAAAGAGCTACGGCGGAAGTAAGTCAAGTATCAGGGAACAGAGCATGGGGGCGTTTCCGCAGCCATGCAACGGAATACCGGAGGCAAGAAGTGCATTTTGGGGGCAGGATGCCCGTACGGCGCAGGCAGCGCTGGCAGGAGTTTATTTCCCTGAGTTGCATCCGGGTGCAAATAATTCCGGGTTCACTAAAGACACGGCCCCAAGGGCCCGGCATTTAATCAGATTCGATGTATCGGCTTGGCGGAAGATGCCAGCCCTGTGATGAGGTCCGTCCTGCAAATGCATGGCTTGGATTTAGACTGGCAGATATACTGCTGAGCGCACACATCAGAAGTTCAGCGTTGCAGGAGTTGCTTGGGAGTACTAGCTTTCATTGCAGGCTGCACGTGTTGCCTTGTGCGTTGTTATTACGTCGTCCTCCTAGCTACTTGCACTCGTTGCACTTGCACAGGCTCTCACGGTTGCGGTGCCAGAGAGCGCAAAGTGCCTACTTGATGAATTCTTTCCGTCCCAGAAGGACCATATACATATGCGTGCGTGCACACACTGCGCAGTGAAAGTCTTTCAAGACCAACGACTCTGTTGCCTTTCGCTTCCAAGCGCGTGCAAAAGGGACATGCATGGTGTTTTCCGTACTTGCCACCCAAAGGCTATGTTGTTCATTTATACGGCTTGATCATCAAGCGTGCTTTCGGCAGACTGGGCTGACCTGCACTTGGCACGGCACGGTTGCTGCCACGGCAACCTGCCACGGGAGATCATGCTTTGGCCTTGCGAAAGGGGCAGTGCATGGGCGTATGGCCATGGCTGGCCCAGAGTTGGAAAGAGGACGATGCAGGGCTGTGCCACCGGGCCAGGGGCCTGGGTGTGCGACGCTGCGACCCCACCTGCTGGCCTGACCGGGCAGGCAAGTGCATACCGACCACGCATAGGTAACATCATGCGTGTATGTAACGGGTTACAGGTAAGGAGACGGGAACGGACAGGCCAGCGGGAACTCAAATCCCGACTCGCACAAGCAACGACCATCACCACCCTGGGCTGCACAGTACGTTGTACGCGTACAAATACGGAATACGTACATGTACGGAATACGGTCATTTTCTGCCGTACATGAGAGAAATACGTTCTGCGGTCCAGGCCAAAAAAAAAGGCCTGGCACGGCACGTGGCAGTGTCACACGCACCAGGACCGTCCCAGGGAGATCAGGCGCCAGCAAAACCACACCACAACGACTGCATACGCATATGCGAGACACTTCTCATGCCTCAATGACTTGTGGCTTAGTTGCCGCGGTGCCTTGCAGGGAGCTCCCCTGATGTCTGGCAGCACACGGGAGGGGACCTCCCTTGCTCCAAGGGGTGGGACTGGCACGACCGTATTTTTAGCGTACTTGAGCGTATTTTGCCAACAGACCCCCGTATTTTACGTATTTCTAAAAATACGCGCATTTGGGAACGTACAGTGCAGCCCAGTCACCACCAACGTCCAAACCCAGCGCACCCCGAACTGCAAGGAGGGGAACACCTAGAGAAGAAGCATGGGCGTGGTTTCCCTGCTTGCACCCACAGCATCCCACTAATGCGGGCACCGTGGCCCCTCGGCAACCTTTGGCCAACTGACCGTTCGAGGTCAAGCAGTTGGACCCGTCCAGTGCTGAGGCACACATACATACTTGGGACCAGGAGAGCTCTCCCCTGCCCGTGATCTTGTAGCCCCCGGTTCCCAACCAGCACAGCTTGCCTACCCTTCTGTTGCCAACAGCTTGCGGCTTGCACTTAGTGGCATGGACTTCTCCTGCGGTAATGCACGGGTACACATACCAGTAAGCCGAGCGAATCAGGGTCCTTCAGGCGCAGCGCCTCCACGCTCCAACCTTACACCGTAAACCTTTTCACAGATAAACAAATGCTATGGGTTCAAGCAGGAGAACCCACAGCATGCATGGACGTGAGTCCCCTGGGTGGGTCCAAGATTGGCCGTACCTTGACCCAATCCAGAACGCACGTGTATGGGCATACCACGCAGCACAGTGGGCAGCCAAGGCAAGTCCAGGCGCTAGGGGAGGCCAGCAGGGGAGGCCACGACAGGCGCCAGGGGAGGCCAGCAGGGGAGGCCAGGATCGGACAGGCGCCAGGGAGGCTATCTAGGGGAGGCGCCAGGGGAGGCCTGCTGTTCCCTTTGATGCACCGAGTACACTAACACTGTGGGCCATGGATGTGGTGCACTGTGTTTAAAGATGTCTTTGCGCGATGTTACAGGGACATGCCCAATGCAAGGTGGATGAGAGGAACATTCGGGGCCAAGGGAGCTTCTGTTCGGGGCAGTAGAGTCGGGCTGCAGGTATGGCACTTCCGAGCACTCGAGGGCCGACCAGACTTCCAGCCAGGGCCCACCGTACGTACCGGTACTTGCAACTGCCCCTCTCAACAAAGCAACGAAGGACAAGACCAAGCTCTGCATGCTAGCTATGCCATCGCAACGGACGCGCACAGCAGCCCATGACTGCAAATAATAGGCACCAAGAAGCGACTCGGACCCGTCCTCTTTGTCTATCTCCAGTGCTGCCATGATGCCAGTGAAGGGCAGCATGGTTTCGCAGTTGCGGCCCTCATCCAGAGCCTGGCCCCATCCCACTCAGGACGGTTCTGTGGCACCAAGGTCAAGACACGCAACAAACCCATCGTCCATGCTGAGTGCACATCGTAACATGTTGGGTGCTGGGGAGGACTCCGGCTCAAGTCTCTGCGGATGAATCGCACCGTATCACACCTCCTGTGAGGGGCAAAGGCAACCCTAGACCCCTGCTCCGGCCATACAGCCCTGCTCCATCCTGCCACGCACTTATGCCCATTTACCCCACCCGTCGTGCCATGCATGTACATCATCAATCAACAAATCAATCCCTTTGCGCACTACAACGGCTGAACTTGTGCATTGGCAACGCAAATGTATGGCTCTGAGGCGAGAACGGCCTTTTGAGTTCATTAGTTCAATGAGCAGCGTACATTCAAGTACGACGTGCAAACGGACGCGCCGCATACGTACACGCATACAATCACGGTGAGCGAGGGTGCAACCCATTACGGCGTGCCTTTCGTGCGTGTGATCCACGCCAGCTGTAGGCATGCAGCACATTGGCCCCACAAACCACCATTGCATACACCGCGCCTGCACGGTCCCTTCGACACTGCAGTTACAAAGCGGCGCGCCTCCATTGCCACCGCCCCCCCTGCGCATACGACTATGACATGCTCCTCATCCTGCCGGCCGAGACCAAGCCCGCACTTAGGTCGAACCCTGTCCCAGCCCCTGCCCAATCTCAGCCACACTGACGTAAAACACCTGCTCCACGCGGCCCGTGCACGGCGCTGTTAGCACCAGGTAGCTGCTGCTGCTGCTGACACTGCTGTTGGGGTCCGTGTCCGCCCCACGCAGCTGCTGCTGGCTCGGACTGCCGCCGCCGCTGCTGGCGGGGCCGGCATCCGGACCACGCTGCTGCTGCTGCTGCTGCTGCTCCCACGCAGTGCTGCTGCCAGCGTCCACCGCCCCGCGCTGCTGCTGCCAGGCACCCACGGAGTAGGAGCAGTTGGCCCCCACCGCGGGGAACCCGAACGTCAGGAACCCGGTGGGGGGCACCTCCCCTGGCACAACCGGGTCCCCGCCCAGGGGCGTGCGGCCGAACAGCACGGACTGAAGCGCCTCGGGGCTGGCGGGGCTGAGGGCGCGGCGGGAGCAGGGCTGCAGCTGCAGGGGTCGGTACAGGGCCGCGGAGGTACCGGCGGAGAGGGCGGTGGCGTTGGCGGCCCCCAGGCACAGACGGCGGCCGCTCTGGGCCAGGCCCGCGCGGGCCAGCAGCCGGAACCTGCATGAGGGTGCGGGGGTGCACACGGGGTAAACGTGAAGCGAGGCGCCGGGCTACCGTACAGTAGATCCGTCGCGGGAAGGAGGCGAATGCTCTGCAGCAGCCTGCATCGAACACCGCCGCTCTTGGTCAAGCCCGTCTGTTTGGTGCGTAGGTACCAATCGGCAGCACTCACGAGGCGTGTCCCGTGTTGTTTGTTTCGTCGGTGCCCGTGGTGGCGGTGGTGATGAGGAACTGTTGGCCGTAGTTGTTGCCGCCGCCCTCCGCCCCGCACTGTGCCAGGGCTGCCCCGGACCCGGCGGTGGCACCATTGACGGTTAGGCAGGCCCCGAGCACGTCCTGCACGCGCACCCAGGGCCGGTACGGGCGAACTGCGGGGGAGTGAGGGAGGGCACGAGGGTGGCCAACGGGTCGGACAGCTCGAACAGCAAGCGGCGGTGTGCGAAGGTCGTCGTCCTGCACGCGCACCCAACGCTGGTACGGGCGCACTGCGGGGAAGGGCGCGGTACATACAGTGCGAGATGCGGGTCAGAGCCGCCAACCGGCTGCTTGGTGGGGCTAGTTTACAACGCTTACGCACGCCCCAAAGGGAAGGCCACCCCCAAGGGGCGGCAGGCACCAGGTGTGGTTGTCAGGCCCGGCCCCACAGGTTCAACGCCCATGCTGCATGCCGGCCCACACTCGTTCTTGAACTTCGGCGTAGGCTTTGCCCCGCGTAGGGAGCCAGGCGCATGCACCCAGTACCAGGCCAAGCCCTAACCTGCCTCCAAATGCCCAAATGCCTCCCCACCAGGCCACACCAAGCACGCGGACCGAATTCCCCTACCCTCAAGACCGCTCACCGCTGGTGGGGACGCACTGGAAGGTGGCGCGTGGAGCTGTGCAGCTGCCCAGCAGGGGAGCCGTGCAGGACTCGGCGGGGACGAGGCAGCGTTGTGAGTCGCCGTCGCCCAGCACAAGCTTGCAGCTGCCGCGGGGCCCGGCCACGGCGTCCACAAAGGTCGAGCCGTCGAACCCAACCAGCTGCGAGGGGTCCTCGCAGTCGCAATCCGCCAGCACGCCCTGGCCCGAGGCGCTGAATGCCGCACACAGGTCCTGCCCGCCCTTGGTCACCGACAGGATGCTCCCACCGGCCGGGCAGCGCACGAACTGGAACACCTGCTCATCCCGCGGCGTGCCGGGCTGACACGTGTTAAAGCACACGCGCGCGCCGGCCACCAGCTGCTGGCCTGTGACGGTGAGGCAGCGCGAGCCACTCGCTGGGTCCACGATGACCGTGTGGGGCTCTGTTGGGGGCGAAAGCGGGGTACACCCATGCGTCAATGGGATGTTTGTGCATGGTGCGTGCTGGACCATCACTGCGTGGACACGTGGCCATGGACATAGCGAGGGCAGGCCAGCAGCGTCCCTGATCTTGTGTTTAAAGTTGGCTGCTCAACCGCTTTCTGCAGCATGCGTATCGCCTGACAGTTTCGGAGAGAGTGTGGCCCTGTGCAGGCGTACTAACGAGGCTGCACATTGGGTCGGGACATGAGGTGCGACAAAAACGTGGGAGCGCAAGCCAGGCTGCGTAGGACGGATGACCCAGGTGGCTGCATCACACAGCAATGCGCGGATATAGATCCAAACTAGGTTGCGGGAGCAGCCCGGTGCTTAGTGCGGGCGCACCTTCCGGGGGCGGGGGCGCAGGTGGCGGCACGTTGAGGTCAGTCGGGGGTGCTGATACAGTATCGGGGCCCATGGGGGTCCAGGGCATGTAGGGCGCGCGAGGAGGCCGGGGGCTGGGCCCAGGGGGAGCGCTGGCGGGCCCAGGCGAAGAGTGATGAGGCGCGTAGGAGGTGGAGGGCGGGGGGCTGGGGTAGTGGGAGGAGGGTTGCTGGAGGGGAGCAGTGGGCGCCGCTTGGCCGCTGAGGTAGGCTGTGGTCAGGGGGCTGGGGGGCGGGGCAATGGCGACAAGGTACACGGAGGTCAGGTAAGGGTGGGGTTTGTGGGAACGTGTAGCGTTGGAGACAGAGGCAAGGAAGGCAGGCGTGTGAACCCCAATGCGCTGTCGCAACCCCCAGCAGCTGCACCAGCTGGGCCGCGTCAGCGCCCCTCTGTGTATCAGCTACAATGTCCATCTCTGAGCCTGCTAGCAACCCACCAGCACTTGTAGCCGTTGGTGAACAGAGCCACCCTGCAGCCCACGTCCGGATCTGTGGCGCAGAGCTGCTCGGGGGTGGCGCAGGGGCCGTGCACGTGCTGGAAGCACACCAGCAGGCCGTCCGCGTAGTCGGTGGGCCACGGGGCCTCAGGCTTGATGAGAAGGACCGCGGACTCGGTTCCGTTGGGGTTGGAGCCCTTCTGCGACTCCAGCCGAACCAGGCCCGTGGTGGGCATCAGGGTGTCCAAGGACTTGCCCACATAGTCCTCGTAGGTGGTGCGGAGGCAGGAGGGGTCTGCAGGCAGGCGGGGTGCGACACTGTTTTTTTCTCTCCCATCCGTACCGTTATACGAGCAACCAAGCACAGGAACAAGGGCAGCAGAGGCACCGAGTCAGACACGGTCTGCGGGTATGCAGGGCTGGGTGCAGCATCAGTGAAAGATTGGGGCTGCTGCCAGAGGGAGTGAAGACAGCAGGCACAGACGGCTGCGAGCAAAACGTCACTGTCGTTGCAAAGCTGACATGAAAGAATGTCCATGGTGCGTGCGTACAAAGCATAGCTTAGGCCTTCCTCCTACTCACTGATGTCGACCTTGAACTTGGTCACTGATGTGCCCTGTTGGCAGCACGAGTCCTCGGGTTTGGCGCACGTGGCCGCAGCACGCAGCCGAAAGCAGAACTTGTCTTCGTGGTGAATGACCTCGGGTTCTACGCCAAAGCGACTGAGTCTCTGAGAGCGCTTGCACTCGCAGTAGGGGAAGGTGTCAAGATGTGACGTGGGCGGGGCGCTTGTGCCAGCTGCCGTCCTGCGCCCAGCAGTTGGACGCGCAGTTGGACACGCAGGCCTGGCTCGCACTCGACCAACGGTTCCCGATGAACATTCGCTGGCGTTGCGCAGTTCATCTTCGGTGTTCCTTACCAGGATATCAGCACCAGGGCGAGAATGAGGGACGCGCAAGTCCGCCGTGCCATGCCTTCAGCTGTCGATACAAGCCCTCAACACGGCGGGAGGCAAGGCGTTTGAGAGCTATGCAGGTATTCACTGTCTTGTGTTAGGAAGCTGTACCCTGCTTCATGTAATTCCGCGCTGTTTGGTTTTCGCGTGGCCGAGATGCCTCGGCAAAAAGACAAGGCAGCAAGGACTGGGGGAATAAACGCAACCTAGAATGAACATTCTTCTTGCTTCGAGTAGTCTCTTGCATTGTCGAAACGGCGACTTTCCGCGGCGAGGGCCTAGGCGACGGGCCTTGCGTACGAACGTGCACCGGACGCAGGCCTGACACAGCCCGCGAGGTCCCAAGGAAGGGTCTATCCACCACCATCGCCACGGCAGTATACCTCCCCGCCAGGTGACCTGCACAAACAGACAGATTTCAGAGCCGTCCACTGCAAACATTGGCGAGATCTGAACTTGTCAGTTCTTTTCGCTTTCCCCGCAGCTGCTCATTGCGTTCTGACCACGCAGAGGGCAGGATCATTGACATTGCGCAATGCACGGGGCATACAACAAAACGGGGGCCTGAGATGTGCCTGGTGGACGTCGTGCACAGGTCTCTGACTGGCGTGGGCTGGGGGGGTAATCGACCCTGCTTGCTGTAACGTACGCTGTGGGTGCACAGATCATGCTGCGGTTGGGGACAGGCCAGCGGAAACCCAGAACCCGACCAGCACAGGCAAGCACCAGCACCACCAACGCCCAAACCCAGCGAACCCATCCCGTCTCCTTACCGTACCTGTAAACCTTTCCACCAAAGAAAAGGTCATGGCAGCTGCGGTCGGGGGCTCCCATAGCTGCCGGCTCTGCCTAAGCCCTGCAGGCCCTGCGCAGCGGTACGTGTGCACTGGTCAGGGGGTCACCTGTGACACGTCAGCAGGCCCCAATGCTCAACTGGCACGGCAACGGCACTGGGGGCATATCGACCGCGGCATTTTGGGCAGATGAGTATTGCGTGGTACATTCCAGGGTATAAAAAAAGGGTGTCGAGCCTAGGGTGTCCTCTCCTTCCCTAGGTCTTCCCTTTTGCAGTCCGGGGTACGCTGGGTTTGGATGTCGGTGGTGTTGGTGCTTGCCTCTGCTGGTCGGGCCTTGAGGTCCCGCTGGCCTGTCCTCTCCCGTCTCATAACCTGTAAACCTTTCCACAGAAAAAAAAGGCGCTGATGGCAACACCAGTACCACAAATGGCAAGGCAGGCCTTGACCGAACAACATTACAACTGACAAAATCACGTGGCACAACACCAACAGCTGGCTAGCAGAGCTGTGGCAGAGCACGAACGCAGGCAAGGAAAATACCACCTGCTCGCATACAGCCGCAGCCTGCCCAAGCGTTGACGGAATGCACCTTCCGATACCGTACTACTACGCACGATTGGTGACACCGGATTGGTGACAGTCACCAATCTGGTAGCAGGGCGCAATGTGCACAAACTGTCAGGTGCCTCCAGGGCACTCCGTGCGACAGCCACCATCTGACACGTCAGGGGGGTTGCTATGGGTACCTGGGACACGTTGGCACACGAGTGCCAGGCCATGGGGCATTCTGTAGCGATTTTGAGTTGCCACAGCCATCACCAATTCGTGTCACCAATTGATGTCTAAGGCTTGTTTGGCCCGTCACCAATCCGAAATCACTGATCGTGCTGATACGGTATTCGGGCCCGACACGCAGCAGCAGCAGGTGGTGATGGAGTGTGCATGTTGGAATCTCAAATCCTCCCGAGAGGTTTTCTATGACGGCGGTAAGGGTTGTAAGGGTTGCCGGTGAGGGCGAGTCTGGGCGAGTGTTGCGGTTGAGGAAGATCAGAGGACGGACCGGCACGTGGCTTCTGGCGGGTTGGACGCCTGGCGCGCAGCCTTCCCGAGAAATGGCAGCCCTTGGGCCTGGCTTAAAGATCACAGTGGACCCTACCCTGCAGGAGACATCCGAGTAGTGACCACAGCCCTGTCGTCCAATTACAGTTGGTGGTGGCGTTTGGCGCGTGGCAAACCCCGCCCACCGACCTGAAACCCGCCGTACATTGCAGTTGGTTCCTTATCGTTACCTAAGGGTCCAGTTTGTCAAAATAAAAACGTTTTGACTATCCTTCAACCGCTTGTGTGCCAGACCCGGAACGGGCGAAAGTGGTTTGGCCCCAAACTCCGCTCGATAGGCCCACATCGGCCCGCACTCGCATGCTTCCACCATTCGCAGTACACTATAAGGTCTCAACGAGCCAGACGACATGATTTCACCGTCTTCTACACAATTAACAGCAACTGTTCATCGCCTTTGTCCGTACTCGAAAATCGCGCTGCCTGCCGCTACCTTGCGAGCTGCGGCCCTCCCTGTGAACATTGCCTACAGAGTGGTGCAGCATTGTCTTGGACTGCTGCTGTTTGGCTCGAAATTTGCATGCGCTGCGTAGAGTCGCACTCTTCTCCTAGTTGCCCTACAGCAGCTACAAGGCAGAGCAGACACCGCCGATATGCACCAATAGATATCAACACGATGGCCAAGAACAGGCAGCTTAAGCTGCCAGCCTTGGGCTTCATCCTGGTCTTCTTCCTCCTGGGATGCTGCGCCCCCAAGGGCATAGCGCTTGCGCACAGGTGCCTGCTTCATTTGATCTGCCCTTATTTCTGGCATTGACACGAGTTAGAACATTAGGAGCGCCGGGCCCCTCCTTTTTTTTACTGCCAACCTCCATTTCGCTACCTGCCCAGGCTTCCGGCTGAGCTGGTGCACACAAGCTCTACTCTTCCTAGTCATAGAAGAAGTCTTCTTCAAGGTGAGACATGATTGCGGGCTCGTAATGTCAGACGGCGTGCCTGCCGCTCGACAACTTGGCCACAACAAGAGCCCTGGGTCTATTGCGCAAACACTACTATAATAGAATTTATTACAACCACGGGCGATGGGGTAGGCCCTGGCCCATTCTTTGCCGCTTGCGCGAGACCCATTTTGGGGTTCCAAGCAGGAAGGACTCGAGCCAAGGTGCCCAGCCGACGCACGTTGGCTAAGAAAATCCGTGCACCGAGAGTTAGGTGGCGGTCCGTGTGTGCCTCGGACGGGTTTGCCCAGCCCAGGCACAAGTGGTGCTTGGTGCTTGGGGCACGTGGCTGCCCAAGGCGTCACAGCACAAGGGGGAACAGTGGGCGGGGGTGGGGGAACACAAGACGGCTGAGTGTAGAGGCACTGAAGGACATCCATGCACGGCCCGTGTAAGCGCATCTGGGCCTCGCCTGCATTTGCCAACCAAACCCACCAATTCGTCACCCCTTGCCGTCTCACCCCTTGCCGCCGTTTCCCTCTCCCTCTCCCTCAACCTCCCGCTCAACGTGGTGCATCACGACCTCTCAGGCGCTGCAGATCGTAAGTGCGCAAAGCACGAATGGCAGGGCATGGTGCAGTTTACAAGTCGCATAGGATTGCCTTCGGTTTCGGAACGAAGGGCTGCTACGGACTGCTGCGGAAGCTACGAACGGTTTCCTATCGATGCAGGACCATAGGGAAGGATGGCATGCCGTCACGCTAACGTCCTGTCCTGCTGGCTTCCCTGACGCAGTTGCAAAGAGCCTGATCGACAAGGTAACGGGCGGGGGCTCGTCTACCCCTTCGACAGCTGGCGGCGTGGGTCTGGGCACTGTACAGGACGCGATCAGCGGCTTGACGGGCAAGGTCAGCAACGCCACTGACCTGGGCGGCCTGGCCGGCAAAATCAGCAATGCCACTGACAAGCTGACCGGGTTGAAGGACCAGGTCGCGCCCGCCAACAGCACCCTGGGCAAGGTGCTAGACACGATTGCCAGCGGCGGCAGCACGTACGACACGTCGGGCGGGGCGGAGGGGGCGGCGCAGCGCATCATGAACCGCGACCCCACCCACTGGGAGACCATCAACGGCAACCAGACCGGGCTCGGCGGCGATATGCTGGCCAAGTTCACGGCGCAGATGATTGCGGGCCAGGCGGGCGTGTACCGGCAGACGGTGCGCATCCCCGTCAAGGCGTTCCTGGAGCGGGCCTGCCAGGTGGGGCGGTCATGCGTGGGGCGTGGGGCACGGGTGGGCTCGTGTGGGAGGGGAGAAGGCGGGCTTGGCGGGCGTGCACCGGAGGGCTGGCGTGCATGAGGCCATTCTGTTGGTGCAACGGGCGCGCCAGGTGGAACGCGGGGCAGTGGGTCCCGGGCAGGAGCGTGGGGCTAGGCGCGCGAACCTGACTCTAGGCGCGTGCACTTGCATGCTCTACATCAAGCACCGCTCCCTTGCCCCCCGCCAGGTGGTGTACCTGCCCGCGCCAACCTTCCACCGCTACGAAGTTACCGTCACCGCCTACCCCGAGCGCCCCAGGGCCGGCACCAACACCTCCGATCCCTGTTACGAAACCGGCAAGTCCTCGGCCCTCGACTACTTTGTGTTTGTGGACGGCCACAACACGCCGCCGGGCCTCAACGGGGTCAGCCAGGTGGGCCAGGCGCCGTGGGGCGCCATCATCGAGAACCCCGAGTCCCTCACACGGAACAAGCTGCTCGACATCTCCGAGCCCCCAGCGGGCAGCCGCTTCGTTGCGTCGCTCGGGGAGGCTCTCCTGCAGGACACACGGACGGCAATGCTGAAGGAGGTGGGCTCGGCCGCCAAGACCATCCAGGACCAGGCGACCGCGGCTGCAGGCGAGGCGGTTCCGGAGCCGCTAAAGAAGGCCAGCGAGGCGGCGGCGGAGGCGGTGGCGTTGGCCAGCTCCAACAAGCCCCCCGCCCAGTTCACGCTGGAGGCGATGCTGATTGTGGTCAAGCTGCGGGCAGCCCAGGCGGAGATTGCCGCCGACCCAAACATCGCGGCCACCACGAAGGACAGCGTCGCCAAGGCGCTCACGGACCTGCGCGTCATCTCCCAGGACGTGTGAGTGGTGGTGCGGGCTGGACAGTTGCACGCACGGTGTTGGGCCGTACAGAGAGCGTTCGGGCAGGGGTGGGCGCCAGGATTGTGGGCCGGCAGGGCTGGGGCAAGTACCTGCTACCATAGCGACCACAGCACGCTGTCCCCTTGTGACACCCTCAGCTGCGGCAGGTGCCGGCGCCGTGCCGTGCCTTTCCACGTGAACCACCGCCACCGCCGTTTCCCTGCCAGCTTGCAACAAGGGCGCACTTCCTGGTCTGCATCGTGCATGTGCCACCGTCGCTAATGAGCCCTTTCCCTTGACCCACACCAGCACCCGGACTCGCCTCCGCCCGCAGGATGCAGCAGAACCGCGACCGGCTGACGGACATTGGCCTGCAGGCGTTCGACCAGGGCGTGGGCAAGACCTTCTCCTTCGTGGACGAGGCCACGTACGAGCAGCTGCGCAAGGCGCTGGCGGGCATGCAGGCGTTGGCCGACCAGCTCAACGGCCGGGCGGGCTTCTCGGCAGGCGTGCCCGGACCCAACAACGACCTGCGCAACCTGCGCAGCCAGACGTTGGCGGACCAGCACCCCTACACCTTCCAGGGCAGCGTCAACGCGCAGGGTGGGTGAGCGGGCTTGCGGGCGGGTTTGCTCGTGTGCACGCGATGGTGGCGTTTGGTTGTGTACTTCCTGGGTGCGATGCAGCTGGCTGTCCTGCCCTGTGCTTTGCCGCCTTGCCGCCTACCCTGCCACTCTGTTTTGCTGTGCCGTGCCGCTGCCCCACCCAGGCTTCCCCAACAAGGTGGACGTCATGCTTGACACCATGCCAGGTAGGGGGGCTACGGTGCTGGCCGCACGCGTACGGACAGCACAACACGGCATCGGTAGCTTGGTAGTGTGAGCTTTGCCACATAATAATAATGAGGGGGGGCGGTATCTGGCGGCCACATGCGCGTGTCGCTCCGATCGCCCGCCTCTGCGGCAACACTGGACCCGTGCACACCGGTACCGTACCATTGGCTGTGCCTACCATGGCTACCGTCCCTACCTAAGCCGCTCCGCCCCCTTTCCTGCCCTCCCCCAGTCTTCTCCGCCTACGACCTCGAGTGCGTGGACCTGACCAAGGCGGCCCGCCTGGCGGCCAACTACCGCGAGCCCGCCTCCGTGGTGCAGGCCATGAACGACACCGACAAGGCCAAGGCCACGGCTGAGTCACGCGCCAGCCGCCAGAAGAAGCTGTGGGAGAAGCTGGACAGCCTGGACGCGGAGGACTCGTGCTTCAGCTCGCAGGTGGGCGGGGCTGCTGTGCCCTTGCTCCCCTTCGGCAGGTTAGCATGCTGGCAGCGCAGCATTGCGCGGCCCATCGTTGCCCCAGCCACCGCCTTGTTGGCTTTGCCAGCGCTCCCATTTTCGGAACGTGCACAGTAAGTGTATGCGCGCCTGTCCTGTGCCTCCCTGCCCCCTTCCCATCCGCAGGTGGTGGTGTACATGTACTACGACGCGACCCAGTGCGCCAGCCCCTCCCAGACGTGGCCGCAGCACGGCAGCACCCCCATGGAGAGGGCGCTCAACATGTCGCTCGCCAGCGACATGGACGCGGGGGGCTACGTGGAAGTGAGCATCACGTTCTCGCCCTACAGCAGGTGGGCGGCTGGGAGCGGGGCGCCATGTGAAGGGCTCGATGTGGTGTTCCGCCATGCAAGAGAGACAGAGGGAGGGCACGTGTTTGCGGCTGGTCTAAGACAGCCTGTGGCCCCGTCCCAGCCAACAACTGAGGTCTGTGGCCCTGCCCCTCCCTCTCCGTAGGTGCGTCGACCACACAACCGAGGTGGTAGTTGAGGTGTCCCAGATGGTGAGTCCCTGGCCAACCAGCACACGTGCCCACGGGGCCGCTGACCTCCTGCGCCGCATTCCGGCATGCCGCCGTGCTCTGTGGGCCTCACCAAGATGGCAAGCTCTTGGAGGCTGGCCGGCAGTGGTCCAATCACCCACGCCGCTTGGGCCTCGTAGCGCGTGTACGCACCTGCGCTGACTGCTGCCTGCGTGCCCCGCCTGCCCTGCCCCGCAGCTGTCCATCGCCGTCAGCGTCATGCTGGGCGCTGTCATGGTGGTGCTGGCGGCACCCTCCGCGTACCGCGCGCTGCTCGTGTACCCGCTGATGCTGGTCAGCGGCAAGCTGCGCGACAAGATGACACGGGACGCCAACTCACGCGCGCCGCTGGCGCGCGCGCCCTCGGGCACCTACAAGGAGTTCGTGACGCCCTTCCGCTCCACCGGAGGCGGCCCCGGTCTGCTGTCGTGCTGCCTGGGCCCCGTGTTCCTGCTGCGCAAGCACCTGCTGTACGCCGTGTCCACGGTGCGTTACCCCGACGGCCAGAGCCGCACGCTGCAGGTGGCGCTCATGAGCTGCGCCGCCACAGCCATCCTGCTGCTCAGCAACCCGCCGCGGAAGGGACACCCGCTCAACATATTCGTGCCGGAGCTGGCGCTGGCGGTGAGCGGGACAGGGAACGGGGGCGTGCAACGGTGTGTGGGAAGGCGAGTTTAGGGCGGCGGCGTTGGGCACGTGCACGGTTGGCAGCGGGGTTGCCATACATCGCCGCTTGCTGGGGCTTGCTGTCCTTGGCTGATGCGGTGCCATGGGGTGTGTTCGCCCAGCCCCTTGACCCCCGCGCCCTGCCTCCCTGCGCCGCTGCCGCTGCAGGTGCCCATGCGCAACGACTACCTGTCCAAGATCTCGTTCTTCGCCTTCGTGGTGGTGTACTCGGCCTTCATGGGCACGCTGGCCTACATGGCCATGATCGCAAACTTCAACTCGCCCACAAACGGGTGGGTGCGTGGCGGGAGCAGGGGCAGGAGCAGCAGCAGGGCACGTGCCGCCCAGCGGTTGGCTGCTGCTTCTTGTGCGCTCGCAGGACAACTAGCCCTTCCACACGTCCGTTCTGCCCTGGCCTGACTCCCTTTTCTAAATATGCCCAAATGCAACTGCCCGTTTCATGTGCCCCATTACTGCCCCGCCAGGTACTACCTGCTCCAGAGCTGCATCTCCGGCCTTTGCACGCTGGTGCTCAACGTGCTGCTGCTGCTGCAAGTGGGCAACCTGCTGGGACAATTCGAGAACCTGGAGCCCAAGTGGCCCTACCTGCCCATGGTCATATTCCAGCTGGCGTGCGTAGCCGTCGTTGACTTCATGCAGGTGGGCAGCGCCGCGTGCCGAGTGCCACGTGCCGCTCGGCACGGCGTGTTGTACCTTGTGCTGCCTGGTGGGCCAGCTGCGGGAGGTGCACATGTCAGGTGATGTCAATGCAAGACGCGTGAAGCGTACGGGCTGTGTTCTTAATTGTTGTCTGCGACAGTACGCAGCGTGCTGCGCAGCCACAGCATCCCTGACGCGCCCCTGCTCTCCGTCTGCCCTTTACACCCACCTACCCCGCAGGTCAAGATCCTGATCCGCAAGGAGGACCTCCGCGAGCGCGCCGTCCGCGAGCGCTTCGCCGCCTACCAGCAGCAGATGCGCGAGCGAGCGGACAAGCTGAGAGCGCAGTCCTCCGCCCCTGGCAAGGGCCACTCGACCAACCAGCTGCTCCCCTCCAACACCAAGCGCTCCTCGGACGTGGCGGTGACGGTGCTGTCGGAGCCGGCGGTGGCCATCGGCGGCCTGGCCACACGGCGCAGCCGCGGAAGCCGCGACGCAGCCACCAACAGCGAGACGGAGGGCGAGGCGCGCGGCGGCGCAGGCGCGGCTGGGGCTGCCGCGGCGGCGGGTGGCGGCGCCCGGACCATGAAGCGCACCAAGAGCGAGACCCCCAGCGACCAGGAGGACGCGGGCTCCAAGGGCGGCAGGGCAGCGGCCGGGGGCCCGCTGCGCGTGCTGGCCAAGGTGTGGACGGCGCCCACCGCCCGCCTGCGACACGCACTGGCGGAGACGGCGGACTTCAAGTGGGTCCTTGGGGGGCCGGGAACGGTGACAACAGAGCATGGGGACGCGCTAGCCGCGCACGCGTAGGACCAGGATGCAGAAAGCCACAGAGTTTGGAGACATGGGGCACCTTGTGCTCCTGGGCTCAGGCCTCGCCCCCGCCCCCGCATCTCTGCAGGTACCCCTCCTGGTTCCTGGCTGCCGTGCTGGTGTCGTGCGTGCTGCTGGTGTCGTACTACATCAAGGCCATGTTCTGGAGCGGCAAGGTGGCGGACTGCGTGGTGGACCCCACCGGCTGCATGCACGCCACCATCGGCCGCTTCTTCCGCTCCGCCGACGACCTCACCGAGAAATGGGTGCAGCGCCGCCTGTACAACGCGCTAGAGACGCTAATCGAGCAGAAGCCGCGCGTGGACGGCCTGTTCGACACGGCGGAGGGGCTGACGGCGCAGCTGTCGTCCGCAGCGGACGGCCTGTTCGCGGGCAACATCCTGGCCAGGAGCGCCACCGGGCAGCTGGCGCTCAACACCACCGACATCCTGCAGGACCTGGTGCGCGGCATGGACAACACGGTGGAGGGCGTGTTCAAGGTGCTGGGACAGACCATGGTCCTGGTGCGGAACTCGGTGACCATCGAGGGGGAGGTGAGAGAAAAGGGGGCAGGGGGAAGGGCGGGACGCGAGGCAACGAGCGGGACTGGGAACGGGAACGGTGCGGCCCTCTGGGGCTTTCCAGCTGTTTCAGCGCTCCCGCCGTTTGCGCTTGCAGTAGCCGCGTTGCCCCTTGCTGCAGCCTGATGTTTTGGTTCTTTGCACTCGGATGTGCGCAGGTCAAGTATGTTGTCAACACCTACTACGACCTGTTTGCCTACACCTCGGTCATCGGCTACACCACCGGCCTGCTCATTGCGCTGGCCACCGTGGCGCAGGTGCGGCCTCCAAGTGTGTTGGGCAAGGCGATGTATCGAGTTGCTGTTTTCCTTAGGCGGTTAAAGGGCGGCCGACAGACTTCATCCCCGCATGAGGGGTGCCCTGAGCATGGTTCGCCAGCTTCCGTCCTGACCTTGCTTGCCAGATCCTTCTTAACCCATCCCTCCGAACTCCTTCTCCCGCCTGCCCCTGCCCCCGCAGACCGCCGTGGCCTACCGCCAGGCCGTGCGCCAGGCGCACCGCCTGCGCCTCACGCGCCGCATGTTTGCACGCACAGCCCGCGCAGGCCGTGCCGCCGCCACCGCCTCCCGGCCAGCGCCCACCTCCTCCAGTGACGAAGACCCCTACCGCACCGTGAAGAACGGCAAGGGCGGCGGCGGTGGCGGCATCCCCGAGGACGAGCAGGACGCCACCGCCGACGGCCGCTTCCAGCTGGTGCACGCGCGGGAGGGGGGGCTGGGCCGCATGCGCAGCACGCGGCGCACCGCGGCCGACGACTGGGGCGCCAAGTCCGTGGGCGACCGCAGCAGCGGCTTCCACAGCGTCATGTCCAACGCCTTCGCCAAGGTGACCAGCTTCAAGAAGCCCGCCGTGACCTACAACTCGGTGGCGGTGGGCGAGGTGGAGGAGCAGGCGCACCTGTACACGGCCGCACCCTCCGCGCCGCCGCTGCCGATGTCCAACCTGAAGAACTCCCCTTCCAGGGCCGCGGCCGCCGCTGGCGCCTCGCTGCTGCCCGTGTCGCACGCCGCCGGCAGCCACAGCCACGTGGGCGGCAGCCCCGCGAAGAAGGCGGTGCACTTCCCCACCTCCACGCGCGCCGGCAGCGGCAGCGCTGGGCCGCACTCCAGCGGGCGCAGCAACGGCCTGGCCGCCTCCGCAGCGGACGTGGACGCGGTCACGGCGCCGCGGAGTGCCGAGGAGCCGCAGGTGGCCACGGTGGTGGAGGTGAGGGGGACGTGGGTGTGGGGCGGCAGGGGGCCAGGGTGGGCAGGGGCCAGGGTGCTCAGTGCGCCGTGCTCAACCCCGGCTGTTGTCCGGCAGCTCTCAGTGTAGCTCATCGCACGCCCACGCCAGGGGACAGCACGCGGTGCCAATTGCTCGTGGTGCTGTGCTTACCGGTACTCCCCCCCCGTGTCGGCTCCCCGTGTGCCCCTCGCCTCCCTCGCTCAGCCTGACGGCCGCGTGCGCTACATGCCCCTCACCGCCCACACGCTGGCAGAGGAGCGGTCCATCAGCTACATGGTGCTGTTCTTCGGTGTGCTAACGTCCAGCACCGTCATTCAGATGTACACGGTGCGCGGCGCGGGGGCGGCAGGGGCGGCGTGGGCGATAACGTGTTAGGGGTGGGGTGCAGGGTGGTGCCGGTGTGCCTGTGCGGACGTCGGGGCCTCGACGGTATGGTGGGGCTTGTGGGCGGGAGAGGATGCGCTAAGGCAGGATTGGGCATATGCGCTGCCCCTCGGGTGCGACGGGAGTTGCCTTCTGCCACCCGCGCCAGGCGGGTCTGCACGGCATCCCCCGCTTTCCCGCACGCCAATGCTCCTTGCAAGTCACGCAGCTCTCACTGGCGCGGCCCCTATCCATCGCTCGCTCCTCATCCCTCCCTCCCGTGCGTGCAGGTTGGCACGGTGCTGAGCGTGCTGCTGGCTGCGCTGCTGCACCCCTCGTTCTGGGAGTTCATGATCGGCAAGCCCAACAACCGGCCGCTCATGTACGTCATCATCTTCTTCACGGTGCTGCTGCTCAAGAAGGTGGTCATCCTGCGCTACCTGGCAGGGTCCTACCTGTCGGACGGACACCGAGTGCACCACCCCGCGGCGTGGCTGGCGTTCCAGGTCATCCTGTCCATCACCTTCCTGGCCACCGGTTTCCTGGTGGTGGTGTGGCGCCTGTTCTTCATGGTTGCCACCACCATCTTCGCAATCGGAAAGATCGACGTGAGTGCCTGGGGTGCCCCATTACATGGAACAGCGGCTGGGAGACGCGCCATGCGTTGTACTGTGCTGTGCTGTTGCACCCTGAGACCGCAGCCTGCCTAGCCGAGAACGCGCCCTGCCGGCGCCTTGCCAACCTTGACGCCCTGACGCGCGGTACCTGGAGTCCCGACCAATTCTGACCCGCCTTTCCGTCCCTTGCCTCCCCCCACAGAAAACCATCCTGGCCCTCTGCTCGCACCTGGACACGGCGCACAGCTCCTTTCTGGGCGGACTGCACGCGCACGTGAGTCATGAGGGGTAGCGGTGCTCGCCCATCGTACGGTAGTCCCATTGTGTGTTGGGTCAAGCACGGGCCGGATCCGTGGCGTAGTTGCCCATTTGAGAGGTCTCGGTGCGCCTGCTGCAGCTGCAGGGCATTCAAAGCTTACGGCTGCGCCCCGCTGCGCCGCTGTACCGTAATCTCTATTCATGTTATCTCCAATCATCATGTTGCGCGCTGTAGTGCAGCGACCGTGCTATCCTGTTTCCAGTGCACCCGACGCCGTACCGCCGGTCCCGTACGCCACCGCAGGACGCGCTGACCAACTTCAAGGACAAGATCTACCTGCCCGGAGCTCGGGGCGCCGCCAACCGCCGCTGGCGCCGCCTGCGCAAAGTGGTGAGCGGCACGGGGCGGGCTGGGGGCGTGTGGCCGCACCAGTGTCAATGCACCGATGTCCTCGGATGGTTGCCATATGCACTTGCTGACTCGCTGACTGCCCTGTGCGTGGTGCTCCCCCTCCTCCCCCAGGTGCTGTCCCACAGCCCCGAGGAGTTCCGCCGCCTGGCGCTCAGCCCGGGGGCAGCCGGCGAGGCGGTGGAGATGGCGCACATGCGGTCGCCAGACGACAACGGCCACGACGGCGACAATGGCAACAACAACAACAGCAACAAAAACAACTTCCACAACAAGAACAACAAGAACAACAATGACGACAGCGACGATGACAACGGCGGGTTCAGGTCGGCCGTTGGCGGCGGCTACAGCCGTGGTGCCTCCCTGGCCCGCGGCTACGGCGGCGCCAGCGCGGCCCCCCGCATGGGCGGCATCGCGGAGCACGAATACGACGAGTGCGCGTCGTTCCGCGTGGGCATGCCCAGCAGCACGGCGCCGCAGTACGGCTACCCGGCGCCGCCGCCGCCGCCGCAGTACGGCCACCCGGCCCCGGCGCCGTACGTTCCGCAGCCAGGCGTGAGCCCCTTCGTGCAGCAGCAGCAGCTGATGGCGGCGGCGGGGGTGGCCAAGAACGCAGCCAGCCCAGCCAAGGACAGTGGCACGCCAGGCAGGCCGCCGCGGCCGCCGCCCAGCCATTGAGGTCAGAACAGAGAGCTGGCCTCGCGCGGCATATGGGGGCCTGTGCAGGTTGGTTTGCTCCTGGAGTGGAGTTGCTGGTGCTGGGGCCAAGGTGTAGGGTTAGAGCCAGGCCCTGTTGCATCGTGGCGAGCTATCCAGCTCGTGATACGTCATTACATGTGACCTGTTCAGTTGTCGTGTTGTAGTTACTGTTTTGTGGTGTAGCTTGGGCAACACCCCAGGTGCATAGGCAGTGCGCCGCAGGGGAGCGCCCATGGGGTGCCGTGTGGGGCACTGCCAGGGGGGCGTCGTACGCAGGGTGCTGCCAGCCAGGGTGGATAAGCCAGCAGGATGGGAGGTGTGCCCTTCCATGCCCTTTTGCTGGGCTGCAGGTGTTGCTGGTTAAGACTCTGCTTGGTTGTTCAACCGCCGGTAACCGGTATCAAAGTTCTTCTTACTTCATCGTTAGCGTTGATCTGGTCTTCTGTTCCTGCGGAATGGGGCATTTTGGCTCCATGTAGCCGACGCGAATTGCATTCGTAAAGGACGCTGGTGCGCCGATCTTTGTTTTTGTGGCATTTGCTGCTCGCCGATTCCCAGTGCCGTACGGTATAGCGCAGGGCGCAGGGAGGCCGTGGGCCTTCCGTGCGAGTGGGTGCTGGTTTGCCAACCGAATACTCGCTGCCGGCATCCCTCGCACAAGAGCGCGCCTTTGCATCTTGCGAGCCTTCTTGCACCTCAGGAAAGGCCGTCGTCTCTGGAACTGTACCAGATTGCTTTTGGTACCCCAGTCGTTTATGACGTATCGCTTTGGGGGGTTTGGACATAGATCCTTGCTTTCCAGAATGCTGGTTGTGTGCGGCACGCGAGCTCTCAGACGGATGGAGGGCTCTTGTCGTGCAATGTGGCAACAACAATATTTGATTGGTCTGTACTAATGAGGGCATTGTGCGGACTTGTGCCTCTCTTCACATTACCACAATGCCTAAGCCACCCCACGATCTTGCTACGTGCTGCGTGTAAGCTCAAGGGCGCTTTGCACCAACTTACCTCCCTCTAGTTCACGCCTCATGACACGCTTCCCTGCACTGCGCTGTGCCAACTCCCCACGACCACGGAATCCGTCATTGCGTGTGGGGCCCTTGCACACGGACCTGTCTTCAGCAGTCCATTCGCGCCAACCAGGGGAAACCTCTGCACCAACCAGGGAGACCTCTCCCCTGGTTAGCAGCAGGTAAGCCCCGTGCTGCTGCCCTCGTGCCTCGTCGCTGTTCCTCCTCGACCTTTCAAGCTTCAACCCAGCTTCGACCCCCTGCGTGCTGAGCCCCTGCGACGACCCATGTGTATTCGAACGGTCAAGTACAGGCATCGATCTGTACACCGAATTCCTTGGATGGCTGCCGTAAGGCTGAGCTGCCGGTGCGGCACTGGCAACAACGGCAGTAGTGTAACGGAAAGCAAGACCGACAGGCCTCCCCTGGACGACGTTCCTCAGAGGTGGAGCCATTGCTGCTTCCTAGCACGATTATACGAGTTATTCTTTATTCTGGAGTTGAAAGTGTGCATGCTCAGCACCAGGAAACCTGACCCCCGTTGCTTCCCCCCAGAGGGTGCCAGATTCCGAAACGGGGTCGTAGGGGGGGTGGACGGAGGGATACGGGCAATGGGGTCACTTTCGGTATCTGGCAGATGTGTGTGGGTCAGGTTCGATAGCCCAGGATGCCGGAGGGGGGACAGGGTGACCTTCAGACTCGGGTGCGGCCTCGGGGAAGGGGTATGTGTGAGAGGCATAGGGATGGCCAACAGGTGAAAGGGGAGCGAGGCCAGCTGCAGGGTCAGGTGCCGGGGCACACAGCGACAATGGGCAGTGATGGTAAAGGAGGCTGAGGAGGTAACCCGAGTGCATGCACTGCAGTTGAGCTCTGAACCTCTGATGATGAACCCCCTTCGGTATCCCTATCTAGATCCCCACATACCCCCAAGCAATCTGAGTCTAAAGGTAGGAATCTGAATCTGACTCCCAATGCATTTGACCACAGCAGCCGAGGGCCCTCACGCGGGCGCAAACATACGCGCGTTTGAGCCAGTCGCCGTCCTTGACATGCCTGTGACGAACCGGCGTCAGCGCTGGCAGTGCAATTTGCGACAGAGGAGAGGCTAGGGCGGGCGGACGTACAGTACGCCCCGTATCCCCCGTATCACCGTAGCCCCATGCACGTCCACCCAACTTATTTAACACTCTTCTGCTCTTGATCTCAACTCCTCTTTATAACACGCTGTAGCATGTGTTCTGGGGCTGAATGGCCGCGCCTGGTAGCCGCAAAGGGCCCAGACTCGCGGCGGTTGCGACTCTGGAAAGTAAAGCAAGCGATAATTTGGCTACTATTCACGCTTGCGCAAGGTACGCCACGAGGAAGGCCGTCCCACTGAACTTGCTCGGATACTTATGCGCCCTGGGGCAGCAAAGTGTCAAGGAACATTTAAATGAAAGAATCAGAATAAAGCGTACGTTGATTACCGTGACACCGGCACCGGGCATTGCCGTGGCCCTAGAACCCCCTTGTGCACCGACCTCTTTTGCGCGCCTTTTACAACACCATACTCTCTTTGCATTTCGTAAAAGTCGCCATGCCACACAAGCATCACCATGAGCACCATGTTCCTCGTCGCACGTCCACGTGCCACCAGAATCCCTTGACGCTGCCCGTGCCCTTCCGTGCTGCGTCACCCTTCCACCTTCCATCCAGCAGGCAGCTGCCAAGGTGCACCCACAGGCTATGGCCTCTCAGCGCTGGGAGCTCAGCTACCATACTTCAAGGTACGGCATGGCTGGCCCCGTGTGGGGCACGCAATGAAGGGCGGATACTGCCCAGAAACTGAGTACATGTACGTTGCCTGTCCTGTCTGGGCTGCCTGCCTGAGGGGGAGGGTGCTTCCGTGCGGCGTGCGTCTGTGGGGCTAGTGGGGCCTTTGTTTGGTGGCAGGCTCACGTGTTTAAAAGGGGGGCGGAGCGAAAGCAGCATCCGGGGGGCCGCTTATGGCTAATTCCCCCGTACAGCTGCCTCGTGTCCGGTTTCCTCCCTGGTAGGAGGGTAGGTGGGGGCCACGGGTAGAGACGCTGTTTATTCTGTGGGTGTGCGTCCACGGGAAGCTGCGTGTGGGCAGGGCCAGGCTGAGATGTGGTGAAACTTGAGGCCCGTTCTAATTGCGGCCTACCAACCTGTTGGAGCTGTTTGGCTCCTAACCGTACAGCGGGAGGGGTGGGAAACCCCGTGTCCCTGATTGCCGGAGCCAGCCCTGCCCCGTTTTGGGACCAGTGTTTTTTTTTCAAAACACCACACCTCCGAACCATTCTCAAATCCGGAATGCTTCCGCCCGTCAGGGCAACTTCCATTCCGGGGGCGTGCGGGGGGTCTCCCCCCGCCTGGGGGTTCGGGGGCGGAGCCCCCGGTAAAAATATGGCAATATGGGCATCAAAAAACACCATTTTCCATGAGTAAAACGATGCATGTTGTTGCAGCACTCTCTGATAGCTGCACGTGCCCTCAGTGCTTCAAGTGGCGTCCTTGCTGTGCGCCGTGGCCGGTTACTGACAGCTGGTTGAAGCCCGCTTTGACATTGTGGACCTCTGTGCCCACCACTGCAGTCCAATATGCGCACTTTGCACGACTCATTCAAGCCGTAGGCCTGTAGATGGTGGCGTGGTGGGGCCTTCGGCCCCTCGGGGGCCTGCGGCCTCCGGATTGGAGTATGGCCCCTCCGGACCCATCCATTCCGGGCATTTTGGGCCTCGTTTTCAAAGCATTCCGGAAATCGGAATGCATTCCGGAAAAAAAACACTGTTTGGGACGAGGCTGCGCCCTGGAAGGGGGCCAAAACTGTAAATCCATACATACAATGTTAGGTCTGGGCAATATTTCTATTTTTGGCGTGGGTGGGTGACGAGGGCAGGGCCTTCTGGGAAGGGCAGGCATCAAGAATGGGGTGCTGCTGTGCGCTTCTGTGCTCACATGCTGTTTGACGATGATCGGTTGGGCAGCACCTTGCTTGCAGATGCTAAGCGTGGTCAGCTGGCTGTCCAAAGAGAGCTCTGGGAGAGCAACAGGAAAGGTTTCACAAGGCATTCGGGGCACGCAGGAGCACACCCCGGACTTCTCTGGGGGCTCCATCCGTGGGGCAGGGCGCTACTCAACAAACTCTTGGCAGCTCGACAGCTTTCCCATATATTGTTGCGTCGTGAATTACGAGTATACACACATGCACGCAGAACCCCAGGGGAGGAAGAAGTCCCGATTAGGGGAGTCCTCCTGCCTATAGAGTCGCCCTCTTCCTGTGTGAACCCCTGCTACCGCTGGACACACATCCACGCAGGATCCCAAGGCAAACTACGACTTTAAACGGACCATCTGCCTGTACGGTATGTGGAGTATGTCCTAGGTTCCAAGGGGCCTGCCACGCAAGCAGGCAGATCTCTGCATGCTTGCTGTGGACCCTTTGCTGCCAACATGCTCAGCTCGGCGTATCGCGGGGATGGTCCTCTTGTCCAAGGACCATTACCAACAGCGTTAATTGCACACCGTTCACTACGATTCGTACTCCTTTACATTCTTGCAGGCACGGGCAGGACCATCGTGCCTGGTGGAACGGTAGGGGCCAGGATGGACCGGACCCAACATACGGTAGTGCAGCAGGGTAGCACCCATGCATCGGGTGTAGAAGCTGCAGTGGCGGCGGCGGAACGTTTGGTTGTAAGGGGTGTGAAGACAACTAGGGGGACCAAGGAGATGGGGAAGTGGCTGGTGCGTCGGCAAGGGTCCGTGTCCATGGTGACAGTCCTGCTGCCGGTACCGGTGGAGAGTGGTTCTGTTATGATGACATGCAGCATTCTGCAAAGGACCACCGTCTCCGTCCGCTGTCACGACATTTTGCTTTTCTATAACTGAGAGCCTTCCTCTTCCGTCCCACTTCCACCCACCGCTTCCACGACCCTGGGCCTTGCAGGCCTCACGAGTGTTCTTCTACTTCTCTGTGAGTCTGGGCAGGGGTCACCTGCTCGCATATCTATCTGCTTCCAGAGCACCTTCGCGCTGTGACATTTGGACCGCCTGTTACCTTTTTTGAGCCCCGCAGTGTCAGTCCATGTATTGCACACAGCAGCACCCCCCTTTGCAGCATGACTTACCCGTCAAAATTGGTGCCTGCCCGACGCGACTCGTCCTACCGTATCCTCACCACTGCTCGCTGCCATGTGTGCTGCTTGGCGTGCAAGGTGGTTGCCTGGACCGAGGGCAGGTGCGGCAACGGTCTGCCAACGATCAACCGCCGTCCGCCGCCGCCACTTGGCAGTGCGGCGGCGCTCCCTTGGATCGTGCTGCTGGACTTGTCCAACCCCGACATTGAAATGGACGAGGTATGGCAATCTGTGCTGTGGCTGGGGTGGCCTGGTGTGGCGCACGCTAGGTGCCGCAGGGTGACAGCGTGCACCATGCATGTACACGGGCGAACGGTAACAGGCCCAGGGCGTTGAGCTACTGACATTCAGTGCAGCGACCTCCGGAAGAAAGTGCAGGGGAGGTTGAGGATGGTGGAGAGGCCTCTAGGGGGATAACAGCAGACATGCACATGGGTGTACGGGACCAGAGCAACGAAGGGCATGTGGGTAGGTGCCGTGCTGCTGAGCTGACAGCGCTCTGCCCTCCTTCCCCAGAGGGCACGGGTGACGCTGTCCAAGGACCTGTTCGTGACGGCCCACCCCTGCGTGGCGCGCCAAGTGACAGGACGTCCATGGCCTACGCACTGTCGCTGAGGGTGGGTGGGTGGGTGTGGCTGGGTGGGCTGCGTGGGAATCTCAGGGTCCCTTCAAGTGCGGGTATGGGGCGCTAGGTACGACCTGAAAGGGGTCGCTCTAGTATAGGGTTGTGCAGGTGTTGTTGCTTGCCCTGGTTGGAGTGGGGCGCAGGGTTGACACAGTTGCCAGACGGCTCACCGGTTGTTGGTGGGGAGGGGTCACAGTATGTGGGGTAACGGCAGGGGTGTGAAGCCCGGGTGTGGGGCCGGCACTCTACGAACAGCTGGATCCTGCATTGCTTTCTGCAAGGTGCGCAGTTCTCCACCTTGGCACCTGTCCTAGTGCGGTCTGCGGGTGTCTTCCCTACCCCTACACCGTTCACAGGTCGGCAGCAACCCTTCAGGGGGCGGCATAGACGCGGTCGTCCCCCGGCTGGTGCGGCAAGGGGACTCTCCCCTGGTGCTGCGGGTGGGGGTGGCTTTGGTCACCATCAACGACGTGGATGCGAGCAAATCAGCCCCGGAGCTAACGCCTGACCAGGTCAGCTTTGCGCGGGGGACGAGGCGTACCTCATAAGCCCTGATCCCCACTGCACAAGAATGTGCGCGGCATGGGCCCACGTGGTGGAGTTGCCGTGCCCAGCCATGTGAGCCGTACGTGGATCAGTTTCGTGTGAAGCTGCTGCTATCTGAGTTGGCCGCCGTGGGGCTCCCAGCCACCCGGTTGTGGCAAGGTAAGGTACCGACCGTCAATTTGTGTGACTCTTAACCAACACGTCATACGTTCCTGTTATGAACGTTCATGCGTTCCACTGTTGGCGCTGTGTGCTTTTTGGTTACTGTCTGCCGTACAGATCCGGGACATGTGGGGCTCCCGTGACAGCCCCGCCAAGCTGTCGCACCTGCTGTCGTACTGCTCGTACAGCAACGTGCAGCTGGGGGAAGACCCCGACACCTTCAACGAGCAGGACACCGTTGTGCAGGTGAGTGGGGAGTCGTAGGCAATGGACCAGTCACAATGGCAATGCCTCGGGTGAGCAGGAGGGACGTCCCAGTCCTGTCAAGTGAGTGCTTGGTTGAGCAACTGCTTAAGTCGTTGCCACAAATTGTAATGTGTCCGCGGCAACCTCCATGTGTGACAGTGTCGGTATGCAGTGGACGCCAGCAGTGACGCCGGTCAAGCATGCGACAGCAACCGTCCATACGCCTGCTTCACCGCCCGTCTCCTTCCCACAGGTGGAGTTGCCCAGTGTCAGCCTGTCCACCCTGGCCCGGGAGGTGTCCGCCCCCTTCGTGGCTGTGGAGGAGCCCTCACTGCGGTGGAGCCTGTGCATCGACGGTGCATTCATGCGGCTGCGGGACCAGGTGCTGGCGCAGCTGTCGAGGCAGGTGTGTTATCACTGAATAAGAGGTGCAGGTGTACAAGGGCGACCTACCAGATGTAGGCACAGCTGTCCAGGCAGGTGGGAACACCATGCGGGGGAGCCTGTGCATCAACGGCGCATTCATGCTGCTGCGGGATCGATTACGTATGCACACACATGCAAGGACAGCAAATGTAGGAGGGGTCGTCTTCTACTGATACGGGCCCGTTGACGGAGCATGCAGTTTATCGTCAACCATGTGAACACGTTTTAAAAGATAAGCAATACCAACCGTTACTGTTTGATGAAAACATTGACTTGTCCGCCCTTCAAAAAGGCGCATTTTCCCGCAATATATTGGCCGAAGGGCTCGCAGCGAGACGCGCTTCGGGCAAAGCAAGCGGCAACTGAGCATTACTGGCAAGTGTATGCAGCTGTTCAGCCTCCACCCAACAACGTAGGGTTTGGTAACCCTACCCTGCCACACCCTGCCCATCCGTCCTGACCCCGCCCCGACTCCTGCCCAACACCGGTGGGCCCACCCTACCCCATCTCCAGGGTCTGTCCGCCACAGGTGGTGCAGACGCCCGCAGGTGGACTTACCTCTTCATTGTGCTACCGGACCAGGTTGGTTGACAGTTGGCGGTTGGGAGGCAGTTGAAAGTCTCAGGCTGGCATCAGCATGAGTCCGCCGGTTCCTGTGGTTGCGCAGCATCTGCCTGCTACTGCCCTCACGTAAAAGAAGCGTGTTAGTACCAGGGCGCGCGCGTCTAGGCAGGGGACACCTACCGATGCATGGACCATTGAACCCTTGCCTCCCGCTGAACACACCCGCTGCCCGGGGCCCTGGGCATGACCCATCTCATGGTGCTGAACAAATGCATTACGCTAATACACGTAGTGCTATGCTGGCACATGTGTTCCGCCTTCCTTACTTGGCTGTGTGGCCTCCCTGCACCTGCAGGTGTATGGCGCTGTGCAGGAGGTGTGCGGCCAGGCATGACATGCACATACTATGTTGTACATGCATAGAATAATATAATAATATTATATTATCCTATGTTTGTACACTTCTGGGCCCACAGGTGTACGCCGCTGTGCAGCAGGTGTGCGGCCAGGCGGCCCCCAACACCACCTCGCCCGCCGAGTCATTTGACGCGAGGGCAAGCACCGTCTTCAACTGCAGGGACGACCAGTCGTCGTGCGTGTGAGTGCCCGGGTACGCAAACGGAGCAAAGAGCGGGCGAACACGCAGGATGCCGCATCTTCGTGTCAGTGACCGCTCTCATGGCTCCACTTGTTGCAAGGCCAGAGGCATGCACTGCACACGTCAAAGCAGGCACACCGTATGTCACGTGAGCCCTCAACCAACCTCCTAAATGCCGGACCCGCTTCTCTAAACCGTCCCAACCGTCCCAACCGCCAACTGCAGTACGGCCATGTCTATGGTCCGGGGTGACAGCACGCTGGTCCAGGTGGGTACGCTTGCTTGGGTTGCTTGGGTAGATAGGTGGGTCATCAGGGTGGCCAGGGGTGGTTGCCTGTGGTCCCCACGAAAGTCACTGCAGCTGGGGGCAGTGCCACAGCGCTTTTCTGGCTGTGTGCCCCCTCCTCTGAGGCATGGATGTGACAAGCAAGTACCTGTGTGGTGGTACTAAACACGCTTGCAGTGTTGAGTAGTGCATTGTACGCTGCGCCTGGCACGTACTTGCACCTGACACCTGCCTTGCCGTCGTGCCCCTATGGTCGCAGTGGGCCATGCGCAGCCTGGGCCGCAACTTCGGTCTCCGGGACTGCGTGCCCAAACGTGCCGATGGAGGGGTGCCGTTTGCGCGCAAGGACCCCACCAGCGGCCTCACGGTAAGCCAACAAATACTACCTTGATTACCGTATTATTTTCAAAAAGCCTGTCAAAAAGCAAACACAAACATATCGGTTTGATCGTTACTCGCTATTTTTGCTCTGATCTTGTGACCGCATTTGTGCGTCATTTTACAGCCAAGAACAGAAGGCCAAGAATCATGTCATAAACCCCATTACTGGTTATTTTTCGATGAATTATTCCTTTGTGCACCGGTGCCCCACCAGCGGCCACGGGGCGAGCCATGCACGCCATGCAGCCCGGGGAGCTCCCCTGCATGCAGCCCGGGGAGCTCCCCTGCATGCAGCCCGGGGAGCTCCCCTGCATGCATGCAGCTAGCGCATGCGGGCCATGCCTTGCTTGGTGTAGTAGACCAGGGCTTCCCTAAGGCCCTGTTCCCCAGGTGACGGTGGAGGCGCCCACTATCCTGCCTGCTGCTCTCGTCCCCGTCAATGCAATCTACTTCAGTACCGGTAGTTGATAGAACGACGACTGCTGGAAAAGATCAACCGCTGTGGTCACTGCATACTACTCCAGTAGTTGATAGAACGACGACTGGAAAAGATCGACCGCTGCTGCATGATGTCCAGCGTGCGTTGCGCTGCGCGTCCACTCCGCCAGCAAGCAGTTCGACAGTAAGGAAATTAAGGGAATTACGTACCCATGTTAATGATGCGAGCTCTGGTCCCATCATTGCTCATCACGTCCACCTACGTACATCTCGGCGGCTTTGCCATGCACCATGCAGGGTGACAGCATATGCTTCAACGGGCCACAGAGCTGGCTGCTGGGCTGGGCGGGGGTGGGGCTGCAGGAGGCCCTGTGGCCCGATGACGACGAGGAGGTGGTGCGGGAGCCCAGGAGGTGGGCACAGGGAGAGGCGCCTGGGTATATGGGCCATGCCCCTCACACCATGGCACGCCGGCACGCCTGCCCTAGGCGGACCTGCGCAATTGCGCGGCCGTCTGGGCTTGTCCGTGACCATCAGATAACGCCCCCCCCTCATATTATTATGCCCCCTCCTTATCCGATCCGCCATCGTGTCATTGCCGCCAATGGCGTTGCTGGCTGGGCATCCGCTGGCGTTGCTGGTCAACCGCCCTCATCTGCGTCATCTGGATCCGATTGCCAGCTACCCGCTGGCCCCATATGACGAGGGCGGCCAGGACTCGCTGATGCGCATAGTGCTAGAGCCAAGGGACGAGTACCGCAGCGTGTTCTGGGTGGTGTTCAGGTGAGCTGGACGCCTCTTTGTGTGTATCGAGGGTGCGCAACACTTTGCGGTGTTCAGGTGAGCTGCACTCCTGATGGCGTGTGTGTGTGTGTATGGACGGTGTATGCGTGGCTCCTGCGTCGGGTGCGGTAAGTGCATGTGTGTTACGGCGCATAATCGCACACGCTCCACGTGCCGCGGCATGTAGCTCAAACTTGCCTGCAGGGTTGTAGGCCTGCAGGCTGCAGCTGGAGCATGCACGTTGCACGGTATGCTGACCAGCGGCCCCGCTCCTTTGCACCCCGCAGGCGCAGTGGCTTTGATGCCTTCAGCTCCATCGGCGGACCGCAGGTCGGTGGGTCATGCAGTATTGCAGTGGCCAGGTTCATTCACGGGGGCACGGAGCACGGCAGTGCGCACGCATGCAGGGATGGCAGGGACCTAGGGGTACGGCGGGGTTCACTGAGGGAGCACCTGAGGAGCACTGCAGAGCTTGTGTCGACGTTGTGGTGTCGTACGGCAGCAACCTTGTACGCCGAGAAATCTCACATCACGAACTGGGGACCTCAGCATTGGTTCTTTGATTCATTTCTGCCGCACCCCGCGGTGCCGACCTCACTCCCGGTGCGTACCCGTTGCTCAATCCGTTGCTCGATCCGTTGCTCAATCCGTTGCTCAATCTTGATCCAATCAATTGAAACCGCGCTGTACGAAATGAACCAGGAGCAGGACAAGGTGGTCAGCTCCTTCAACAATTATGCGCTTTCCTTTTTGGGCTGACATTTAAAGCTTGTCGCCAGCAGCTCGGATGTGGAAATCGCGCTTCGCACATGCCACAGCTTTTTTGGCACACTTTTCGGTCCTTCATGATATTATGTACCTTCCGCGGCGAGGTGTACTTTGCATTTCGCAGCCACTCTCGGTAAAAGCAGGTTGGCACGTGGCACGAGGCGGCGGACAGTTCATCAGTTCTGCTGCCGCATTGGGCCCACCCGTGGGACTTGGCACTGTGACTTCAGACGCCCTCAAGCAAGAAGGCTCAGCCCATTTCCCCAGCTTTTGTAAAGCTGAAACCGCTTGTCAATCTTTCGTTTGTGTTTTTCAATTTATTACGCATGATAACCGCACAGGTGGCTCTGTACGAGATGAACCAGGAGCAGGACAAGGTGGTCAGCTCCTCCGACAACCCAGTGCTGTGGGGCACCACCGGCGGGGTGTACTCGGCGGAGCCCGCCCTGTACGCCCCCGTCTTCCGTGCAGAGGGTGGGCAACTAAGCATGTTGGGGTGCAAGGGATCAAGGGTTGCGGGAAACAGGCATGTCCGGTACGCCCCGCACAGGGTGAGCGTTCACCGTAGCTGTGCAGAGTACAGGTGCATTTGCGGTGACACAGGTGCATTGTCCATACAGGTAGCCAGGTAAGGCAGAGCGGATGCGACCCGCACAATCGAGGCGAGTGTGGTGGTGAGGCGCTTTGAGGCCGTGGAGTGGAGTTCCCACGACTGTGCAGTGCACAGCCGTGCACGCTCAAGCATTGCACGCGCACACATTCGCCGTGCGGTACATACGCCGTGAGTGTGCATCATCATGCACACACCGTAAACAAGAGCACGGAACGAGTGGACGCCCTGCCCCATGCAGACCTCGAAGATGGCGATGCTGCTCCGCGATCGTACCTGCGGCTGGACGCCGGAGAGCTGCCGTACGACGCCGTACAGGCGACCATCACGCTGTGCCTGGTGGCCAGCATCGGGGACAGCTGCGCACAGCTGTCTCGCAGCAGCTCCCCTCCCCCGTCTCCGGCTCCCCCCTCCGCTCGCCCACCAAGACCCCCTTCCCCCACACCCCCTTCCCCGCGCCCACGGCCACCATCCCCACGGCCCCGTCCCCCTTCGCCCCAGCCACCTTCCGCCCGCCCCCCTTCGCCCCGCCCCCCCTCACCCCGCCCCCTTCGCCCCGCCCCCTTCGCCCCGGCCACCTTCGCCCCGGCCACCTTTGCCCCGGCCCATTCCTCTCCGGCCCTCTTCGCCCCCGCCCATTCCTACCCGGCCCCTTCGCCCCGGCCCATTCCTACCCGGCCCCCTTCGCCCCGGCCCTTTCCTTCCCGGCCCCCTTCGGCCCCGCTCTTTCCTCCCCGGCCCCTTCGCCCCGGCCCCTTCGCCCCGGCCCCCTCCTCCCCGCACCCCAGCCCCACGTCCCCCCTCCCCAGGCCACCTTCACCCCGTCGCCACTCCCCCCGGCCACCTTCCGCCCACCCCTCTTCACCCCGGCCCCCGTCGCTCCGTCCGCCTTCGCCCCAGTCCCAGAAGTCCCCGAACCACTGGTCCCTAGTGCTAAGGCTCAAACCACGGCCCCCATCACTGAGACCGCCGCCTTCATGATGATATGGCACAGTTTGTCAGGCCCATCAAGGAGGGGGCGGGGCCATGTGCGGAGGGGTCAGTTACGGATACCAGGGGACCACTAGCAGCGGCAACATGCGTCAGTGGTAAGATCCGCCGTTGGGGCTTTCGGACGACATGCGGGAACAGGTGCGGCTGGTGGACACAAGCAATCTTCGGATCGGGGGGGGGCCGATCCACGTGTTTTTTCCGATGTGGGCCCTGTCGATGTTCGGCGTAAGCTAGCCCAGTTGGTTTTGCTTCGAACCAACAATTGATGATCGAAGCGCTCGCCTGCATACATGCAGTTCATTGGGGAGGTAGGCACAGGCATGGATGCCGGCAGTGCAGTGGCGCTGTTGCGTGCATTGATTGGAATTAGCTCGAAGCATGCGATGCATGCGGGGGAGTAGCATGCGCGTGAAGAGGGCGGACGGCTTGGCAAGGGGGTGCTACACGCTCCCTCATTGGTGCCGGTGTAGATCGGGCGCGCGGCCACGTGGCATAGAGCACACGTGGCCAATCAGCACAGGTAATGAGTGCGTGCACAATCTGGCAGGAATGTGAACGGCAACCGTGTGTGAGGCCTTACGGCGGAGAGCAAGTTAGCTCTTAGGTCCTAGTTGCAGCAGGAGGATACCGGTAGTTAGCAGTGTCGTCCACATGCATGCAGGTGGCTTGCCTTGACTGCAAGGGGGGGTGTTGGGGCGGTGGCCCCGAATCAAGACGACTTGCAGGAAGCGGTGGCAGATTGACTCAGGTTGTCTGTATGGAATCAGGGGGCCTGCAGGGCTCCCCTGGTGCTCATGGAAGGAGGCAGCGGAAGGGCCTGGTAAGCACGGCGGGCCTGAGGCAGGTGGTGCATGGGTGAAAGGGCTCCATGCTTGCATACAGCCAGGCACGCAGTTGCAGGAAAGGTTGGCAGGTTGGCAATGCAAGCAAGCATGGCAGGTTGGCCGGCAGCAAGGCAGGAAGGCATGTATTCATAGTTTCATACAATACTTCGGTGTGGAGATCCTCGCGTGCGTGATATTAAGCCAATCGTCTTCGTTCTTCAATTCGGAGCGTGCGTCTGCCCCTGCTGCTCGTCACGCGCGTTGGAAAGAGACCCACGCACACACTTGCAGTGGGTCCGGCTCGTTGCAGGTGGGCTAGCAGCTAGCTGTTCGTATTTTGGAACCCTCCTTGTCGGGGCACCCCCAGCAATCTACCTACCGTAACACAGCCGCACGAATGGTGGCTTGGCACGCAGGATGTGGGCCTGTGTGGTGACTGGTGGGCCAGTATGTATTGACGGCTAGAACCGAGTCAATAATGCCGGCACCGGCAGTGGCTGTCAAAAGGTGTACGCAAGCTTGGGCGACAGGGTGCGTGTCTGAGAGGCTGTGGGTGAGGTGGACTGGGGTAGCTACCCTATAGGGTGGGGGTTGGTGAGTGGGTGGTCGGTGCACACCATGCGATGCAATGCGTAGTCGACAGGGGGGCTCCCCTAGTACTTGGTGTGGCTAGTGCTCAGGTCGCGCACTGACATGGCGACTGCGCGCCGTGTTGACCTTCCGTGGTACCAGTGTCTGGGCCGGCACGGGTTGCCACGTGCCACGTGCCACGTGCCACGTGCCACGTGCCACGTGCCGGACACGAGGTCTGCATGGCGTCATCACCTCGTTGCAGCTCGCAGGCATCCATACCAACATTAAGGTGGCTTGCACAATTGTGGCGCACCGATAACCACTTGGCCTCAACCAGACTGCTGACAACGGTTGTTGTTACAGTTCAGGCCGCAGGCGCTTGTGGAAACACGCACAAAGCCATACGCATGGCTCCCAGACCATAAGGCTTCGGACGGTCATGGCAGTACATTAGCAGCAGGGGAGATCAACAGCACATGCCAAGCAACATCCCGCCTGCCGGCCAACCAGTTAATCAATCACAAACGCAGCACTATCGACGGCTCGCAGCGCCACATCATCCCATCACGCGCCCACCACTCGGCGGCGCCACGGTGCATATGAAGTAAGCCATGAAGCCAATCATCTGGCCACACGTGTGACCATATGCCGTCTTATTCGCGCCCCGATATGCGTCAGCACTTGACACACCGCACCTGGGTATCGGTACCGTAGCATCACGCGCTGTCCAGAACAGTACCACAGCATGGAATGAAGCCACGAAGCCACCGCACGCCTCTAGCACATGTGGCCAATTGCCGTCTTATCCTGGGCGCCGATCAATCGATATTCGTCAGGATGGGACACACCGCACCGGGTATGGACCCCTGGCCTTTGCCCACAGTGTAACACTGGATCACGCCCCACGCTGTGACTAACCGTTGCCTGATCACATGCTGCCTATGCCCCATGTGCAGCAACGTCTGCGTACTAATAATGGCACAGGACAAGAGTGCAGGTCGCTGGGTCCGTCGAGCCCTCCACCCCCGTCGAGCCCTCCACCCCCGTCGTCGTGCCAACCGCCACGTACCAACCGTCGCACACCCCCGCGTACTGTGCGGCAGCTTTGCCCGGTAGCTCTCCACGTGCATTCCAAGCACCTAACCGTCCGCCTCCCCACCCACCAGACCACCCCGCGCATCCATGCCCGCAGCCGCACTCCCACTCCGCCTCTGCTGCTCCTGCTATTTCCTACTGTATCGCCCATGTCCCTGCTATTTCTGCCGACGCAGCGCCCAAGACACCCACATGGCACCACAGGGCCTAGTAGTGCCGTACGTGCTGGTACAGCGCCGTGCCCAGCGTGCACACCGCCGCAGCCCCACTGCCCCACCCTCCAACCAGCCACCTTCCACTCCTCTCCCCCTGCTGCCCCTGCCCCGTCGCCCTGCCTAGCGGCCGGCCCCCCGCACCTGCACCGTGGGGCGCTGCGCCTGCTGCTCCGTCCAGCGCAGCCATTGCGCCCGCCCGCCTAGCCACCGCTGCCTCCTGACACACGCACCCTGCGTGCCCTGACACCGTGTGCCTGCGCCCACGTGGGGCACAGCGTGGGGTGCTGCGCCTGCACCTGCTGCTCCAGTCTAGCCACAGCACCTCGCACACCCTGCACCTCTCCCTCCCGACGCACGCGCCCTGCGTGCCCCACAGCTACACAGCGTGCAGCTCCGCCTACGCCGCCACCACGCCTTCGGCACCCACCGCCGGCAGCTGCCAGTCCTCAGCAGCGGCACCCCCCTCAAGAGCGCCACCCTCCGCCTCCTGGACTCCCTCCTCTCCTCCCTCCAGCTGACCCTCCTGCCCCTGCTCCTCCTGCCCCTCCTGCCCCTGCTGCTGCTGCGGCTGCTGCGGCTGCGGCTGTTGCTGCTGTTGCTGCTGCCGCCGCGCAGGCGGCCCGTACAGCTGCTCCAGCAGCACGGCGAACTGCGCCTGCTGCTGCTGGCCCATCGGCCCCACGTGCACCAGTGACGCGTGCGCAAGGGCCTGCGCCTCCACAAAGGACGACACCACAGCCGCGGCCGAACTGGAGCCGGGTGCAGCAGCACGTGCAACCCCGGGCCCCGCGGGAGGGGGCGCCGGAGCAGCAGCTGCAGCCGCCCCCAGCATGTCGGCCAGTACGGCAGCCCAGTTGATGGCGGGCGCCGCCGCCGCGGCGGCAGCGGCGGCCGCCGCCAGGGCCAGGGGCCCAGGAGGGTCCTGCGCCGCCGCGGCTCCATTAGCGGCACCCGCCGGCGCCGCAGCTGCCGCCGCCATGCCGCCCGGACCAGCGCCCGCGCGCAGGATCTCGGCCAGCGCCGCCACAGGCACCTGCGACAGAGGGTGGCGTGGCGGGCGAATTTTGGAATCAGGGTGCACCAGGGTACAGTAGGACAGGGGCAAGGGGCAAGGCGGTCACACGGCGGTGCCGGCGGGCCCTCCTGCACCGCCCGCCCCCCCTCATGCCACCCTCATGCCCCCCTCGTGCCCCCCTCATGCCCCCCTCATGCCCCCCTCATGCCGCCCTCATGCCCCCTCATGCCCCCTCATGCCCCCCTCATGCCCCCCTCATGCCCCCTCATGCCCCCTCATGCCCCCCTCATGCCCCCCTCATGCCCCCCTCATGCCGCCCTCATGCCCCCTCATGCGCCCCTCATGGCCCCCTCATGCCGCCCTCATGCGCCCCTCATGGCCCCCTCATGCCCCCCTCGTGCCCCCTCATGCGCCCCTCATGGCCCCTCATGCGCCCCTCATGGCCCCCTCATGCCCCCCCTCATGCCCCCTCATGCCGCCCTCATGCCCCCTCATGCCACCCTCATGCCACCCTCATGCCGCCCTCATGCCACCCTCATGCCACCCTCATGCCCCCCTCATGCGCCCCTCATGCGCCCCTCATGCCGCCCTCATGCCACCCTCATGCCCCCCTCATGCCCCCTCATGCCGCCCTCATGCCCCCTCATGCGCCCCTCATGGCCCCTCATGCCGCCCTCATGCGCCCCTCATGGCCCCCTCATGCCCCCCTCGTGCCCCTCATGCGCCCCTCATGGCCCCTCATGCCCCCCCTCATGCCCCCCTCATGCCCCCCTCATGCCCCCCTCTTGCCGCCCTCATGCCCCCTCATGCCCCCCTCATGCCACCCTCATGCCGCCCTCATGCCGCCCTCATGCCCCCTCATGCCACCCTCATGCCCCCTCATGCCACCCTCATGCGCCCCTCATGCCCCCCTCATGCGCCCCTCATGCGCCCCTCATGCCGCCCTCATGCCCCCTCATGCACCCCTCATGCGCCCCTCATGCCCCCCTCATGCCCCCCTCATGCCCCCTCATGCCCCCCTCATGCCCCCTCATGCCGCCCTCATGCCCCCTCGTGCCCCCCTCATGCCCCCCTCATGCCCCCCTCATGCCCCCTCATGCCCCCCTCATGCCCCCCTCATGCCGCCCTCATGCCCCCCTCATGCGCCCCTCATGCCGCCTCATGCCGCCCTCATGCCCCCTCATGCCCCCCTCATGCGCCCCTCATGCCGCCCTCATGCCGCCCTCATGCCGCCCTCATGCCCCCCTCATGCGCCCCTCATGCGCCCCTCATGCCCCCCTCATGCCGCCCTCATGCCCCCCTCATGCCCCCCTCATGCCGCCCTCATGCCGCCCTCATGCCGCCCTCATGCCGCCCTCATGCCCCCCTGCGCCCCTCATGCCCCCTCATGCACCCCTCATGCCCCCTCATGCACCCCTCATGCACCCCTCATGCCCCTCTCATGCCTCCTCGTGCCCCCTCATGCCCCCTCATGCCGCCCTCATGCCCCCCTCATGCGCCCCTCATGCCCCCCTCATGCGCCCCTCATGCCCCCCTCATGCCCCTCATGCCCCCCTCATGCCCCCCTCATGCCCCCCTCATGCCCCCCTCATGCCCCCTCATGCCCCCTCATGCCCCCTCATGCCGCCCTCATGCCCCCCTCATGCCCCCCTCATGCCCCCCTCATGCCCCCTCATGCGCCCTCATGCGCCCCTCATGCGCCCCTCATGCCCCCCTCATGCCCCCTCGTGCCCCCCTCGTGCAGCCGACACCACACACCTACATTGGGTACTTCCCAAACACCCACCGGACCACACCAGTTCACTCCCTGCAGCCGCCGCCATGCGTTGTACCCCCCCCCCTCACAGCACCCTGCTACACCCACTCCCACCTGCAGTGGCTCCGGCCACAACAGCCGTGCCGCCAGGTGCACATCGACGCATATTTATTTATTTATTCATTCACTTAATAATTACACATCAATGTTTATTTTTGCTGAATTGGCGCCCCTCCGGCTGTTCCCCCACCTGTGGTGGCTCGGGCCCCAGCAGCCGTGCCGCAGGTACGCCCGCGGCCCACATTTACATATTATCTACATTTACATTTTTATTTACTGATTTTATTGTGCCCCCACCTGTGGTGGCTCCGGCCCCAGCAGCCGTGCCGCCAGGTAAGCCCGTGGCCCGCGGTGTGGCTCCATGGCGGGCGGCAGCGTCTGCACTTCGTACTGCGACCAATGCACAAAAGAAACAAAAAGAAACGGATGACCTGGTGCACAAGTGTATGGTAGAACCATGTAACCCGTTGAGCTGTGACTTCCTATCTGTGCGGCTCCATGGCGGGGGAAAGCGCCTGCACGTCGGACTGCGACCAATACATACACAAAAAGCAAGAAAGGGACCATTCAGTGCCGAGGTCCGAGGCCTGTGCGCATTCCATGTGCTGCAGCAGGACGCTGTGCGTGGTCTGTTCTGTGCGGCGACAGGCATGGTATCATGGATATTGCTCAGTGCATACCGGCATTGCATGGAAAGGGGAGGCACGTGACATGTACGTGTACGTGCAGCGAGCGAGGGCGGCTTGCACCGCACGCGGTGCGGACGCAACTGTACGGCATCAGACGTACGTCGTCTGACAGCCGGCGCGCGCCGGACACGGCCGCAACACGGCAGGTGTTCGTTAGTCACTGCTCTACTGGGAGCCGGCTTTTGCTGTACCATTAGCTTGCGTGTAATACAACAACGCTAATGCACGACACGCATCTACCTTCGACAGCTGCCGCACGGCGGGCAGGGACGGGGCCATGAGCTGGATGATGTGCAGCACCACGTCCGCCGGTAGCCGCCCCAGCGTGGGGCCGGAGGCGGGCACGTAGGCTGGGTGGTCGGGGGCGCCGTTGCAGTTACCGTTGGTACCATTAAAACCGTTATTGTTGTTGCCGTTGTCGCTGTTGTTGCCGTTGTTGGTGAGGCCCTCGTAGGTGAGGCCGAAGGGCAGCAAGGCAGCTGGCGGTGGGGGGAAGGGGCGGGGGCGGGGGCGGGACGGGGTTTGCGGCGGGGGCGGGGGGGGGGAACAGTGTCAGCAGGCGGACGCCTTGCGCACGGCACACCTAAACAATGCACTGTGGCTTGATGGCCTGTGCCGGTGGTAAGAAGTTCCACTGTTCCAGTTTCGGGCCCAGCAGGGCACGTCCAGAGACCTAAGGGGGCCATTTGGACCTAGCTTGGGGCTTCGTCCTTGCAGAGAGAAGCATGCAGTGTCATGCACACGTGCCCTGTGTCCCCAACCCCACCCCTCACCTGTCCCCAGCCACGTCAGCGAGCCGCAGCAGTCGCAGTCCTCTTCGTCGTTGCCATGTGCGGAATACACGCCACGACCGCCGGCAACCTGCCTCTTTTGAGCGCTGCCAGCCCAGCCTGTGCGGTTGTTGGCCGCCGCCTCCTGCTGCTGCTGCTGCTGCTGCAGGTAGGGGTGGTGGGGGTGATGGGGGTGGCCGCCGCTGTATCCCCATGCCCCGCCACCGCCGCTGCTGGCCTTGCGAGACGTAGTGCCTGAGTAGTAGTCGCGCCGCTGTGGGTGTGTACGTACAGGAGGTGCAAGCGAGAGGTCGTGAGTAAAGTGTGGTAAAAGGCGTATCCACTCGTCAGACTGAAACGGGTTGTGGTCACTGTTGGGGGCGTTGCTTAGATAATAATAAGGAGAAGGGGCGTTATCTGATGGTCACGGACAAGCCCCGACGGCCGCGCAACTGCGCAGGTCCGCTTAGGAGAACGCGCCACGACAGGCAGCCTTGGGGCGTGGTGTGGGGCGTCACCAGGGGGGCTGGGCGGACGTGCAGGGTGTGGCACGAGGTGGGAGCGGCAGAGACAGGCAGGCGGGTGGTGTGCGGCGTGGTGGCAGAGACAGGCATGCGGGTGGTGTGCGGCGTGGTGGCAGCGACAGGCAGGCGGGTAGTGTGTGGCGTGGTGGCAGAGACAGGCAGGCGGGTGGTGTGCGGCGTGGTGGCAGAGACAGGCAGGCGGGTAGTGTGCGGCGAGGTGGCAGAGACAGGCAGGCGGGTAGTGTGCGGCGTGGTGGCAGAGACAGGCAGGCGGGTGGTGTGCGGCGTGGTGGCAGAGACAGGCAGGCGGGTAGTGTGCGGCGTGGTGGCAGAGACAGGCAGGCGGGTGGTGTGCGGCGTGGTGGCAGAGACAGGCAGGCGGGTGGTGTGCGGCGTGGTGGCAGAGACAGGCAGGCGGGTGGTGTGCGGCGTGGTGGCAGAGACAGGCAGGCGGGTGGTGTGCGGCGTGGTGGCAGCGACAGGCAGGCGGGTGGTGTGCGGCGTGGTGGCATCGACAGGCAGGCGGGTGGTGTGCGGCGTGGTGGCAGCGACAGGCAGGCGGGTGGTGTGCGGCGTGGTGGCAGCGACAGGCAGGCGGGTGGTGTGCGGCGTGGTGGCAGCGACAGGCAGGCGGGTGGTGTGCGGCGTGGTGGCAGAGACAGGCAGGCGGGTGGTGTGCGGCGTGGTGGCAGAGACAGGCAGGCGGGTGGTGTGCGGCGTGGTGGCAGAGACAGGCAGGCGGGTGGTGTGCGGCGTGGTGGCAGAGACAGGCAGGCGGGTGGTGTGTGGCGTGGTGGCAGAGACAGGCAGGCGGGTGGTGTGCGGCGTGGTGGCAGCGACAGGCAGGCGGGTGGTGTGCGGCGTGGTGGCAGCGACAGGCAGGCGGGTGGTGTGCGGCGTGGTGGCAGAGACAGGCAGGCGGGTGGTGTGCGGCGTGGTGGCAGAGACAGGCAGGCGGGCGGTGTGCGGCGTGGTGGCAGAGACAGGCAGGCGGGTGGTGTGCGGCGTGGTGGCAGAGACAGGCAGGCGGGTGGTGTGCGGCGTGGTGGCAGCGACAGGCAGGCGGGTGGTGTGCGGCGTGGTGGCAACGACAGGCAGGCGGGTGGTGTGCGGCGTGGTGGATCATCACAGCGGACCTGAAGCCGCGTGGGATACCGGTGCACGCTGCCATCCCTCCCCTGGGCTTGCTCCACGCAAGCCCACTTCCCGTAGCCCCCGAGATCGCTCTCCCGCTTGGCCGCCCCTCCTGCTCGCCAACTGGCCCTTTTCGCGCAGGCACCAACGCTTCCACGCTTCCCTGACGCCTAACACGGTTTCCTCGCGCTTCACGCGTACCCCTGCTCTCCGCCCCCCTCGTCCTACCCCCCCGCCCTCCCCCACACCCACCTGCAGTGGTACAGCCGCAGCACACCCTGCGCAGCCGTCGAAGGGGCCCCGAGACCCAGCCTGCCCCGCTTCCCTTTCGCTCCCTGTCCACCCGACCACGCTCGTACCCACACGGACACAGCCCCACCTGCGCGTGCTACAGCCGCAGCCCGTCCTGCGCTGCCGCTCCATTGACGTCATTCCGCCGCAGCGCCGTGACCAGGGGTCTCCGAGGCCATGCCGCGCGCTCCCCAACCCTCCGCCCCGCCCCCCGTCCCCAACACCGCGCCCAGCCTCCCACTTCCAAACACTCCGCCCCCGCCCCGCATCCCCAACTCCCCAACCTACCCTGTGGCCTCCGCAGGCCCTATCTGTTTCTGGTTCCGTTGCTCTGCTACTCTGGAGTCACAACCCACCTGTGCGTGGTACAGGCGCAGCAGGTTCTGCACGGCCACCCCGAAGGCGGGGTCCCTGTTGCGGAACTCGGGGTGCGTGCGGGGGCTCCAGGCCAGGCGGGGGGCCTCCACGATGGGGAGTAGCGGGGAGCCGGAGGCGGAGGGGAACACAACCTGGTGTAGGGTGGTGCAGGGGGGGCAAATCGCGTTTCCGTCCGTCGCAAAACAAGTTGCAGGTGGAGCACAAAACATGAGCGATGTAAGGCATAGGTTGTTGTATGGGTATTGCACGGGAGAGCTTGAGCAATCCTTAGGAAACGGCAGCCCGTGGCGGAGGAACGAGCCCGTGGCAGAGGGGACGGAGGGGAGGACCACGTGAGGGTGAAGAAGGGGTGAGGGTGTGTGCTGTGCACGTGAAGCATCTGCCGGTACCCTATAATATTAATATTATATTGGGGGGGTTTCCTAGCGGGCCTGTAGCGGGCATTGAAACTCGTCTCGGTGGCCGTGCACATGCGCGGGTCCACATTGCCAGTACCCTACGCTGGCGGAGCACCCAACCCCAGGCACCCACCGAACCCAGGTATCCACCCGGAGGCATGCAGCTCCCCCTGCCCAGGCCCCCCCCCACCCACCCCAAGTCAGCTTTCAGCGAGCGTTCCGGGTTGTCAGCGGCGCGTTGCCCAGCACGACGCTGCGCTCAGCCGCAGCCTCAGCCGTAAACCCAGCCGGTACGTAGCAGGTGGCAAGTATTCAGTCGTTTCCTGCTTTCCGTTGTAGCCGCTAACCTCGCTCTATGCAGGCCGACTGTTTCTGATTCCCCTTTGCCGCTTTGCGGTCACCCCCCCCTGCACCCACCGGCTGGCCGTGCACCACCAGGTCGCCCCCACCCACCCACCCCGCATGCTAACCCCCTCCCCCAGAAACCCTTGCCTCCCCCGCCGCCCATCCCCCGCCGCCCATCCCCCAGGCAACCCCCTCCAGGCACCCACCCCCAAGAGGCGCCCAGCCCCAGGCACCCAGCCCCTTAGGCACCCAGCACCACAGCCGCGCCTCCTTTGCGCTGCTAGAGTTCTTTTACCCCCTCCAGGCACGCAGACGCCCTCCCCCCTAGGACCCACCGGCTGGCCGTGCACCACCAGGTCGCCCAGCGCACGTCCGGCGCCACGCAGCACCCAGGCGTGGCCCAGGTAGGAGTGCAGCCTGGGGGGGAGGCGAAGGGGGAAGGGTGGGGAGGGGGTTTGAGCTGGGGTTGAGTTGTTGTGTGGGGGCGAGGCGAGGGGTGGGAAGAGGGCTGAGTACGTTCATAATTTGGGAGTGGGGTATGGAGGGTGGGGTAGGGGGCTCGGCGGCAGGAGCAGTATGAGTGAGCGGAGGGTATGCATGGCGGCTGAGCTTGGTGGATGCCTGGCTAGAGCGGGAACTGAAGGAGACTTGAAGGGCGTGCAAGGGGGTAGTGGAAGTGCACTTGTGTGCACGTGCACACAAGTGCAATGGGCAGGGTAGCTGTCCTGAACCAAGGGCGGTTGAGTGCGTAGACAGCCTGGGGTGGGGGCATGAAGGGCAGGGAGGACGGAGGAACGGTGGTGCGCGGTGGTGGGTGCATGAAGTGTGTGTAGATGGCGTGTGCGCACGCAACAGCCGGCGGCCAACCGCTCCGCTACTCACACTCAAGCGTGGTGTGCGAGGCACGCCGGCTTCGTTGTGTGATACGGTCAAATTTGCCTACTGATACGGAGTCCTGCAGGGTGCCAGTAGCTGCTGGGGCTGGCGATGAGCGGAAGCTGCGAACGCCTAGTGCGGGGATTTCGACATGGCGCGACTTTCCTTGCAGCTTCCCGGGCGCAGTGGCCGTTTCAAAGGGACACCTACCCCACAGTAAGCTATGATAGACAATGATCGGTGCAAAATATCTGCATGCCCTGGTCAGCGATCGGAGGTCAGTCGGCAGCGCCCACAAGTGGCGAACACCCGCCATGACCCGCAGGTAGGGCTGCAAGAAACCGCCCGGCCTACTCACAGGGATGTCTTGCCCGGAGCTAGCGGTCCATATGAGCTCTCCTGCCCTTTGAAGTTGACCCTGTGGCGCAAAGCGTAGGCAGGCCGTCGGGCAGAAGCGTAGACACGCCGTCGGTTAGCAGCGAGGGAGGTGGCGGGAGTTGCCAATCCTTGGTCCAATCGACTACACTGGATACTGTGTCCTTGACTTTGAATATGGTTCAAACGATTGGGTGAGGTTCAGTTGCGCGCTGAGGCACATGCACTGTGCACATGTCCTCACCAGACGACCTCCACTGGGCTTGACGTGAGATTGCAAAAGCATATGTTCACAGGAAATCGGGAGTTAAGGCTCCGAACAGGCTCGCCATCATCAAAGCGCAAGAGCCATTCGCCCGTTGCGCCTTTTTCGCCACCGTCCGCGCGCGCCAGAGTCGTGCTCAATTCTGCTCCCATGCCCTGATCCATAGTACGGAAAGCTCACGTCGCGAAGCGCTAGTTTTGGTCACAAGGTGCTTGCAGGCAACTTCGCTCGCAGAGGTATCACACGAGAAGGCTGACCGTGACCATTCTATATTGTAGACTATATAGGCAGGTAAAGTAGTCAGTCTGTGGAAGAACCCATATAATTCCATAGGAGTTGCGGCAGTCGCCGAGCCCCGAAACCAGGTCCAAAGTTCCTGTCCTTTTTCCGCAATGTCCTGCATTCGGGCCCCAAGTACTTAAAAAAGCAAAACAGAAAGTCGCGTTTGATACCTGACTGCATCGTTTCTGGATCACGCATCCTGCCTCGGTAACTGCCGCCTTCAGCTGCTCGCACCGCACCTCTCAAGCAGGTGTCATGGGTGTCATGGACGCCCCTGAGCCCCGCTCAGGCACTCGTCCGGCTTTCAGCAACAGCTATCACTACTTCACCAGGTTAATACGGCAGCAACCATTATCGCTGGGGGCCTAGCACTGGCCTAGCACTGCAAGCACTGGCTGTGCTCATCCCCTTGCGTTGCCTGGCCGCCGTCCGGGGCAAGGCATGTTTAATTTTAAGAATTGGATGAACATTGTATTGAGAAAGCCGAGTTACACGGGTACACTTTGATGTACGTGGTGCGATAAGGCGCCCAACCTCCTTCAGCCTGCCAGACCGCAACCCACCAGGCGTCCAGCTCACAGTGTCCCAGCGGCAACTCGGCAAGGGAGCTCCCCTGATGTCAAGAGGTCACGCAGCATGGCAGGATTGCGTATGGCCCACACGCATGCGCAACGGCTCACACTCTCTGCCTTGACGAAGGCCAAGCACATGAGCTTGCTCTCCATGGCCAATTAGTCAATACAATTGCGGTACAACAGCAACAACAGTGATCTGCAGCCATGTAGCTGAGCAACCCGCTAGTGCAACAACACAACCACACCTGCCCCCAGTATGCACGGCGGTGCAATGATGAAGGATGCGTGATGGCCGCGGATGCGCAGCCACCTTGATAGCAAAACCAGCCGCACCCTACAACTCAGTTCGCCGCAACCCACAACCACTGCAGCAGTAGCAGCAGCACAACACAAAAGCGCCAGCGCCAGGGGGACATTGGCCCCCGGCTCGCTCGCCACCGCTGCATCGGCAGCACATCGGCACGCCTCCAGCGTCCATCCCCGCCCTACATGGATAAATGTCTATATGTGTAACCATCCTGGCGTGCACCCGCATTGCGCGGCCTCCTGGATGCGCAACAGGCCATGGCTGCGCGCATCCGACCCAGCACCAGTCTACATTAATGCCTAAAGAGATGACATGGATACTTTGCATACTATCCAGCCGCCGGGCTACCTGGCCTTCCCAACCCCTGAACCGCAGGGGACATGCGTCTTGGGACTCCCACTGCGGCTCACCCACATGCTCAGCCCTGCCTTAACCCACGGCCGCACACTGCACCCCAACCGCCTCAGTTCAACCGCCTCAGCCTCAGCTCCAAGCTATACAGGGGCGGAGGAGTGGCGACACGTAACGTACAGGACTCCCGAGCGTCCAGTGGGCAGTCCACAAGGGATGTGGGGATGCCTTTAGGTGGGATGCTCAAGGGGGGTTCTGCAGCGTGTACGACTTGTCGCAGCGGTCCCCCTCGCACAGGCGGCCGGGCGAGGGCTGCAGCGCGCCGTCGCGGAGGGGGAGCACGTTGGCCAGGAAAAACGCGTTGGTGATGATGTTGCCCGCCGGGCCGTAATTGCAGGCCACCACCTGGCGAGGGGCAAGGGTACGGCGGCATGGGGAGAGGGACGCTGTCAGGCGGTGAAGACACGAAGAGCGGGGCACTTAACAAGACATGCTGAGCTACCAAGGTGGGATCGACTGGCCAACAGTACCTGAAAATGTACGGTTGCCTAAAAGCCAATCCACCTGGCAGTCTGCTATAAACTACAGTAACACCGCAGGGGCAAGCTGCCGCGAAGTTGCTTACCTTGCAGTTGGAGCCGCGGCCCACGCCACAGCCCAGGCGGACGGAGCCGACCCACACCACCTGGGTGAAGTGGAACACGTCACTGCAAGGGGTGGGGGCAGGGGGAAGGGGGCCAGCCGGATCAGGTGGGCAACGTGGGTACATGGCAACCAAAGGCTTGCGGAGTTGAGAGGCATGGCATACATCCGCACTTCGAGGGCGGACGGGCATGGCCCAGGCCAGGCGAGTGGTGCGGGGAACGGTTCACCACCGCTGTGTACACTGAACACTCCCGCTGCAGAAACAACAATTGCGGCCTGAGCTGGTGCTGGTGTGGTATGAACCAGTCAGGACGGCACGGGTCCAGGGTGTGGGTCCTAGGCTGCTCACCGGCCTGAGTTGGTGGTGTAGGGGGTGTTGGAGTAGGTGTACATGCGGCCCTCGTCGTACCAGGGCGCCAGGCCGGGCAGGCAGGCGGCGGTGGGGGAGCCGCCGCCCTGGGGGTGGGAGGGGGGGCCGGCAGGGGACGGTGGGGAACGAAAGTGAATGCATTGCCCGGTGTGTAATACATAGAAAGTACAGCGTGTAGGACATGCGAGAGCGTGGGCACCTTTCTGGGGGCAAACAGGCAGGGGACCATGGGGAACGGAGTGCGGATGCTGCATGTGAGAGTGATGGTGCCCCTAAGGGGCGCTGTAAGGCAGGCTGGTGGCCGTTGCCAAGCAGCGGGCTGCTCGCAGTGCAAGCACGGCACACTACGGCAGCCCATGAGGGCCCTACAGCAGCATTGGGAGCGCGGCAGCACACACGCACGCGCTTGCAAGCACACACCCATTGGTAACCCCTGGTAACCCCCGGTAAACCCTGGTGGCTGACTCACGTAGGAGGCGTACAGGTTCTGCCCAGTGTTAGGGGGCATGCCGCCGTGCACCAGGCGGCACCCCTGGTTGGCCAGGCCCTGCGCCCACGAGGTGGCGGCGGCCTCCAGGGTGGAGTCCCACACCATGGCGGGGGCGTTGTGGTCGAAGCGGTAGGTGTTGTGTGCGGACAGGATGGCGGCGGCGTCGGAGCAGGAGCCTGTGGGGTAGGGTTGGGTAAGGGGGAAAGCAGGTTTGGGGCCGGGGGATGCAACGTCACACAGCACGACGGAAGGCTCAGCGGTGTGCCGTGCGGCGGCAGTACGGCAGCCGTAGTGGGACAGGCCACAAGTCAAGCAAAGAAGCAGGTAGGAGTATTTCCGATCCGACCGCATCTGAGCAGCCTCAATCGTTGGTGGAGGGGCAGGTACAAGGGTAACTAATCAAATCGGGGTGCCATGTAGGTGGGGCACAACATCAAGGGAAGGCGGGAGCTCATGCTGGCAGCTATGGCGGGGGTTTATGGGTCGTGTGCGCGCTATGGGAAAGGTTTACGGGAGCAGGAACGTACCGCCAGGGGTAGGGCCGGTGGACGGCGGCGGGGGCGGGGATGCCCTCACGGCAGGCGGCGGGGGCGGGGAAGCGCGGACCGCAGGGGAGGGAGGGATTTGCGCTTGCGAGGCGGCGGCGGGCTGGCGTTCTCATCGATGGTAGGGGGAGGGATGTAGTCGCCATTGTCAGGGACACGGGGGTGCGGCGAGGGGCGGGGGAGGGAGGACCGGACAACAGGGGCGGGGGAGGGAAGCACGGACCACGGGGGAGGGAGGGAGCTGCGGCTGCGGGGAGGGGGCTGGCGTTCTCGTCGAAGGTGGGAGGAGGGAGTAGTCGCTAAAGTCGGGAACGCGGGGTGTGCGGCGGGGAGGACGGGGGCTGCTGCGGACGGGCGAAGGAGGAGGGCTGCGAACCGGCGAGGGAGGGGGCTGCGGATAGGAGAGGGAGGGGGCTGCGGATGGGAGAGGGGGAGGAGAGCGGGCGCGGGGAGGGTTGGGGACGGGGAGGGCTGGCGCGAGGGCGGGAGGGTTGGGGAGGGCGGGGATGCGGGGGTTGTAGGGGACGCGGGGAGAGCGGGGGCGCGGGGGAGCGAGGCGGCCGGGGTGGGCTGCGGCCGCGAGGGGGGCTAGGGCTGCGGCGGGGGCTTGGGGGCTTGGGGCTGGGGGGAGGAGGGCGGCGGCGGCCGGGCTCGTCAGGGGTGGAGGGGCCCACCGGGGGAGGGGGGTCGCTGGGGACTTCGCAGTTGTTGCAGGCGCGGCGGCAGATGTCGTTGCGGATGGAGCGGTTGTCCAGCTCCCAGCCGTCCTCGCACAGCCCGAAGTCGGCCCAGGCCTGGCAGTTGTCGTTGTCGTCGTTGCACTCGTCTGGGGGTGTGATGGGAGGGGGGTGGGTTTGACAGGGGGGAGCAGATGCCGTAAGAGTGCCGGCCAACGCAACCAGGTCGGTGGGATTCGCAGTCCGTTCCATAGGCGAGCCAGTGGTGAGTCGTTTTGCGTGCTGGTGCGGGTGTGGAGGTCACTGCGTGTACGCCACAGGCAACAGGGATATGCAGCTGCAGGCTGACTGGGCCAGTGGCTAAGGCGATTGAGGACAACAGAAATGCAGATAGTGCTTACCAGCAGGAGGGGGAGGCGGAGGCGGAGGTGGGGGCGGTGGGGGCGAAGGAGGCGGGGGCGGGGGAGGCGGGGGAGGAGGGGGCGAGTTCCGGCGAGGGGGAGGGGGTGGGGACTGGCGAGGCGGGGGAGGGGAGCGGTCACGGGAGCTGCAGGTCCCGCAGGTCTTGCGGCAGACGACGTCGCGGATAGACTGACCACTGTAAAACCAGTTTCCGCTGCAGAACTTCTCGGGCCATGTTGGGCAGCGCTCGTTCAGGTCGACGCAAGAATTGTCTTGCGCATTGTCAGAGCCATCGCCCCACCAGTCGCCCCACTTCCAAACAGGCTCCTTGTCGTCGCTATCAGAGCTATCACTTGATGTTGCTGACACATTGTGAAAGCTGCAGAGTAGCAGGCTGCCCAGCGCAAGCGCCGCAAGGGGCGACAGCCGGGCCAGGCGAAACGACCGCATCTTGTAGACGGCCTTGACTAGAAGGAACCAACCTGTCTTCAGGACCTAATACATAAGAGTCTTCAGGTAGTCTTTAGGAGAAGGACAGAAGGCCGAGGCTTTCAGGTTTGTGGCAGCAGCGGTAGCGATGGCTTACAGATGTGCTTCGGGTACTATGTAACGACGGTATTGGTCGACTGCGTCCGCTGCTAGAACATCTACTCACTGGAAAACGAGGAGGTACTTATGCCATGGAGCGCAGCTCGTGCACCTGTACGAGAGACTGTCGCTACACCCAGTCCGTTGTGTCGGTTGCGGACATTTCAAATTCGAGCTCACTCCAACACCCCTCACACAGCCATGCCTGCTCTACTACAAAGTATAAATGCGCTTACTTGACATTATGGTAATGAAAACCATGCAAAGCATGCGGCATGGACTGCGCCGACGTGCCAGCTGCCGACCTGCTGCGTGCTGGCGTCGCGAGACGCACACAGCCACTGTGCAGCCTCACCAGCATGCAGATATTTGTAGCACTTAAAAGTCTGCCGCTTTGTCCTATCATGATCGCCTTTTGGGGCTTTGGCACCTGCCCTTTTTGTTGTTGTTACCTTTGTTCGTAGGCGGAATGTGCAGTCATGCTTTCCGTCAGACAAAGGGCACCAGGCGCATGATGCGACGATAGCTGCTACCGAATGAGTTAAGCAGTTTATGCTTCGCCGCTGGACGGGCGATGCTCCGTTCTCACCCACGCAGGGCGAGAAGGCGAGCCGCTGTCCTTCGCGGCGGCGATTGCAAGCACGGCGGGACATGTTAAGTGATAATTTTCAGTTGTTGAGACTGCTTTTTGTCGTATGGGACTGTTCAGCCATCCCAGGGGAGACCTGGCAGCTGCGCAGCTTCCTCCGGCCTCAAGCGGGTACCACTTGCACAACCTTGGGTCCCTGGTTTGAGTACAGTCGCAGAACCGCTCCCCCTTGCGCCCAAGGTCCCTAATATTAGCCTATTGCCTGGACTCGGGCCCTTGTGTCATTGATGGTCCATCAAGCGCTCCGCAGGCTTTGCATCCCGCGTGCATGTCTCACCCTAGGTCTCCAATGGCCAGGATAGCCTGTGCAACAATCATCACTCAGCATACCAGTGCACTAGGAGCATATCGGGGCCCACCCGAGGCATATTGAAGGAAGTTGCCCGACAGCATGTCGCGAAACCAGGCCTATAAAAATTGCAGTGAACCAGCCCGATAGACACCAGTAACACGTTATTATAGTATCATTGTATGCTGGAAAAGCTTTCCTGCGAGTATGGGGGGCTCTGTGGCCGCTTCAGCCAAAAATGGCCAGGGGGGCCCACGGGCCCCACCGTGGGTCGTTCTAAATCAGCCCCGCAGCAAGCCACCGCAACCGTTTTCGCCCGGATTTTTGCACACATAACCTATATATAGTATGTTTATGCACTTAAAGGCGGCAACGTAGGCTTTCTGTGGACAGGAGGCCCCCATCTGGGCATTCTGACCCCTTGTACGGCAGCCGCTGTACGGCTGGAAATATACCAACCAACAAGGTTTTGACACATACAGGCCGCTAGCTTACGTCAAGAGCTACGCGGTGGTGTGCGTGGCATCCTTGTTGGTTGGTATATTTTGGGGTTTTTTGCACATGGCAGGAGGCCCATATCCTGTACTCAGGCCAGGCAGGGAGTGGTACCCGCTTGTCCGGCCTGCATCCGTCTCCCCCCTGCGTCTCCCCGTTCTTCTCTCCAGCCCCAGTCTTTCGCATGCTCCCTTCTGCCAACCTGCCGAGTATGCGTATTTCGTGACCTTTCGTGCAAGGAAAAAGCATGCTGGGACACCCCCACGTCCTAGGAATCAGCTACAATGCAATGCTACTACACCCACAAACTGCCGGCCCTGCTGCCGGCGTGCTTGGTACCAAGGCCAGCTGGTCGCCCTTCAGGCCCTGAGCCCTTCGCGCACCAAGTCACCAGGCCTGCACGCCTCATATAGAGCTTTACAGAGCTGCAGCTCATAGGAGTGGAGTGCATTGTTCTGCGCACGACAGTGGTCCCGTGCGCTGTTGGCAGCTGTTGGTGGGCGAGCCAGGGCAGACCAAGGCCAGTAGGTGCCATGTGCCGCACAGAGCTGAGCTCCCCTCGTGCCTCAGGATGTGGCGCAGGGATACGGTAAACGAAGCCTAAAGGATGTGTGAAGAATCAAGGAGGCCAGGTCCCAGGCGTTGTGTGCACCGACACAGCCCTGCACACAACCAACTGCCACCAGGGGAGCTCGGCTCCCCTTTGCGGCGCACTGCTGGCACCTACTGGCCTTGGCCAGCCCACCAACAGCTGCCAGCAGCGCACTGGATTGTCCTGTGCAGAACACTGCACTCCACCCTTGAGCTGCACAACTTGCCACTGGCGGCGTGGTGAGCGCACCGCAAGGAACACTGGTATCAGGCTGCAGCAAGCTACCGTATCCACAGCTGCGTGCCCGTGCGCCTGTCCGAAAGCTCTGGCGCCGCCGCAGCACCTACGTACCGCTATGCCGGTACCCGCATGGCGTGCACGCATCGTTGCGTACGGTACGGTAGTGCCTCTTTCCCGGGAGTGCAGTATGCAGGATCGGCAATTGGGCACCGTGACATGCAACGCCGTCGCGCCTCACCACCTAGCACCTGCTTGGAGGTTGGAGCTTGGAGGCACCAAATAGAGCAGCAACGAAGGCGGGCGGTTATCTGCCTTTGTTGAGCTGCTGCAGGCGCTGCTGCAATGACAGTACACTACGCAGCAAGGGCCCGGCGAAAGCACTCACATGGCCCCTCTGCAGAATCAGTTACGTAGGGGTACAGCGTACAGGACGTCGTCCGTCGCATAGTGAGCTGATTGCGCAGGGGTGTGCCGGTGCAGGCCGGTGTCACATGTGGTCCAGCGTACGGCCCTTCAGGTGCCGTACAATACCCCCCGCTGCAACACCACCGGTACCGGTACCGTACTGCCGCGGTGGAAGCCCAAAGCGTGTTCAGCTGGTCTCGGCACCGGTACGACGCACCGCATTGGCACCGGTACGACGCCACGCTACATGATGGTATTTCCTGACAGGTGTTGTCGAGATCACTAAGGATCGTGTTGCCACTCCACCTAGAATGTAACGCAAAGCAAAATGCCAAAAGCCGCTAAAGGCGGCCCTCACGCTTGCAGCGGAAGCATACTTTGGGGTGCCAAGCCAGCAATCAGCTGTGCATCATCCACACCCCACGCACGCCAACGGACGTGGGCAGTCCTACAGCAAACCGTGCATTGCGTTGGGTCTCCCGATAGCTGTGTCATGTCTACGTACCACTGCAAAGCGTCACCAGCGTATCCTAATGCACCCAACAGCCACCGGCAATGCACACCGGCTTCGTTGGCCAGTTGAATGCTCTTGCCGGGAAGACTAGCCCCGCCATATCCACCTCATGCGGCCGCCATGGCTGCATAAATACTAACTGTCAGTTCCAAGTCACTTTCCATGTGGAACAAGGCTGGGTGCGTCTGCGCTGGCAAACGCCTGACCCTGAACAGCACCGCACCCCTGCGTCGGGCATTGCCCCCGTCAGGCTAGGTACGCCCGGGTGCGCCTGCACCTTCGCCGGCAAGCGTATGTCAGCCCCCGGCCAGTCTGTCTGCGGTACGCATGCGGTCGTGCGGCCGCCACGGTGTCCGCTCCACGTGACCAGGTGGCCGTGCACCTCCAGAGCTCCACAGTTTCATACCCTCCAGTGCCAGTGGCCTCACGCACCTGGTCATCATCCTGCAAACTATTCGTTCCCTCCTGCCCGCGCCCAATTAGCACTACCGCCGTACTACATCCTCCGCTGCCGTACGTTACCTGCCGTACAGCCCCAACGTCCGCATGACCGCCATCGCGCCCACCACGTGCGGCAGCATCAGCAGCAGCCCCAGCTGCATAACGCCCGCCACGCAGCCGGCCCCTGTCGTACACCCTGCCGTGCCAGTGCCCCCTGCCGTACCGTCGGTCCCGCCCCTGTCGTACTGCTCCGAAATGACGAAGGCCATCTGGCCCACGGGCACGCACGTCAGCAGCACCATGGCGGATGCGGTGGGGCCGGACAGGCCCAGCAGTGTGTTAACGCACACCATGAGGGGAGGGAGCAGCAGCAGGCGCACGACCGTGTAGGCCAGGACCTGTGGGGGGGCAGGGGAAGAGCGCGAGGGCGGACGGGTGGTAAGGGTGAACGATGGGGCTGGAAGAGCTCCACCTGTCCGCCTACCGTACCCACATCCCGGTCTTTGCCCTCACGTGTCGCGGGGCCAGCAGCTCCCATCCGCGCCTTTGAGTCCATATCCCCAACGCGCATGGTGGAGGGGGGAAGGGATATCCTGGAAACCTATTACCCAGAGCCAGTTTGCCCAGACCCGCACACCGTATTTGGCATCAACGCACCCCTGCCGCGCGCACCTTTCCCCTCACGTGTGTCGGGCCCAGCAGGCCCCCTCCGCGCCCGTGGGTCCACAGCCCCACCGCGAAGAGTGACACGGGCACGCAGCAGCGCGCCAGCCAACACAGCGTGCCCTCAATGAAGACGAGCGAGCGAATGTGGGTGGGCATCTGGTGGAGCAGGCGGGGTGGACGGGGTTAAAGGGAAGGTTGGGGCGCAGCAGTAACGTGCAGAGAGGATGCGACGGATCAGCGCGCCAGCCACGACAGCAGTGCCCTCGATGAACACGAGCGAGCGGATGTGGGTGGGCATCTGCGGGAGGAGAGGGGCCGGATGGAGCGGGGCAGGGCGTAGAATCATTACCTAAACGGCCGCAGTGGTCCACAGCAGCGCGTTGCCGCGTACCCACAGCCTTGGCCCCAACCCGACTAATTATCTACATGTTTGCACGAATCTGTATGTATTAAGCATGTGTGCATATGAAGCCTGCTAAACATAAAGCCGTGACGTGGTAGTGCGGAACTTGATCTTGACGGAGTATGTGTACATATGTGTAATGTGTTGAAAAGTCTCACCTCAGGGTCTAGCAGCTTCTGCGCCCCGAGCAGCGACGCCCCCACCGCTGCCGCCGTGGTCCACAGCAGCGCATTCCCACGCACCACGCCGCACACGCGGCCCAGGCCCGCCTCCAGCGCCTCCACGTGGCTGCCACGTGCCGATGACACGCGCGCGTGCGCGTGTGCGCCTGACACGTGTCCGCCGCGCACGCCAGCATGCCCCGTTCCCGAACCGCCGCCGCCACCGCCTACTGTTACGCCTGATGTGAGGCCTGTCCCCGGATGCCCCCCCCGGTCCTGCTGCTGCTGCTGCTGCTGTCGTTGGTAATGGTGGTAAATGTGGTTGGCATGGGGCTGGCTACCTTGATACTGGCAGTCGTCAGCACCGCTAATACCACCACCGCCGTCTGAGGACTGAGGGGCTGTGGGGACCACCACCAACCATGGCCCCCCATCCCCCACCCCGCCGCCCTCCTCCGTGCCCCCTCCCCTCCCCTTTCCCCCTCCTAACCCAGGCTCGCAACAACCCCCAACCGGCCTACCACAACTCCCTTCCGCCCCTGCCAGCTTCCCGCAGCTCCCTGCCTCCTCCCCTGCGCCGAGCACCTCCCCACAGCCGCCCGCCTGCCCCAAACCCAGCTTCCCGCAGCTTCCCGCCTGCTCCTCGGGTCGTCCAGATCCGGGCAGCTTCCCGCAGCTTCCTGCGGGTGCTACGGGCAGCTTCCCGCAGCTTGCTCCCGCAGCTGCTGCTGCTCCCCCCAGCTCCAGGGCCACCATGGCCACGGGAAGCTGCTGGAAGTAGAGGGCGATGGTGGCCAGCATGCCAATAGACGCGGCCTGGGGCCCGAGAGCGGCCTGCGATGAAGCATATGCAGAGATGGGGCAGGGTAGGGGGGTTAGGCGGTAGGACACCAGATAGGGGGGTGTGAGAGGATATGCGCGGCAGGGAATGAAAGTAACGTAGAGCGCAATGGTGGCCAGCATGCCGATGGAGGCAGCCTGGGGCCCCAGGTCAGCCTGCAGGGGAACGGGGCGGGCACCGACATGTTGGGGCGGAGCGGATCCCTAAAGGACACATGGGAACAGGAGGCCGCCTGGGGCCCGAGCGCAGCCTGGGCAAGTGACTGAAAGTACCGTAGAGGGCATGCCGATGGAGGCCGCCTGCGGCCCCAGCGCAGCCTGCAGGGGGGAACAGGGCGAGCAACGGCAGGGAGATGTGGATACAGCCAGGATTGACATACCAGTAAAATGAGGTAAATGATAGGGGAATCCCTTCCCCAGGCGCCAATGGAGTACGGGCATGCAGCACAGAAGCAGCGTCCCACCCGCCCCCGCCCCCGCCCCCACCCCCACCACCTCCTCGCGTGTTCAGCGTACCCCCTCACCTTCGAGCACCACCAGGGGGGGGGCCAGGATTGGCATACCGGTTCGGGAATGCGTCACCGAACCAGCGTCTCACCCCCCCAAACCCCCAACCCCCAACCCCAACCCCAACCCCAACCCTAACCCCAACCCCAACCCCAACCCCAACCCCAACCCCAACCCCAACCCCAACCCCAACCCCAACCCCAACCCCACCCCAACCCCAACCCCAACCCCAACCCCTCACCTCCAACACCACCGGCGCCAGGATACCTGTGCCACCAGCCCAGGCAGTGCGCCCAGGCAGGGAGGGCATGTGTATTAGCGACGTGGTGCATGTGTATTAGCGAAGCGGTGCAGACAGCTGTGTGTTGTTGGCAACCAGCACCAGGCAGTGCACGCCCAGGCTGCGGCAGCAAACAGATGGGGCATGTGTATTAGCGACGTGGTGCATGTGTATTAGCGAAGCGGTGCAGACAGCTGTGTGTTGTTGGCAACCAGCACCAGGCAGTGCACGCCCAGGCTGCGGCAGGAAACAGATGGGGCATGTGGGTTAGCAAGGTTGTGCATGTGCATTAGCGAAGGGGTGCAGACAGCTGTGTGTTGTTGGCAACCAGCACCAGGCAGTGCACGCCCAGGCTGCGGCAGGAAACAGATGGGGCATGTGGGTTAGCAAGGTTGTGCATGTGCATTAGCGAAGGGGTGCAGAGCGCTGTGTGTTGTTGGACAACAGTAGTACTGCACATGCCGCAACACACAGCTGCCCTGGAAGTGTGTAATCCAGGCCGCTGACATCAGCTGTACTACCAGTGTACTGTGCTACCCCAAACCCCTGCTGACACCCTTCAGTCGTAGCGCATCGCACCAACCCAGACCCCTTCCCAATAATATCGATCAGAGAGACGGAGACCATGTATCATTCGTGTGCACGCACCTGTCCATGTCGCCGCCCTCGAACAGCATGTTCCAAGCAGCTGCCCCCAGCTGCACCAACAGCGTCCACAGCATGAAGGCACCTAGGGAGCTGATGCAAGGGGGGAGGGGGGAGGGGGGAGGACACAGACTTGTGGATCGTGTGTGGGGTGGCGGGTGGGCGGAAGGGAAGTTTCAACGGCAAAGCAACGGAGTCCGACACGCTGGCGTCAGCCTTGCGTATGGGATACCTTGTGCACGTGTGTGCGAGGGCGAGGCAGGGTGCGCGTTGGGAGGGGCGCTGTGCTCGTTGGGGACTGTTTCCGCGCCGTGAAGGCAGCAAGCAAGACCTGCGGGCGGGTGGTGCCCGGTGCCCCTTTCCGGTGGCCCTTACGTGCACCCTCCCATCCTGCCCACTCCCCCGCTTCCCCGTCCTGCACCCTGCCACACCCCCCCGCGTCCCCCGCGTTCCCCGGCCACACGTCCCGCCCTCTGCATGCCGTCCACACCGCCGTCGTATCCTGTCTCCTCATCGCGCTTGCCTATACCTACATCAGGCTCAGTCTGTCTGCATCCCGCACCGCATCCGCTACCCACCGCCAGTGCTGACGACGCTGACGAGCGTACGGCAGACGTATGGGGACGCCGGAGCCGAGGCGCAGATCACGACCCTCCCTCCCCTACGGCCCCATCCCGGCTTTCCCCTCCACGCCATCCCCCCCCGCTGTCCCCTGCCGCATGCCCCAACCCCTGGAAGCGGCCAACACCCACCGCCAGTGCTGGCCAGAGTGAAGATGGTGCGCAGGGCAGCCGGGGCGCACGGGGACGCAGGGTCAGAGCAGCAGATGGCGATGGCGACGGCGCGGTTACAGGTTGTCGTGTGGGGGCCGGGGGAGATGGCGGGGGCAGATGCCGAGGAGCCGAGGAGCAGATGGAGATGGCGTGACGGTGACGCGTTGGACATGTGGGGTGGGAGCAAAAGGCGAGTCAGGGGTAGGGGCAGAGACGTGTGAGAGGGAGCAGGTGCAGGGAGCAGCAGGTGGTGGGGTGGGGAAGGGAAGGGCGAGCTCACGACGGGGCAGATGCAGCGGCCGGTGGGCGATACGGAGGGTTGGGCAGTTGATGCGGTATGCGGCGTGGGCGCGAGTGGGGGTGGCGGCCTGTGATGAGAGGGCGCGGGGGCGCGCCAGGGGCGGTTGCGGTTCAGCGGTGTGCGGACAAAGGGTTGGGTGTGGGGACTGAAGCGCCCAGGGGGGCGGAGGGGATGCGGTGGCTGCTGTGGAGTGAACGGCGTTCGTACTGCAGGGTCTACCGGTATACGGACTGGTTGGTAAGCGGTGTAGTGCCGGGGTGGTTTTGAGGGCGTGGTTGGCGGTTGAGCGGTTGTGTGGGCAGCCATAGGGCGTTGGGGCTGTGGGTCCGAGGCAGTTGATGCAGAAGGCGCCCTGGTGGCTAAAGCGTGCGCCCTGCACGCGCGCCCTTACCCAACCCTTGACACCCAAAGGCAGCTCCTGATATTTTGCGCATTCTATCAGCCTTACCTCCATGTTCCGCATGTCGGTCTTTATGGCGAGGAGCCAGAACTGCAGTGCCGGCAGGCACACCATGACGACGAAGCGATTGAGCGTCCGGCACACCGGCGCGGGCTCGAACAGCCCCCGCGAGGCCGCGAGACGGCCCGCGCCGATAATGCACAGCATCTGCAGCCCCGTCTGCAGCACTGGCATATAGCCGGCGTGGGCGTCAAGCAGCGTCGACAGCATGGCGACGGTTAGGGTGTTGGCTCAGCAAATTTGGGATATCGCGCCGCTGTTATGTAACATCTGCACGTCATTTTGCGAGTGCTGTGCGTGTGTGTATTTTGGTGTTGCTTGCTAGCTGGTTTGCGCAGTGAGTGCAGGCGGTCGAAAGGGTGCCCTTCACAGTGGCAATCGGTCTTTGCTTGACTCTGCCTACTTTATTTATGAATGATATTGTTTATATGTGTATACTTGTTCCTATGAGTCCCAGGCACCCGCAAGTGTTTCCAAACCGGCAACCAAATGTGCATGGCTCTGGATCAATGTGCACGCGAAAGTGCAAAGGCACCCTCACAAACAATATAACTTTTCACGATTGATCATATATGGCATAGGGCTAGGTTTGAGGAGTATTTATTCACTGGCGCAAGGCCGGACACAAACATGAGCTTACTTCGCCGGCTCGCGGTCGACCCAGGCGCAACATGCCAAGCGCGCTCTCTGAACCACTTGCGTTTCAAACCCTTTGTGAGCGCAACACGTCCCTTGCCTGCTGCTCGGACGGCCATCCGTCGCTCTGCCGTGGAGTCCAGCGTTGCTACGTCTGTCACGCAAGCAGCTCCGGGGCTTCCAGCAGAGCCATGGACTGGATCGGAGCTACAGCTTAAGGTGCGACCGCTGTGCGCGGGCCCACCTCTTGTGGACCTCGTGAGCTGCAGCAGGACGCATGGCTGTGGCAGGGGTGGGGTTGGCGCGCTCAGCCCTAGCGAGGGAACACCTGCATGTGCTCGAGGTTACGCAGCATTTAAAGCTGGATTTTGGGGTTTGAAGGGGGAAGCTGGAGAGACGCTGGGGGGCCATTAGCTGTCCGCAGGAGGGCTGGGGCAGGCGGGCAGGAGCGGGGTGGAACGGGGTTGAGGAGGCGGGGGCAGGAGGCGGGGGCCGCACGGGCCTAGGGCCAAAGAGTTGGGGCACTGACGCTCACCGGACCTTGGTCGTTAGTAGATATGAGTACCTCGTGCACGTATGCTGTCCCAAGCGCTCTGGGGCGGGGGTCTGTGTTGGCGTGGTGTGGGTGCCAGGGCGAGGGTCGACGGGTGAGGAGGAGGCGGGGGGGTAACCGCAAAGCGGCAAAGTAACTATATAGGAGGCGGGGGGGGGGAGACGTAGGGGGGCGGACACAAGGAGCGACAGGGGTGGAAGGTGTTGACCCTGAACACTTTGCTTGCTGGTTGGGGTCGGGTTGGGTGGTTCCACGGCGCTACCCAACCTCGACCGCCAAACCCCCGCAACCTCCAAACCCCAGCGCCCGCACTACCCCACCCCTGCAGTTGCGGGGACACAGCAGCATACTAAGCAGGGGAAGCAGCGGGTGGCCCCCCGGGTGGAGGTTGGGTGTGAGGTTGGGGTCGGGGGCTGGGGTGCATCCGCTGGATGGGGGCTGTACGCACACGGTACTGCGCGAGGACTGCTACCGGTGTGTGGGGCCGTGGGGATGGGCGGGTATGTGTTCGCACATGTGCTACGTGTGCTATGGGTGGGCAGGCGGAGGTGGGCAGACTTTGGGATGGGTTGGGGCGGGGGAGTGGGGAGGTGGCGGGCACTTCCCGAGCTGAGGGGAATAGAGTCGTAGAGGAGGGTTTCTGCTGGTTGGGTGGGTGATCGGGGGGTGGCGACGGCTGGCAGGGAGAGGTCGACCGGGTGGGGCAGGGGTGGGGTGGGCATGGGGTGGGCATGGGGTGGGCATGGGGTGGGCATGGGGTGGGCATGGGGCCAGCTTCGTGGCTGTTGCTGTGTAGTGAGAGACACCGTACGCGTGGGGATGACCGAACCTCAGCAGCACTCTGCCGCCATATGGCAGGGGTAGGGCAGGGGGTGGGGTGGGGTGAGCATTGGGGGCAGCTGGGCTGCGTAGGGAAGGGCCGTGCGGCCGTGTAGGGGCGGTGAAGGCGGGAGCATGTTGTCATGGCCCAGGGGTGGGGAGGATGGGTGGGGGGGTGGGAAGGGGGCTTGGCCGCTGGTGAGGTAGGGTGCGCTGGTGAGGTCGTGGTGGCACGGTAAGTATTGGGGCGGGAGGGGTGGGGGAGGCGGGAGAGGCAGCTGCGGAGATGAGGGCGTGGGGGTTGGGGTAGGGGTGCATGCGCACACGGGGTGGGGAGGAGGGGTGGGGTGGGAAGGGGGGGCAGGAGGCTGGTAGGGGAGAACGGTCTGTGGGCTCAGTTGGTCGCGAAAGGGCGTCGCTGCGTAGCGAGCAGGGCTGGGGGGAGGGCTGGGGGGAACGGCCATGCCGGGTGGAGGGAGCTGGGTGGTGAGCGGTGTGGTGGGAGGGGGCAGCCGGGTGGAGGTATGCGTATAGGATGCGAAGCTGTGTGAGGGGTGGGTGGTGGGAAGGGGGAGCGGGCGGGGGCAGGGGCGTAGGAGGTACTCAACGGTCGAGGTGTGTAGGTCGACGGGAGGGAGGGAGGGGGAGGGGGCGAGGCATGTGGCGAGAGAGGTGGATGTTGGTGGGCGGCGTGATGGCGAGTGGTGCGGGTGGCAGCAGAGCTGAGAGCGCCGGGGTGTGGGTAGGAAGCGAGTTTGGGGGAGGTGGTGGTAGTGCGTAAGGGGTGTGAAGGGTTTGACAGGAAAGAGCAGGAGGGCCCTCGTTTCGCTTAAGTAATCCTCACCACATGGGTTTCCTAACTTTGTCGTTGCCCAAGGGGTGGGGTGGTGGGGCGGTGCGTGTTGGTGCTGTGGGGTGGTGGGGCGTGGGGTGGGGGCGCGGCGGGAGGGGGAGGGGGAGGGGGAGGAGGTTTCAGGGGCCAAGGATGGGGTACCAGCGGTGGAGCGGGGAGGGTTGGAAGGGAGGGGGCCTCAGAGCCAGCAGAAGGACGGACCTCAGGCTGTGGGGTTGTAGGGTGGTGGGGAAAGGGGGGCAGGGAAGGGGCAGAGGCGACGAGGCGGGGATGGGCAGGAGGCGGGGGCGGGGGGCTGTCCCTTCACCTCGTGCAGACCCCAAATACACGTGTCCTACCTGGCCCTTCACCTCTCCCCTGCCTTTAGGCGCTGTCCGAGCTGCGGTCCAGGTTCGCCGCTTCCTCGTCGCTCCCCTGCCCCGACGACGACACGCTGCGCTGGTACCTGCGCGACCGCTACTTTGACGTGGACGAGGCGGAGAGCAAACTGAGGAGCATGCTGCGCTGGCGCAAGACCTTCCAGTGAGTGTTATGTGTGGCGTGTGCATAAGTACCACTGCAAATACTATGTAAGTTCTACTGATCCAGAAACACATATCCTCAGTTGCGTTCGTGCTGGTCCTTGCGTGCTAAATGCCGTCGACGAGGCGGAGAGCAGACTGCGCAGCATGCTGCGCTGGCGCAAGAGCTTCCAGTGAGTACGGTGTACTGTAGTGCACGTGTGTGTTAATGACGTACATCGCCAATACAATAGTCGTATGCGTGCCGGTTCCTGGTGTGTCGCTTTGCTTGGGGGCATGCTGCGGTATTTGGCATTTTGTGTTACATTCCAGGTGGTGTGGCCACACGATCCTTACTGGTCCCGACCACACCTATCAGGAATCAATCATGTAGCGTTGCGTTGCTGTTGTACAGCAACAAGAAAACGTCCAACCTTAACAGGACAGGAAGTGTCCCACCATGACTTGAAATCCTGCTCAAAGCAGAGCCCACTGCTAGACCGAAGGTCGTTATAAGCAGCGCACTCAAAGACCACATGATATTCATCCTCAGGCTTTCCAGCAGCACACCTTGTGCACACACGCTCACTACGTGCACGTGCAGTGTTCCTATACACCTCCAAAGGCCAATTGCAAACACGCAGCCGCATGATAGCATGAACCTGATTAGCCGGCAGGTACACACGCTGGTACTGACACGTGTCAACATCACCAGAAGCAAGACGTCCCTGTGAGAGTAGTACGAAAGCAGTTGCGGGGTCACAGCAGCATTTTACAAAACAAGTACTGGTTACAAGCAAGCGACGGGAAGCCAGCCTAGTGACTAGTGACAGGCAATACGTCCCAATTAGTGTTGTGGCATGCGTAGCCTACGTATGCAAGGGTGCCCCCGAGTGCGGCTGCTCCGTCTGTTCCACCCAACCCGTGCTCCCCCGCACCTGCACACCTTAGCCACGTCTCTCGCATGGTTGAATCCAGGATGGCCTCAAGGAAGGCTTGCGTGCACACCCTCCGACATTCGCCCCACCGCAAACGGTCATAACAGCCATATACCGTAATAACCGGTGCCCTTGTTCGCCTCGCGGTCTTCCTCACCCTCCCCGCCTTGCCGCCCCCTGCCGCCCTCCCAAACAAACCCAGGCCCCAGGCCACCACCCCCCAGATGGTCGCTGCCGAGATGGCCTCAGGGAAGGCATACGTGCACACAAGCCCCGACCGCTTCGGCCGGCCCGCCATCGTCATCCGGACGCGGCTGCACAAGACAGGTGGGTTGATGTTGGAACGGTGGTCAAGACATTATCCCAGAGACGTGAAGCAAAGTCTTAGGGTGCGAGGGCCCGGCGCTTTTCCCAACCAACAGTTGACGAGCGTGTGAGGGTAGGAGTGTCGCAAGGGGAGGTGTGCGAGGCTTGAACAGTAGCATGCGCTGTGAGGATGGGGCTGAGATAGGGGTGATTGGGGCGGGTTGCACCCTTTGCTACTCGTTTGGTGGGGGTCCTCCTTGCTCCTTCTCTGGCGGCAGGGGAGTCCCCAACCGACGGCAACCGTATGCGCCAAGCTGCCCCACCTCAAAAAGTGACACCGCTATCGCCCCTGGGCATGCCCCAAACCGCACATTAACAATAAATCCTTTCATTGATTCCTTTTTCCCACCATCCGTGTTAATTCACTGCAGGGGAGTACCCCATTGACGGCTCCAAGCGCCTGGCGGCGCACCTCATAGACAGCGCAATCGCCGCCCTGCCGCCCGGCGGGGAGCAGATCGTGGGCATATTCGACCTGCGGGGATTCGACTTCGGGACCAACGCCGACTTTGCGTTTGCGGCCTTCATGGTGGGTGTGCGCTGACAGAACGCACCCTTGTGCGCTTGAGATTGAATTCAGCTATGCCCAACAGGAAGCAGGTCGTGCACACACTGGACCTGAGGGGGTTCGGCTTCGGGAAGCAATGAGCACGGTGCTACAGTGCGAGCGCCGCGCGTCTGCGCCATCGCCATGCTTGTACGGCGCCATGCTTGTACGGCGGCGTGCGGTTAGCGCAAAATGGGTTATACCGTTGCGATTGCAGTTGGGTGCAGTGAGGTGAAGGTGCAGGCGTCCTGTGGGTGCCTCCTACCTTGGGCAGCGCGTGGCAAGCGCGTCCCCGCCCTGAGCCGTGCGCACGTTTTCAGAAAGTTGATAATGCGAACATGCTGCTTTGTATACAGGCATGCTTCCAACACCACTGTCTCCTTTAGGGCCGTGCCTGGCATGCTCCGTGCATTAATCACATGTGGTGTGGCGAGGGCGTCACTCCTCCATTGTAGCGTGTTTAAACACATAATATTTGTTGATTAGATATAAGTTGCGGCGCACGCATCGGTGTTTCTCACATGCTGCAGGTGGAGGCGTTCTTCGAGTACTACCCGCGGCGCGTGGGGCAGGTGCTGTTCGTTGACGCGCCCTGGGTGTTCTACCCCGCCTGGGAGGTGATCAAGCCGCTGATGCGCAAGTACAAGGCGCTGGTGAGTGCAACACCATGTTTGCTCGGTATGCCGATTGGAGGATATTGCCATTTGTACTTGTGACGTCCTTGCCAGTGCGGCCGCGTGCGTGTCCTACCCCACGTGGCAGCTCATCACGTGGTCCGTGCCTGCACGTCGACGATATGTATGTTACATTCCATACGGACAACCAGCATAAATAAAAACCGACCTTGAATCACGTGTCCTGATTGTCCTGGTCCTCCACCAACCTGCTGACATTCCCCTCCGGCATGGGCGTGATATCCCCGCTCTCCTCCCCGAGCGTCCAACACACATACTACAAGCAGCTGACGCTTTGTCACTGTTCTGCCCCACCCGCTTCTCGCCCCCAGGTCCTCCACACTATAACACATGCTGCAAGCATCAAACGCTGTCTTGCTAGCCTGTCCCGACCCATTCTGTCCCACCCGCTTCCTCCCGCCCGTCAGGTCCGCTTCGTGTCGGTGGACGAGGTGCGCCGCGAGTTCTTCACGCCCGCCACCCTGCCGCCCGACTTCAAGTGATGGCGGCCTCCTCGCCTCATGGGTCTGCCGCCCTCCCTGCCGCCCGGCCGCGACTCGACACTGCCACGGCAGTGAACGGTAAGCGGAGAAGGGCGGCGTGGATGGCGTGCGATGCGATGCAGCACCACCCGCCGCACTGCCCCCATTGTTGGGCAGCGCCGTACGAGGCGGCGGTGGCGGTGACGGTGACGGCGGCGGCGGCGGCGGCGGAACGGGGGTCCTGGGCTTGCGGACTATTGATGGGATTGGGAAGGGGTGGGGGTGGGGGTGGGGGTGCTGCCGGACTTGAAAGTAAAGGCGGGCAGGAGCGGGGCTGGGGGCGGATGGGGGGCACGTTGGAGGGGTGGTTGAGCAGCCGGATGGAGGCGGGCGGCGACCGACGGACTCCAGGTGCCGCTAGGCTTCCAGTGAAGGGGGCGGGGGGGGAGGGGGAGGGGCATGCGGTGCTGTGGTGGTGGCTGCCGGGACAGCGCATGCATGCCGCGAGCGCAATGTGGTCGGGTCTGTAGGAGCTTGTGTATTTTGACCCCGGAGCCGGGTCGTTGCTGTGCGGGTCTCGATGGGGCTATGTATGGTATGGTTCGGGCGTGTATTAAGCTATTCGGACTTGGACTGGGCTGCGTTGGTGTCTTGGTGAGCCGCACGCTGCGTTTGAATACAACACCATCAGTAGTGACGCTTGCCTTAAGGATGCAGTTTACAATTACATGCTCAGAAAGCACTATGGGGTGATGTGGAAAATATGGGTTTGCGGTTGGGTGAAGCACTTGCTGCACGGGAGAGAGCAGGCGAGGGGTGCGTTGGCATGTGTGCATCAGGTGTGCATGCGGAGTGTTACAGCTGCCCTTCTGGTGATGAGCGCCTATTGAGCGCCCGTTGCTACTGAGTGTGTGTCTCCAGAAGCGTTTTGCCAGAGTTGCTGTCAAGTGTGCGAAAGTGTGAGAGCGAAAAGAGCAAGAGCGCCCCGACGGGCTAGGTCGTGGAGTGCAAAGAGAGGCCGGGAACGGCCGATGCGACAATGGGCCTGCTGTGGCAAGCAACCCGTACGCACGGGTTCTTGGGAGTTTTTCCACATTTCTCGTGGTGCAGGCGTGCCGATTAGAGCAAAAGGACTAGAGTGGACACGGCCGTGGGCATGGCTTGGGTGTGCACGGCTCTAGTCAGTCCTGTCCTGCAAACGTCAACTGAATCTAGCGTGTGGTCGGGACCTGAAGATTTTGTGATGCACTGGCATAACGGTTGTAACGGACATGCCAGGAGCAGTGTCGTACCGTACCCTGTGCGCGGCCTGGTATTCAGAAGGAATGGGCTGCTCCCGAGTCCCGACCCCACTTCCACAACTCCCTGGGGCCAGGGTACGGGACCTGATGGCAGGCACCGTGCCGTACGTAAAGGCCTGTGAAGCTTCCACCTTATACCTCGTTCGCTCCCTGCACGAAAGGTCTGCAGTGTAAGGTGCCTGCACTGTTCCGTTGTCCTGTGTCGTCTGCTTGGAACAGCGCATGGAACACCTCGTGCCGGGAATCCGGCATCCAGCGGCATGTGCAACGAATCCATCAATGGCCTCCCACTCGGCTCCCACTCGAACTCACTTGCGCCAGTATGTGTTTGGGCTTTGGGGCTGTGGGGCACCGCATGCATGGCTCCGAGTGAAGCGTTCAGCTGCAGCCATGTCAAATTAGTTAAATAGTTACAGTTACACACCCCAAGGGGGGGCACGTCCGGAGAGCCAGGGAGCCAGAAGGACGAGTAATGCGGTATAATGTCTAGGGCGTGTGGGGGGGGGGCGGGGCTTATTCGCCACTACCCAGACGCCAAACCTCGGCGGCCCGTTTCCTTGGCTTCATCGTCGGGTTGTTGCAGGTTCTTGTCGCGGACAGATGCACCTGGGCGCCGGCACTGCCCTGCACTGCCCTGCACTGCCCTGCACTACCAGATGTGAGCTCTTCTGTGCGTGGCTGTGCGTGACGCGTTCAGCAGCAACCGTGCCGAGCAGGGGCCTGGTGTGGTTCGGTGCTCGGGCCTCATTTTGGCTCCCTGCTTTGTTTCGGCTTTTATGTAGGCCCTGCATCGCCCTAATTCCGCCAAATTTCATGACCAGGGGCCACCGTGGCCTTATGCCGGCTGCGTCGCGTTGTCCGGGTGCTTGCCGGGTGGCGCAGGGCACGTGGTATGCACGGCGCACTGCCGCAGCCGTGTATGACCCCACGCAAGTACCCCACCTGCGCCTTCATTAGCAAGAAAGGCCACATTACAATTAAGCTGCCTCATGTATCGTTGCGGTCGACTAGCGAGCTTGCTGCAGCCCCGTCTCCGTGCTCTGCCGTCCTGCCCGAATGCCTGTGCAGTAGGCAAAGCGACACCGCCATCACAACTGACTTTCTCTGCTAAATCTAGAACGTCACCCGGTCTCGCGAACAGCAGCATTCCTGGCAGCGGACCCGAGCTCCCTCCTTTTCCGCGCCTTTCTGCTCGTGCAGTTGGGGTCGCAGCTACCCCAGCTAGGATGACTTCCACCGTGACGGAGCGCTTTACTTGGGAGCAGCTCAAGGACATTGTGCGTCGCGGGACAAGCGGAGAAGATGTCGAAGCGCTGGGCATTCTGGGCCGATGCGAGGCCGACTTGCTTGTTTACCGCGCCCATCGCGCCAAGCTTTTGGATCAATACGTTTCGCTGAACGACTACCTGCGGATCAGGCTGTTCGGTGCACCCAGCGCTGTCGACGCCGAGTCCGGCAAGCTGGCTGTTGCAGAGCCCGACCCCACCACAAGGACCCGGAAGGTGCGCGAAGCTGCACCCCCTTAGGGACCCCATTTCCAAGCATTCGAAGGGAAAGAGAATGTGCGTAGAGGGGCGCTTCTGGGTTGGTACGAGGGGAAGCACGCTGGTGGGTGTGCCAGCCTCCCTTGGCGCGCTTGGCGATTAAGAGCGGTCGGGTGCACGTGCCCTGCCTTCAAGGAGCTGGGAGAAAGGGAGGGCGGGGGCGGTGGTCTCAAGAGACAGAGCACTGTTACGATGGTACACGGAGCGGTGTGGTAGTGCGTACTGGTGTTTAGCGTGTGCCCTGTCCCCTTCGCCATGAGCTCCCGCATTCCAGCGCCAGCTGCCCTGCCCGAGACGTGCACGTGCCGGCACGCCGGGTGGGCTGCCGTACACACGTGTACGGCACAGATCTCAACACGGACTCGTGCGCCTTTGCCATGCATGCATGCATGGCGCAGCAGAGGTGCTAAGCCACGCAGATCTGTGTGTGGCCGCAGGTGCTGGTGATGGCGGGCGAGTTCCCCATCGTCCTGTTGCGTAGCCCCATCCCTGTGCCTGCATACAATGCAACACCACGGCTTTGGTATTAGACTACTACACATACATTGCTATAAAGCTAACGGGCGCTGCTTTGTCGTGCGGCTCCAGGTGCTGGTGATGGCGAACGAGTTCCCCTACTACTGCCAGGAGGGGGTGGGGCACTTCAACATATGGTCCAGCGGGGCGCCGCTCACAGATGAGCAGGTGAGGCCTGTGGGGTATAGGGAGGTGTGTTGAGGTGAGATGAGCAGTGGGGTACCTCGAATGCGCACCGCCTGCAAAGAGCACTGTGTGGCGAGTGCAGAGGAGGGGAGGCGGGAAGGGGTTTAGTGTGAACGATGAAGCGGTGTTGAGGCAAGCGTGGGGAGGGGGGGCGCGGGTAGGGGGCTAGACGCAGAGTGGCAAAATAAAAAACAGAAAGCGAGGTCAATATCGGGCGAGAAGGCAAGCAAAGGAAGGTGTGTTAGGATGAGGGTGAGCGTGAGGGGGTAACTGCAGAGCGGTAAAGGTGAAGGGGTCTTGGAGGGTTCGGACGCCAACACGGCACACGTGGCTGCTGGTTTCCCCCCTACCCATCCCGTACAGGTTTGCCCCGGCGCAACCTGTGCTCTATGGCCAGCGTCGCGAACCCCAACACGTGAGGCTGTGCCCTCCCCTCTCCCACCCGCACCTGCCACCTAACCCACACCCCTGTTCTCGATTACCCCCGTGCACCGGCCGCACCGGGCGGATCCCAACCCTCATGTTGTCGGCGCCGCATGGATACTGTGACCACCAACATTACCGGAGAAAAGCACGACACACGTTGGCGTGCCCTCCCCTCCCCCACCCTTCTTATTTTATTTCATTTTTACGGCTTCAGGTCCTCATCGTCGAGTTGCAGGCTACGTCTGTCTTCCGACCGCCGAACCCCCACCCTCCCCCTACAGGTGGAGGCGCTCATCTCCGAGCGCCTGCCCTGCGCCGACCACTGCTGGTTCGTCAACCCGCCGCAGTACCAGTCCGTGCGCACGGTGAGGAAGTGGGGCACAATACTGCGCACATTACCTATTGTTTGTCATCCACTGTTTACTATATTTATGTTTACGTGCGGACGGTGAGGAAGTGCTTTGTGCGGTGAAAAACTGCGCGTTGCCCGTTCCATCGTCTCTTCGCAGTTGCCGTTTAGCAGAGGGCCACCATTGTAAAGCAGTAGACAGTAACACCACATGCCGCGAGTGGTGTATGAACCCGCGGCAATGCAAGTCCATGCGGACGGTGGGCCACAGGGTGGGGCAGCTGGTGGCTGGGCAGCTGGGCGCCACTCGTGCCAAGTGCCACGTGTCACGTGCAGGGCTGCGACGGCAGCACGGGGAGCACATGCCAAGCTCCCCAGCACCCATCCAGCGCACAAGCGGCAACGCTGCTGCTAACGTGCCTGCTCCCCTGCTTTGCTGCCATACTACATGCCCAATAATGACATGTTATAGATACCTAATTGTGTGCATGTGCGTATCTTGCTGGGTTCAATTGTGTGTATCTTGCTGTGCGGCCATGCACGTTGTGGACCTGGTGCTGCCACGTGCTGGCGTTGCGACTGAGGGACCGCGCAAACGTTGTTAGCAGCGGCCATTGTAATGCTAAGAACCCACACGGCTTGCAGTTGGTAATGGTGCTGCTAACGCCGCTGCTGTTGCTGTAACTGCTGTTGCTAATGCCTGCTTGCTGCTGCCGTCCGCTCCCGTGCACTGCAGATCTGGCACTGCCACGTGCTGACGTTGGGGCTGCGGCCGGATGCACGGCTGGGGCGGCCAGGTGGGTAGCGGTAGATGCAGTTTCGGGAACATAACGGCACGTTGGCAAGCAGGTGTTACGGGAGGGCGAGGCACGTGGCAAGGAAGAGCACAAGGTGGGTATGCACGTCGGAACGTGGGAGGTGGGGCTCCCCACACCCACACCCGTAGAAAGGTGGGGCGCACACAATATAGCGTATTGCCAAGCAGGTATCAGGGCGAGGCACGTGGCAAGGAAGAGCACCGGGTGGGTTTGGTCGGAACGTGGGAGGTGGGACACAGGACACACACAGGCACGCGGCATGGAGGGCGCACCCCTTCCTTTTCTTGCGCCCTGGACCGTGTTGGCGGCCGCTTCCCCGGGGGGAGATGCAGCACAAGTCACCCAACAGCCGGCAAGGCTCTCCGCAACGCGGTACCCACATCGCTCCCTTCCCTGGCTGTTGCGCTATGTCTCCTCTCCGTGTGCCCCGCCCCACCCGACGCCGAGCTCCCCCACATCTTGCGTACAGTAGTGACGGTTGACGGTGTGTGCCCGTCCCCTTGTGACCCGCCCCTCCCCTTGTGACGCGCCCCGCTCTGCTGCAGGGGAGGCAGAGCCCTTTCCCGAGGAGGGGGAAGAGAGCGGGGAGGTCGGGAAGCAGGGGGTGGAGCTGGAGCAGGGCGCGGCGGACGGAGCAGGAGGCACCCTCGCTAGCACACCCAGCCATCCCGAGCCACCAGCGCAGGCGCCAGCAGCCCAGCAGCCGTGAGGGCGGGGGGAAGGGGACCGGGTTTGGCGGCGGCAAGACAGGCGTAGCCTGCAAGTGGACGAGGCCGACGGGGTGGGGGGAAGTGGCGGCGGAGATCGGGGAGGCGGCGGGGGCAAGTAGCAGGGCGTGGTCGCAGGAGCACAGCTGGAGCCCCACAGGCGCCGGTCCACTTGGCGCAGGCGCACGGTCCCAGGCGCCAGCAGCGCAGCAGCCGTGACATGACACGGAGACTGGAGAGACCGCGGGGCAGCCGCCAGCAGCCCAGCAGCCGTGAGGGCGGGGAGGCGGCGGGGATGTTAGCAGGGCTTGGTCGCCGGAGCACTGCCCCAGGCGTCAGCAGGCCACCAGCAGTGACATGATGCAGAAGGGGAAGACGGAGGGGGTAGGCGGAGGAGCAGGGCGGCGGGGTAGGAGGGCGAGCAGGGCGCGGCCACAGGAGGGGCCCGCTGCAGCACACCTGGCCGCCCCACTCCCCCACAGCCACCAGCAGCCCAGCAGACGCCGCAGGCGTGGCACGTGGGACAGCAGGACGCGGAGATAGGAGGGCGCGGCCTCAGGGGGCACCGACCGACCCCAGCCCACCCCAGCCGGCAGCCCAGTCGCCGTGGTGGCCCGGCAACCACCTGGCAACCACCTGGCAACCACCTGGCAACCACCTTCCGGCCCGCCGGCGGGTTGCTGCGGCATGCCCACGCCGTCACCCGACTGCTGCCCCCAGCTCTGCGGCTACCCCCTCCCATCCCCACCCCAACCCTGGCCCGCCACACCGGCCTACCTCAGCCCACCCAGCGCCAGCGCACTGGCCCCACCAACACTGCCCAGCAGCGAAGACACGACGGCCTCCAACTTCCAACCCCACCCTATCGCGTTACTACTACTGCTCCTACCACAAATTAGCCTTCCGTTTCGCCACATTCCATCCCGTCGCGCCCGCCCGCCCAAGCCAATCTGTCCCGCCAGTGTAGCATAGCCCACCCACACGCGCCAACCCGCACGCCCAGCCACCAGCTCGCGTGACCTGGCAGCCCACTGGTCCAACGGGTCCCTGCAGCGCCCCCACCCCCATCCCCACACACACGGCCACACCCCTCCTGCGGTTGCCCCTCCCTCCCCCCTCCCCCTCACCCCCTCACCCCCGCCCTCCCCAACCCCAGCCCGAACAACGATCCCATCCCCGGCCCCCAGCCCATCCTGGCCCACCCCCGTGGCCCACCCCAGCTGGCCACCCCAGCGGTACTGCCCAGGGGCAGGGGCGGCCAGGCGGACGGGGCCCCACCTCCATACCTGCCCATACCCCAACCCGTTAACCCGCGCCCACCCCGACCTTGCCCCGCCCCTCCAGCCGGCCACTTCTCACACCGCCTCGCACACATCACCACCCCAAGGCGTCTCCGCAGCCGCCCCCCACCACATCCTCCCATACCGCCCCAAACCCGCACAGAGCCCGCGCCTCTGCTGCCCCGCACGATCCGTGCTCCCCCTCTTCCTCCACCGCCCCAGACACAGCCTAGTACCGGCCACGACCTGGCCATACTCGCTACACCCTGCGCCGCGTGATGGCCCACACGCGCCCGAGCGGTGCGGGAGCGTGGCGCCGCCCGTTTCAGGGGACCTCCCCTGGTCACTCCGCCACCGGCCCCATAGTGCCCCACGCCCGGCCATCACCCCCAAGCGTGTGCGAGGTCCCCACGCCCTGTTCCCACCATGGCACCAACATATGACATCAAGAACGGCACGCAAGGGAGACCCCCGCGCCGCCCGCCTCCCCCTCCAGCCTCCACCCGGCTGTGTCCTGTTGTCGCCTCGACCCCGCCCCGCCTCGACCCTTGAACCCGCGTTCCCCGCCCCGAATAGCAGCCCCCGACAACACCACCCCCACCAACACCACCGCTTTCACAACAGCACCATCAGCACCACCAACACCGTCCGCAAGCCAGCCAACCAGCAATGCGCCGCGGGTCCGCAACGCCGGCCGGCCGGCCGGCTGGCGAGCCATTTTGCCGCCGCAAGGGCCGTGTGTTGTGGTGTTGTAGCCGGGGCATACTAGCTCATTACAATGTACTTACGGAGAGCAAAGCAAGCGGCGTGTCCAGCGGTGAGGAGCAAACCACGAGGCAGGCTGCGGCTGGCAAGCCGTGTTGGCCGCCGCCAGGGCCACGTGTGTTGAGGTGCGGTTGCGGGAACCGGGATGCAAAGCCCGGCTACAGACAAGGTCGACGTCAGCTACAGGGCAAGCGGGAGAGCACCAGGGCCATGCGTGTTTGCGGCGATGCGGTGGCAGTGGCAATGGGGTAGTGAAGCACGGGTAGACGGCACGCTGGCGGCGCCGACTGCGCGCCACGCTCGACCGGCGCTACGCAAGACGCACTCTGTGCTGTCATCCGGTCGGTGTGGTGGTGCGGTTGGTGGTTAGCGGCTGACGAGTTGGCCCCTGCCCTGCGTAGTACGATTTGCCTCCTGGACCACGTTGCAGCTATTGGCGGTTGGTGGGTTGCTGTTGGCAGCTCGCCTGTGTTGTGGCTCTCCTGTGTTCATATACGGAGCGGTTGGCGGTTGCTGGCCGAGATGGCACACCTTTTCCTGCGTTCTGGTCCCCTGGACCATGGCGCAGCTACTGTAGACCTGCCGGCGTGCCGCTGTGCAATGCCGTGGCGGCCGCAGCCAGGGCCGTGCGTAGCGTAGTGGGGTAAAGCATGTTCTGTAAGTCGGGTATTGAAAGGTATGGGGCCGTATTGGATCGTTCCCGCTATTTGCGTGGACCAGGCAGTGTGTCGAAGGATGCGGTGATGGGACGCGACCACGCAGTGTGTTGCTGGCCGGTGCGGGAGCACGTCCCCACGACGTGAGCTCCACCGTTCCCCACAGGGCAGTTTGGCAGATGTAACTTCCCACGGGAGCCGTTGGGCTTACGGGTTGGCTGTGGTCGCCTTGGTTTTGTTTTTTACAGGGGCCCCTTCGCGGGTGTCGAGGCAGGGGCGGAGGGCAGGAGCGCGTTGGCACCTCAATTTGCCTCTGAGATCACAGACTAGGCGCTAGCTACGATAGGGTGGTGTGCGTGGGGGTGCGGCTGAAGGGGGCTGCACCGCATGCGCATGCGTGCTCACGCCGAAACCTGGGAGGGGCGGCGTGCGGCCGGGCCTGCACCCTGCAGTCTCCTCACACCGGTAGTGGGTTACCTCACCCGGTGCTCATGCCACCACTGTAACGAAGTTTAGTGGTCATGGCATCAGGCCCAGGGCCGGTATGCACGTGACACGAGTGGGCGTCGAGGAACAGGGCATGGGGAGTCCTCGAGAGCTTCTCGGGGGGAGCTCCTTGCCATGCTCTCCTGACAGCTCCTGACGAAGCATCAAAGCCACTTGGCCGGCATACGCCATCGTTATCAGCGTGGTTGGCTGCAGGGTTGAAGATGCTGGCGTGTTTTGGAAGGTGGCGGGAGCATCACAGGGAACCCCAGACAACGTCAAGGGGTTGGCGGGACAGCGAGAGCGATGCACCATGCCGTGTTGCTAAGCTGCGATCGGCACAGGCAAACCCTCACATGCAACACCATACACCATACTTGTGCCCAAACCTCCTCATTGTGCTCATACCTTCTCTACACGTTCCTTGGCCCAAAAGCAGTAAGATCCAGTTGCATTTCATAGCCCCTCGATCGACCATACCCAAACGCACAGCGACAGCCAACGCAGCCAACATGCAGCCCAAGGGCAGTCAGAGCAAGCAGACGGAGGACGTCGACAGCGTGCTGGCGGACTTTGACGACCGCGATGCTGACGCGGGGTTCGACGGGCCCGGGCCCTACCAGGAGAAGATGCTAGACGCCGACTTCTTCAACGCCTTCCCCGACGACTTTGACGAGAGCGACATGGAGGTGCCGCAGTAGGTGCTGGCACGCGAGCAGCTGGGTCCATTGTCCAGCATGGGGCAGCATCTGGCTGCGACGAGCGCGACGTCCTGCGGACAGGAGCTGGTGCCGCCCTGTGGCAGTGGCATGCTGCCACGCTGCCAGGCTGCCAGGGGCGAGGGCTCTGGCAACGCTTGGGCGAGCAGTGGGGCAGGGCTGGGGGAGCGGGAGGCGGCAGGCCGTGGCACTACTGCGCCGTGCGGTACACCTTCCTTCCAGCTCCTCGTAGGGCTGGGGGCTGCTACCGGCGGTATCAGCAGCGTGTAAGACAGGCTTCAGAGCCGCCGGTCCAGTTGCACGGCGCAGCAGCGGTGGCGGGGGCAGAGGGGAGGGGGTTGACGGTCGGAAACAGCGGCTGGAGGCCTGAATGGGCTAATGCTCATGGTGTAGCAGCAGGAGGAGGAGCCAAGGACGGGTTTGGGGCTGCAATCTGCGGTGAGGGGGGCGTACGGCAGGAACTGGTGCAGGCGTGGGGCTGCGCCGTGCGGCCAGCCGGGCCAGGCGGTGCTGGTGCGGCGGCGTAGGCGCAGGGGCTGGGGGTCCGGGGTGGCGGCAGCAGCTCCGTGCACCGGCGGCACAACGCAGCGTGGTGAGCTGGGCCGGATCCCAGAGGTTGAATCCCGGGGCGGCAGCAGCCACGCCAGCGGAGCAATGCAGAGCGAGGAGCTGGGCCGGAGCCTAGGTGTTGGATGGGTTTGGAGCTAAGCGGGGGCTATGTGCGGCGGTACGGGGCTGAGCGCCATCGGCAGCGTGCACGGGCTGGGGCGGGAACTGGGGTGAGGGCTAGACTGGGCCCAAGTACGCTGCTGGGTTTGTGCAGGGGAGGCCGTGTGAGGCATTGTGTGTAGGTGGCATGCCGGCCGAGGGATGTTGGCAAGGCGCCGCCGGCCACCCCGCCACGTGGCAGATTCACGGCACGCCGGGTGCGGGCGGACGTGCACTGCCGCCCTACCGGCCCCTGTAGCCTTCATCGCGACCGCTTTGGTGGGTGCGCATGCATCTGTGCGCATCTGTGTGATGTAATTGATCAACTGGACTGCTGGTGGGCTCTGTTCAAAGTGCTGTGCGGTGCGGGGCCCTTGCATTGCATGTCGTGCGTGCCGTGGTCGGGCAGCTGGCAGCTGGCCAGTGCGGGCTACCTGCGCACCTGCGCACCTGCCACACGGACAGGCGGGCAGCACGCCGTTAGTGCACTTGTTTCGCACCGGTGTCATATGTGGCGCATGGCCCCATGCTGTCCCCGTAAGGCAGACATGGGCGGGTGTAATAACGCCCCCCCCTATCATCATCATTATTATGGGCGGGTGCGTACATGAAGGGGTGGTGTGTGTGCCGGTGCGGTACGATTGCGGAGGGGCGCTGGGCGCGCATGTGGGCGGCTAGTTCGCTTTGGTGGCACGCCTCGTGTGTTTGGGGCCGTTGGCACCAGCAGGGGATCGTCCCATTCGCTTGGCGCGTTGGCCACCGGACAACGAATGCATCCGTCCCGGGCTTCAACCCCTGTTGCCAGCAGGGGAGCACCTGCAACACGGACATGGAGAACCGCCGCCAGTCTAAGTCGACTCCTTGCGCACTTTCCTTCATGTGCGAGTGTGACATGTAAGGATCTGAATTACTTGCTGCTTCTGGACGGCTGAACATTGGGGGGGCTCACGGGACCAAATGCAGGGCAGCTTCGAACACCGTACTGAGCGTACCGTACCGTACAGTAGTTACTGCAGCAATAATGCAGTGTGCATGGGGGGCCATGTCGTGGGCAGAAGCCACGCATCGGCAGCAGCGCATGACCCTTGCATGGACATGGCTGGCATGCGCACTTGTATTGGTGAGCCAGCGGGATGAGCCCCTAGCCAAGGACCAGCCCGCCACACGTGTGCAGCTGCGCAGGGCGCCGTCCATCCACGGTACGCAGCATGAGGTATCGGCCAACCCGTGCTCGTGTCCCTGGACTACCCTGGACCACCGCACACCACGCAGCTTACGCAAGGCACTGACATCACGGCTTACATAAGGCACTGAACCGCCTGTCTTGCGTTCGCCCATCACAGCTGTGGGTGCGAGGTCGGGACTAGCGCGACGTCATGTGCGCCACCTAACGGCACACAGTGTTGTGAGCTGCAGTGTATCAGGGTGCAGCAGTGTAACACCCGGACGACAAACCGTCAGTGCGTGCTTGTGCCACGTGCCCTGTATGTAGCTAACCGCTCGATGGCCAGCACAAGCAGCAGGCACACCAGTGTGTGGCCTGCCTGGACCTCCGTACTGCTGGTGCGCAGTAACAGGATGCGGTGAGGGAGGGGTAGGTACAACGCATACTTACCAAGCAATGGTAAGAGGACCAATCCGCGATGGCACGTGGCATAGCAGGATGCGGTGCTACTGCTGGTGTAGAAGGATGCGCGCAGTGAGGTACTGACTCATACCGTAATCCAAAGGGGAGGGTTACTGCTGGTGTGCTCGCATAATAGTTTCGGGGTGGCCATACCCGTCCGCACGTGCGCTCACACCCAGGTGCTGAGGCGCCGTGCCAGGCTGTGCAGCTGCGGGCGGCAGCCTTGCCACGTGTCCCATGTAGTCGGTGGGCGGGCATGGGTGAATTCCTTTCATGTCCTTTCCCATGGCAAAGCTGCGACCCCACAAGAACAATGTGCCGGATGTGCACAACGCAACAGACTCTTGCGCATAGCACTCAAACAACGCATGGGGACGGGGGCCGTTGGGTCTCCCCTGCTCCCCAATGGCCCTGGGTCTCCCCTGTCCCGCGGGTCACAGAGGATGAAGCATTGCAGCCCAAGGTAAATCAATGCATATAATTATATATATTCATATGACTTAGTGGTGTGGTTGTTCATTTCCGCTTTCGGTAAGCGTTCGGCCGAGCGGTGCTGACGCGGACGCGTGCCCCTCGCGGCACGACCTGAGCGCCATTGCTGCATAATTAAAGCAGTTCCCTGCATTTTGGCTACTACGCATCCAAAGTAATCAAGCACGTCTGCGTTTTGCTGCATGACCAACCGTACACGGCCAGTCTTGCACATTGGCCAAACACCGAAGCCATGATGACACAGCTGTGCAAAACAAGTAGTATATAAGGCCAACTATTCCAGCTCACTACACAAAAATCACAATTCTACCAAGAGCACCTGGACACCGAAACGCTTACACTGCGCTTACAGTATACAAGAGGCACCTTCAAGCAAAGGCTTGACATCCCTAGACAGCAGGTGAGGCCGCAATATGCTCTGAGTATGCTGCTCCTCCTGCGGGATCGTGTGATCACGTTCCCCAGGCGCCAGGGCAAATTGGGGAGTACAGTGCCCAGCATGCCTAACTTTTTCCCGTCCGCTGCCATGCAGACGGCTTCACAATGGCTTCTGCATCCAGTGGTCATAACCCTGCAACTTTATCTGGAGGTTTGAAGGTAAGGTCAAAGCCCTGCTGGGGCCACATATTGGAGCGCGGCATGCGGTTGCGGCCCTTTGTCGACACGCCAAAGCCCTTCCTCTGTTCACAATGCTCGCTTCCTGGGATAGTCGAGATTCAGAGTACAGTGAATTGTGTCATGTGGGAATGCTACGCGGTTTGCAGTCGAAGGAGACAGTCCGACGATTCGCCGGACAGCTCTAGTCGCCCCGACACCCTTTGGCCAGCCATGCGATACTCTCTGGCTGCTGTATGTGCTGTGTGGAAGGGAAGCGTGCAAGTTTCGACACATTTTGCCTATGCGCAGGCCAGCGGGCCACGCTGCGCTTGCCGGATCCCTCGCGCGTTGGCACGCAACTTGAGCCCTAGTTGCCCTAGCTGCCGGACAATGCGTGACCAGCGACAACGCCCAATCATAACGTCCTATATGTGCGGTACAAACTCGCGAGCTAGTTCCATGCACCGACAGCTGTCGCCCCGCGGGCCTTCTGGCAGCTGGCACTGCCCTCTACGTTCGCTACTCCCCCACCGCATGCGTCCACCCTCACGCGCCCAAGTACAAAGCATCGCATCATTCAGATACTCGAAAAGCATTCTCCCTTGAGGCGCGCATAAAAGGACCGGCCAATAACGACCCGCTGACTCGCGACACCGCAAGGCGGAGCTGCGGCGTGGCTCTTATCCACCGTGCCCCGCATGCACACATGTTACTATACCCCCGCACCCTCAACACGTGCTGCAGGCACACCGTGCCACTCCGCCGATGCACCACACGCCTGCACACGCAACATACATAGTCACGCACCGCAACTTTCATCGCCTGCCCACTTTCCTTGTGCGCCCCGCCCCCTTTCCCCCCTCCCCTCCCCTTCCTCCCCGCCAGGTGGTTGCCCCCGGCGCCCCCACCTCCTCTCTGGCAATGCCGCTGGCCATGAGGAACGCAGCGGCCCAGCTGGGCCGGCCCTGCTTCCCTACGCGCCAGGTGGGCATGCCAACTTGTTGTGCAGCAACGCCAAATAGCAGGTGTTGGTGTATTCTTCCATACCAGTTTTCGATGCAGTCGTGGTGCGTGTGTGGTTGGCCGTCGCGAGCCTTAGCAGCTGGCTGCTCTGCCCCTGCTCCCCGCGATGAGCCGGAGCCAGGTGGGCAGGATTCATCACGTGTTATCATTCCCTTACATACGGGGCCTGACGTACAACCGTGGTCCAGGCAGGGCCCACGGGCACGCACGGACCCTCACCGCACCTAAGCTTTCCCGACCCACATGCGGTTTAAGTGCCGCGAGCGCACACGGCATCCCCGGTGCGCGCCGCTGGCGCTGGACCCCCGGCGCACATGCATGGGAGTCCCTGTAGAGACCTCAGCCCCATGCGCTTGCAGCATCCACTGCCAATGGTTTCTACATACTTTCTGACCTATTTTAAGCAAAGCCGTGCTACATGTACTACCTATCTGACTCGGATGCTGTTCTCTCTCTCACCCGCCCCCCCCCCCTTCTCTTTCCCACAGGCGTCCCGCACGCAGCGCGCCCGCGTGTCTCGTGCCGGCGGCCGCAAGCGGCGCGCCTCGCCCTCTTCCGCCTCGCCCAAGTCGCCGCCCTCGCCCAACCAGGTGGGTGCGTGTGTGTTGTGTGATCAGTGTTACACTGTGGGCGAGAGCCAGGGGTTGTGTGTATTAGGTCTTGGGCTGGTGCCAGGTGTCGCAAGGCGTGGCTCCGCGTGTGCTGTTACCAGCACGTTGCCCTGTCGGCACGTCACGTGCACACTCTGCAGCAATGCACGTCTTGCGGCGACGGTGCAAAGGCTTTTCAGCTGTGCATGCGTGTGTGCGCGCATGATACCTTATGTATTCAGTGCCGGGTCGGGCTGGTGCAAGGTATCGGAATGCGCATGTTCGAGGCACGCCAAGAGGACTGTTGAAGATGCGCACCTGTAGACGTCGAGAGCACACTGCCTGCATCGCGCACTGCCTGCATCGCGTACCCATGGCTCCGTGTGTGCTGCACCGCACTGCGGCGCTGCACCGCGGCGCTGTACCGCAACTCGTGCAGCCGCTGCAGCTCGAACGCTGAAGGCTGACCTTGCGTTGACGTACCCTAGTTCAGGCCGTGACTTACAGACACCGTGCTGACGCCCCCCCGCTCCCCGCTCCTCCCGGCCCCGCGCAGGAGGCGGCTGTCAACCCGCGGACCGGCAAGGTGGCGCTGGGCCCATGGTGGGTGGGGCGGGCACGTGTGAATGATACAAACCTTGCATACTGGGTGTGGTGGAGGGCATGAACGGGCAAGGTGGCGCTGGGCCCATGGTGGGTGGGGCGGGCACGGGGAAAGGGGGGTGTTACGTGTGGAGTGCAAACTTGCTTTCACAACTAATCAATACCTTGATGACTACACGGGTGGGGTGGGTGGGGCACGATGGATGCACGGCGGAAGTGGGGTGACGGTGGGTGAGGCGAGGGAGGTGCTCGACTGCCGGTGATGGGGTGGGTGGGACGGGAATCAAACAGCGGTGATGGTGGTGGTACGCCATCATGGTGCAGGCCTAGGCGAAATGCCGATGATTGCGCGCAGGGGCGTAACGTTGGGCTACTACACTTGCGAACTGACTGCGCCTGTACTGACAAGGACCGAACGTTTCCCCATCTCCCCCCCCCAACGCCCCACAGGCTGGGCCCCTACGACGCACCCTCCTGCGACTCTCCGCTGGCGCCCCCTCCCCTGTTCATGGACCGCCACGGCAATACCTACGCCTCCCTGCCCTCCGACGCCAACCCCGGCGGCATCCTGGCCGCCGCATGCGCCAGCGCCGTAAAGGCAGCCAAGACCGGCGCCGCCGCCGGCGCTAACCGCCAATCGCCAACGGCCGCCGCCACGAGCGACGTGGTCGCGGCGATGCTGGCGGCGGCGAACGGCGAGAGCGGCGGCGCGACGTTCGAGTTCGGGGCGGGCAACGCAGGCGGCGGCGTCAAGGGCCAGGGGCAGCAGCTGGTGGCGGCGGACGGGCGGTGGGCGGAGGCGTACGGCAGGATGCGGCGGCGGCGGGAGCGGGACGTGCAGGGCCGGGTGCCCGGCGGGCGGATGTACGGCAAGGGCGCTGGCGGGCGGTGCGGCAGCGCAATGGCTCGGGTGATCAACCAGCCGCGCAAGAACTGAACGGCTCCTTTTGGAGAGGGTGGGCGCTGTGCGTGGAGTCCGGGTGAGGGGAGGTTTGTGGTCGTCCGCTACTATGCGGCACAGGAGCTGCGATAGGCATGTTGCCGCTATAGTTGTAGGATGTGCGCAACACAAAGACATCTTGCAAAGGCTGATGCGGCGTAGCAGCAGTATACTTGTACACTTATGACATCACGTGTTTTTGTATGTGTAAGATGCAGCAGAGGCGGAAAAGTATATGGTACGGGTTCTCCGTACACTGATTGCACGCCGCATGAAAAAAAGGTAGTGTTTGTACGAGTTTTGGGCAGTAGATGCAGTCGAGGCGTGCATTGCGATCGCCGCGCTGGCCATGCCGTTAGCTGCTAGCATGAAACGTGCGGGCGGCGGTCTTTCCTGCAGCTGCGCAGGGTGCGTGTGGGTTGTGCAGGTGGTGGGTTGGTTGTGCATGGTGGTGCCAACACCACCAACGCCGGCAGTCGTTTGCGTTATTTGCACCAGGCTCCCGGCGCCAAACAAGAAAAACAAAACGTGCCATGTGTGTCGCACCGGTTGGTTGTTACGGGACACTGTTTCCTGCACCGTGCTTGTCACTCGTGTGGACAACCGTGGGGCACCGGTTCCCTTGCACAGTTGCACACCGGAACGGATGCACGACACCCTGCCGGGAGGCACAGCTCCCACCTGCCCTCGTTGCAGGTGCTGTGCTGAAGGGTGCGGATGTGGACCAGGGTACCTGGTGTGGACTGTGGCGCACGGTGTGCAGAGAACGGCGGGCTGTCCGGTATCATGTTGAGGCGGGCGCCTGGCACAGGGCGCAAGCACTGAGAAAAACCTAAACATGCATGTAGTATGTGCGCACTTGTGCGCAAGCGTTGTAGGTGCGTCGCATGGAGAAGCTTGGTGGCCCTGTCGCTGGCGCCGCGTTGGGTGGCAGAAGTAGCGCGCGGGGCTGCTTACCGTTTGTTGTTTGTCCTTGGCAGGTTACATTAGGCTGCTTGGGTTGTTGCAAGCAATTTGCAAAGCTTAACGATGGCAGGTGATAGGCAATAGCAGGTTGTGTGGTTGCGTGGCCTCCGCACATCCTAGCCAAGCTGCCGTCCTACCTTTTGGTTTGGCTGTACGCTGGGCCTCAGGTGTTGCGCACGGTCAATCACACGGTGTGTCCCTTGTGGCCGGCCGGGGGTTCACCTCCTGCCCAAAAGGTATCCTTCCGTTGTTCCGTTCCGTACGTCCAAGTCCTTACCGACTGTGACGGCTCGAAAATGTTGACGCCCCAAGCGCTCATTGTAAGGATCGTGCGGCAAGCTTTCGACTGGCCACCATGCTGCGCCACGTCAGTACCAGGGAGGGCACACACCCGCATGCAGTAGCCACGCCAGGCCACGCAGGCCAGTGCGGTGGCGGCCCACTGCTGCGCTGCCTGCTGTGCGGGGTGACACAAGCTTTTGAGCAGCACAAGACACCGGTAGATACCAGCGAACCGGCACTGCTGCGCTGCCTGTGGCCAGCCCGCTGGACGACCAGCTGGGGCACATGGAGCAGTACCTGTAGAACCCATCAAAGGGCCTTATTTGCCCCGTCGTCAGCAGCTCCCATGAGTGCGTGAGGCGTGGCCCAATGTGACCCAGCGGATGTGGCGCAGCTTCCATCGTTCCTGCTTGTTTCCTTCACGCACTTAACCCTGGCCCCTCCACACTTTGTCACATATGTAGTCTAAGCCCCGCAGCGTCGTCATGCGACGTGGGTTCCAGGGTTTGCGTCAGGGTTCGCGTATGAACGAATGATCCTCAACGAGGAGTAAAAAGCAGTGGTGGCTGTGTGGCGGACTGGCGGTGTGGGTCAGTGTGCATGCCTCCGGGCATGTGGGGCGTCGGTCTTTATCTAACCAACAACACCAAACCAAACCTAATGAAAAATCGAGGGCTCGGCTTAGAGCTGACTCTCACCAACCAAGACAACTGGAATCAACCTGACAAGGCAACCCACCAACTAAGAACGGCCATGCACCACCACCCACAGAATCAAGAAAGAGCTCTCAATCTGTCAATCCTTCCCGTGTCTGGACCTGGTAAGTTTCCCCGTGTTGAGTCAAATTAAGCCGCAGGCTCCACGCCTGGTGGTGCCCTTCCTTCAATTCCTAAGTTTCAGCTTTGCAATACTGCCCCCGGAACCCAAAAACTTTGATTTCTCATAAGGTGCTGGTCAGTGTGGGTCCTGGCGGATGGAGGAGTCTGAACCAGCCTGAACAGTGGTGCCGGACAGCATTTTTTTCCTTCGGCAGCATACACGGGCCCAAGCAGCGCCCAAGGCTTCGGGTCTCTGCTTGTAAGCGGCGCTGCCCAGGTGCCTGGGCCATAGGTTACTGCTACAGCGTAGCGGCATTGCTACTGTGATGGTATGTCAGTAAGCAGATACGGTTACATGCGCCAGCTGCAGCCCAACGAGCCCTTCCGGTTGCACTGCACGGCACCAGCCCAGCACAAGCCACCTTGCCGGCAACGTTACGTGTTCAGAACGTCAGATACCCAGCCGGGGTTGTGCGATACGAGCACTGCATGCCGTGCGTCATTAAGTATATGCGTATGCCGTACTACACCCTTGCCTGCCATGCGCGTATTCGTATTCGCACATGTATGGTATGGCTGGACACCACACACCAGCCGCCTGACACCTTCCACCAGCCACCATGCTGGCAGCGTTGCGTGTTCAGGTACCCAGCCACATGACGCCTCAGAGGTCAGGGCACGTGGCAAGAGAAGAGCCTACACGACACGTCGACAGCACAACACCAGAATCATGGATGCCCTTGAACCTCCGGTTCGTATATGGGTAGCTGCATTGGGGCGAAAGCAGCCCGCTCAATGTAACAAACTTACACAACACAACACTGCACGGCGCACACCGCCCCACGCACCACTGCGACCCGATGCTACTAGCACTGGTCAACGAGGCCCCCGCTGTGTGTCGGTCTCCCGGCCCTTGCCCACAATGTCACACTGGGTAACACAATCGTATGGTGGTTCCCAGTCACCACGTGTCCAGTCTAGTCCATGTCCTTTCGTTGGCCCCACAACTGCAACGCTTCAGAGGCACTCGGTCATTCCGCACTGCATTAATGCCGTATCAACACACATGCACCTGGTCATGCGCACGCGTACCACTTTTGGCTACAGCTACTCGTCATTCCTAACTCTGGCCATCACTCTGTTGCCACTTACGTACGGCTAGCTACCCGCAGACGGCAGCACGCGGGCCAACCCACATGCGCCATGCTCCTTGGGCCCACATGTTATTACCCAGCCTGACGGGGAGCCGCAGCGGCGGTCGTCCCGCAAATGAATGTACGGCGCGTGGCCAGGCATCAACCAAGCCCCACCGGGGCCTTCGCCACCCGCCAACCCACGAGCACCCGAGCGTTCAAGCGAATCCTGTCCTGTCCTGTCGCGAGGCGAGACGGGAAGGCCTCCGGGCCCTCGCTGTACCGGCTGTACGGTACTTCCCGAGGTGTCAAACCCACGTGCCCTCAAACCCTCGCCGCACGTGTCGCGGAACGGGTAGCCCCCGTCCTCTTTGCGCTGCACCGCAGCCGCCACCCCTGCCCAGCCGTGCCCACACCGCTTGGCCCCATGCCAATGGTCACGTCGTGCAATGCCACGCAGCGGGACCTGCAGCACACAGACCCACATAGCCAGGGGCACACTCCCGTACTGTGCCGCTCCCACCCCAACCTCCTCCCAATCGCCCCCGCCTGCAGCCACGCAGCATGCGCCGTCAAGCCACGCCGAGCCGCACGTGCTCACCGCGCTGCTCCCACCCACACACACCTGCACCAGCCCTGCGCCCTAGTCCTCCGCCGCTGCCCCCAAGCTCAGGCGCTGCAGCCCCAGCGCCCCCGCGCCCGCCTCAGGCTGCTGCTGATGGGGCCTCTGCCCACCGCCCGCCCCTGACCCTGGCCCTGCCCCTGCACCTGGCCCTCCCCGCGCCGACGCCGTTGCCCCCAGCCCCGCTCCGGCCGCCCCTCCCAGCAGCCCCAGGTTGAGCGCAGGAACCCCCCGCGCCGCCCCTGGCCCTACGGCCGGCTGCTGCTGATGATGAGGGGCCTGGCCCTGCAGCTCCCCCTGCTGCTGTCCCGGCCCCTGCTGCGGTTGGGACTGCTGCGCCAGCGACTGCAGGTTGAGCTTCAACCGCTGCGGCTGGGAGGCCGACGAGGGCACTGCCCCCGCCTCCGCTCCCGCCCCCGGCCTCGACCCACCGCCGCCACCAGGCCGCTCCCGCTGGCCCCCGTCCCGCTGGCCCCCGTCCCGCTGGCCCCCGCCGTGCTCTCTCCGACGCTGCCCCTCCACCTGCTGCTGCTGCTGGCCCGACCGCGCCACCCCCGGCCCGGGCTCCATCTCCTGGTCCCCTTGGTCACCCTGCTCGCTCCCGCGCGCCGGCCCCCGCCCCTTTGCCCCTTGCGGCCCGACAGTCAATCCACCTACTGACCCGTCCGCCTGCCCCCGCCCAACCCCATCCGCTGCCCCCACTCCGTCCGCCGCACCCTCCCCCTCCCCGGCCCCCTGCACCTCCTCCAGCCTGCCCCGCATCTCCCGCAGCCGCATCTTGGCGGTGCGCAGCTCGCCGCCCAGCAGCTGACGCGCCTCGTCGCAGCGCCGCAGCTGTTCTCTGTGGAAGGGGAATCGGCCAAAAGGAACGTACAATTCACGCACTTGTTCGTGTACTTCGTCTCTCGTCCGCAGGATGGCAGAGCATACACGGCTGTGAAGCAACGCCGGTGCTGCTCTTTGTGTGTACATGCGTGAGCTGCGAGGTAGGGCCGAGCGAGTCACATCCGAGCAGTACTTGCAGTTTGCCTTCCTCCCCCCCCCCCGTCGTCTGTCGGCCTACCGCCTGACCCCCCACCACCCCACCCTCTCCCCACCACCCTCCTGTGCGGTCGCCAACATGCACCCCCAGCCCCTGCCCCCCGACAGCACTGCCCCCCGACAGCACTGCCTCCCCTCCCCGCAGTACTGCCCGTTTACCCATCGCACCAACGCCCCAAGGTCGGCGGCGAGGACCACTCCGCGCCCGCACACATGCACCCATACGCAGCCCCACCCCCGTCAGCTCCTTGTGTAACCCACCCACCCACCCCAACCCGCACCCGACATCAAGAGAAAGCCTCCCTCCCCATCCCGCCTACCCCCCTCAACAGAAACCCGCCTACCCCTACCCATCCCACCCGCACCCCAGCCGCCTACCTGGCTATCCGCCGTCAGCCCCGTACTACCTCCCCCACCCCCCACCCCACCCCGACCCCGCATTCGGTGCTGCCCACGTGAGTGTCGCGTTCTCCTGCTCCAGGGCCCGCAGCCGCCCCCGGTAGAAGAGTAAGCCCCCTCTCGCACCCCAGTCGCGCTTTGCGTGTACCCCAGCCGCCCACCTGAGCGTCGCGTTCTCCTGCTCCAGGGCCCGCAGCCGTGCCTCACCACCACCGCCACCGCCCCTGCTGCTGCTGCTGCCTCCGCCCAGGGCTGGGGCAGCTGCCCCCGCAGCCAGCCCCGGCCCCGTGCGCTCCTCGGCCGCCCGCAGGCGCTCGCGCAGCACAGCCAGCTCCACGTCCTGTGGGCGGGGGGCGGAGGGGACAGGACACCATGCAAGTAACATGAACAACCCTGGTCTTCATCAGTATGAAGGACCTTGGGCCATGATGGTGATGGTGGTGTTGACGATGGCGCGGACGGTCGCGTTACTAGTATTTTATTCCCCACCCCTACCCCCACCCCCACCCCCACCCCCACACACATGCCTGCCGCACCTGCATTCGCCGCACGTTCCGCCCATGTCTGCCCACCAATACCCGCCCCAACTACACCCTTTCCCAATTCCTGCCCCCACCTGCTTTGCCGCCCGCTCCGCCTGTTGCTTGGCGTCCCTCAGCGCCCCCTCCAGCATACCACCCAGCTGCTCATCTGTGGATATGGAAGGGGGACAGGAACCAGGGGAGCAAGGAGCGTTACACTTGCATCAAGGACGATACGTAAACGCTGTGGACGCGTAATCAGGCAAAGCCGAACGCAATGTGGTAATGATGTACCCATCCCGCCTTCCGGGACGCCCAACACGGCTCCACCGGCCCACCGTCACCTGGGTGGCTCCCGGTGCAGCCAGTGGCGTGGTGCAGCCCGGGAGCCTGCGTAGCCCTGTCCCTTGGCCCTCCTGCCCGCAGCCCACAGCCCTGCCCGCTGCCCCCTGCCCACGGTCCTGCCCCCCTTCCCGCCGGCCCCTGCTCACGGCACTGACCAGCACAGGCCCCAGCCCCCGGGTGACCCCTCGCACTCCGCACGATTGCGTCCCTTGCTGCGGCGAGCACCACCCTCCAGCGCCCCCCACCCCTCTGCATGCCTCGATCCCCGACCGTCAGGCATGTGACCACTGGTGCACCACCAACCAACCACCTCCCTCGGCTGCGGGCATTCACACTCAGCCCCCAGGCCCGAGCCTGCTTATGGCCCTCCCCCACCTCGCCCTGTACCATAGGATGTGTTCTGCGACACCCCACCCAGCGGCCCCCACGCCCCAAACAGCCGGCCCCCCGCCCCCGCCCCCACACCCCAAGCAGCTCACCCCTGTTGCTCCGCGCGATCATGTCTTCCAGGGCCGCCAGGGAGAAGGCTGCGCGCAGGGGATGCAGGGGGAGGCGTGGTGAAGGGAGACACATGGGTGGGTAAGGGCATGGTGTTGATGCGGCGTGGGGCGTGAGGCGCAACCTCTAGAGGCGTCTCTCCAGGTGAGGGCGAGTGCCCGTTGCCCGAACCAGGGACCATCATACCATGCCATTCGTACCGCTGTTACGTATGCTGCTCCGTACAGGAGCCCTGACGCCACGTGTGTGGCACACGTGTGGCCATTACCTCTGCCTCGTGGTTGGTGCTGTGGGCCCCAGCATGGCCACAACCCAAACCCTCATGTTTCCGTAGCCGCATGCCCTGCCGCTGCCTGACTCCCCACACCCCTCACGCCACGCGGCACACGCCTCCACTCCTTGCTCCTTACCGTACGGCATACCACTTGCCTTGGCCGACACTGATACTCGCTTGCAATACGCTACTATGTCCCGGCAACTACACAGAGGGAACTCCACCCCTCTGACGCACCCGTGTGCCACGTGGGCCCCCGCCAGCTACGGAGGCCGGTGTGCTGGCCCACCAACCCCGCCTTGCATCCCAATACTCCCAAGCACTCACCGGACCCCCGCACCGCCACCCCCACGTGGGTGCAGCCCGGGTCAACGGGGCCGCTGCGCAGCGGCCGTAGCTCAAACAGCGACAGCTCCTCTGTTGCGATCCCCAACTGCCGGCTGCAGCGCTCCAGTATCCGCGTGCTGCTACACGAGTCTTCATTGTCTTGATGCTCGTACTGCTGGACTACGAAGGCGGGGCTGACCAAGTCAACGCGGAGCGGCCCGCAAGCTGGGGCAGGCCCCAAGCGGGGCGCATCCTGCATGTGCGACCGAGACCTTTCCAGCGCTGGCGTCGACGCTCGGCTGACGACCGGAGTTGCAGAGGCCGGGTTAACAAGATGCAGCATCGGCGGCTTCAGCGGGGGTCCGCGCCGTGTCCGAGGCGGTTCGGGCTCGGGCGCAGAGGCTGACGGGCATGGAATGGACGTCGCCCGCGAGTGTGCCAGGGAAAGGCCTAGGTTTGGCTTCCCTCCACGAGAGGTTTCCGGCACAACCATGGGCTCGGAACGCATCTCGGACAGCCCTTCAGCCTCCAGCCCGCCCCCGCCAGCCTGAGCAAGAGCTGTTGCCCCGGCCAGGTTCAGCTTGAACCTGGAAAAGCCGCTGGGTTGGGAGCGATTGCTGGGCCCTGCAGGCTGCTCATCCTCAAAGCGGCTGTTTCTCGCCAACGCAAGCGGAACGTCGTCAAAGTCGCTGTCAGAGTCACTGTAACGAGAAGTCCCGGGGGCATCCATGATACGACCGCGGTAAAAACAAGTGCCTAATTCAAGTTAGGCCATAAAGGCCAGCAAAAGAGTAGCACTGTGTTTCGAGTCAAGGTCGATGACAGAGCTTGGCCCCCATGGACGTATAAGATCTGAGTGGAAATTTATATTCACTGTGAACGACAAAATCACAGCGCTGTTGCGGTCCTTGTTGACGAGGCTCGAATCCTCGAAACAAGTTCAAGTCAACGCCCTCGTTGCAAGCAAGTATGGCCACATGGGAGTACAAACACCACGACTACCGAAGATTTCCTTAGGTCAACGCAGTGCCGATTTTGCTGAAAGGTGCTTTCCTACCTCCGCCCCTCAGTACTGCCGTACGACCTGCCAGGACGGCTCATCCCGTCACCACGCCTCGGCTACAGCTGCCCAGCACCACACCAGACAGCCAACAGCAATACCCGAATTGCAAGAAAAAGGATCACCCTGGCAATGGATGCTTGTCACAACAGTTTGGCACGTGGTTGCGGCGATTCTCTTCAGTCATGCGTCTGCCTGGGCCATGCAGTATGCGCGATGCCACGTGGCGCCACAAGGCCGATACGATGTGCAGCACCACCCCGCACACGGCACACGGCAGCTTGGATGTCCAGCGCCACCCTCGGCGCTGCGGCAAGGGTGCCGAACGTGACCCCACAACTAACCGGCAGCCCAGGATGCCAGACCTGGTGGGTTGGGGGTTCTGGTTTATTATCCAGCCTCCCTGTGTCCTTTGCTTATTTTCCCCTTTTTGTAGGGGTTCCTTGTCCCTGGCTCTCGCTCGTTTGGCCTTTTCCCTTGCTCCTGTTCTGTGGTGTTTGGTTTCAGGTCCTCTTCGTCCCTAGGTGTTTCCTTCTTGGGGTTGGGGTTCGACCGCTGGTTGGGCTTTTGGTGATGCTGGTGTTTGCCTGTGCCAGGGGAGCCTGTGCTGGTTGGGCTTTGGACTTTCGCTGGCCTGTCCTTTCCGTCTCCTTGTATGAAGAGGGGAGGGGGGGGGGGTGGAGGAGTCAGGGAGGCAGCCCCTGGGGGCCCAATGGATTGGGCCTTGTGTGCGCTGCTGTCCATGCTGTCGTGTGTGGGCTTTGCGTGGTGCTTGATGTGTTGCGGATGCGGTGCGGGAGTGGGATACATAGAATCCCTGAGAAGCAGACAAGTAGGAAAAAGTCACTCATAGGTCATAGCCATACCCCGGAAGACGAAGACGTTCCTGGTAGGCGATGGCGCTGGTGCTTGATGTGTTTGCGCTTTGCGGGTCCTGTCGGACATGGTCGTGGCTGCGTTTTGTGGTTGTCGTCAGCGCTAGCATCTTCTGCCTTCTGCAGAATTGTGCACGAGGGAAGACGGAAATGGAACGCGGTTGCCATGAACAAAGGCGTGCCGAGCTGGCGCCAAGTGGGCGCAAAGGGATCCCGCGGCCTGATGTGCCAAGTGGGAGTACTGCCCTTCGGCCTGTAAACGTTTCCACAACAAGAGACGTGCAGCGCGTCTGGTGCCACACGCCAGCCTAACCTTTTCCACCGGTGGCCGCCAAGACCTACGGGTGACCGCGACCGTAGGGGCACGTGCCGCGAGTTGCCATGCCTCGTGGTGGTGACAGGTACGTATTGGTCGCCGGTATCAGAGCGGCATTCGCGCAAGCCTCGAGCCCATCAGAGCTGTGGGGGCCCTGTCCCGCCAGCCTCCAGCCCGAGATCAGGTACTTTGCCGCTCTGCGGTAACTCCCCACCCCCCACCCCCCACCCCACCCGGGGCGCCCAACAAAGCAGTAGCCAAGGCTCAGGCTCGTGTGTAAGACACACCGGCGGCACACCCCGACGTCGCCTCATGGTACACCCCGTGGCTGCCATCTGCGTGGTCTGTTCCCACATCCACACTGTTGAGCCTCCACCCAGGGCACCCCAAGCACCCGCCACGCCACACAAGACTACAGAGCTGCCGCCCCCGACCGCCTGAAACGCACGGAGCCTTCAGGGCCGCCACCAAACCCCCGGCACCCGCAACGCCACAAATCCACTCATGGAATCCCAACGCAACGTCACTTCCCGGAAGGAACCTTGAGGGCCCGGGTCCAGACCAGCCAAGGGCGGTCCTCGGATTCCTACCCTAGCACGTCCCCCCCTACCCCAGCACGTCCCACTTGGCGTGGTGCTGCCGCCTTCCGACGGCGACCACCCCAGGGTCCGGGGGTACAGGGGGTTACAGGCGGTATGGGGGGCACAGGGGTTGCAGGGTGTTGAGGTCACCCGTGGCTCGGTGGCGCAGAGGCGATGCAGACCGGCTTGGGGCCTGTGGGGTTCCGGCGTCCAGGTCACCGGAGGGGTCACCCTTGCACTGCCCCAGCGCCTCCCAGTTGGCTCGGTGACACTGCACCTCCGCAGGCCGGTTGGTCCCCGGCTCGGCGGTGGTGCTGTTGGTGGTGGCGCGCTTGGGGGCAGAAGCTTCAACACTCACTGCCTTGTGGCGGGCTTGGGGGCGGAGGGGGCGCTGCTGCTGCCGGTGCCCGCGGGCCTGGCGGAGGGCAAGGCGGAGGTGCGGGGAGCGGCCTGGCGGGAAGTGGTAAAGGGGGGAATGGGGGGTGGTTTAGAGTTGCAGGGGCCGCTGGCTGTGGACCGCCGTGTTGGCGGGCATGAGCGCGTTCCCCCCATGCTGCACGGACCCGTGACCCGCTGCTCCGCCCACTCGTGCCCGCCTGCCCTAGCCCCAATCCAATTACGCACAGCAAGCATCGCCGTCTCCTCAGCACCTAACGGCGCCTTTGACCGGGCATGTCCGTCCATGATGGAACGCTGAAGACCCCATGTGCTTCACCTCCGCTCGCTCCATCCAAGCATGATCCGAGGGCACCACTCACCGCCTGTGCCCCGCTGCCAGACGCCGCCTGCCCCGTCCCGGAGCTGTTGCGCCGCAACCCCGCCGCCGCCCCAACCGCCCCAACCGTCGCCGCCGCTGCCCCCAGACCTGCGCCCCCAGCGCTGACCATGCCTGTGCCCCCAGGCCGCACCGCCCCACCACTGCCGCTGCGCGCCCCCGCCCCCGCCGAGGCGCCTCCACCTCCACCGCCGCTTCCACCCCCACCGCTGCTGCTCCCCGCCCGCCGCACCCCGTTCCCAGAGGCTGCACATGTACCTGTCGTCCCCGCCCCCCTGCCCGCCTCGCTGTCTATGTGTCGCTGCAGCTGCGCCTCAAAGTCCGCCTCCTCAGGGTAGTCACTGTCCGACGGCGCTGCCTTGGACCCCGCCCCCTGTCGCACAGCCCCTGCCCCGGCCTTTGCTCCCCCTGGGGCCGCCCGGGCAGGGGACGCCACAGCACCCGCGGTGGACGCGCCCGCCCGGGGCGGCAGGTACGCGCCCGGACTAGACGTGCCTGCCACCCCTGCCCCTGCCCCTGCCCCCGCCCCTGCCCCCGCCCTCGGCAACATCGTTGCTGCTGCTGCTGTTGTCGGAGGGCCCGCCGCCACCAGGGGAGTGCTCCTCAGCACGTTGGACTCCACCTGCTGCTGCAGCCGCGCCTCCAGGTCAGCGTCGTCGTACCGCCCGCCGTACCCGCCGCCATTGCCGTACGCCGCGTCGTACTCGTCGTACGACGCCACGCCGCTGTCGTATTCGTCGGCAGCAGCGGCGGCGCCGCTGGCGGTCCGGTTGGGTTTGGCGCTGTAAGGTGCAGCGGCGGCAGCAGCGGTGGCGGTGCGGGCAGCTGCTGCAGGGGCCGGCGGCGGGCGGCGGCCGCTGCTGGGTCGGTAGTTGGGCGGCAGGCCGTATTGCACGTAGGAGGGGACTGCATGAGGGAACACAAGGGGTCAGAACAAAGCAAGTCAGTATAAGGTTGTCGTTGGTCACCAACAAATGCTGCTGGGGCGATCGTTGGGCGGCAGGCCGTCTTAAATGCAGGAGCCGACTGCGCAAAACCAACAGGTGGCCAAAATGAGGCCCGTCACTAGATTGCTGTTGGTTCAGAGTTGGACGGTACAATGTGGGAGGGGGTTGGGTGGGCAAGGTCAATGCATAAGCTTGGGGATGTGTCATAGGGTGCTGCGAATGTTGCTTTCCCTCCAGCATCGTCACTAAGATGGGTGTTGCAATAAGGAGTGGGCGGCGAAGGAACAGGACTGGACTGTGGGGCCGCATGGGGTCCACTGCCGTGTGTGTGCACACGGCGCGCCTGCAAGGGATCGCACGCCACCTGAAACGCAAACGAGGGCAGTGGTTGCCAAGCATTCCCTTGAGCCGTGCCGCAAAGGCGGCCGCTGAAGTGCAGCTGTATGACCACCTCGTAGCGCCGCCCTTAAGACCTTCCAGGTGCACCGCTCCCCCGCCCGCCTCTGTATTGCTTGCACAGCACACTGGCAGCAGGTCGCACGACGCCCACCCCAGCCCGTAACCCACACCCCGCCACCGGAATCCCCTATCAACTCCCCCAACCCCCGCACCCCAGCACCCATGCCCAGCCCCGCCCTCCTGCCCTCCCGCCCTCACCTCCCGACGCCCCGCCACCGACCGACGGCGGCCGACCCGGTCCCACTCCACCCCCTCCCGCCGCCGCCAGCCCCCTGCCTCCCCCGGCCCCCGACGGCGCCGGCAGGTCCGATATCCCCAGCTCCCGCATCGCCGCCGCCAGCGCCGCCGCCCGCAGCGCGTCCTGCTGCGCCCCGCCCGCTGCCGCAGCCGCTATTGCCGTACCGCTTGGCCGCCGTACGGCGGCGCCGCCTAGGGTCGCCGCGTCGGCGGCGGCGGCGCTGGCGGCGGTGGCGCTGCCGGGTCGGAGTGAAGCGGAGACGGGAACGCCGCTGTTTCGGAGGGGGGTGAGGGATACGCGGCTGGGGCTGGGGGCGCCGACAGGAGACCCCACGGCGGCGGCGGCAGAGGTGCCTGCGAGGCCCCCTAGGACGTTGGCGGCGGCGGAGGCGCCTGCTATGCTGCCCAGGCTGCTGGTCCTAGCGGCAGGGAAAGGGAAGGAGGGCCGGAGGTTACTGTCAGCCTAGGTAAGTGAGAACAGCGGTTTGGTTCTGTTAAGAGTGGTGCGGGGCCTGGGGGGAAGCGTCCGGTATTATGGGAGAGAGCAACTCGGCGGCTGTGCGCCGGGAGGTAGGATGCAGCAGGTGCACTGGTAGTTGCCCGTGCACCCAAAGTGGGAAGCACCGCAACCTGCAGACCGCCGGCAGGGCGGTTTGCTGCTGCTGCCCTGTGCCAGCACGAACTCCCTGCACCAGCCCCAACATCAGGGGGCAGGTGCGGCGAGGGGACCTCCCGCTGCTCCCAGGGGACCTCCCGCTTCACGAAGCATTGCCTTTCGACGTCCTGGCCCACACCCTCATCCACACCCGTAGTCATATCCCTCGCGCCGAGTCAGGAGGAGACTCCCTCGGTGCGTCCAAGGCCAAGGCAGGGACCCAAAACCTGGGCACCGCGCAGACTGTGTGGCGGCCCTAAACCCTACGGAAAACCACGCGCACAGCCTCACGCCCTCACCTCGATAGTCGCGGCGGCGCCTCCCCGCAGTCCACAACCACCACGCCGCCGCCCCCGGCAGCCGCCCCAACCGCTCCAACCGCCGCCGCCGGCCCAACCGCCCCAACCGCCGCGGGGTCCAGCTCGTTGCCCCGGGCGTCATACAGCTTGCCGTTGAGTATGAACGCCAGCTTGGCGGATCCCGGCCTGCCGTACGCCAACCCTTCCGTACCGCCTCCGCCTTGCATGCTCCCGGCAGAACCCATGCGACTCCCCCCGCCACCCCCACCAACGGGCCCCCCACTACCGCTGCTAGTACGGCTGAGCACGTCCCCTCCCGGCAGCGTAGGCGGTACCTGACCGCCGGAAGTACGCAGTACGACGCCTCCAACGCCCCCTGCTGTACTGCCGCCGCCGCCGCCAGCCACCGGCACCGCCACCGCGACACGGCCCTGCACCTTGACTGACCGGTGCAGCACGTACGGCTGCTGTACAGCAGCGTCATCATCCGTACCGTCGTCCGGGATGAAGCCGTACGAGGCGGAGGGGGCTGCCTGGGCGGGCTGGGAGAAGCCCTCGGGGGGAAGGAGGGACTCGGCGGTCCGCTGTGGTGGTTGCGGTTGCGGCAGTTGGGGTGGTTGCGCTGCAGGATGCGCCGTAGGCTGCGGTGCTGTGCCACCACCGCCACCACCATTATGCTTCTGCTGAACCGTGGGGTGCACCTGGTGGCTCCCGCCGGGTAGGGCTGCCGCCGCCGCCGCTGCCGTCACGGCCGCAGAGCACGCGGTCGCTGCCACTGCGCCTGCGGCCGCCACTGCCACAGACTGCGGCAGCGCTGGTGACTGTTGTGGTTGTTGCGATGCTTCAGCCCGGATGCCGTACATGGCGCTGACCTGCTCTGCGAAGGCGGCGCACCGCTGGTCCAGCTCCTGTGGGGGAAGGGCGTGGGGTGAGCGGCTGGGTGGGGCAAGCACTCGCGGTGTCATAAAGTGGCGGATGACGCATCACCTACAGCACAAATAATGTGGGAGGGGTAGGCGTGCGACACACGTGGCGCTGGCATAATGCGTGGTTAGGGCGGCGCACCGCTGTTGAACATCCCGGGGCACGGGTGAAGGCGTGGAACACATTGAACACTTCATCACAAGTCAAGCCGCCACAGCAGCGTCGTGGTGGCTCCTCCCGGCCCTCCCCGCTGTGGGGCCGTGGTGCACCGCCCGCTGGGGCGCGCCTTGGCAACCGCAATACACGTGTTGCCCTACATCGTATGCCATTTACAAACAATTTTGATAAAGACAATTCATCGCTGATGCCGCGGCCAGAACTCTCGCCAATGGAGCACCGCTACCCCTCCCTGTCCATGTTCCTGCTCCCCCCTCCCCCCTCTGCACTCTTCCCCCTCCACTCTTGGTCTCCACCTGATAGATTTCATGGACCCACTGGCATGGGCCTACCAGACCACACGCCCCGCCCCAGTGACCACACGCATGCGGCGTCCAGAACTGCAGTCCTTGCAGCATGGCCGTGCCCCGTCCCCTGCTGCTACGTCTGTCTTCCTACCGCCATACTCCCCTGCTGGTCCCTCAGATCGGGCTGCACTTCCCCCGAACGACACGCACTACCTCTGCGCCGCAGCCACCGCAGTCCACCCATCCGCACCGCAGTCTGTAGCCGCATCCTTTTCCTTGTTGCAGCCGCTTGCCTCGCTCTTCGCAAGCCTATTTACCCCTCCCCTCCTTCATGTTACCTCCCTGTTACCCCTGTGTTGCCCAGTACTTTTTGCACCCACCTGCTGCGGCGGCCAGAACTCCAGCCCTTGCAACGCAGCCGCCGCCCCTGCCGCCTGCTGCTGGTCCACCAGTCCGTGGTGCACGGCCCGCAGGGGCACAGCCGTGCGACGGATGGGCCCGAACAGCACCACCAGCACGTCTGCAGGGGAAGGGTGGGAAGCAAGGGCGGGGGGCGGGAACGTGTTATGGGGGGCGGGGGCGGTGTGAGGAGGGCGCATGCAGCACGTCACCATGTCCGGCCCGCTGCGGTGGTGGGGCCCGAACAGCACCAGTTAGTTTGCAGGTGGGTTGGGGTGGGGTATATGGATGGGGTGCTCCACCGCTTCTTCCCTCCCAACCCCCACCCCCGCTCTGCGGTTACCCCCCACCCCCGCCCCACACACACAAACACCACCCCCCGGCTCGCTTTTTTCCACCTCACTCTACACAGGCCGACTGTTTGCGTTTGCCTCTTTCTCGCTCCGCGGTTGGCCCCCTTCCCATCGATCGCCTCCGAGTCGGGCATTGCTCCTTCGCAACCTACGACCTCAACCGCTGATTCCCTGCGCCCCCCGGCACCCCGCCCCCCGGCCACCAAGGAAGGTACTTGAGTCCCCTCCCGCCCACCTCCCACCCCAAAAGCACTAACCTCTAACCCCCGCCCCCTGGCACGCCGCTACTGTCCATGACAAGGTTCCGCTAAAGGTTGGTTCAAACTCCAGGTTTGCCGCTCGGCGTTTACACCCCACGGCCCCCACCCCACCACCCCTCTACCCTCCCAGGCCCACTGGTACGACACCCACCCTGCAGGCATTGCTGAGGCGCGCCATCAGCCTTGAGCTCAACCACCACCTGCGGAGAAGGAGGGGAAGGAAACACCACCACTACCTAAGCATAATAGCATAGCTTGAGGCGTACGCCTTTGTAGCATGTAGGAATGTGCCAGCCGGAGCCACCAGCGATTAGCTCAACCACCACCTCTGCGTGGGGGCCCCGGGAGGTTTGTGGGCGGTCGGGCGACATACGAAGTGGGGGGTGGGGCGGGGTGGGGCGGGGGATTGAGTGATGTACACATGCTGTCTGTGTGAACATATGGAACCTCCTGAGAGCACCTGCCCAAATGCACTGGTACGAAGCCAGCCTCCCTGTCCCAAGCCTCGCTGCAGGGCGGTGCACCGCCCCGAGGAGCCTGAACACGCTTCGCTGTAGGGACCTCCCCAAGAACCAGCGTCGCCCATAGATACAATTATAGCGGGAAAGGAGTTATCTGATGGTCACGGACAAGCCCCCATGGCCGCGCGGCTGCGCAGGTCCGCCCAGGGCAGGCGCGCGGGCGTGACACTTTCCCGTCGCTACACCAATGCATGCGGCTCTTACCGTCAACATGGCTGCCGTCCTCATGTGGCCCCCACCCCATGTGGCTTGCCATTCCTCCGTGCATGCTCCGCGTTTCCTCAGCATTTACAATACTCATGCGTCGTGTTCACGTGGCATTGCGCTAGAGGTATCCGTTAATGTCCAGCTGCACCAGGCTCCCGCCCTCACCCCCTGGTCGCTCAGCCCCACAGGGTGCCACTACGGCAATGCCCCTCCTATCATGACACATATCTGCCGAGTGTGTAAGCTATCCACATCGTCGAGCCACGCACCTTGCAGGTGCTGTTTGGCTGCAGCTGTAGCACCAGGTGGGGCGGGTTAGGCAGCAGCTGGCCCCCATCCGCCGGCGGGTGCAGCCGAAAGCATGGCGTGAACGGGTAGCTAACTACTGTTCGAACTACTTGGTTTGTTGTGTTCTTGAAGAGCAGGTTCCGGGTCTGCGGGCCGCTGAGCGTGGAGTAATTGCGGAAGAGGACCTCGTTCGGCACAGTGTAGAGGCTTTCCTGGGACATCCTGTGCTATCAAGTCGTCTATATGCCGTTGTATCAATTGGTTTATAATACATAGCGCTTCTTGTCTGTGATCCACAGGGGCATGGGCCGCGGTCGCAGGCGACCCTGCGCGAGAAGTGGCTGTTGATCTCCTAAGTGTCTATTAATGTTTATGAGGAGTCAACTTGGTGATGTAGGTAGTGGAGGCGTTCCGCTTTGGGTTTGGTTCGCCCTGTTCAAAACTTATTCAAAGCCCGCGCAAGAGGCGCTAGTCGTGTACAGACTGCTAGTAAATACGGGCAATGTTTTGCAATGTTATGCAACGTCTTCCTGGTCGCAGTATTAGCACCTGCGGACGCGATCAGTGGCGTGGACTAGGAATTCGGGTGTTCAGACAGGCACGCATGAGGCAGCTGTCACTACCCGGGCTAACCCCCAGTGCCCCATCCGCCAGCAGGCATGGGACGGCTGCCCCATACATGAGCACTACTGATGGCAAGGGTGATGCTGGGCCAGAGAGTCCACTCTCCACTGGCGCTGCAGTAGTAGGCCTCCAACCCGGTCTCACCCGCCGCTGGGCAGTGGTCCAAAATTTGGGTGACTTCAAGCCCGCTGAAAGGGGCTGTGGGACACGTCCCCCTGATAACCAACTAGGTCAGCATCTTCGTCTCCACGTCCTCTTGCCATTACATGGGTCAAGAACCAGGGGGACGTGTCCCACCTTTGCCGTACGGCACTTGCCGTACAAGGGGTATCAGCATACACAAAGGCCCTGGTATGCCCTCTTTGCCGTCCTACCGGCATCTGTAAAGCTCATATGAAATGAACTAAGCCTATATATGTACCAGTCTAATACCGAAGCCGTGACGTTGTAGAGCGGAACCTGGTCTTGGCGGAGGGGTAGACATGCCGACCGTCGACTCCAGCGGCACAGTAGGACAAAGCTCGTGCGAGTACGCCCACCCGCTCACCTGAGTATTACTCACCTTGCATGTCCCAATGGTAAAGAGCTGAGGGCTGACCAGCCCGGCGAGGCCGGCGGCTCGAAATGCGTCTAAAGTGTGCCTAGCAGAACCCGCAAAAAGCGACAACAAGGCAGTATGCCGCTCACCTGAGGATAACCAGAGCCAAGGCAAGAAGGGCAAACAAGGGGAAAGGGGAAGGACGGTGAGACCATGGTAAAGAGCGCAAGCGAGGACAGGGGCAAGCAAATGCATCGTGCCTAAGGCTGAGTGTAAAAAGGAAACTAAACAAGCAAGGCATCAGTCTAGGGAAAGACATTGCCGAAACCAAACCCTGTACGGCGACCGTTAGGGGTGAAGGCGGGACATGACAGCCTGGCCTATAAGGCTCCCCGGCGTCATGCCACCCCGCTGAATGGATCCTGCACGGGGAGAAGGAGGGAAGATGCCTGCACGAAGAGAAGAGAGGGTGAGTAAGCGCCGACCGCGAGTCCCCCATGTTGTGGCGATATCATCACAAACCCGATAGGGTTTCAGACAGTGCCCACAACATTACCCCAGGGGGGACTCGCGGCCGACATGCACGTGCCGGATGGCCGTGCAGCGGTCGGTACGACGTGGATGCGGCGGCGGCGGGGAGGGACGCTGCTGCGGCGGGGAGGGGGGAAGGGTGGCGGTGGGGAAGGCGTACGCTGGTGCGTAGACGGGGCTGGGGCTGGGGCTGGGGGGAGTGGCGGTGGTGGCAATGGGCAGTGGCCAGGGCGGCGGTCTGGGCGGGGCGTGCCATGGGGCGGTGGGGCGGGCGTGGGAGGCACCGCTGGCAGGTGGGTCACGGCGGAGGCTGTGCTGGCGGTACCAACGACCAGGTAGCATATGTATTGTGCCACACGTGAACGCGCTTTGCACCTCTGCTGGGGGGCAAAAGGCGTGGGTTCGCCCTGTTCAAAACCTGTTCAAAACCTGGGTTCGCCCTGTTCAAAACCTGTTCAAAGACCGAGCAAGACACAGTGTAGGCCCTGGTCGTGTACAATCACTGCCAGCACGTATTGGCAATAGTGTGAGACGTTTTCCTGGTCGCAGCGTCAGCACCTGCGAACGCGATCAGTGGCGTGGACGAGGCACTCCGGCGTTCAGGCAGGCAGGCATAAGGCAGCTGTCGGGCGGTCAACACCTTACCCCCCCCTCCCATCCGCCAGCAGGCACGGGGAGGGTGCCCCATACATGAGCACTATTGCTCTATTGGTGCCAAAGGTTGAGGCTAGGCCTGAGAGTCCACTGGCGCCGCAGTGCTGGGCCTCATCGTTGTCAAGGGTAAGGGGGGGTTTACATTTTTTTCTTCGTGAGAAGGTTAGGGGGGGTTTACATATGCACGAAATTGCACAACCTGCACGTCCGAAATGGCATTTCGGACGGACGTGCCGCGCCGGGCTCTTGGGGAGAATGGGAAGGCGCGGCATGTCCGAAATGCCATTTCGGACGTGCAGCTTGTGCAATTTCGTGCATATGTAAACCCCCCCTTACGGACGCGTCCGCAAATTTAGAGCGTGCGTATGTAAACCCCCCCTAAGGCATGCATGCGCTCCACCACCAAAACCCACCTCCATCCCCACCGGCTGCCGCAGCCACCACATCCGGCATCAGCAGCTACAGCAGAAGCAGCAGCAATAGAGGCAGCAGCACATGCAGGCATGCGGTGCAGGCGGGCGGCGGGGGGTGGGGGGCAGGGAGACTGGCGGGGATCATCAGGTGGGGCAGTAGTGAAGCCGCAGCAGCCAATTGGCCGGCCCTGCCTCCGCCCCCACCCAGGCACCCGGCACCGCACAAAATGTATGCTTCACGCTGCGTTCTGGGGCTGCACCCACCCGGTGCTGCACCCAGCGGCTCACACACCTACAGCTGCATGTATGCAGCAGCGCATACACCTGCCCCCGCGCACGCTTGGGGGGCGCCGACACAGCGCCAACCACCCTGGCAGACGGGTCACATATAGATACACGTCTGTTCAAGGTTTGGGGGTACCGCACAGCCGGATGCATGTGTGGCAAATAAAGCTGGAAAGCCAATCAGGGTGGGGCACCTGGGCGGGGCTCCCTTGTGCGGTGGCTGGCCGGCGGTACCGTACGACTTCCCGGCCGCGGCCACACAATGCCCACCACCCTGGCGGACGTGTCACATATAGATACATGTCTGTACAAGGTTTGGTGGCAACGCACAGCCAGGTGCACGCGTGGTGGGCCCGGCAGCCCGTGGTGTGTGTGTGTGGGGGGGCACCTTATAACTGCAGTTTAAGACCACTGCTCCCAGGTAAGATAAGAACGTTAAGTGCGTTCTTAACAGGGAACTTGTTTGGTAGGGGCACCCACCTTGCACGTGCGCTTCTCTGGGGATGGCTGTAGCACTGCCGCCTGCTGCTGCGGCTCTACCCCGCCCTGGACTGCATCCCCTACCGCCGACCGGCTACCGTGGTGTGACACAGCCGGCGATGAGGCCCCCTTTTCCCCCGCTGTTGCCATGCCTGGCTCCTTGACCGCGACGCGCCCACCCCCTGCTGTGGCCAAGCCGTCCGCAGGCGGCTCGCTGGCCCACGGGCATGGTGTCCCGCGACGATGCTGCCGTCATGCATGCCGGGTCCTCGTCCGCGACCGGCTGCTGGTACTGGGCATACCGCTCCACCACTGCGGCGTCAAATGCGTTGTTCAGTTCAGCGACTGTCTGCGCCAGGACGCCGATGTTGCTGCTGCACGTACGTGGGCTGCTCACGGGTCACCAGCACATCCAAACCGGCCCACGGTTGTCCTCATCAATGACCGCCCCGTGCTGCCTGCCCAGCACCTTGCTCGACTGCTGCAGCACGCGGCTGCTGCTGCTGTTGCTGCTGCTGCTGCGTGCTGCTGCCCGCTCCTGCGGGCGTGCTGCTGCAAGAACCCGGCCTCCCCCATGGCCTCGAGTTCCGCCCTCTTTGCCTCCGACAACTTGGCGTACTAATTGCCCCGTGCGGCGCGCAGGAAGCACAACTGCGGCCTGTGGGTGTGCGGTGCAGGGCACCCTGGCTCCGTGCAGCCGTGCGGACCCCCGCCCCCCTGGGCTGTGCCCTGCCTTCCGGCCATCAACTACTGCTGCAACCGTCCTGGCCGCAGGGCGTATACCAGCGCCTTCTCTACCGCCCCTGCTACTGTATCAACTAACGTGACTTGCTGTTGGCCCGAACAGCGCCCCGAAGCCTCATGCACTGCTTGACCCGCGCCTACTATCCTGGCTGCCGGCTCTTAGGCATTAAACGGCATTTCAGCTTTTAAAGCTGGCCCCAGCGGGAAAGCCTCGGCTGCCAACTTGAACCCCACGTGCCGCATCCTGGCTGCCTGACCTGCCCCACGTCCCACATCCTGGGCTGCCGGAACTGCCCCCCCACCCGGCATCCTGGGCTGCCAAACCTACCTGACCCACACACGCACATCTACCAGATACCGAAAGTGACCCCATTGCCGGTATCCCTCCGTCCACCCCCCTCGCTACCCTACCAAACAAGTCCCCTGTTAATAATAATAATAATAATACTAACGCAGGAGGCGAAGCACCTCCGCGTGAGTTAAGGAGGTGGGGTGTGTTGCACCCGGGACGCGCCCAGGTGGCCCCCATCCACCGTAGGGGGGTGGAGTCAGGTGGATTGCCTGACAGCCCACCCCAGAAGGGAAAAAAGGGGGTCCCCTAAGGGGGAGGCTCACCAGGGCGTTCCTGGCGGTTCGGGGTCATGTTGCGCTCAAGCTCTCGCCGGCAGCAGATGATGCTGTGGGCGCTAAGGACGGCGTGCCGGTGGAGTGTGTTGCAACACCTGTCGGTTTGGGTCGGTGTGGCCCCGTGTGCTGACAGCAGGCTGCGCAGGTCCTTCCGTATGGTTCCTCCCACACCTAAGGATACGGCTTCTTGTGCGGAGTACTTAACTTGCCAACCCGCCTGGCGGAGGAGCCCGGCCAGGGCAGTGTGCTGGGAAGCCTTGAGGACCAGTTTCCGCTCGTGCATGGTGTCATGGCAGTATCCCACCTCAATCAGGTGCACTGTATGCTGGGAACGGTCAGCTGCGTTGGTGGGCAGCCTCCGCTGCCGCCGGGCATCTGTAAGGCTTATCGTGGGGATGAGGAGCAGGTCTGGCCGGAGCCGCTTCAAGTCGTCATCCGAGACGATGTCGCTGGGGATGAGCCACCTAGGCACTCGGGTACCAGCGGAGTAAGGGGGGCTGTCGTTTGCCGCACAGGCGTCCATCACCATGAAACAACCGCCCTTAGCGCCTTGAGACAGAGTCTTTGTAATGCACTTCACGGCCTTGTTGTGCCTGTCTATGTAGAGGGCCTTCATGCGCGGGTGCTGGCACCCCCCGAGTATGTGCCCCGTGCCGTCCTCCTCGCCGCATGCTGGGCAGCGCCCGTCGCTGATGGAGTTCCGTCCCTTCCGACCAAGGACAAGCGGTTTCTTACATCTGCGGGCTATCTTAGCGTTCCACAGGGCTCCATGCCGTGCTTTGATGGCGTTCAGGGTGGCTTTCCATGGCACGTTGTCGTCGGTGTGGAGGCGGTGGCTGCTCTTGGGGCAGAGCAGGGGGGACTGTTTCTTCCCACCCGTCCGTATAGAGCGTGCGGTTTGCGTATCCGTGCTGTGTGTGGGGCAGGGCTGCTCGCTGGATGGCTACGTTGAGGTCGGACACGGGGTATGGATCCGTCCCGGACTGCTCAAGCCAGTACAGGTTGGAGTACGGGTTGCTGGTGGCTGTTTCCGTTACCCATTCGCCGTCGCCGGGTGCGGTGCCTTTAGCCACAGCAGTAGCACCTGCGTCAGCCCTCTCGTTTCCTATAATCCCTATATGCGATTTTACTTTATACAAATGGGTACATCGGCCGTTCAGTGCTCTCTCGAGCGTGAGGTCGACGATTGCCCCAAGGATTTCACGATGTTTAGAAATATGCAGCTTTTTAGGGTCATACATCATTTTTCTTATGAGACAGAGGGCAGCTAGGCTATCGGTGTACACGTGGAGGGTCTCGTCCGATGCAGTGTGCGCTGCAAGCGCAGCCTTCAGCGCACTGGCTTCGGCTCTCGTGATGGTGTTGGTTGGACCGGCGCCGCTGGGGTTCACGTAAGTGAGAGTGTTGGTGTTCGCGTTGTATACGGCTGCCCCCAGGCTGTTTGGGGCTTCAGGGTTTTTGATGCAAGAGCCGTCTGTGTAGAGCAGCACCCCGCCCCTGTGTCGGAGAGGGTAGCGGGCGGGGTACTGCTCGCTTAGGGAGTCGCTGACCTGTGTCTCGAGTCGACACGTTGGCGGTTGCACCATGGGTCTATCATCTGAGGTTTTGCTTTGCACGGCGCGCAGGCGGCGGGTCGCCTTTCGACTGTACAGTTTTTGGCGGGATGCCGGTGGGTTGCCGCAACCTGTCTCTCGTGGGGCAGGCCAGGCGGCTTCGAGGTCTTCGTACTCTTCAGGTGGGGGTTCTTGCACTGCCCGGGGTGGTGTGGGCATGCTTGCGCGTAGCGCTGGTTCTACCAGGTCGTGGTACATCCGTAGGCCTGTGAGGTTGGCAGCAAGTAGGACATGCACACCTTTGGTATAGGCGTCAGAGCTTTCTTTGTTGGCTGGGGTGTTCCCGGCCACATAGTTGGCCGGCAGCAGCTGGGCGGCGGGGCAGTCGCGTACTAGTGTGCCAAGATCCCATATCAGGGGGTGGGAGAGATGGCGGGTGTAGGGGCCGGTACGGCTGTGGGGCAGGGTCAGGAGGGTGAGGCATGGTTCGCTGTTATGCAGGTTTGCGTGTGCGCTCAGGGCAGCCCACTCAACTGCTCTTTCGGTCTGTTTCGGATCGGGGGGTGGGTGTGCTACAGAGATGCCGTTCCATATCCCTGAGTATGCATCGCATTGTGCGCCGAAGAGGCCGTCTTCAGGATACGGGGTGAAGTACGCGTCGCATTCTGGCGTGGCGTTCAGGGGGGACGCGAAGCGTTCGGTGATGTGCAGTTCGGGATGTACGTGCTGCAGGAGGCGGGCGGTCAGGGTGCGTTCATGTTGTGCCACCACCTGGTCTCCAGCTGGTAGGGGTGTCCCGGGGGTGTAGCGATGCAGGAGCCGCGCCACGTTTTCTGCGAAGGTCTTTGGTTCATGCCCACTGGCGGGTGTGTGGGCCGCACGGTTGTACCGTGTATGCAGCATGTGCAGGCGCGATGCGGTGATGCTGCCTAGCCATCTGCCCGTGGGGCTGTAAACATGGGCAAAATCCGAGTCTGTGCCGGTGGGCTGTTCCCCGGCCGTACGCGTGCCGACCTGTATTGTGTATTTCCCGGGGGGGTGTATGTCGAGGTCTGGGTTGCAGGGGTCCATATGTATATTTACCCTTTCGGAGAGAAGGCGTCGGCGGGTTACGGTGTCCATGTTTGGATCAGGTGCACACCACCGGCCTTGTCGCTGGTCGTTAGTGAGGTGGAGGTCCGCCGGGGCGGGGCGTTTGGGGGCCGGTGGGCCTGCGTGCCTGCCGTGCATGTCGGCCAGGAGCTCCTGCCAGTTGTCCTGGGTGGCTAGGCGTGATTCCTCGTCGCTTGTAGTACTCCAGTATACTCGCGGGAGGAGGGGGCCCATGACGCTGCCCCACTTTCTCCACGAATTTTCAAGTTTCTGTGGGGGGTAGCCCATTGCGTTGTAGCACGCCAAGCAGCCGCGGCTGGCTTCCCAGGGTTTCCACTGCACCGTGTAGTAGGTGGCGTGTGTGTCGGCAGCACATCGCCCTTGGGAGCCTGTCGGTGACGGGCTGCGTGCCTTACGCTTGCGTTTGGCCCTAGGGGGGTCGGGGGGGCTGTCCGGTGGGGGTGTATCTCTGCTTTCGCTGGTGGGTGTAGGGGTGCCCGATGCTGTGCGTTTCGGGGGTGTGGGGCCGCCGTACGCTCCTTGGACTTGGGGGGCCGTCCGTTTTACGGCAGTGGAGCTACTGGTGCGCTGCCCTTTCTTCGTACGGGTCGGGGGCAGGTGGATTCGTTGCCGTGCGCTGTGTACCAACGACTCAATTCGGTCCAATTCACCATATAGGTGTTGTGTTAGTGTGCTGGCGCGGTGCTTTGTCTCCTGCTCGCGATCGCCGGGGTGGGGGCCCCAGGATCGGAGCGCTTGGTCACGTGCTAACCACCAGTGGCCAACTGGCTTGCACTTTCGTGGGCGTTTCTTGCGCGCCTCGGTTTCGCAGTCAGAATCAAGGCTTCCGGTGTCCTCGTCGGATTGGTCGTCGCCGGGCATTTCGTCGCGTTGGGGTTGGGGTTGGGGTTGGGGGGTGGCGGGATTGGGCGGGTTGCGGTTCAGGATCTCGGCTAGGGTGGCGGCGTCGAGCATGACGCGGGCCACGTCATCCTCGCTGTCGCTTCGGGTATTCTGAATGATTGCTGTGTTTTGGTCGATGCGTGACTGGAGGAGCGGAGAGAGCGTGCCCGGGGGCGCCAGGCCGCGGCGTCGTACGCCTGGGGCTTGTCGGGGCGGCGGTTGGTTTGAGGGGCGTCGTCCTAGTTTTGGGTCGTCTTCCATGGCACCTGTCCACACTGCTCTGGCGTACATACAGAAGGTGGTGTGGCCCGCATTATGCTGGAGGTCTATGAGGGGCCTGAGCATGTGGGCCGTCTGTCGGCGGGTGCCGGTTGTTGCCGTCGCGTGTTTCTGCTGATCCATTGTTGGCGTCGTTGGCGGGCGTTGGGGCCTCTCTTGTGCCTGCAGGGTGCTGCTGGTGGGACGTCTGGTGCGGGGTGTGCCCGGTTGGCCGCCGTGCCTGCTGTTGGGGGCGGTCGGGGTGCGTTGGCACGGAGGTATGACGTAATAGTTTTCTGTGTTGCGGGTTTGGGAAGGGAGGTACTGTGTAGGAGGCGTGTACCGATCAGCTGTGGTGGGATGGCGCGTAGGTGTTGGGGAAGTGGGGCCGTGCTGGTGTACTGGCGTGGGTTCATGGTGTGTGGGGATGGGTCAGCGTCAGCGCTTTGGGTACACATTGCGCTGAGTGCTAGGCTGAGGCGGTTGAGGCAGATTAGGTGTTTCGTTTTCAGCACCGCCCGCGGGACAAGGCGGCGCAGCTGTTTCGTATCAATAAGGTGCCCACCAGTGTTGCGATCCAATAGGCTGTGTGCGTCGAGCCCAAGTTCGGTGAGGGGTAGGATGTACCGCATCGCCTTTTGCGGTGTTGGGGCACCATTGCCGTCTTGCGCGTCCGCGAGCAGCTTCCACAGACTATTGACGGCGGGCGCCTCGGCTGTGCTCTTCCATGTTTGCCGCAGGCCGTGGTCTTGGAGGACTGTGAGCTGTTTGAGGATGGTGTAGTGGCGGCACTCGGTGCGTAGCTCGTATGCTTTCAGGTTGGCAGCTCTATGGCATTGTAGTCGGAGTAGGGCGTGAGTTATCACCCCCAGGCGGCCTTCATCGTTGAGGGACAGCTGAAGGCAGCGAGCCGCTTTTTGTACATAGGCGGTGCGGAGGGAGCCTAGGCCCAGTCCTCCCTGGCTGGTCGGTTGCAGGATCGCTCGTGTGGGAAAGTAGCGGGGAAGGCCCAGGCACTGACGCACAATGGTGGCAAGGAGCCGATCCAGGCCAGCTATGTCAGCAGGAGTGTACGCCATGGCAGAGAAGCCATATGTGATTTTTGGTACAAGGCATGTCTTTACCATTTGTAGCTTCTGCCGGGGGGATGCAAGGGACTGAACTATTTGCTCTCCTTTTTCCTTCACCTCAGCTCGAACCTCCTGGAGTTGCTGCTGCCACGTGAGCGTGAGGTTCACGTGGATGCCGAGGTATCGGTATGTCGTGCCAGGTGAGATATAGGGGAGGAAGGATTTGGCAGTTTTAGCTGCCTCAGACACCGCTATTTGGTCCTTCAGGCGGCGTTCAACTTCCAGTGGGCCAAGGGGGCCCCCCCACGTCTTGCAGCTGCCGCCTGTGCGGTACAGTGCCCCCGTTACAGCGCATTTCTTGGTGTTGATGACCAGGCCGGCCCACTCAGCGTAGCGTCCTATTTTCTCCACCTGACATCGCAGGTTTTCAAGCGTGTTTGTGGCTACCGCCAGGTCGTCGGCGTACGCAGCGGAGCCGAAATGGTGCTCGTCATTCTGTGCGGGGGTGAGGCTTCCATAGGTGTATCCCCTGCGCCCCACGTGCAGCCAGCGGAGGAGGGGTTCGAGGAAGATGATAAATAGCAGGGGTGAAAGGGTATCTCCTTGCACTGTACCCCTCTGTATTGGTATTGGTTCCGTCCGGCCATGTTCCGTGCGGATGCGGGTTGTGGCGCTTTTGTACAGGTTACGCACAACTTCGATCAGGTCTAGTGGGAGGCCGAGGTCATACATGATCCATAGGAGGCGGTCGTGATCTATGGTGTTGAAGGCGGAGGAGAAGTCTATTTACGCCACGTACAGGTCTCTGGACGTGAGCGCAGCGTCTTCAATGACATGGAGTAGGTTCTGAGTTTGCCTTTCGGTGTTTCTGCCGCCAAGGAACCCCTCTTGGGCGGCGCTGAACAGCGCGGCCAGTGGGGCAAAGTCAACTATGGAGCATGTGATCAGGCTAGTCCATAGCTTGTACAGTGTGTTTGCGAGGGCAATTGGGCGGTAGTTGGCTATGTTTGTGGTGTCATCCTTTTTGTATAGCAGGACCGTGTCCGACTCTGCCCAGCTGGCGGGCGTGTGTGATTTAACCCACATGAGCTGCAGGAGGGTGTGCAGCGTGGTTTGCATTTCGGGTGGGAGGGCCCGAAGAGCTTCATTTGGTATGCCGTCTGGGCCAGGGCTCTTATTGCGGGATAGGTGCGTAAGGCAGGTGCTGAAATTGTACGTGTCGGCAATGCTTGGGAGCAGGGACGCGAGGGAGGGGTCCGTGCGCTTACACAGTGTGAATTTGTCGTATCCCCCGGGTTGGTCCCAGGGGTAGTTGCGTGGGGCTTCGGTTGGGAGATAGCGGCCCGTTCGCGGTTCAAATGCGGGGGCCGCTTGGTCCCCGTAGTACTTGTGCAGTGCGTCCAAGATATCGGGCGCGTCTGTGCATATTGTCCCTGTGCTGGGGTGTCGCACAGCGGGAAGTCCTTTGGGCTGGTCACCCGTACGAAAGATGCTGCGGTGCCCCACGCGGGGACGTGTGGCCAGCAGTTTCTGGAACCTTTTCTCTGCTTTCTTCCGTTGCCGTTTGCTGAATTCCTTACATGTGGATCGATACTCTTTCCGTGCGGCATGCATGTTCTGCGCTGCTTCGGCGGCTTCCGTGTTGTCGCTGGTCGGCGGTGGGTTGAGGTTGGCATTGTGGTCTGCGTGGTCTTCTGTTTCAGTGCCGATGTCAACGCCATATGCGCCTGTGCCAGTATGCATGGCGGCGGGGCTGGGGGTTGGGGACTGAGCACCCCCGGTGGGGTGCGCGGGCTCAGGTTGCATGTTGTCGTTGCGTGCATCTGGAGCGGTGGGCGGCGTCTGCACACGTTGGCGTTGCAGTAGCTCACGGTACTGGGTTTTGGCTGCTTTGAATTGCTGGTGTAAGCGGCGCAGCTTCCTTTGAGTGGCTCGGTTGGGGCGGGGGCCAGTTGCCGTTGGTGGCTTGTTCGGGCATTCCTCAACCAATATGGCACATGCTTGTGTGAGTGCTCTTTGCATGTGCGCGGCAAGGTCGTCAACATCGATCCCTTGTATTCGGGGGTCGCTCCGTAGTTGTTCCATGAGGTCAGCTGCCCGCACTGAGTCGGGCTTGTCCTGCAGGGCGCGTAGCGTTTGCTGTATTGCACTCTGTGCCTGGAGCATGGAGGCCTGGAGGGCGGCGTTGTCGGTGGCAAGCTCGACTGACATGCGGGCGGTGGCTCGTGCTGCATCGGCCTTTCGTACGGGCAGGGCAACTCGCTGCCACAAGGTGGGGCACGGGCTCGGCGGGGGAGGGGTGATGGGTGCGCGGGCAGTGAATAGCCGCACAGCGGCACGGGGTAGGTACGTGTGTAGGGGTGAGTGATCGCTATTGTCTCCTCCTGTCACCTCTACCGTTTCGAATGCGCTGGCGTTGCTCTGTGTTTTTGCGTGCGTAGCGAGCGCATCTCGCAGGGAGTGGCTGATCAGGACGTCGTCTATGCGGCTCGTGTGTGTTACCTTATGGTACTGTATCTGAGTGTATGTGTGGGCGCGGCCCTTGGTCGGGTTGGTGACAGTGGTGAGCTTGGCACGGCTAAGGAGCGATGCGTGCTGCTTATCAGTGACGTCGAGCTGGTGGTGTGGTGTGCGGTCCTTGGCGTGGAGGACGGCGTTGAAGTCGCCCCCAACTACAACGTGCGCATTTTCTTTTTGAGCCTTGCGGGTTGCTTCCGTCAGGTAGTGGTAGATATCGGCACGAACGTAGGTGTCGTTGGGGGTGCAGTACACCCCGATGACGTGCATGGGGACGCTGTTGGGGGTGTATATGCGGCAGTGGCAGACATACCCGGACAGGGCTGTCGGGACGCTGATTGCGGTAATGTGCTCAGGGCGGCTGATGCGGCTGTCGAGGGCAATGAGCACCCCCGCCGACCGTTTCCTGTGGTTCTTGTGCCAGGGGCGACAGGACTGGAATGTGCGCATGCCAGCTGTGGCGAATCCCCGTTTGGCCGCTTGGATAAGGCGGGTTTCGCGCCCTGTGGTCTTTGTTTCGGTAAGGATGATGATGTCCGCTTTCCAGTTGGCGGCATCTTGTATGGCGGCACTAAGGTTCCCAGACAAGCCTCTGATGTTGTGGGTGACAATGTGGAGGTAGCTGTGTTGGGGGCCGCTTGCATGTGCGTTTGTACGTTCCCTTTCGGGGGTGGCGGGGGTCGTCGGGCCAGGGGCGGTGCCTGTGTCTCCTGTTTGTGCGTGTACGGCAGTTGGTCCTGTTGGTACAGGGGGTGTGGGTTGCTCGGCACGGGGGCTGTTCGGGGTTACAGGCCGTGGAGCCTGGGGCGGGCGTGTCGCAGGGGGCTGGGGGGGGCGGGGCGGGACTTGGGGACGGCGTGTCCTAGGTGTGCAAGTTTGCAGCAGTGTGCGTGCCGCATTGGTGGCTGGGCGCGTGTTTCGCGGGGTCACGGCGTCAGCTGTTGGGCGCGGGGCTTGTGTGGCTGTTGTGTGAGCTGTTCCGGGGTGGGGGGGCCATACGGCTGGTGGTGGTATGCCAGCCAGCACGTGTGTCATATTTGCAAGTGCCATTGGTGGGGCTTGTCCCCGTGTAACTGCTTGCAGGATGCAGACTGTTCCTTGGGCATTTGCCCACTCCCGAGGTCCCATGAGTTGGGGATTGGCGGCAAGTGAGTCAAGGCGGTACCACCTGTTGTTTGCGGGTTTGATGGCTACAGCATGCTGATTGTGCAGGAGCACAAAGCCATGCTGTTGTCCGCGGGGCGGGAGGATCCGCATGATAGCGGCAAATGTTGATGGCTCCGCATTTGGTTGGATAGTACCAAGCGGTGTGAGTGCCAGATGTGCTTGTGCACCCTCCGTATTTGCGAGGGTTGTGTCGTGCTTTAGGTAATGATTCATGGAGCCAATCTCGAAGAAGCCTGTCGCGGGGTGGTAGCATTCGGTCTCCCACAATTCTAGGTCTGCCCTATTGTGTGGCTGTCTGGATAGTTGTCGGGAGACGGCTTTGCAGTACTCAGGACTCGGTGAGGGTCAATGTGGGGGCCGCCTAGAAGCGCATTTATTGCATGTACGACACAGAAGTCGCGTTCCTGTTGCTGCACGTACAGGCTATTCCAGTGGCATGCGGGTGGCGGCCACACTGTTTGTATTGGGGTTGGTTGCATGTTCGCAGGGCCATGAGAATCGGGTGCCTCGATTGTGCTTGTCCCGACACCAAACCGCATTCGTGGAATGGTGGTTCGAGGCGCTTCCCTCTCGGCAGAGGGACCGTGGTGACCTGGACAGTGGAAGCTGGGTTGCCGCTGCACAGGCGTGGCTGCATTTGCCCACAGTTGGAGGTGATGCCAACAATGTGCAGCAAGCCAGAGCAGTACTACAGTAGCCGTTACAACTGTGTACCAGACCCAAAGTAGCAACAGGGGTGGGACGTGACAGTCGTGCTCACAGGGGGCGTCGTCCGCTAGGGCCGTCGGCCACGTGCCGTAGGCCGACGGGGCCCAAGCATTGCGCGCAGCCAAGTCAACGATGGTTACATTAGGATTGCACAATTGACAATGTATAGTTGCAGTGTTTTCGCCCGCACACTTTCCTGCCGTTCCTGCGAGCGTGCAGCACATGTACCAACAGGGGTACCAAACGCAAGGGGCCGGGGCTTTGGGTTCACGCTCAATATCTACCCCTTGAGCATTGAGGTTTAAGAAAGCTAGACAGCGATATGGGGCCCGAGGGAGGTCACAGGCCGAACGGCTGTCATCGTCCCACGGACCCACGTCTTTCCAAGGTGGTTTGTCTTTCACTCGTGGCTGATGAAGATGGTGATTAATGAGCTGCAGAGTGTTCTTGTTGTCTGGGTGCGGTGGGGGGAGAGCGGGACCTGGGGCATAGGGGTAAGCCATCGCGGAGCAGTGTCGCGTAGGTCGCGAGCTTGTCGCCTCAGCCAGTTGACGCCAATCACACGAGTGAGCCATACATCTGGTATCGCGCAGAGTAGTGCGCGCCATGCCCATAGGGTCATGGCATGTGTCTGGGATCCAGTTGTGGCGCGGTTTGCAAATCAATCCGCCCGGCTCCAATGCGGACTCCTGGCTGTTTCTGGTCGGCGCCCGGTTGCGGCTGGGCATTGCCCATCGCTCGTTGCCCGCAGCCGTGTGGAGGCATGGAGACTGATCGGGGGAAGCCGGCAGTGCCAAAGCCAGCAGAGTGAGGGTTATCTTCGTCAGGAAAATAGTCCATTGCTGCTGTCTTTTGGATATGCCAGCCATGTCGCGCAAGCGCGGTCTGGCGATACGATAGCGTCTCGGCGTGCTCAGCATAACATTAATAAACGTTAGCTTACATTGGGCCACGAATGCGGAGGAGTTGCGTAATGAAAGATTAGCAGGCCTGCAACTGGTTGCTTTAAGTCCCCTGTTAAGAACGTACTTAGCGTTCTTATCTGACCCGGGCGAGGTGGTCTTAAGTGCACGTAAGAACGCTTCAGAACGGCTTAAAAATTCTTTATATGTCCCCAGAGGCTACTTAGCGTGTTAAGCGCGTCTTAAACGCTAAGGCCGCTTAGCACTCTTAAGCTCGACCTTACCAGGGCTTATGTTTAAGAATCGTCCTTATGGCTAAACCAGTTCTTAACCAGTTCTTAACGTAAGAACCAATCTTAAAGCAAAGCTTTATATGCACAGGCATGGTACAGCGCAGCACATGCTGAGCATATGCAGTGTAACAATTAATTAGGCTACGTCCATTGATTCACCATTCTTAACTACCGTACCAGCAAGGCAATGAGCCTGCTGCTTACCAACAATCACTGGGCGTCCTGGGGTCCTGTCTTGACCCCAATACCATGCATGCACACAAACACATAATGCCACAGTGCTCTCCCGCAGCAGGTCGCCTCCACTACACGCCCCTCCCTCCTACCCTGCACCAACCGGCATGCATGCTACTTAGCGCCAAACCCCTCTGCGCTGCCTAGTGTTGGTACTGCTGCCCCTGCCTGCAGCCGCCACCAGCTCCTTGCCCTCGATGCTCTCCCCAGAACCCCGCTGCTCCCGAGCTGCTGGCAGCTTGCGCTGCACTTTCAGCTGCTCCTCCACGCGGCGCACGGTCTCCTGCTGGTCCAGCACCATGTGGACAGCGTCACACGCTGTCATGCCCCGCATCCTGGGCCACAAGCCGCACAGCGGCCATGTGACCTATAAGCACAGGGAGCAACGGCAGAAGGGTAGCACGGTGTCAAGAAGGTGAACAGCACTAGATAGCTTCAGTCAGTAGCAAAACAGACCTAGGGCGGACAGGCCTTTGCAATGAAGGCAACTGAACAGCCCAGGGGCGGAAGCCCAAAGGGGTGGAGGCCTCAAAACTACTTTGCTTGCTTCAAGGACGTAGACACGCTACCGGGGCACTCACCATGCTGTACATGGCAAGGGGTGCGAACTTCAGGTCGATGAAGGGCTCTGCTGCACCGGGCAGGTACAGCTTGTTGCACCCTGGCACGCCTCCTCCAGCTTGTCGTACACCTTGTTGGTGCCTGCATGTACAGTGCAGGTGCGGATCAAGGGCGAAGTACATAGCAGCTACCGGTACATGCAAATTAGAGGCAAGCATGCAAAACATAGGGTCTCGAACAACACATGATTGGACACATATATAGCCCAAGCCTGAGCCCCTTAGCCCTTAACTCACTTGCTGTGCCGATGGTGCCTGCCGCCTGGTCCTCCATGGAGCCCACAGCCCCAGGCGCCAGTGCACAGGCTTGCCGCCTGCATGCATACAGCACCAACCTTTAGTGTTGTGCACAGCGTCACTGCGCCGTCGCTTTGGCCTGTCATGTAGTGAGACAGGAACACAAGCACAGCTTTGGCATGCAAGCGTCAGTCCGCAGTGCCGAATGCAGGTGTATGTAACGGCAATCCAGACCATCCAGCACGCAGGGAGCTCGGGAACTGTTGAAGCCACTTACGCTTCTCCTCTTCCTGCCGGCCTGGGCTCAGCTTGGGTGCTGCTGCCACAGATGCACGCCCGTCGTCAACACCATGCTCCCGTCCAGACGGCTGGCGGGACAGTTGGACCCTGTGGAGAGGTGAAGCAAGCAGTGGTGTCTAGGTAGCAATCAGCCCGGGCAAGTTGCACTCCTAGCTGTAGGGTTGCAAAGAAAGGCGCGCACATGCGTGCTGGTACAAAGATCGCCGCACACTGTTGTGCAGGCTCACTAGGTACGCAGACAACTGCACATGCAGCCCTCTGCAGCAGTACAGTGGCTCACTGTTGGCACTGCCGCACCGCTGCAGGATAGCACACCCGAGTAGTAGCATGCCTCTGCTGACGAACCCGTACCCGTTCCCGTATGCATACGCAGACTTGTACTCAACCTCCACGCAACTGAGCAGCATGCCCGGCACAAGCAAGTCAACGCCAGAGGTGTCCGGGCACCACCGGTTGACCGGTTGACAGCAAGGCAGTACGGCCCCGGCCGTGAAGATTAGGATCCTGCTATAGTGTAAAACAGTACCTTGTCAGCCGTGGCCTCTGACTGGGTTGCACGGCGAGGCCAAGACATCATCATTGTTGGGCGTGTTGTCATTTTAAAGCTGAGCTAGCGCAGTTCCCAACGATAGTAGCATCCAGCAGGTGAAGTAAATGGCCTCCATCTGTGGTGTGACAGCAGGGCCAGGACACGGGGCCAGGACAATGCGGTCCAGGCACTTGTTTGACTCACAAGCAGACTCGGACACATTGTCTCTCCGCAGTGAATAATGCAAATGCAAAAAAGCAGTTGTGAGGAAGGGTCTCGTTGACCTGTTGTGACGCGCAGCAGGTCACCCGCCCTCCCTCGCTCTGCCGGGGAATGCAGTTGCTCCTCTCACCTTGTCAAAAGCAGCACGATGTATAATTGCTTGAGTACGGAATGTCGTAGCCGTGGCGAGGTCGACCAGCGCAAGGAACGGGAAGACATTCACCGAAGATGTATGCAACCGGCATTGTAATGCGAATAGCTAACGAAATGAACGTCTTAATATGTTCTGGTGTATAGTTTAAGTTCAAGGTGCGTACCATTGTGTAAGAATGCAGCTGGCAAGTTGAGCGGCACATGCGCCATGCAGGCACCTGTTATGCAAGATCATCTCTAAGCAATGACGAGGTCTAGATGTTTCTCACGAGAAACCATAGCCGGCCATAGCCGTCCGGTAAGGTGTAGGCGGGTGCAGGGGCGTGCGTTTCCAGGGGCGTGTGTTCACTCTGTGCCACCCCTTTTCCACCTACTCGCGCAACCATTTGCCATGGCGCCTTGCTGATACATTACAAGCTTTTGGTACGAGACGGCGCCAATGCAGCAGCAAAGCGGGTGCAAAAGAGCAGGGTGCGTCATGGAAGGTGTGGGCAGGGCCACTCCTTTTGCACCCACGCCAAATCAACTGAACCCACTCAAACGCAGCATTCCTAATACTCAATCCCAACGTGTTGGCACACCAAGCGCCAGCTTGGATGCACACCGGGCACAATGATCAGCATGGTGCGGCTTGAAAGACGTGGGCAGGGGCACATGCCTCTGTTCTTGTCAGGCCCGTTCCCCACTCCTGCGAGGCTACACCAACCGTAACCCGCCGTAACACAGCTTTGTTACCAGTAATAGACAGCCTTATTATACACCAAATGGCGCTGGTACGGCAGCAAAGGAGGCACAAATGGTTGAATGCGAGCTGGGCGCGTCGTGTGGGGCATGAATGGCGGCAGAGCAGCTGCCGCACCCTTCCCACCCGCGCGCGGCTACACCAACTGTTACCCGCTGTAACACAGCTTTGTTACCAGTACTATACAGCATTACAGCACGCCAAATGGCTCCCGTACAGCAGTGTAGCGGGCATCAATGGTCAAACGGGAGCAGGGCGCGTCAAGTGGGGCATGAGCACGGGCAGAGCTCCTGATGCACCCTTCCCAACCGTGTGCGGCTACACCAACCGTAACCCGCTGTAACACAGCTTTGTTACCAGTAATAGATAGCCTTACCGCACGCCAAATGGCGCCTGTACGGCAGCAAAGCGGGCACCAATGGTCAAACGGGAGCAGGGCGCGTCAAGTGAGGCATGAGCATGGGCCGAGCTCCTGATGCACCCTTCCCACCCGTGTGCGGCTACACCAACCGTAACCCGCCGTAACACAGCTTTGTTACCAGTACTATACAGCCTTGTTACTCACCAAATGGCGCTGGTACGGCAGAAAAGGAGGCACAAATGGTGAAACGCGAGCAGGGCGTGATGTGTTGGGCAGGAGTGGCGGCACAGCTCATGCCGCACCCTCCCCACCCGCGCGCGGCTACACCAACCGTAACCCGCCGTAACACAGCTTTGCTACCAGTAATAAACAGCCTTATTATACACCAAATGGCGCTGGTACGGCAGCAAAGGAGGCACAAATGGTTGAATGCGAGCTGGGCGCGTCGTGTGGGGCATGAATGGCGGCAGAGCAGCTGCCGCACCCTTCCCACCCGCGCGCGGCTACACCAACCGTAACCCGCTGTAACACAGCTTTGTTACCAGTAATAGATAGCCTTACTGCACGCCAAATGGCGCCCGTACAGCAGTGTAGCGGGCATCAATGGTCAAACGGGAGCAGGGCGCGTCAAGTGGGGCATGAGCACGGGCAGAGCTCCTGATGCACCCTTCCCACGCGTGTGCGGCTACACCAACCGTAACCCGCCGTAACACCGCTTTGTTACCGGTAATAGACAGCCTTATTATGCACCAAATGGCGCTGGTACGGCAGCAAAGGAGGCACAAATGGTGAAACGCGAGCAGGGCGTGTTGTATGGGGCAGGAGTGGCGGCACAGCTCATGCCGCACCCTTCCCACCCGCGTGCCGCTACACCAACCGTAACCCGCCGTAACACAGCTTTGTTACCAGTGATAGACAGCCTTATTGCGCACCAAATGGCGCTGGTACGGCAGCAAAGCGGGCATCAATGGTCAAACGGGAGCAGGGCGCGCGGTGTGAGGCATGAGCATGGGCCCAGCTCCTGATGCACCCTTCCCAACCGCGTGCGGCTACCCCAACCGTAACCCGCTGTAACACAGCTTTGTTACCAGTAATAGATAGCCTTACTGCACGCCAAATGGCGCCTGTACGGCAGCAAAGCGGGCATCAATGGTCAAACGGGAGCAGGGCGCGTCAAGTGAGGCATGAGTATGGGCCGAGCTCCTGATGCACCCTTCCCAACCGTGTGCGGCTACACCAACCGTAACCCGCCGTAACACAGCTTTGTTACCAGTACTATACAGCCTTATTATGCACCAAATGGCGCTGGTACGGCAGAAAAGGAGGCACAAATGGTTGAATGCGAGCAGGGCGTGTTGTATGGGGCAGGAGTGGCGGCACAGCTCATGCCGCACCCTTCCCACCCGCGTGCCGCTACACCAATTGTAACCCGCCGTAACACAGCTTTGTTACCGGTAATAGACAGCCTTATTTTGCACCAAATGGCGCTGGTACGGCAGCAAAGGAGGCACAAATGGTGAAACGCGAGCAGGGCGTGTTGTATGGGGCAGGAGTGGCGGCACAGCTCATGCCGCACCCTTCCCACCCGCGTGCCGCTACACCAACCGTAACCCGCCGTAACACAGCTTTGTTACCGGTAATAGACAGCCTTATTATGCACCAAATGGCGCTGGTACGGCAGCAAAGGAGGCACAAATGGTGAAACGCGAGCAGGGCGTGTTGTATGGGGCAGGAGTGGCGGCACAGCTCATGCCGCACCCTTCCCACCCGCGTGCCGCTACACCAACCGTAACCCGCCGTAACACAGCTTTGTTACCAGTGATAGACAGCCTGATTGCGCACCAAATGGCGCTGGTACGGCAGCAAAGCGGGCATCAATGGTCAAACGGGAGCAGGGCGCGCGGTGTGAGGCATGAGCATGGGCCCAGCTCCTGATGCACCCTTCCCACCCGCGCGCGGCTACACCAACCGTAACCCGCTGTAACACAGCTTTGTTACCAGTAATAGATAGCCTTACTGCACGCCAAATGGCGCCCGTACAGCAGTGTAGCGGGCATCAATGGTCAAACGGGAGCAGGGCGCGTCAAGTGAGGCATGAGCACGGGCAGAGCTCCTGATGCACCCTTCCCACGCGTGTGCGGCTACACCAACCGTAACCCGCCGTAACACCGCTTTGTTACCAGTACTATACAGCCTTATTATGCACCAAATGGCGCTGGTACGGCAGCAAAGGAGGCACAAATGGTGAAACGCGAGCAGGGCGTGTTGTATGGGGCAGGAGTGGCGGCACAGCTCATGCCGCACCCTCCCCACCCGCGTGCCGCTACACCAACCGTAACCCGCCGTAACACAGCTTTGTTACCAGTAATAGACAGCCTTATTGCGCACCAAATGGCGCTGGTACGGCAGCAAAGCAGGCACAAATGGTTGAATGCGAGCAGGGCGCGTCGTGTGGGGCATGAATGGCGGCAGAGCACCTGCCGCACCCTTCCCACCCGCGCGCGGCTACACCAACCGTAACCCGCTGTAACACTGCTTTGCTATTGCCATACCATTGCATTGCAGCCTGGTTCTCAGTTAGTGCAGGAGTTCGATGACCCGGCTCAGCGGGTGCAAGCTCACCGGGGCAATGCTCGTCCATGCCATCGTACAGCACAACAGGCTCAGCGGACGCGCAATTGAGTATGGCGGACTCACAAAAGATACAAGAGGAGCTGAACAAGACCTGACGATAATGGGCCGAATTCCTGCTGCGGCTGAGACATTGCGTACAACTACCACGAAAGCGAAAAACCATGCCTTTTACAACATACAGAAAATTGAAACGTTGTTATAGTGCCTGTCTTCCTGCTGAAGACCTGACGACTGGAGATCGCCGTGACTGTTGTCGCCAGGTGTTGAGCGCAGAGCCCCGGCCGAGCCTCTTCGTCTCCTGTCAAGGGGGCATGTGCGTCTGAGCTCAGGTGCACACCCGCGCATGTGCAGCCTAACCCCACGCTAGCTCCTGCCCACCAGGCATGACCGCCCTGCACCTGCTCCCTTGACGCCTGGCCCTTCCCTTGCCCTTGCTTGCCCTTCCATGGCAAGGAGTTCCTGCCCCTGCCCTTCCATGGCAAGGAGTTCCTGCCCCTGCCCAGGCTTGAGCTGCTGCCCACCCACCTGACTGAGTCCACTGTCCTTGGCTGTGCACAGCCCAAACACCCAACCTTCCAACGTTGCAGCCTACCTTCCACAGGTGGAAGGTACCTGCTGCAGAAGAACACACATTCATCTGCAAGCATCACCACCAGAGTTTCATGCCACCCAGGGCCCTGCGTGCCACCTTGACGTCAAGGTGGCATGAACTGGGGACGCCCCTAGGAGCAACCTTCCCGCTGGGGTGGGGGTGTGGGTGGGTGCAGGGGCCAGCAGCATCATGCTCTGTCCATGTCTCTCATGCTCAATACCTTGGGCACAGGGAATGGGTAGGTGTGTGCCGTGCCTGCATGGTCTTAAGCACTCAAGCCGTTCCCAGGCCTTTAAGACCACTCTAAGCCTGCTTTTGCTCTAAGGCATCATAAGACCGGCTTATACGCGTCTTAAACTTTAAGCTGCTGTTCTTACCGGGGGTCTTGTTTGGTAGGGCTATGGCCCCGTTTCGGAATCTGGCACCCTCTGTCACCACCAAAGTATCGGCCCTTCCTGCCCTAAAAGCCTAAATCTTACCCTCATTCAACATCAAATACGACACAAACCCCTTGCAGTCACCTTCAGTATGTACAGGTCTATCTACCATGAGGATCTTACTTGGGGAAGCGATATGGAGCGTCTGCTGTAGGGTTCCGGGCTGGTGGGGGCACGCGGGTACCACTTCGGCTCCCCCCTGTGTCCCCCATAGGCCCAGGCTGCCAAGGCCCAGAAGTCCCATGGGGTTGAATGACCAAGGGCGCCACGCATACTGGCGGGTCCGCCTTGAAGCATACCACCCGTTGGTGGCGCTTCCAGGGTGACATGGACTCTGGTATGCTTACATGTGCACGAAATGCAATTTGGGATGCGACTGGGGCGCATTGGAGTGGGGACACAACCCTCCCCCGCGGATTTGGCCAATGTGGTACAAGCGGGTACCACTCCCCAGCCTGGCCTGAGCACAAAATTGGGCCTCCTGCCATGTGCAATAAGCCCCTCCAAATACCAAAAACCAAGGATACCACGCATACCACCGCGTAGCTCTTGACGTGTACTACCGGCCTGTGTGTGTCAAATCCTTGGTTTTTGGTATTTGTCCAGTCGTACGGCGGTTGCCGTACAGGGGGTCTCAGAGCCTAGATGGGGGCCTCCTGCCCCCTGGACCCCAAGTTTACCGCTTTAAATTACAGAAATATACTATATATAGGTCATATACGCAAAAATCCGGGTCAAAACGGATGGCATATCGTGCTGTGGGGTAGGACTAGTGTGTGTCGTGGTGGGACCTGCCGTGCCACCCGCACGAATTGGCCCGTCAGGCCTTCAGAGCCCCTCGTATTCGCACAGGAGTTGTTCCAGCAGATAATGATGCTATTAAAGTGTGTTTATGGCGCTTGCCGGGCTGGTTTGTGATGGTTTTCATGGTGGCCAGTTCGCGCCATGCTTTCGGGCGACATCGCTGCACAGGCTCCGATGGGCTCCCGGTGTGCTTTATATATGCAAATTATAGTCACTGATATTGTGTTGCCGAGTATCTCGGTCATTGGGGACCCAGGACGAGACATACAGGCGCATGTCAGGGCTGCGGAACACATACGGCGCGATTGAGAGCCTGCAGGGCCCTCTTATCGATTACATTTGAATTATTAGAGGTGTTGGGTGCCGGGTGGAACAGTTTCTTTCTGTACTCAGAGCCACAGGCGAGACCCCGTCAAGTAAAACCCGCTTGGCCCTACTGCCGGGGGCATTGGCTAAAAGCATGCGCTGATATGACGACATGTTCCACGGTTTTAACGCCTGAGTACATAGTACCTCTTTCATAAATACTACAGTCTACAGAGCACCTATAACCAGAAGTTCACCAAGGCGCCGCGTCACTGTCATCTCTCAAGCCGCGTTTCAACGAACAGTGCATGTTTCGTTTCGCTGCTTTGCCTACCACGACAATACCATGAAATATATGTAGTCTTTGGATGGCTCGCTGATAAGGCTGCAAGCGCTTGCTTATGGGGAAGCCTTGCGCAACTTGCGAGCAATGGCGTTTCGAGTGTCAAATACACAAGGAAATGCAAGGTTGTGCACTCTGCGGGTGTCCTTGTGCTGCTATGACTGACATACTCATAATGACAAACGTCCTTCATTTCGAGGGAAGTTGCGCGGCTGTGTTGCTCAGGAAAAATCACGCAGTGCGTTATATTACAATTATGAGTAAGTTCAGGGTGCCGGTACAGTACGGGTCTCTCCGCCGTAGCCCGGTGAGCCCCCATGCCGGGCGGGCTTTCCCTTCTACTGTAACAGCTACTACGATTACATTCTGTTTCTTTCGCTCACTTTTATAATAATATGCTTTGCCTTGTAAGAAGACCCACAAACCAAACCATTCTGCTTGACCCGAAACCCACGCTGAATCCTGAACGGCATTTGCCATCCTAATCTTAATCCTGCAGCAGGCATATAGATTTACCTTACGACTGGAGCGTCTGTGCCAACTTTGCAGCAGTAACGGCGATGCAATAGGCGACGGACAAGCTTGTAACCGAGCCCGAAACTAACTGTGGCAACGCGCTGCCGACTGACATGTTTGGTTGACTGCATTGCTGTCCTTCGACCATGAGAATGACATCGAGCCCCAAGTTGCGTAAGTTGGGCCAGGGTCGCAGGGTGGCTTCGGTGCGCCCACATACCCGACAAAATGAAAACGGCTTGTTTAGGGGTTGTCTTACTTATCGCGCCTTTAGGAGAACACACGCACCTGCGTTTCTGCCTCTCGCTCACTCACACCTCGGACACGCATGGAATGGAATGCATGCTTGCTTCGTGCTGGGCCTATGTTGTAGAGGCAGCAGCACAACCGTTCTGTAGTAGGGGCAGTATAGTACTGCGTTCCGAATGTTGCAGGCGCGGGCGCTGCCTGTGCCTGTATGTCGCACACTTGCTCGACTGCGCTATAGACGCAAGGCCCTGCCCCCTTGCCTCCCTTGCCTCCCTTGCCTCGCAGCGCACCGCTGGGCTTTACTGCTTGCAGCTGCCGTTGCTATGTTGGCCAGCCTGGTGGACGGACAGACATGTGCACATACCGCCCTTGACGCCACCTCCCAGGACCGTATCATAATGTGGTACAACACGAATTACTACCAAAAAACCAACGTACCCTTCGAATTCAACGGCAGCGCGTTGATCATGGGCTTTGGGTTTTCTGGCACCACAAGATTTTCCATCTACCTAGATGAGACAACCCAGCCCAATGGCAGCCCAGGCACTGGCGCCTGGCTGGCCGGCCTGTGCTCTTCCGGCCTTCCTGCAACCCCAACCCTCATAATAAATACAACTGGCAGTTTTACAAAGTTGGTCATACCTCTGGCAGACTTTGGCGTTACCAGCTGCAGCCAGCAGCCAAGGTATTTTGCAATGGCCATCAACCGACAAACTGTAAGTTGGTGCTGGGTGCTTGGTTGTTGGGGAAGGGGGAAGGCGGGTGGGGGGGACAAGGAAGCAGTAACAGTACAAGAGTAGGTGGTAGTGGTAGTGGCTGGTAGGATAGTGGAAAGGGGGGAGTGGGAAGGGGCCAGCAAGTATACGTAGGGCCCCTATGGTGGCACCCCAACTACAAGCCATGTTGGCCATGCAACAGGTACTAATGAGTACATGCATGCTGGTTTGCAATCTTCTTCTACAGCTGCTGCTGCTGCTGTGCAATGCAGGCACGCACCCCATTCCTTAGACGGTGTAGTGGATACAGTGTGAATATGCCATGAGTGATGAAAGTAATCCCTGCCACTTGGTCTGTTGTTGCAGACTTCAAGTCAGGTTGCCGGCGACATCTTTAGCAATGACACCCGAGCTTGTGGCAGCTCTACTCCACATCGTTTCGCGTACTGAGCTTTTTCATTGTATGTCCCTCCTGCCCCTCCAAGTCCTGCTCCCCCCTGCCCCAGCCCTCCAAGCCCCTCACCATCCAACCCAGCCCCACCTAGCCCCTTGCCCCCCAGCCCAGAGCCCCCCAGCCCTAAGCCCCGCAGCCCTAAGCCACCCAGCCCTGAGCCCCCAAGCCCCCAGCCACCCAGCCCTGAGCCCCCAAAGCCCCAGCAACCCAGCCCCTCACCACCCAGCCCTGAGCCACCCAGCCCTGAGCCACCCAGCCCTGAGCCACCCAGCCCTGAGCCACCCAGCCCTGAGCCCCCAAGCCCCCAGCCACCCAGCCCCTCACCACCCAGCCCTTAGCCACCCAGCCCCTCACCACCCAGCCCTTAGCCACCCAGCCCCTCACCACCCAGCCCTGAGCCACCCAGCCCCTCACCACCCAGCCCTGAGCCACCCAGCCCCTCACCACCCAGCCCTGAGCCACCCAGCCCCTCACCACCCAGCCCTGAGCCACCCAGCCCCCAGCCACCCAGCCCCTCACCACCCAGCCCCTCACCACCCAGCCCCCAGCCACCCAGCCCTGAGCCACCCAGCCCCCAGCCACCCAGCCCCTCACCACCCAGCCCTGAGCCACCCAGCCCCTCACCACCCAGCCCTGAGCCACCCAGCCCCTCACCACCCAGCCCTGAGCCACCCAGCCCTGAGCCACCCAGCCCTGAGCCACCCAGCCCTGAGCCACCCAGCCCCCAGCCACCCAGCCCTGAGCCACCCAGCCCCTCACCACCCAGCCCTGAGCCACCCAGCCCCTCACCACCCAGCCCTTAGCCACCCAGCTCTGAGCCACCCAGCCCTGAGCCACCCAGCCCCTCACCACCCAGCCCCTCACCACCCAGCCCTGAGCCACCCAGCCCCTCACCACCCAGCCCTGAGCCACCCAGCCCCGAGCCACCCAGCCCTGAGCCACCCAGCTCTGAGCCACCCAGCCCTGAGCCATCGAGCCCCTCACCACCCAGCCCCTCACCACCCCACCTTGAGCCGCCCAGCCCCTCACCACCCAGCCCTGAGCCATCGAGCCCCTCACCACCCAGCCCCTCACCACCCAGCCCCTTACCACCCAGCCCCTCACCACCCAGCCCTGACCTGCCCAGCCCCTCACCACCCAGCCCTGAGCCACCCAGCCCCTCATCACCCAGCCCTGAGCCACCCAGCCCTGAGCCACCCAGCCCTGAGCTGCCCAGCCCTGAGCCGCCCAGCCCTGAGCCGCCCAGCCCTGAGCCGCCCAGATCAGAGCCGCGCAGACCAGAGCCGCCCAGACCAGAGCCACCCAGCCCTGAGCCACCCAGCCCTGCCCCGCCGAGCCCTGAACCACCCAACCCTGCTCCACCCAGCCCAGGGTCACAAGGCTCCGCTCCACCCAGCCTTGCTCCACCCAGTCCCTGGCACCCAAGGTCCCGGCCCCCAACCCTCCCACCACCACCTCCTGTGCCACCACCACCTATTGGCTCCCCAGCAATGGTTCCCCCCAGCCCTGCATCACCCTCCCTGCCACCCCTGGTCCGCCCCACACCAATCCCCGCAAGCCCAACCAACACCTCCTCACCTCCCCCATCTCCCCAGTTGGAAGGCCGACTCTTGTCCACTCTGTTCCCCTTCACCAACTGCCCTGTGCGGGATGCAGCCCTGTCACCGTACGACCTGCGTGGGCCCCCTGCAGGCAGCACCAAGACCCTGTGCTTTCAGGTATAAATGTGGGGCTTGGGTTGCATCAGTATTGCAAGTTGGGCAGTGCAAGCCCTATACACCAATACGTGGATGAAGTTTACACTGTCAATGATACTCAGCCAGTGATCAGCAATGTTGTCCATCCCTGTTAACAAAGCTATGTATGCAAGGCAGGGATGGCGAGGCATTCCGCTGCTCGCTCACAACATTCTTTAATATACACTTCATCACATCACACTCCTGCATGCTGACCTTCCTTCGCAACAAGTAAGCACCTCTGCCTCCTTTGGTCATACAACATGTATGTTCACACCAACCACACACGCATGTTGTGATAGGTGCTGCTTGAATACCTCACAACGTTGCTGCTTGTGCCATGCGGTGTTGTGCAGGTGGAGTGGCGGGACGGGTGCCCACAGCTGCCTGGAAGCAACAGCAGCTGCTGCAGCATGAAGCCAAGAAAGGTTGAGTTCCTGCTTGGTAGGTACAGAGGGGTGGCAGGGGGCCAGTGTCCCAAGCTCGGCAACCCCAGCAGATCACCGTTGCAGTTGAACTTACCAGCAGGGGGGCCCCAGTGGGGGTAACCGCAGCAGGGGTGGGGGTAGAAAACGTAGACACCTCGGCCACGTTGGTCACAGTAGCTAGGGGGAGGGGGGGCCCAGACCAACCGCCCCTGTGCAGTACCGTACTACAATTCATTACATCGTTTTTTGGGGAAGACGTTGTGGCCACCTGAGGTATTACCCGGTTATCTGTGCTTCGTTGTCAGGCGTAACTTGTGCGGTGCAACAGTTACATACGTCCACTGTCAGCCCAGCTGAGGCAGGTCTGCCATACATGCCCGACAGGGGAGGACCCCTCTAGTGACTTCCATTTATTGAAGCAAAAAAGTGTTTATGCAGCTGCATGCAGCAAAGGTTGGTAAGCACGGCAACAAGCACCTCCCTGGGTGTCAGCAGCTGGCCCGCCGCCCTTGGTGGACAGGGGCGACTGCTGTGGTCCGTCTCCCCCAGCCAATCAATGGGGTCAGACGGCGTTTGGGGCCCTTTTGGCAGGTTATTGCTTGGCCCAGGACAGTTACATGTCCTATCAGCTACAAACTATCTTATGACGTGTGGCGGCTTAGCTCAAATGGAAGAGCCCAGGCTGTGACACTGGAAGGCGAGAGGGCTTCGGTTCGATCCCTGCCTGTGACATTGCTTGGAGATGTGGAGTTCGAATCCCACAGCTGCCCCCACTCTGGCGGACGAAGTGCGACCCCAGTTTGGGTAGAGCGGAGCACTTGATCATCTGTGGTGTCCTGGTTTGAGATGATTGGATTTGAGATCATTGGTAGATGCTCTGACTGGTGTGGCACGCTGTGCTTAGCTGGCAGGTAGGACCGGTGGCTCCCTACGGTACATGAGACCAAGATAGGCGCGTCCTAACTTAAGAGGTTTCAGTTCCTTAACTCACGACGCGATGTTTCGTCGCGGCCTGTAATAATTATTATTATTATTATTATTATGACGTGTTTTGCATCTTGAAATTTTGCTCCAAGACAATGTTCCACGGGGGTTCAAACTTCCTTCCAGGAGGGCCCAACCCCCACGCAACCCCCACCCCCTCGGCTGCCGTACAAGCAACCCACTTTGACGCCTCGCCACGTCCCGTGTCCTACACTTTCCTTCTGCAAGATCCTTTGGAATGCCGTATTGAGGTGCTATAAATCCCAGCATATGTCCGCAATCTTGCAACATTCCCCTCTGCCCCTCAGCTCGAAATAACCTAGCTTACATAATCTGCACGCACGCATCCATGTGCTCGCCCCTTTCCCTCCTGCAGACCCCACGTGTGCCAAACCCAGGGCAATCGCCGGTGCAACAGTAAATGGTGCTGCCGTACAGCCTGAATTCTGGACCGACAGCTACATGGGTGAAGGGTACGGCATCATGTCCTTCAGGAATGTTGCGTTGGCCCTTGGTGATGATGGCAATGATAACAGCGCTGCAAGGCGGCGTCGCTCATTGCTGGGCAAGCAGCAGCTGCAGAAGAAGAAGGGTGGCAAGGGCGGTGGCAGAGGTGCAGCAGGCCCTTCCCTCATCACCGTGTGCGTCAGGCTGAAGCGCAAGGGGCCTTGCAGCACGGCTGCGCAGTTCTGCTATGGCGGGGACTGTGTGTTCACCGTCAAGGACAGGAGGGAGAGGTGCTGCCCCACGCTGCCGCCTGCAGCTGCTATTTAGGTGCACACAGGCTGAAAAGGCTGCATGCCTGTGCGAGAGAGTGTTTACATGTGTGTGTCAGGAGTAGGCATTGCTTGTCGTACGGTTGTTACACTGCTACGCCGCTCCGCAGAGCCGGCTCACAGCACGGAGGCCCTGCAAGGGTCCTCAAGGCAGCGGCGCCCCCAAAATAAGGGCACGCCCCTAGGCACACCTCGCAAGGGCGAAGAGCCACCGAAGACGGCACAGGCGAGGCCACACGCACACGCTAGCGCCGCACCCAGGGCACAAGCCTGGACGGAGCAAGAACAAGGAAACGGACAGCCACGCTGAAACGCCCTAGGCCCAGGCAAGCCGCCCGACTGCCGGGTCAAAAGCACATTAGCGGCGCCACGCCAACAGCAAGCCCGACGGCCCCCAGGCAAAGAGCCCCCACCCAGCGCCCCTAACCCACGAGCCCCTGCTCCCCTAGCCCAGACCCCAGAAACGCCGCAGCCAGCTGCCGAGCAGCAGCACCCACCCTGCACCCCCAACCCGGTACCCCCACCCCCACCAGAGAGCCCAAAGCCCGAAAAGAGCACAAGCACGCACGCCCAGCAGGCCACACCCCTCCGACTCGCAGCACTCCACCGAGCAAGCAGAGAGACGGCCCAAAAACGCCGGCACAAGCCTAGGTGGCCCTCGGGGACGCTCCCCTGGGTTGCCCTAGGCAGCCTCTCACGCCCACAAACCAACAGCTCCTGCAACGTACCCGCGCCCACACTCCAAACGAGCCCCCACCCCTTAGGGCGAGACAAAGCGCAAAACACCCGCCACGCGCTGCCCCAACAGCGCAGGGAGCGCGACGCGACAGACCGCGAAGCCAACGGCCACACGCCCACGCGACCGCCAAGGCTACCGCCTGGCTACACACAAGCTGGTCCAGCCAGCCAGTACCTGGGAAGGCGTCTACACTGTTCTTCTGCTGGCAGTACCGCCAGCCGGCGCAGCGCCACCCTCATGCGAGATGCTCATGCACCCCAACCCGAGCTGGGCCGGTGCCCTAGCTCGCTAACCCCCACCTAGAGCAGAAAGCCCCTACCCGCCGCCCCTAGCCCCTCGCGGCTCGTCATCCCTGCCGCTCTGCTCCCCTCCTTTGGCTACTTGGCCACGTATCCAGCCAGAGCCCAGAGCGTGCCGCTTGGCCCTTTCAGCCCTGTGCAGCAGCCGCCATGGGCGCATAGCCTCCAGCTCCACCGCCCGGGCCCGTCTGCGCCGCCTACCGCGGCTTCCCCGGCCACAAGCTCTTGCCCCACGGCCAGCGGCGCGGCGCGATACCACTCGCCCGTCCACCACCGACAGGATCGGGTGGTTGGGCCCCACCTCCTGCCACCCGTGCTTGGGGACCCCAGTGCGGCAAACGAGCGCAGGGCCTCCCAAAGGTGGCCACTGCCTTGATGCCCGCCTGCTGCAGCACGTCCCCTCCTGCTCGCCAGCAGCTGCAGCCCCCGGCTTGCTGCTGCCGCAGCTTAACACGGCCCTTTTCCATCGCTGTGACCGCTGCCATGGCCACTACGTCCCACGGGCCCTGCACGCAGCCCTCCGGCGGTGTGCAGAGCCAGACGGGCGCAGTGCAATGGGCCCGCCAGGTACCCCTCGATCTGACGGAGTACGCGGCGCCACTGGGCACGCCCAGAAATGGTGCTTGCGGGGGGAGCAATCCGGCGGCCCTGCAGCCCCGCCGTAGCCCCCACACCCGCACACCTCCGGATGGGGGTTGTTTCGCAAGTGCGTGTTGCCTGCCAGGGGCACTGCATCCACCGCCAAGCGCCACAGGGTCTCCTTGTACTCCGGCTCCCACCTAACCCTCTTCCACCGCCGCTGCTGCCCCGCCAAGAAGCCCTGCACCTGGCCCTCCAGCTGGGCAACCCCGTTCCCTGCCGGCCACCCCCACGCCTCACTCACATACCTGCTTGTGTATTGGCTGTAACGCGAATGCACTGATTGGGCAGTGGAAATACTGCATGTCGCCCCACTTTCGCTGTATGGGCCAAGCAAAGGCTGCTGTGCTTACTTCCCTCGCAAAACTGGAGGCTGCTGCGTATACACTGCAACGTAACAAGGGGCTGCTGTTACCGTACTGGCTAAGTACGTATGGCCAGGCTCTTAATTTCTGAATGCTAATACTGGGGTGTTCATGCATCAGTGAGGGATCAGTGCGTATGGGTTCCTGTGGGATCAGATGACATGGTACACACGCACGAGCGATGGCAAACTGTCTGGGCTGCACTGTACGTTGTACGCGTACATGTACGGGATACGTACATGTACGGAATACGCGCGTTTACGGCGTACTGCGCGAAAAATACGTCCTGCCAGTTGGCTGGGTTGCCAGGGGCTACGGGAGTGGCTCGTGGTGTTCTGCCTTTGCATGGCGTGCCGGCGTAGGTTCGAGTCCCAGGAATCGCTGAGCCCGTTTTTGCTGTATGTTGCACTGGATCATGGTGATTTCATGCTCGTCGCTGCACCTGAACCATGACCTTAATAGTCATGCCTGTGCTGTACTGTTGGTCCACTAGGCTCGCCTTAGCAAGGCTGTTGCTTGTGCGCATGCTTAAGACGTGGGACACAAGGGGACAATTGCACGCCAACACCCTGCCGTCGCCAGGATCAGGCCCGGCCCGGCACCAAAAGATCAGCCACGTAGCAGACTGTTGTAAGTCAACTCTAGATTGCTTGGCAACAAACATCAACATCACCAGTGTCACTTGTTGCCCCTACAGTAACATAGCGCCAGTGTCTAAGCCAGGTGCCATGCATCGTCCAGCACATACACCATCCAAAACGAGTTACACCATCCAAAGCGGGGTCACCATCCGCAAGCACTACCAGTACGTGTTTTCGTTGTTACTCCGTAGCTTGCAAGACAAATTGTCCAGGCTCACCTGCGGGATGGGACAGGCGAGCAAGCGAACAGCTTATGTACAGGAACGACAGTGTCCAGATTGCAGCGCACGTGCAATTGTGGCGACCGTGGCCCCTTCAGATGCGCATGGCCAAGGTATGTGCTGTGCAGTTCCCGATTCTCCCCACCTTGCAGGATTGCGCCAGCTCATGATGCAACAACGAAGTCTGCTACGGCGACCATTAACCTAAGGGATGAGGGCAGGGTGGCAAAAACCTGGTGCATGCGAGCAGTGCCGTGTCAGGGTCAATCTTCTCGTGCACTGTTGTGCATCGGGAGCTCAGCAGGGGCGCAGACGAGCGCGGGGCGGGGGCGGGGCGGGCTGGGACGGTAGATGGATACAGTTAAGGGTAGCTAGGCATCGGGCTGCCGCGTTATGACCTCACCTGAAACTTGAAGCGCAAAGGGACCAAGGATGAAAGGGAGAAGGGGCTGGAGGATGGTGGAGGCGAAGTAAGGGTGGATGATGGAGGGGCAGGAGGTGGGGAACGAGGGCACGAGTTGAGGGAGGTGTGGCGGGAGTGGGCTTGGGAGAGGGAGGAGCGGAGAAAGATGTCGCAGGACGCTGAGGGAGGGGTGGCGGGATTGGCCTTGGGAAGGGAGGAGCGGAGAAACGCGTACGGCGCAGGAGGCTGAGAGAGGGGTCCCGGGAGTGGGCTTGGGGGAGGGAGGAGCGGAGAAGGGCGTCGCAGGACGCTGAGAGAGGGGTCCCGAGAGTGGGCTTGGGGGAGGGAGGAGCGGAGAAGGGCGTCGCAGGACGCTGAGGGAGGGGTCCCGGGAGTGGGCTTGGGGGAGGGAGGAGCGGAGAAGGGCGTCGCAGGAGGCTGATGGAGGGGTCCCGGGAGTGGGCTTGGGGAGGGAGGAGCGGAGAAGGGCGTCGCAGGACGCTGAGGGAGGGGTCCCGGGAGTGGGCTTGGGGGAGGGAAGAGCGGAGAAGGGCGTCGCAGGACGCTGAGGGAGGGGTCCCGGGAGTGGGCTTGGGGGAGGGAGGAGCGGAGAAGGGCGTCGCAGGACGCTGAGGGAGGGGTCCCGGGAGTGGGCTTGGGGGAGGGAGGAGCGGAGAAGGGCGTCGCAGGACGCTGAGGGAGGGGTCCCGGGAGTGGGCTTGGGGGAGGGAGGAGCGGAGAAGGGCGTACGGCGCAGGAGGCTGATGGAGGGGTCCCGGGAGTGGGCTTGGGGGAGGGAGGAGCGGAGAAGGGCGTCGCAGGACGCTGATGGAGGGGTCCCGGGAGTGGGCTTGGGGGAGGGAGGAGCGGAGAAGGGCGTCGCAGGACGCTGAGGGAGGGGTCCCGGGAGTGGGCTTGGGGGAGGGAGGAGCGGAGAAGGGCGTACGGCGCAGGACGCTGATGGAGGGGTCCCGGGAGTGGGCTTGGGGAGGGAGGAGCGGAGAAGGGCGTACGGCGCAGGACGCTGATGGAGGGGTCCCGGAGTGGGCTTGGGGAGGGAGGAGCGGAGAAGGGCGTACGGCGCAGGACGCTGATGGAGGGGTCCCGGAGTGGGCTTGGGGAGGGAGGAGCGGAGAAGGGCGTACGGCGCAGGACGCTGATGGAGGGGTCCCGGGAGTGGGCTTGGGGGAGGGAGGAGCGGAGAAGGGCGTCGCAGGACGCTGATGGAGGGGTCCCGAGTGGGCTTGGGGAGGGAGGAGCGGAGAAGGGCGTACGGCGCAGGAGGCTGATGGAGGGGTCCCGGGAGTGGGCTTGGGGGAGGGAGGAGCGGAGAAGGGCGTCGCAGGACGCTGATGGAGGGGTCCCGGGAGTGGGCTTGGGGGAGGGAGGAGCGGAGAAGGGCGTCGCAGGACGCTGAGGGAGGGGTCCCGGGAGTGGGCTTGGGGGAGGGAGGAGCGGAGAAGGGCGTCGCAGGACGCTGATGGAGGGGTCCCGGGAGTGGGCTTGGGGGAGGGAGGAGCGGAGAAGGGCGTACGGCGCAGGAGGCTGATGGAGGGGTCCCGGGAGTGGGCTTGGGGGAGGGAGGAGCGGACCAAGGGGGTGGTGGGAGTGGACAGTTTAAGGGACGATGCGTGGGGGCAGAGCCAGGAGCCGGGGGGCCGGAGGAGGGAAAGGGAGGGCCCGAGGGAGGGACAGGAGGGAGGGAGAGACGGGCCGCAGGTAGGCAGGGGGGTGAGGAAGCAGGAGGAAGGGGCCGACGGACTGGGGGTTTTGAAAGGAGGGGGGCCGGTTGCAGGGGCGAGGGGGTCCGAAGGCAGGGGTCGGTGGGGGGCGAAGGGTGGAGGGACGGCACGGGTCTGAGGCGTTGGCTGGGAATGGTGGAACCTGAGGGAGGGAGGGGCACTTGGCGCTAGAGGGTAGAGAGAGCTCCGGAGGCAGGCACCGACAGGGGCTCCAGACGAGGCGGAAGAGCGGATGGAGGCCTCGCGGCAGCGCGCGGGGTCAGGAGGGGGCGGTTCGGCGTAGGCGTGGAAGGAGCGGACCAGGCCCCTGCCTGGCGAAGTACACGCGAAGCTTCCATCGTAGAGCACGTATGACCTGCAAGCAACCAGGTTTTATTGAATTCACAGAGCCGTAGACTGCCCCTGCTACACAAACAGCCCCTGAAAAGAAACTTACCGTAAATAACCATCCGGTCGCGTTGCAGCAGAGATGTTGTCAGAGGTGCAATCGTAGCGTTTGAAAACAATTACATCTGCATCTATGCCAGGCGCCCCGGTGAGCCTGGGGCCTGGCCGAGAAAGTACGGCATGGCCCGGTGAGCCTGGTGCGGTGCGCGGCGCGCGGCGCCCAGGGCTGCGGCACAGTCAGGGAAGCCGGGAAGCTCCCTGCCCCTGCTACACACGTGCACGTGCTTGACGGCCCCATGTCCGCCCGTGGCACGTCTCGCATTAACTGCATGATGTATTTGCTGTCGCTCTGGTGCTTGTGTATATTGTGTAAACACATTGGCGTTTGGCGACGTGGCATCCGGTCGGGGCAACACACCAGTACAGCATGACGTACGAGCGCAATGCCCACGGCATTTGACTGGTTTGGTGAACACGCACGAGCACATCACGAAGAGTCTACAACAGCCGAGTCTGCCCGATGCCTCACCCAACCTGCAGCCACTGGTGCGTGACTGGTGCGTGTTCCCCGTCTCCCTGTCCCCCACCCCCTGGCTTCCCAGGGCGCTGCCCCGCGACCCCCAGTCGCAACCCGCCACCGACCTGTTTTGTCTGGGCCTGTCGGAGGTCATGCTGCTGGGAGCGGACGGAGCGCCTGGGAGCACAGAAGCAAGGCACCCTGTCAGCAACAGCAGGGCGGCAGCGTGGCACGGGCGAGGGGCGTGTGGGGCTGTGCCCTGCTCCCTAGTGTCGAAGCAACAATGTAACGTACCTAGCAAGCGCCGCCTGTAATACCTGCCGTGCTATCATGCCTGTCGTACGCTGGGCGGCTGGGGAACGTGAAGGTGGCGTTGTGAGCACTGAGCCAAAGCTGTATGCTGTTTGCTCAGTGCGAGCTGCGTGTGCCCAAAGCGCGGCACGGTTGCACTGCGAGTCTGCGATAGTGCGGCTCTGCGGGTCACTCGTCACTGCACTTGTGCAGGGAAGAACCCTCGCCGTGTGACACTGACTGGCTGACTGGCATGCGTTTAATGTGCACGGCTCATCATCTGTACCCTGGGCGTGTGGGCGAGGCCTGACGCCTGAGGGGTTAGCAGCCGCTTCCTCCCTTCCTGCTTGCTCTCACACGTAGGACATAGGAGAAGTGGGAAAGAGTACGTTTCCCAGGCTAAGCCTTTCGAGTAATATCTGTTTTGGTAAGCCCGTGCAGATGCACGTCAAGGTGGTGCCTCGATCCTTACTACCTTACAGCGTCAGCCTCCTTGCCGGACCACACCCGCACCGTTGACATATTGAGACTGTCAGTCTCCCAGTAGTTTGGGACACAGCTGCACGCGGCTTCCCGTACCAACCCACCCTCCCATGCGGCATGCACTCCCGTTGCACCTCAAAGGTTGTACCTGAAAGGCCGCCACTTCGAAAGCTGAGGCCAGATAGCGTTGAGCCTCACTGCACTTGAGCCCCACAGCATTCGTCACCTTAGCGGTGCAGCCGTGCAGGGTGCACAGCACATGCTTTGCCTGACGCCCTGATCGGCTCTTAAACAGCGCACTAACCCTCCCCGCTGCACACGCCATGCAGCACAATAGCCGTGCGTGGTACTGCGGCATCAACCCCAAAGCAATTGACACCGTAGCGGTGCACAACACACACCCTCGTCCGTGCGATACACATGTATATACAGGTCAGTGTACGCCTCACGCATTAAAGGCCAATAAACTGCAGTTGCCGACGTGCGCTGGAAGAATTAACCTGCACGCTAGAAAACACAGCAGTCGTCCGAACAGCGGGCACCACACGTGCCTCATGCGTCAACCCCTCCCCACCTTGAACAAAGCTCTAACAGTCACCAACTGCCAAAATGCAAATGATGCAACCAGCTCTAACCGCATGCCCGGAACCCGCCTAACCCCTCAGTCCTCGTCCTCGTCCTCCTCCTCGCTCTCGTCCTCCTCCTCACTCTCCTCCTCCTCCTCGCTCTCCTCCCCACCCTCCGCCTCCTCCTCCTCCAGTGCCGCCTCCCCTACAAACTCGTCCTCCTGGTCAATCACCTCCCACGAGTTGTGCCATGACGGCACCTCCTCCCTGTGGCCCCGCTCCTCGATGGTGTTGATGATGCGCTTGTTGGTGAACACGAAGACCAGGTCGGCGGCACGCTGGGGGGTCAGGCAGTTGCGGCGGTCGTTGTGGATGAAGTCGTAGGCTGACCACGCCCGCTCGCACATGCAGACGGAGGTGGGCTGGGCCAGCACTCGAACCGCCAGCCAGCCCAGGAGCGTGCCGGAGCTGTACGTCTCGTGCCACTGGGTGCCCGGCATCAGGGTGCGGTTGAGCTCCGCCGACTCCCCTATGCCCGCCCAGTTGCCATGCCGCAGCCGGTACTCCGTCATCTCCCGCTCCAGCTGCGCGCGGTCCTCGTTCTTGGGCAGCAGCCGGGCCACGTACTCCTTGAAGATCTTCTTGATCTTGGGGTCCACCTTCTCCACGTCCACGTTCACCGGGTCCAGGAGGTACCCTGAGGCACAGCAGCAGGAACAGGTGTGTTAGGAGCCTACCGCTTTCCTCAAGCAACTGGGTGGCTGGGGGCAAGCCGACTGGGAAACCGTGCATAACGCCTAACCGTTAGGAGTAAGGTAGGGAGCGGCCTTGGGAAGCACCGCACACGCTAGTATGCACCCGCATGCACAGGTTACATGCAAGTGGTAGAGCCCAACGTCTACCAGCGGCGATGAGGGGCGACAACATCTGGTCCACGCGGTGGTCGAACGCCTCCAGCACGCTAGCCCGCTGCGCCGTGGTGATAGTCGTCAGCTTCATCGTCTTCATCGTCTCCCGGGCCTCCAGCAGGCGCCCGTAGACCCGCCCGGTCGTGGGCAGAGACGAGTCCACGAAGCGCAGCACCTCGACCATGGGGGCCGAGAGCCCCACCAGCTCGCTCGCCATCTTCCACGCCTTGTCGTTGCACACAAAGGCGTCCTTCAGCTGAGGCATAGAGCGAGCCAAAAGGGGCACAAGGGAGTTGGCAAGGGCCTCAGACGTCTGCAAACGAGAGGTTGCAAGCAGATGGTGTGAAGCTCACACACGCAAACTGTGCTGGTAAGTTGGCAGGCACTGCACCGCTGACAAGAGGTGTAAACAGAACCTACCCGCTTGTGCGAGCCCTGGTACTTGCGGTTGTACGGCTTCTTCAGCCAGTCCTCCATCCTGGCACCGGTGAACGTGCGGATGACCGCGTGCCGCACGCCGCACAGCCGCTCCAGCATGTCGTAGTTGGTGGCGAACCGCGTGTCCCCTGCGTGTGGGCCAAGGTGCGCAGCAGTCACAAGTGGGGCCTGGGTATTGTGCCATGCTAAGCATTGATGCGGCAGTGGTGCGCAAGACTACGTTTGGCCCTCAGACAACAGAACGAAGAGCAGGGGCAGAGCGCCAATGCTTACATCTAGCAAGCATGCATAGGCGCTTTCACCCCACCGCACCTGGCAGGAGCAGGGCCAGCTTGGACTCCGAGTTGAAGATGGCCAGCGGGCTCTGGTGGTCGCGAATCCAGTTGACCACCTCCTTGCCCTGCTCTATGATGTCCTTTGCCCACTGCTTTTTCCCGATGTCCTCCAGCCCCAGGTCCAGGAGGTGGGCAGCGCACGGCATCCACACGATGTGGGGGTGCTTCTCCTCGATGATAGCACCCGCCGCCTGGGGCAGGTACGAAGTGGTTGCAGTGTTTGAGCGGCGGTGAAACGTACACGGTGATGAAAAGGCCATGCTGCACTATGTAGGCACTGACGGGTATCTTGGCGTTGCCCCAGCAGTAGGGTAGATAGTACGGCACTGGCTGTATTACCGTACGCCTTCCAGAGCTTCCACACGGCCGCTACGGCCCACGGCCCACACACCTTGCAGTTGGACGCACTGTCCGTGACGACGGCCACCACGTTCTCCGGGCCTAGCTCCTCGATGCCCGGCAGGAACTTGGACGCCACCACCTCAGCGGTCTTGGTCTCCCCGCTCATGTTGAAGGACTCCTGGAACACGGCGTTGCCATTGGCGCACACCATCAGGTTCTGGAGGGGGCGGCGGCGCACATCGCTCCAGCCGTCACCCGACACCGTGCAGCCCGTCTTCTTGATGCGCTTGTAGAAGAAGCCCAACTTCTCCTTCACCACCTTCTTCGCCTGCCGAATAAGTATAAAGCGCAAGGGGAAAGCAAAGGGCGTCAGGTAGTGCCGGGGGGAACGCTAGGGGTGGGCAGAGGCGTTAAAGAGAACATGCAGGTTAGTGCCAATGATATCGACATGAGCGCTACAGTATATATTAGTTAACAACAAACATGCTTGCAATGGCAGGCAGCTGGAGCGGAGATAACTTATAGCAACCCAGTTCACTTATAGGTGATCTCCGGAACAGTCAATGACGGTGGCTACAGAAAACCTACCCTTCCGAGCATGGTTGTGCGCAGCTTGTTGTACCCCGGGGGCTTGTAGCTCGGGCCCGCAGCGGCCAGCGCCTGGCACATCTTCACGAAGGACTTGTTCCGCCGCACGTTGAAGGCGATGCCGTTCTCGATGAAGAAGAAGGCAACCGCCATGTCGGCATCGTCGCTCTTGGTCCTGGCCACCGACTCCGTCAGGGTAGTCTGGCGCTTGATGGTCTGTCCCCCGTCGACTCATCCAGGCTGCTCGCCGGCCGCTTGACACCAATACTGGCCGCGATCTTCTTGGTCTCTTGCTTGTCTAGGCTATCCAGAGCTGACTTGGTGACCTTGGGGCACGCTTTCACGCCCTTCTTGCCGCGAAGGTGGGCCTTGCAGCGCGTAGCCGTGCCCTTGAAGACGTGCTTGCAGAAGATGCACTGCACCTTAGTGTTGCCCTGACTGTCAGTACTTTTGATGGTGTAGTAGTCCCAGACAGCGTCCGTCCTGCCACGGCCCGACCCAGACTCTCTGGGCGATGCCGCAGGCAAGGGAGCACTACTGGAACCCTTCTTTGTCTTTTTAACGGTTTTCATATGTACCTGTTTTACAACGAATGGGGTTCGAATGAGGAACGAAAGATAGGAACGCTTAAGGCTTGGTTTCGGGGCTTTTGGGTTTCGGGGCGGTTTTTGGCCGCTGGAACGTATTTTTAGCGTATTTGAGCGTATTTGGCGAACAGACCCCCGTATTTCACGTATTTCTAAAAATACGCTCATTTTGGAACGTACAGTGCAGCCCAGCAAACTGTATGTGGTACGGGCGTATGTCCATTGTACGTGTTGGCTTCTGCTGCAGGCAGACCAGCCAGCAAGCAACGTTCTTGATTTCTAGGTGATTTGCTTGGGTGCGCTGCGAGCAAGTTCTCAACCGAAAGGTTGGCAGGGTTTGGGCTGCATGCGTGCGAGTAAACATAAACTAATTGGGGATAATCATGTGATACAGCAACATATTGGACACTGCAGGCAGGTTGTACTGACGGAAGCCATGTGCGTGCGTCTTTGCGTGCACGGCACGTGTGTGCAGCAGCCTGCAGGTCTAGCTGCATGCAGCGAGCTTAAGGTGATCACGCACTGGCACTGGCATGTGTCGTGCGTGCGTCCTGCTGGTTCATGCACCTGGCTTGGTCTGCGTCCATACAATTGCACATACTGTACACAAGCAAGCACCTCGTTGCGCACGTGGTGCCGTGTGTATGCACAAGCAATAAGCAAGTAGCTGTATGTGTTGGTCACATATATATACACAACATCACTTTTCTTTGCGGTAAAATGGACGGAGACGTGGGCAACAAGTAAGGCGTCTTGACCTTTTTGTGGACGTGGAGCTGAGAGGTGCTTCATCACCTGTTTACCGCGCCTATGTGCGTGTGCAAGCCGAACTGTGTACGGTATAGCGTGTGATTGAGATGTGGTAATGCGTGCGCTATCTGCTGCTGGCATCAATGGAGCAGCTAGTTAAAAAGCTGGCTGGACATCGAAGACTGAGCTCAAAGGAGGCTGCCGTGGAGCGTCCTGTACGTCGGGTTATGTGCGTGTGCTTGATTATTGGTTGCGTGACGTGCTGTGTGGAGGCGGTGGCCATTTTGCTTGGGGGGCCGGCTTTGGGGGAAAGGGGCCGCCCCGCCCGCCCGTTGTATCGTTCCCCCAGTGTTGTATCGTTCCCCCGCCCAGTGTGTGCGTGTTGTGTCGTGTCGGCATGCTCTGGTGCTTTCTGCTGGGTGCTTTATTTACACCCTTCACATACAGCGAGCGCAGTATCTGCCAGTATCTGCTCCCCTGCTGGTAGCTGCACTAATGTACTGGCGACATGGGATTGTGTAATTAGTGGTCAGTCAGTCAGTGTTACACGTACGGCGAGGGTTCCTGTAAACCCTCCGCAAGTGCAACGACCCGTGTACGAGCCGGAGGCTCAAGGGTCTCCATTCAAAAAACCAAGAACGTTCTACCTTGTCGACCAAATTTTTGAAAGCAAACCTGCTAGCTGAACCTGGTCACCTTCCAGCATCAGCTTTCGCATACTACCATCCATAGGTAGGTCAAAAGCAGACCTGAGCTCAGAATAAACAGGACACTCCATCAGAACGTGCAGTTCGTCCTCCACCATCCCTGTACGGCGGCACACCTGGCAGACCCGCATGTCCCTCGCAACCGTACTGCAAGTCCTGTTTGCTGCAAGTGGCCAGCAGCCGAGTCGGAAGCGCATCAATTGCTTGCTTGTGCTGTGCGGGCGGGATGCTAGCCTTGATATGCGGCAACAAGGTCGGGGGAGCAGCACCATCAGCCACGCCGCCCATCCAGTGCTTATACCTGCACATCTTGACACCCGGTTGTTTACCGTCCGAGACGCACTCCCTGGGATTCGAAACAAGCCTAGCGCTTGACCACGCTACCGATAGCCGTTCACGAAACGCCGAACAGATCTGAGCCAAGGGTAAGTGCGTGCGGGCCCTCCACTGCGCCAACGAGCTAGGTGACAAGCACAGGGCAGGCGCGCAGTCCCACACGCACGTTGATGCAAAGCGCCTGTAGGAAGCTGAACAGCATGCCAGCCCACGCACCCGTCATTGCAACCTTCGAGGTACATCTTCACCTCTTCAACCAGTGCATCCGCAGCGATTGACTCCGGCTGTTTAACAATCCTGTTCCAGAAACCTACCACCATACGTAACCAGTACATGTTGCAGGGGCAGCTGTGACAGCTCAGCAAACAGGCAACGGTGGGTGGGAAGCCGTGCACCGCAAACGGACCGCATGATCATGACCTGAAGCTTGACAGCGGCGGCTTAGCTCAAATGGAAGAGCCCAGGCTGTGACACTGGAAGGCGAGAGGGCTTCGGTTCGATCCCTGCCTGTGACATTGCTTGGAGATGTGGAGTTCGAATCCCACAGCTGCCCCCATTCTGGCGGACGAAGTGCGACCCCAGTTTGGGTAGAGCGGAGCACTCGATCATCTGTGGTGTCCTGGTTTGAGATGATTGGATTTGAGATCATTGGTAGATGCTCTGACTGGTGTGGCACGCTGTGCTTAGCTGGCAGGTAGGACCGGTGGCTCCCTACGGTACATGAGACCAAGATAGGCGCGTCCTAACTTAAGAGGTTTCAGTTAAGGTTCAGTTCCTCAGGTTCAGTTCCTTAACTCACGACGCGATGTTTCGTCGCGGCCTGTAATAATTATTATGAAGCTTGACAGCCGGGTCTTCCAAACACGCCTCAAACCACCCCGCCTCCGTGTTATTTGCGTCGCGACGCTTGCTTGGGTCCCCGCAGCAGGGCAGCCAGAGCAGCTGGGCCCCATACTTCGCACCCGTACGACAAGACAGGTCGAACCTGCACATCGAAACAACCCAGCCATTCGAACATCGCTATCGGGTGCCCAGATGCGATGCTTTTGTAGCTTGCCCAGCAGACTAAACATAGCTGCCCTCCCGGAATCATTCAACTGGTCCCTGCATGCAGGGGCCCCCGGGCCATTCACCAGACCGAGGTACTTTGCCTTGCTCACCATGGGCACGGAACCGCCACCCAACAGAAAAGGATAGCTCTCCAGGTACTCAGTCAGAGCCTGTGACCGCGATGCCTGGGAGGCAAACACCATGCCCTCACACTTACTCACGTTTACCCTCATGCCAAAAGCACTGCAAAAGGCATCCACACGCTTGAGCAGCACCCTCATACGCACGGTCAACCAAGGTGGCAAATAAACAAGCTGAGGTCATCTGCATAAAGCACCATAGACACACGCCGCCCATTCACCTTGGGAGCTTCAGCTAGGTACTCCCGCTTGCGCTTATCCCGATCATCACTAAAGTCAGTGAGCGCCTCAATAAATAACCCAAACAGCTCAGTACTAAGGGGACAGCCCTGCTTCACCCCCTGCGTAGACTCAAAAGACTCGCCCTTCACCCCGTTCGTTGACTTTAACACGCATGGACACCTTGCTATATGCAATCATGATGGCTTCCAGGGCTGCGCCCTGTATGCCCCTCTCCTGCAGCCGCAACCATAGCACGTCCCTGGGCACTTTGTCAAAAGCCTTGGCGAAATCAATCTGCACGACAAACAGCGGACGGGAACCCCTCAAATGCCGCATGATGAGGTGCCGTACAAAGAACAGGTGGTGCACGGTGCCGAAACCCGAAATTAGTGGTGGACGGATGCACACGCTTACTGTAGCTAGGACCATGCTGCCGTGGCTTGTCGGCATATTGAGTGTAGCTACGTACGTACCAGGGGAGCTAGCGCTTCATCCCCCGGGTGCAGACTAGCTACCACCATATTCCTTGAATGCGTGGTGCAAAGTGACCTGTGTTGCACATAAGCTGCAGCTGGTATGTATCTGGTGCAACGCTTGCACCCCTGTGTACACGGACTGTGCATGCCTACACCCTGGCCGGCCCTCGTGTATTACTGCTGCCTTCTCCGTCCCCTGCCGTCTGCGTCCCACTCCAGCACGTGCACTTGCACCTCTGCACGGCCATCCCTCCCGTCAGAGCTCCAAACCTCACCGCAACTGCCTCACAGTTGCTGTTACTCTCCTTGCTGACGTTCAGGGGTCCCTGCTTACCGACGCAGCCGGCAGCGTGGTTTGTAGCATGTTGCGGTGTGCAGCAGGCAGGGCAGCAGGGGAAGCCCCCTGCGCTGGGGCGTGTGGGTTGTGGCCCAACGGGCACGTAAGCAGACACTGAGCTGCCAGCATACTAGATAATTGCAAGACAGGCATTACATGGTTGTCACAGTAGGCGCGAGGAGTCCGGCGTGCTTTGGCAAATGGGCATGCAAGGTCGGCAGAGCAGTGAGACCTGCGCGTCGTGTACTAGAGGACACTTCAGTTATATGGCTTGACACTGCATAGACTGTCTGAACATTAGCTCTGCTCGCAGTTGCAGTTGTCTGATCAGGTCAACGGCCGACGTTTGACCCGAGACATGAGCTTGGCCGTCCGAAAGCCTGCGGGGTGCTGGCATACCTGACATAGCTGAACTATACATACTCAATGCACCTGACGGGACCTTGTTGACAGTGAAGTATGGAATCAAATGACCTTCTTGAGAGTGAGGCGCGGAGCCACCTTGTAGGCTACGCGGAGTACCACAACGTTTGCCTTGGAAAACTACGCGCTATTTGGCGTCAAGTCGGGAATAGCACGGAGGACGTTCGTGCGTTCTACCAGACGGCAACTCAAAATGCTCAAAACGCTTGGCAAGACGCCGTTCAAAGGGCGGAGCAAGCAAGGACAGCGCTTAAACTCGAAATTGCGAATATAAATAGCGAGATTGCATCTATCAGAAGCGAGCTCGACGACCCCGAACCAGCTGAGGCGGCAAACGCCATCGAGGCAAGCCCTGCGCTGTCTATTTCGGACGTTCGGCGACATGTAACCCTTCACGCGAATACGTGACCCTTCCTTTATGCATATTCTTATCAATGGGGTGGTTGTGTTGCTGCAGGCTGATGCCACCCTGCTGCGCACTGTCGAGGCCATCTCGGGGACCCTGCAGATGTGGCGCAGCAAGCGCGCTTCGAGGGTGCAGGCCTACGAGTCCCTCATGGTGAGGCGCGCAGTGGCCTTTGCGCACAGACACACTCTGCATCCAGCAAAGCAGGCCCCGTTCCATGGGGAAAGACTCCTGTCAACGCCCGCAACCTGGCCGTGTGCAGGCTGTGCACGTGGCGCTGAAGCAGCAGCTGGGCATCCGGCACGTGCCCGTGGACGACATCGACGTCAGGTATGTGCACCACCGGGGCACATGTATATTAGCAGCGTACGTGGCTTAGCGGCATGTGGAGTGCAGAGGAACTGATGTAGGGTTTGCACCATCACCAGCTGGGATGCCCAGCACCTGCTGGTGGACCACGTTGTCGCAGGGTGGGGGCCAAGGGAACAGGCGGGGGCGCGAGGTGTGAGTTGGACGATCCTTCAGGCAACTCCTGCCCACGGAACCAGACCTGTCTTCGTAAGCAGCCACCCTCCTGTATGATATCGGTCACTTTTTGGCACCAAAACAACGGCGCCCCTGCCCCTTGCCTACCACCCCCCCTTGCAGCACCGGGAACCTCAACTACCTGCAGATGGAGAACAACAACCTGCGGGAGGAGAAGGTGGGTTGGGGGCCAGCCGGGGTCGCTGGGCGGTGCTCGCTGCCGCTTTACGGCTCAGAGCCGAAAGCTCCCTGCCATCGCACCAGGGGCACACAGGGCGCGCCTCTCCCGCTAGCGCACGCCACATGTCCCACCACCCGCCCGCTGCCCCTGCGTCCCCACCCCCTTGCATCCATGTCCTCGGACCATTGAGTCCTAGGCCCCTGTCTCCACCTCCCATTCCTGCCCCAAGGACAGACGGCTGGCGCGCACAAAGGAGGGCCTTGAGTGCTCTGCCTTCTCATGTGCCGCCATACCCTTCCCAATCTAAGCCACTCGATCCAGCCTCCTGCTGCACCGCTTGACTCCATGTCCGCCCCTTTCCTGCCCCCCAACCCCCACCCCCAACCCCGCCCCTGCGCCCCCAGGCCCGGCGCCTGGTGCGCGTGGAGGAGCAGCTGGGTGCGCTGCGGGAGGTGTGCCGCGAGCTGGGCGAGGACGCGGCGGTGGTGGCGGCGGAGGTGCACCCCACACTGCAGGCCATCAGGTGCGTGGGTTTGCGAGATGGAGGAGGGCGGGGGGCGCCGAAAGCGTGCAGGCATGTCCCCATCCGTTTTGCCGCAGCAAGGTACGGTCCATGCCTCCCAGCGCTTGGGCCCAACGCCTGACACAATGCCTGACTTGGCGCCTATGGCACAGCGCTGACGGTGCCTACAAAGCTAATAGCCTGCCGGGCCCCAAACGGGGCCAACTGTTAGCGCACCACAACTGCGCCCCGTTGCCCTTACAGCGCTCCTCGTTCCTCAGCTCCGAGCAGGAATCCGCCGAGGCACCCTCCAGTGTTCAATTCCCTCAGCTCTAGCAAAGGCTATGTTATACTAAAATGGGATGCGCGACGCTGTGTTTGGCCGCGGGAGTAACGTCCTGCAAGCAACGCCATCGACATGCCAAGTGCGGCTGCATTACTGGCCATTCCATGTGCCCTTCGCCTCTCCCCATTCCCCCTGCAGCTCCGAGCAGGAGTCTGCCGAGGTGCTGGGCAGCGTGTATCACACCCTGGCCTCGCCCGCCCTGCTGCCGGGCGCCGGGATGGGGGCCGCAGCCGCCGCCTCCAGCGGGCGCACCCCGGGTGGTGCTGCGGCGGCGGCGGGCGGCGGCGCGGGCTCCGTGTCCGCTGTGCTGGCTGGCGCCGAGTCGGAGCTGGACCTCAGCGACGCCATGTTTGGGCGGCTGGACGCCAAGCTGCGGCAGATGCGGGAACTCAAGGTGGGAAAGGGGAAGGGAGGACTAGGCAGGTTTACCCGGTTGGGGCATCTGTGTGTACGGCCTTGTACAGCAGCTGCGCGTGTGACATGTTTGTGCGGCTGGACGCCGAGGTGGGGCAGGTGCGGGAGCTGAAGGTACGGGCGGTGTGGGGCCAGCTGGTGCGCGGGAGGCGGTTGGGCGGGCGGTGCGATCACTGTGGGCAATCAAGGTTGGCCGGGAGGTGGCTCCTGTAGCCTTAGGTACTGGTACGTGTCTTTAACCTTTTCCTTTTAGCGTCTTCACGATGGAGCTTAGGAATACGAGGCTACGAGGCAATCCGTCGCCCACACCTCTTTACCCTCAACGTGCATCCTTCTAATAACCCTCACGCCCCTCTCCCCACCCCGCAGACCGAGCGCGAGGCCTCCCTGCGCGCCACGCACGAGGTGCTGTGCAGCCTGTGGGGGGCGCTAGGCACGCCGGAGGACGCGCCCGAGCGCGCTGCCGTCAGCCGCCTGCTGGCGGGGGACAGGCCGAACAGGCTGCACAGGCGCACGCTGGACAAGGTGAGGGTGTGTTAAGGGGGGAGGAGGTAGGGTGGGGTGGAGGTGCGGGTGGGGGCAAGAGACGCACCTGAGGCGGTATGGAGGCACGTGACCGTTTCACGATTTTTGGCGCGGCGTTGCACAGCCCGCATGGGCATGGTGCCGCAGTATTGCTGGGTGGTCATGATGCATGGCACCGGCCTGCCCATTTGACCTGACCTCAAGCCGTGCTCTGGCCCTGTGCAGTGCACGGCCGAGGTGAACCGGCTGGAGGGCTGCAAGGCGCAGGTGAGGGAGCGTCGGGGCCAGGGGCTGGCGCAGGCAGCCGCGTACACGGTGCCAGGTACCCGCTTGAGAAGTAACGGGCGATTGTAGAGCTTGTCGTCTTCGCCTTTGCAGTATCCGCCAGTGCGGGTTGTATACGCGACGATGATGGTATAATCCTATCCTACGCCTGGCGTCTCTGAGTCCTGGCCCCTGGTTACAGCTGTAGGTGCTCATGCCGTACGGTACACAACGTCCCCCAGCGGCTGCACGCCGCCGCCGCTCAATACAATCTTAGGCGCTCTCCATCAAGATCGCCCGCTTTCCCTTATTTCCCCGGTCCCCCTCCCTCCCCTTCCCACCCCCAGGCCCTGCGCGACCTGGCCCTGTCCAAGGCGCACGAGCTGGAGGCGCTGTGCCTGTCCAGCCGCATCCCTCCCCCGCTGCTGGGCCCGCTGCTGGCAGACCTGGAGCGCCCGGGCGCAGCCACCGGGGTGCTCAGCAGGCTGGTGCGGCTGGTGGCGGAGGTGGGAGGACTGGCGGCAAAGAGGCAGCCCATACTGGCGCAGGTGGGAGCGGATGGGTCTGCGGGGGCGGGAGACGGGGTTGTGGGGAAGGAGGGGTATGGAGGGTACGGGAACATCGACGGACTTGTGGGCAAGGTCGGAACCAACGGCCGCAACAAGTGCCCCAAACGTGTTGAATGTGCGTCCTGGCTTCACGGTAGTGTGCAGAAAGCCTAGCGCTGAGGCAAGCCCATTATCTTGCGTATAAGCCTAGCAAGTGTAACGCTTTGGCGCCGCCTCAACCCCCAGATCGGATGGGTTGGGCTCCTGACGCTTTACCACATAATTCGCAAGTGCCTCGATCAATGCAGCCGGCTGCTTCGGCTTTCAGTCACCAAATCGCCGTGTCCCCCGTGTTCCCCTTATTCCCCACCCGCAGGTTGCTGCGCTGCAGGAGGCTGTGTCGGACAGTGCGTGGCTGCGGCAGTACAACGCAGACACGGGGAGGTACAAGGTGGGCAGGGGCGGTGGGGAAAAGCGCTTCTTAAAAAGGGGGCACTGGCAGGGGCGGGCAGGGCAGGAGGGGCACACACACACGCATGCAGGAGGCGTACGGGGGCCTGATGGACACGGGGAGGTACAGGGGAGGGCTGGACCTCCACAACAGCCCAGCTGCCCTCACACCTGCTGCCTCTCCTAACCCGCCCCTGCTCCCTCCCATGCCCCCCAGGGTCGTGACGCGTCCCGCAACATGCAGCGCGCCATCCGCGCCGGCAAGCTGCGTGAGCGGCTGGGCGCCATGCTGGAGGGGCTGGTGCGCGACCTGGAGGCGTGGGAAGTGGAGGAGGGGGGGCCCTTCACATACGACGACACCACGCTGCAGGTGGGGAGTTCCAGTGCGTGCGACTTCTGGCACCCCCTTGCCCGCCCTGCCCTTCCTCTTGCACTCCCAACCCCAATATCTCGGCCCCCAGTGTATTTGCATGACCTGCCCCTCCCCCCCTTCCCCCTGTGGCACAGCACTCGGTGCTGGCCGCGGTGCAGGCCGAGATCGACCAAGTGGCCCAGGAGAAGGCACCCAAGCCCAAGGCCTCAGCCACCACCGGGCCCTCCACCGCCACCCGCCCGCCCACCGGCAGCCGCCCCGGCCCCGGCCCCGCCGCCTCCGTCCGTGCGTCCATGGCCGGCGCCCCCTCCCGCCCCGGCACCGCCGCCACCCCCGCAGGCGAGCGGCCCATGCTGACCCCCCGCACCCTGGGCGGTACCACCGGCCGCAGGCAGTCCTTCGCCGGGCCGCTGGGCCCCCCTCCCTCCGCCAGCGCCCGTGACCCCGGCACATTCAGCGCCGGCAAGGGCCTCACCACCGCCGACTTTATGCGGGCGGCGCTGCAGCCCAGCGCCTCCTCCGCCTCCCTCTCCATGTCCATGTCCGTGTCCATGCAGGGAGCGAAGGACAGCCACAACGTCCGGGCGTCACATGCGCACGTGACACCAACACGGGGCGGCGGCGACGGCGGCGGCGGCGCCGACGCCCTCCCCCCTGCCTGCGACCTCTACCCTGTCCACAGCCTCGGTGGCGACTGCGGCCCGCAGCACCGCCAACGCCCGCAACCCGGCCGAGGACCTGTTCAAGAGGTACCTGGGAGACCAGCCGGGGCCCGAGCAGCCGCACCCCCACCACCAGCATCAGCAGCAGGGGGGCACCCCCGTGAGCAGGGCGGTGTACGGCACTGGCACGGGCGGTGGAGGCGGTGGCGCCAAGGACGGGCCCCGGGCCAAGCTGAGCTTCTCGGCGGTGGGGGTGGGTGGTGGTGGTGGCGGTGCAGGGGAGGAGGACGACGGCGCTGACGACGTGGTGCGGGCCCGCTGCGACACGCCCAAGAGCACCGCCACATCGAGGACGGTGCAGCTCGGCGGGGGGATGGGGATGGGGATGGGGGCGGCGGGGGGCCTCAAGTCGCCACAGGTGCGTGTGGGCGGGCGGGGAGAGGGGCGGGCTGCAGGGGCACGTGGCACGGGCGCACGTGTGTGCTGGGACCGTGCGAGTGTAAACGGTAGTACGGCGTGCAAGTGTACAGTCACTACGTACTGGTACTCACACAGCATCCGAGGGTGACTGGGTGGGCAGGCTGCAAGGACACACAGCACGATTGTACACGTGTCACTTGGGCGTGTGCGAGACCATGCATACGGCACGTAAGGTTCCCTTGATACATTTATACAAGATTATACTCACGTCATTGCGTACATGGCGATACACGATTCCTGAGCCGTCGCCCGATGGGTGCCGCATGTTCTCCCTTCTAAATCCGTGACGTTGTTGATCTGGGCCCCACGCTTGTTCATCCCGCAGGTGGCGACGCCCTCCAACGCCGGCATAGCCCAGTCCGTGGTCAGCCCCGGAGCAGGGGCTGGGGGCAAGGTGTCCAGGATACCCAAGCTGCGGCTCTAGCGAGAGGGCTGACGGACGGATGAGCGCACCTGTTGCATGTGTACAGGCATCGCACGGGACACCGTAGTGTGCGCTAGGGACGCGATGGGCGCCTGTACCTGGCCTGGGGTGTACATGATGGATGGATGGTGATGATGGACCTGCGAGGCAGAGCAGACCGGGTAGACTGTTTTAGCAACAGGGCTGTGTTGCTGCCATTGCCATGCAGGTATGACGGGGCGGTGATGGGGAATGGCCCTTGGGCAGAGGGTGACGGCAGGTGGTGCCAGGGTTTAGGGTTCGAGGTGGGCAGCCCCACGCCGTACATCTTGTGTAGTAGCCTGTTGCGATCCATGGTGTTAAAGGCCGTCGAGGAGTCGAGCACCCGCACAAGGAGTGCACGATGGTGTGGGGCAGTGTGCTTGGTTTAAGGGGCGGAGTTGCATTGGAAGAAGCCACGTACGTGATCGTACCATATATTGATGTATACTGTATGGCCGGTGGTTTGGTTCAGGTACGCCCGGCATATTCAAGGCGCGCGTGTCCAGGTCCTCAACAGTGTGCCCAGCACTGCCGCCAGCTGGACAGCTCGCTGGCGGCACGTGTGAGTGTGGCCCTCCTGATCTAGCTGCATCGACTAGCAGTACCGTCTGAGCTTGGCCCTTCGATTTTTGTTGCACCGATTCGCACCTGCTGGGTGTGTCCCCTCAGGGGCTCCCCTGTGTGCCCCCGTTAGGGTGTGGAGGAGAGGTTGTTACATCTTTCTTGGACCAGACCGTTCAAGGGGAGTCTCCCCTGAACCAGACTCATACTGCCCCATTATACGGCATGTGGCCTGCGACGGTTGACAATTTGAGTATTGTGTGTGCTGTTCAGGAGCTGCCGGCGTCAACACGGTTGTACCTGTATGGGCTGCAACCCGGTACATGCCATAGCCCAATCCATCCCGCGGCGTTTGGTCATACATGTAACAGTGCCGCAGTGCTACGGCGGACTCCACTGCATTAGGGTGTGGCCGTGATGGGAGGACTTGCTGCCCTGTCCTGAACGGCAGTGTGTTCGTCGTGCGATATGGTAGGTTACTGTACCGCAGCGTGTGCTGGAGCTGGCTGGAGGCCACCTGCGCAAGCCCCAGGTGAAACGTACGTACCAGGGGGGTCTCCCCTGGTACGTACGTACCGGTGCCCCACCACCTCAACCAGCCTCAACGCCACATCCGACGAGGCGAGGCACCCACAGCACCAGAGCACACGCGGGTGCTACTGTTTTTTCCGGTAACAGCGCAGTGTTGATGCCCGCCGGGAGAGTTGGACTCCCGTGCTTGGTGGCCCGACCACCGCGGGCAACAGCAGACTGATACCACGAGGACGTGAGCCCACACGTGCCCCTGCTGCACCATCCCCGTGCATGGCCCCGCGCTTTGGCTCCGTACGATGTGCCATCCGCAGACGGATGGCTTCAGCGCCTCCCACCCATCCCCGATAACGAAGCTGCGCAGCGGGCAGCGCTGAGCTAAGGTAGCTGCACCTCGCCAGAGGGTGACAATAGATTGAGATTGGGGGAAAGGCTGGGCACGCAGATTAAGATTGGAACCCGCTTCCTACGGATTGAGATTAAACCCAGACCCCTGATCACGCCGCACTCCTACGCAGCAGCCAGGGGTGTGGCTAAGTGGGGGATGGTTACTACATGTTACGGCATGTTTGCTGTACCGACAGCTGACAGTTGAAGGCTTGACTCGCGTCTCTGCCTTTCAGTATTTGGTATGGTATGAGGCCATAAATAAACCAGCACACAATGTTAATAGTTGCTGCCTGTTATGCTATCCTCAGTTGCTCGTGCATAACATGAACGAAATGAACGTCGTTTTCCCTGCCGCTTGCCAAGGGGCAAGCACTGTTGACATTAACAGTAGGCCTGCTTGACAGTTAGCCTGCTGGCAGGAAGTGTTTGGTGCTTGTAGGCGGGGTGCACCAATGGATCACTCGGTGCCCTGTTCCTATCAGGCCACAAAACTTGAAGCGAGCCCACGCCAGTATCATGGTTATGGACAGGTGTTTTATGCAGAACATACTGGCAATGTTCGGTGTAGTTCTTCGGGGTGTTTAGGCTCACATGATGGTTTGGCAGGTCGCTATCGGCTATCGATGCTGGCGGCACTTGCGATATCTCGCATGTACATATGGATGGTTTGCGTCACTAGACTGCCCGCGAAGCACTCCGACTGGTTCAAACACTGGCGCGTGCTGGACGTAGGCTTGCGTAATCACTTCGCTTTCTTATGATACAAAGAATACCGCAACACGCAAGTTATGCTGCGTCGTGTTGTGCAGAAGACGCGAATTCGGACACCTCGCTTCCACCAACCACAGCTGGGCAGCACACGTGGCTGCACATGAAAGAAGTCATCTCAGTTAGCGAATACGGGGCTGACGGCCCATGGGGCGGGTGTATGGGGTGGGGGCAGCCCTAGGGGGGCAGCTGTAATCCTATCCGACCTTGGGGCCAACTAGATTGGAGATTGCATGCCCAGCGATTGGCAGCCCGGGGCCCGGATTGACCGGCACTGCTACCCTCTGCAGCCCAACGCGTCCCCACCCTGACACGCGCTGCGCAGGCCCTACTGGCTTCCATTGCTTTCCCTTGCCGCGCTTAAGTCATCTTCCTGACGCCTAGCCTGGGACCATCATGCATGCGCCAGAAGGCAGGCAGTGGGGGAGGGGGTTCCTCCCTGGTCCTCCACCCTAAGCCCCAAACCGACAACCAACCTTGATAGACACCGCTGCTCTGCTTTACAAGACCCCGCAACTGCATCGCTACCCCCCATCAACACTTGGGCAAGTGTCGCACTGTGGGCAAGGCCGCCTGCAGCGCATTGTCGCCCCGCCACCACCACCACCACCACCACCACCACCAACAACAACAACACGCCGGCGGCCATGCGCGGGCGCACACAGCGGCCAGCCCCAAGCCCACCACGGACACACTGCACACAGCCCAGTCTGCGCGCCACCGCTTGCACTAGCTCTCCCTTCCCACGTGTCTGATTTTTCCACCCAAACATGTCAAAACCACTCGTGCATCAGGTGGTATGGTATGCACAACGCCACGTGCCACCCGCCCCATGTCGTGCACAGGCAGCCGTTCCACTGACTGGCCAACCAACTCCGCATCCATAACGGTAACACCAAGCGCGCACACGCAACCATCAGCGCTTTGTGCATTGCATGAAATGCGTACTACTGCAATACTGCCGTGCGTACGGCCCACCACCACCTCAGCCCTGTCCGGTGATGCAAGGAGGCACTCGAGCTGTCAACAACCCACGCCGGTCCAAAAGCTCATGCCAGGCGTTCCAGGCAAAAATCAACTTGCTTGCCACTCGAAGACTAGCCTGCCACTGATAGAAGTGCCTGTGCAAGGGGCGTAATTATGGAATGCCCGCAACAGCTAAGCAGCAGCAGCCGCAAGGGGAGCCAACAACCTGCACTGTCGTACAACCGCCGCGGGCCTTGCGCCACGTGTACGCCCCCTCCCCCTCTCCCTCCCCCCCAAGAAACATCCCGCGCGTGTACCAGAACCACCCACCTGCTTGTGCCCCGCCTGCTGCTCCACGGGAGGCCCGCCGCCGCTTCCCCATGGGGTCACCTGGGGTGCTGAAATTGAAAGGGAGGGCCGCTGGGGAGCGTCTTGCGCATTCGCGACAGTCCAGAGCCTGGGCAGGGGCACCATTCGCTGTTAAGGGTAAATAAGGGTATGGCTGTGTAGGGTATCCTTCGCCACCCCCGCCCCAGAGGTATGCCTGCTGCTGGCACTGGGCAAAGCGCAGCGCAGCTGTGGTGCGTCATAAGACGTGTCGTACATCCATGCCACGTGTGGACTGCCACGTGCCATGGGGCAGCACGCAGCGTTGAAGGGCGGCGGCGGCGGCCCCGCGATCGCACTCGCACGCACTGCCTCGTAGCATGATGATGATGCCACAAGAAACCCGCGGCCAACACGCCCCCTGAGATTGCGCCGAACTGTATTCAATACCCACACTGCACCCACCCTTTCGCATAATGTGCCCGCCCCTGCCGCCCCTAACCAGCTGTACAACCACCACGCACCATCCCCGTTTGGCGTTGCGAAACGTAACGCCAAACCGCCCACACGGGCACACGCACTCCGCCACCCGCCTCCAGCTGGAGACCCTACCGCAGTCGGCACGTACGCACGCGGCCTGCTGCACGTGCTGAGCCCAGCAGCCGCTGCCGCCCCTGCCCCTGCGGCCGCGCTGAGGACTGTGACGCTGCCGTCGGCGAGGTGCATCCAAGGTAGTCGCTGCAGACCACATAGAACCTGTGGAGGGGGACCACACCTTGCTGAGGGCGCTGAGGGAATGGGTGGACCGGGCAGGGTACGCCTGCTGCAGGCACTGCGCAATGCGCAGGACGGCTGTGCTGTGTGGTCACACGCCTCGCACAGCGGGGCCACGTGTGGATTGCCACGTGCCATGGGGCAGCATGTGAGGGAGGCGGGTGCGGTCCCGCGCACGTTGAGCCACAAGAAACACTCGGCCAACACGAAATACCCCTCCGGAGGGTATGCGTACCGTACGTTGCAGCCATGCCACGCGTTGCACCCCCGCCCCCGGACTAACCTGCTTACCGTACCACTACTACTACTACTACCCCTCCTCACGTCACCACTACTCCCCCCCGCATGTGCCTGCACCCGCTCCGCACGGCCACCCATGGCGGTGGCGCCGATCTGGTAACAAATCACAGCTGCCATTGGCAGCCTGCCCCACCCTGCTGCGTTGGCCTTCGCCCTTGCCTCTGCGCCTGCATCCCGCACCGAACTCCCAACCCACCACTCCCCACCTAGTGTATCCAGCTCCAACTCGCCCACACAGGCACATGCACGCAGGTCGCCACCCACCTCCGGCACACAGTCTCGACAGCCACCGGCGTCGCGGCATGCACGCGGCCCGGGGGTCTTGCGCCACGTGTACGCCCCCCCCCCCTCTCAACCCACCTGCTTGCACCGTGCCCGCTGCACCACGGTTGACCCGCCGCCCCTACTACTGCTGGACATGAAGGGCCGCTGGTGAACGGCGCCAGCACTCGCTACAGCTTTCAGCCTGCGCAAGGGCACTATAAACTGTCAGGGCGGACGTATGGCCGTGTAGGGCACCCTAAGCCCTTCCCGCCCCATCCATGGGCACGTCCCCAACCCCCATGTGCATGTGCCTGCCCCTACCCCTCTGCACAGCCATCTATGGCGGTGTGGCGCCAATCTGGTCAGCACCTGCCCTGTACAGCTGCCTTTTGCGCCTGCATCTCTCGTCAATCTCCACACAGGCAAAGGCACGCACTCCGCCACCCGCCCTCCGGCACACAGACGGCCACCGGCATGCATACAGCATGTGCCGCTGCCCGCTGCACGTGCTGCGCCCAGCCGCCGCCGCTCCCGCCGCCGCTCCTGCTGCCGCCGCTGCCGCCGCTGACGCCGCCGCCGCCGTGCCCCCACCCCTGTGGCTGGCCTGAAGACGGCAATGCCGTCGTCCGCGAGACACCGCCACGGTACAGAGAACCCCTGCAGTAACGGTGGGCGCAGGCTCGGCAGTGCCACAGGCCGCGTGCTAGATGCAGCCACGTGTCCTGCGTGCTGCGTGCCATCCAGGTGGTTGCCTGGGTCCCGTGGGGAGGGTCTCGATGAGGGGCGATCAGGGCCATGACGTGCAAAACGGCGCCCATGCACTGCGGCCGCCACAGTGGGCTACTATCAGGGGAGTTGCGGGAATTGAACCCACGACCTCTCGCACCCTAAGCGAGAATCATACCACTAGACCAAACTCCCACATGTTCATATTGCAAGAACACCACATCCAGAGCTGAAACAACTGCTGTTTTGCGCAATTCCATCCTCCCCGGGGCATCCTCTGCTGGGCAGGGCTGCGGCCGCACGAGCGCGGGGGGCGGAAAGCGGCGCTGGGTCGCTGAGTGCTGAAGGTGGGATGCGCGGTGCGGGCAAAAACGGCCGACAGGCCGCTTGCCACCTGGTTGCATGAGATGGTTGCATGCCGTCTCTCCCCCCCCCCCGAAGGGCATGGGCACTCACGGTTGCTTGCCGCCATGCTGAGGAGCAGCGCTGGTCGTCACCCGAACTTGGCCGACGGCTCCGTACGGCACCCTGGCGGTACCTTATGGGGAGGGAGCGAGGCCGAAGACGGGTTTGATGGGTTGACAAGGCCGGAGAAAATGAGGAGCACCCGGGACCAGTGAGCTAAGCAACATCCACGTTGCAGGGTTGCAGGACAAGGCGGCACCCTGCACGGCCTGGCACACAGCCTGGCACCCTGCACGGCCGGGGGCAGCGGGGCCCAGAGGGAACGACCGCAAAGGCTGGACAACGCGCGGCCCCTTCGTTTACTACTAGAGCACATGCGAGATTGACAGCACTGCAAACATGGTTTCGTGTATCGATGATACGCGGACTGCAGAGTTGTCGCCTCACAAAGGTGCATGCGTTGACAAGGTCAGCAGCAGGACAAGGTCGACAACATGGTAGCGTGTGATACAGAGCCGATACTTGATGTGTATTCCGCTGGGCAGGCCCTCGGGCAATCCAAGCCAGCTCCCGCAAACGGGTTTCTTGCCTTGTTGTGGGTTCTTCGCAAGATCTCGCAGCCCTCCGCACAGAGCGCACGCCTGAGAGGCAGGCGCTGCAGGCCTGTGCTGATGCCGTTTAACAAGCGTGCGCCAGTGTGAGGGCGCGCCGTAACTGAGTCCAATCGTCACTGCACGATAGCTAGACACTAACATTTTCGGAACCTTTCCACGATTGCTGACATCACTACAACTTGTAAGGAACGCTGGTTTGAGTGCCCTTGCGGTGCTCGAGAGCCTCAGCGCTGTCGCAACACCCTTGGTTTCGGTAAGACGCGAAGCCAACAGGCTTGGCCAGCAGATTTCGGCTCATTGTAAATGAGGCAAGCAATGAAGCGAAACAAGTGAGATATAATGCACCGACAGCGGCCTCGCGAGCCTTCGGGACCAACTGCTGTCCCCATGCTGTCCCCATGGCGTTAGCTCACGCCGGTGGTCATGCTGCTCATGCACAAGCGCCCAAGCTTCGCTCTAGAGCCCCGCAGTGCTGCATTTGCAGCAGGTAGCGCTGCTGCATTCAATCTCCGCCGGAACAGCCCGTCCGGGTAACGCAGCCGTGCACCGTGCACGCGCCCAGGGCCCAGCATAGGCTTTCCCTGGCTCTACCAGGCTCTGCATGTGCTGCACATGCACATGCGGTGCGAAGGGCCTGAAAGGTACAGGTCCGGGCGAATAGTGAGGGTACGAGGTGTCAGGTCAGGGCAAGTAAGCAGGTGCCAGGTGTCAAGTCGGCCTGTGCACGTGCATGTGCCCCCTACAGCCGCTGGGCCCTGCCCCGGGAGCCAAGAGTCCCACCTCCAGAGCCACGTTCCAACGCCATACCCACCCTTCCATGCGGCCCTCCTTCGTCTCGTCGTTCGATGGCTGTTCCTGATGCGTCATGGTGAGTGCACGCGTGGGGCGTGTACCGTGCCGTACGCAGAATATCTCCCTTTCTTGTGGAACGTGGTTGGTTATCGACCGCTCTGTGCTAGTGCCCGTACCCGTACCATTACACATGCCGTACCACTTGCGCTGGCACAGCCATCAGTGACCCACCCACCACCCCCTGCGTCACGTAGCCATAACCCTTGCTTCTCTTTCGTGTTCACAGACAGGCTCCTCATCTGCAATGTTGCGCATCACACACGACGACACGAGTCTTGACGGGCGAGTCAGGTCCCACCCTGTGGACCCTGCCAGCCCCTCGTTCCCTACGGTAGATGAGGGCCACCGGGCATCCCGGGCCCTAGGCCTGATGTCCTCGCGTGTGCATATTGTTCCGTCACCAAGTACCGGTACTTGGTGACGGAACAGGTAGGACGACAAGGGCACTGCAAAGAGAGCTGGTGTGCCCCAGCTGTCAGTGCACACCTGTACACACCGGGAATACTCAGGTCAGCAGTGGGGCGCAGTTGCACGAGCTTTGTTTGCCGTGGCGCTGGACAAAGCCGACGACGGACAAGGCAACCCCTCCGCCAAGGCCAGGTTCCGTTCTACAACGTCACGGCCTTGGTCTGACGACTGATACATGCTGACAATGCAATGCCATGTATGTATGTACGGTTTTACAGAGCTGGTCCGGGCCATTAGGGACACGGGGTTTCCCACCCCTCTCGCTGTACGGAAAGGAGCGACAAGCTCCATGAGGTACAGGCCACGACGCGCGGGCCTCGAGCTCACCCTACCACAGCCTGGTCCCGCCCCCACATAGCTTCTCCACAAGACGCACCCACAGAGCACACGCAGCACCCCTGTCGCGGATCCCAACCACCCGGCTCGTACAGGGGTCGTTGCACTTGCGGAGGGGAAGAACCCTCGCTGTGTAACACTGACTGACTGCTCCCCATCGAAACCCAAAGGGCCTCCCACGAACAAAGACGACACGTGCCCTATAACCGCCCCCGCACAGAAGCACCCCTCCACACCAGGCAGGCCAACAGGACAGGGTAGGCGCATGTATGGGTCTGTTCAGCACCTCAAATCTCGAGCACCTGTGAGAACGTTAGGTGCAGGGGATTCTCCCCTGCTTGTTAGGTGTTATATTTTTCGGTCCAGAACAAATCAGGCTTATGCGTGGACACTGATGGCCCTTGAGCCCCCCGCTCGTACACGAGTCGTTCACTTGCGGAGAACCCTCGCCGTGTAACATGGACTGACTGACTGACCTGCGCGTTCACCAAGACCCTACGCCAGACCAGTAGCACTACCACACACGTTTTTACATGAACAGCAGCTCACACTAAGCGCTCGCTAGGCAAGAACCCTCAACTCGCCCACGTTGGGGTGAACTGGGGGTGAGGGAACTAACGACGTACGGCACTCCCACGCAGAAGGGAGCCCCGTGGGCGTGGTTCCCTTCTGCTCCCACGTGCTACGGCTCGCTGCTCGGCAACACCGACCGACCAGCCAACCAGCCAACTGCACCGTGTACAAAAACGATGAGGCAAATGCACCTACCGTGCCCCACGATCCACCAGCCCAACTAACAACAGCCATGCACGGCCAAGCAGCAACAGCACCGCACTTGTCTACTGCCACCCATCAGCCCCTTCGAGGCAAGACACAGACATGCGACCGGCGGATTGTGCACTGCTTTGGGCGCAACAAAAGAAACGAGGATCATCATTTCTCCTACAATACATGAACTTGGACCGGTATGCAGATGCATGTACTGCAGGGCCCATTTTGTGGTACTTGTTTTGTTCCCGTGGTGTTTGAAGTGCCAGCATGGTGGCACATCACGTACGACATACGTCGAGGCCACAGCAAACCGCACTCCATCCACACACACGCAAACAATGGAAACGCGCACCCAAGCATACGAGCAGGGGCACGCACTTCCCATGGAGCCCGCTCCCAAGCAATGAAAACGAAAGCAGTGCACGCCCGCGTCCTGAACATACGCACAAGGTACTCACTGCTGTGGAGCATGCACACACGTTCCTATCCTTCAGGGCTCAGCACGCGGGGTATCCCCGCCTCCTGCTTCCAGCTGCCTCGTCCCTCAAGTCATCTGCCGACCACATCCTGTAGCTGCCCGACCAATGCCCCCTTCAGCACCTCATCCTGCGGGCGGCCCAGTGCCTCCGCCTCCATGCTCGCAGCCAGCGTGCGGCACACACAGCCTGGCACCCCCCACGGCGCCCCCGCCCCACCTTCCCCCGCCGCCCTCCACCTTCACGGCTGCCCCACCGGCCCCGCCGCCGCCAGCAGCTGCCCGGTCAGCGCCCCCTTGAGTGCCTTGTACTGTGGGCAGCTCAGTGCCGCTGCCTCCCTGGTCGCTGTGTGCAGCACACGCGCCCCCCACCCCCGTTGTAACTTCTTTTCCCTCACGCCCCGGCCCCCACCAGCGCGCCCTCCACCTTCAAGGCTGCCCCACCGGCCCCCACCAGCGCGCCCTCCACCTTCAAGGCTGCCCCACCGGTCCCGCCGCCGCCAGAAGCTGCCCGATCAGCGCCCCCTTGAGTGCCTCATACTCTGCCGGGCTGAGCGCGCCCCCCTCCCTGCTGGCAGCCGCGTCCGCCAGTCGGGCCAGGGGGTGCGGCCCGGGCGCGGCCAGCACTGGCATGCGCAGGCGGGCGGCCTCATCGGGGGCAAGGGCGCCGCGAGCCACCAGGCCGTCCAGCACCTGTGGGGTGGGGAGAGGGAGCACAAGGAAGTTGTTAAGGAGCCGGCCTGAGGTCAGGGGTGGGGGTGGGGGTGGGGGTGGGGGGAAGGCAGCAATAGACGAAGCCAGACGGCCTAATGGTGGGTCAGCGAGTGACCAGGGGGTGGACAGCACCTCAGGTGCCGAGAAGGGTGGATAACAGATAGGTGTTGCGTGCAGCCAACAAACGTACACGGGGCCCAAAGGACCAAGAGTGAGTTCAGATTCAGGCCAGCACCGGCAACCGAAGGCGGGCCACATCATGGGGCAGGGTCAGAGAAACCACGAGGGACGAGGTGGGCCGTCAAACCCGGGCCTCCATGCCGTTCCATGCTTTACCCCCACCCGCAATCTGCCCTCCCTTGCTCCTTTTAGCATCTATACCCCTCTACCCCATGCCCCTCTCACCTGAAGGCGATCCATAACACCGTCCCCAGGGGCCCCTCCCTGCTGCTGCGCCTGCCCCTGCTGCTGCTGCTGGCTGGCTGCTGACTGCCCTGCGCTGCTGCTGCGTGCAGTCTGGTCAACACACATGTGTTGCTAGTACACGTGTCGGTGCGCAGGTGCGGGAACTGGTGGTGCTGCTGCTGGTTGCAGAATTGATGAATACGGTAGTGCTGGCGACTAGCTGCGGTTTACATGTCTGCGCTGCGCGAGGCTGCTGCATGCAGAAGTATGCAGGCAGACGCCAATAATGCTATTTTTGGCCTGTAGTAACTGTAACGTGGTCTAGCTTGCCCACCTTCTCGGGCTGCGATAGGTAGTCTGCCGCCACCTCGGGCGCGGCACCACCCTGGGCCGCCGTCTGAATGGCGACCTGGAGGGGGGGGGTAACCGCAAAGCGGCAAAGGGAGGGGGGGGAGAAGGGCCGTGGGTGGCTTACCGGTGGGTAGACTTCCATACTAGTAAAATGATGTTATGAGGGAGGGTATGACCCCGAGTAGGCAGGGCAGGCATGGGGGGAAGGGGGTCACCGTGGAGCGGCATGCGGAAGGTGAATCGGCAACTGCCAGGCTGCAGAGAGCGCTATTTGGCGACTGGCGAGAAATAGCGGCGTAGGCAGACCAGGGCTGGGCTGCAGGGAACAGGCGGAACGAACTAATTGCGTGCACGGCAGGCAGGGGTCCCCCCTTCCACAGTGTCACATCCTGTCTAAGCTGCCCCATGCACGTGCGTGTGTTGCCCACATGCCCTGCGTGCTCAGGCGTGCGCAGGCACGGGTGCAACACCCTGCTGTGCTGCTGTTCCGCTCTCGCTTTGTCTTCATTGCCACGGATCGCCCACATGTAGGTACGCGTGCAGCACGCTGGGACATCCCCTGCCACATGCAAGGGCAGCAGGTGCGGCAGCTCGCTGCTGCCTCCTGACGTGTGCCGCCCTCCTGCCGGCCTGCCCCTGCGCCCCACACCCACACCCCACATAATTGGATCCCTAACAACCCCCCTCGCCCTCGCCCTCGCCCTACCCCGTCCCCTTCCTCCCTCTCCCCTCCACCCCACCCCTTCCCGGCCCCTCTCATGTGTCGAGGCTGAAAGCACGCATTGGGGTATGGCAACACGGACACAAATGCACACCCTGTCCGTGCCAGCCGCCGCCTGTAGGTTCCAGCACCTTCCTCATCACATGAACGAGCACCCCTTACACCTTGACTACTATCTATCCCACGCACGATGGTAGACGCGTATAAACGCCCTACCCCCTAAATCACACGCAGGGTCATGCCCGCGTTACATTATTATTATTACTATCTATCCCCGGTGTCAATTGGATCCCAGCTACTGCTTACTGTCTTGAGGTTGCAGCAGCTGTGGCTGCAGTCCTCAGTAAGGCCCACTTCTAACACACGGTCCAGCAGGATGGTCTGGAAAAGGGGCGGACGGGCGGAGGAAGGAGGGGAGGGGGGGGTGGGGAAGAAGGGGGGTTACGTGCAGTTATACCGGTATGCTGTACAGCCACCGTATGTATGCACAGCCGCCCCACCTGGGCCCCAAGTGATGAGGCGTCCTTTGGCAGCACCTCATCAGCCGGCCTCCGTACGTACATATTACATGCCGGCGCACTACCTTCCGTACAGGTGTACAGCATGTCCGGCACGTGCCAGCCAGCCCCAGACCCCACACACCACGCTGCTCGCTTGTACGGCAACGTCGGCAGCAGTCGTTCAGCAGGTCAGACTCCCTTGGGCAACACGTTTCGCATAAATACTACCGTATATTGAACGCCTAATACAAGTAATACCGTACCATACAACGCCTATTGAATACCGTACCAGTATATACAACGCCTATTGAAGATATAATGTACGTGTGTCTGCACAGCCGATAATACGCATTATTTCATTACAGTTTGGGCTCGCGGCCCTCCCCCACCTTCTGGTTTTGCGCCACGTGGAAGCAGCAGTCGTTGATGGCGTACTTCGCCACAATGTGGTCTCGGTGCAGCTGCAGGGCAGGAGGGGGGCGATGATAGTTTTTAATACTTTACTGTATATTTTCTTTGTGATACTTTACTGTCCATATAATTCACATTTGACAGGCTACCGATTGCGGAAAGCGGAAAGTGCAACGTGAGTAGGCATGCCTGTATAAGGTTTTTTGCACAATGTGGTAGGGTCCTGATTGAGCTGCATGCACGGGTTGGGGTAGGGGCGGAGGGCCTAGTGGGCGAGGGGTTTTCCAGGGTGGAGGGATAGAGAGAAAGGCTTGGCAGCTTAGGCCCTGCTGTGGTGGGCATACGTGGGCTGTACCGCATGTAGGCGTACGGCAGGGGTGGACCGTACGGCACGTACGGCAGTGCGTGACCAGCAGATGTAGGGGCGGCATGGTGGCTGAGCGGCCAAGCAGTCGACACTTGACAGGGGAAGGCAAGGCGGAGGAGAAGGTTGCGAAGGGGATGAGGTGCGACAGGGAAGGGTGCAAACGCAACGACACAATACTAGTACACATACTGCGCCTACCCTGTCTTGTTGGCCTGCCTGGTGTGGAGGGGTGCTTCTGTGCGGGTGGCGGTTATAGGGCACGTGTCCCTTGTGTTCGTGGGAGGCCCTTGGGGTTTCGATGGGGGAGGAGCGAAAGCAGCAACCAGGGGGCCGATACTGGCTCATTCCTCCGTACAGCTGCCTCGTATCCGTTTCCTTCTGGGCAGAAGGGTGGTTGGGAACCGCGACAGGGGTGCTGCGTGTGCTCTGTGGGTGCGTCTCGTGGAGAAGCTATGTGGGGCCGGGACCAGGCTGTGGTAGGGTGAACTTGAGGCCCGCGCGTCGTGGCCTGTACCTTATGTAGCTTGTCGCTCCTTTCCGTACAGCGAGAGGGGTGGGAAACCCCGCGTCCCTATTGGCCGGGACCAGCTCTGTGTATCAAGCGGGATGGGGCTGGGCTCTGGAAGGGGACCAAAACTGTAAAACCATACATACAATACGTTGCTCCGAAGGGGTCGTTGCGTTTTGTTGGTCTTCCAGCACCTTCAGCCCGGAGACAGCGAGGACTGCTTCTTAGTTAGGGGGTGGGTGGGGTAGGGCAGGGTGACGAGGGGTGTCGTGTTCAGGTAGACACCCTGTGCAGGCCAGTGCTGGCGCACTGCAGGGAGGGCACGGACGGACTTGGGTGGGTGTGGTACATTCATGGCGCATGGGGCGCAGGGGGCGGGCCTGCGTGTGGCTGGGGGGCGATACACATCATTAGGCGGGGGCAGCAAACAAGCCTTCCGTGCGCGTGGCCGTCCTGGCCTGGTACCGTATGAAGCAGGGTAGGGAGGTAGGGCTTATAAGGAGTACGAAAGTGCACCGCATACCGATGCCCGGTTAACCAAGCCGGAGCCCAAGCCCAAGTCAGCTTATCGTGCGTCACATGTGCACAGCTGCGCACCTCGAGGGAGGCGTGCTTTGTGACTTCTCCCGGGCAGAAGGAGGCCACCGGGGACATGCACTGCAACAGACAACACCCCAGGCAGCCGGCATACTGGTACTGGAAGCCTGGAAAGGAACAGAGTATCTTCGGTCAGTATTGTTTAACAAAGGTGTAGAAAGCAACCGGAGTGCGTTGTCGCCGCGCCGAGACCCCAGCCCGACTCACATATGTAGTCGGTGTAGTCGGGGTGCTTAGCAAACAGCATAGGCTTATCCAGCAGGGACATGTCCTTTGTCTCGATAAAGCGCTGCATCTCCGCTACGGAAGCGACGGTGGATCCCGGCGTCGGCCTTGGCGCTTGTGTGGACGCAGCCATGTTGCACAATCGGATAAGATAAAAAATACACAACACGACTGTGCCCGTCTATGTATACCAGAACCATGTGTTGGCGCATTGTATTGTACCGGGAGTAGTGGCGGGCTGGGCCCAACCGGGTTTCGGTGGCTGCAGCCAGGCGGACCCAGCTGGGTCCGCCTGGCTAGGCCTGTCTGGGCCTGTTGTACTCAGTCGAACCACACCACAGCCCGTCGCGCAACTCTGATAAGCTGCGCGGCAATTCAGCATCGCTGCCAAAGATATTGTACGCTGCCGACCAGTTGGTCGGGATCGCGCCGGCGTAGTGTTGGGCAAGTAAGGTGAAGAGCTTTCGAAAGCTTATTCGCTCTTGCTTGCCTTGTGCCTAAAAATGTAAACAACAGTGCTCACCAGACCCTCGCCAATGCCATCCGCACCAAGCTCAAATCTGCAGGTCTAAGGGCCTTGACAAATGTCAGTCGCATTCAGTAGACCCTTCACACTGGGAAGGTTGCTCCCCCCCTGCCCCACACGCCACGTGTCATGTGACACGCTGTGACCCGGCAGTGGCTTTGGGGTCAAACTGCATTTGTGCAGCAGCCAGGCACTGCGGAGGTAAAGCGAGACACGCGCGTTGCCAGCGCTCGCTCACGCTTGTTTTCAATATTACAGACATGCCTCATCAGCTGCGTGCTCCGACTTCGCTCCCACCCCCCAAGCCCCCGCGCTGCTCGTGAAGGGGTGCTGAACCTCCCTTGGCGTAGTCCACTGCCCCTCCCGCCTCACGCCCCATGTGCCCCGTGCTCCCCAATGCCCACGAGCGGCGCTCCCCTCACCCCCATGCCCCCCAGCGCTATAGCCCCCTGCGCCTACGATCCCTGTCCTTTCCCCCTTCCCCCAGCTCCTATCCGCAGTGAGCGCAGCCGGTGTGTATTAAGCGGTACGTGTGAAGTCCTGTCCTCCTTCCTGTTGCCGCCACTCCACCTGCCTGCGGCCGATGCCCTGCCCTCCTTTTCCCTGAAGGCCTTCCAAGCACTCTACGCCCCCAAACCCTAAAAAACACTCGTCCGCCCGCTCCACCGTCGCCCCACACCGCCATGCCATCTGCAAGTCCATCCACACCGCACCGCATGAACACAAACAGTTCCGACTCGCCCCTGCCATGGCCCTTCTGCACTGTACGGCATTCCAGGTGTCCACCGTACGGCATGCCCAATCTCCCCCCGTGTTGCTGGCACTGCACCGGGGCAAGCTGTGGTACACGACCACAGATGGGCCTGCCGTACCGCCGTGCAGTACACCTGTCATGCAGCAAGCCATGCAGGCCCGTCACACACCCGTACTGCCGAACTAAAGAGCCGTTCGGGCAGCGGCGGCTGATGCAGCACCGTGCAGGGGTGGTCTAGACGACCATAGCGGCTCTGCAACCTCCTGTACATGCCAAATGCACCCCCACCCCCCGACGATCACCCCCACTCCAGCTGTGGCAGCCCGGCCCATCTGCAGTCAGACCACGGCCGCCATTCACTACGCTGCCGCTTGCTGGGCTGCCGTCGGGGCAGCCGGGCAGTGACCCCTCCTGCCCCTTACCCCGACCCTGTCCCTGGGCCCCCTTGTGCACCCGCGCCTCCACTGCCGGTGCCACCCCTGAACCGCTCCGCACCACCCTCTGCCCCGTGCCCGTGCCCCTGCCCCCGCGGTTTCCTATTGGACCACCTTAGGAGATGCCACCAATGCAGCCGAGCAGGGCGGCTGCACTGCAAGCGCCTCTGACCCCTCCTGGCCCTGAGCCTGGCCCTGAGCCTGGCCCTGAGCCTGCCCCTGACCCCTGGCCCCTGGCCCCGCCGCGCTTGCCGCCGCCACCGCTGCTGCCCCAGTACCCTCCTGCCCCTGCCCCTGGGGCCCCCACCGACCCCGCCGCGCCCCATCGCCACCCACCCAACCCCATCCTTTGAAGCCCCAGCCACTGCAGCGAGAGCACCTCAGTCAGGACACGGCCGCCGTTCACTGGGCCGCAGCTGGGGCAGCTGCGCAGGGCAGGTCCAGCACCAGCGGCGCTGACCCCTCCTGCCCCTGGCCCTGGCCCTGGCCCCCCTTGGCCGCCCGAGCCACCACCGCCGCCTCCGCCCGCCCCAGCAGCAGCCCCGTGGCCACCACCTGCTTGACGGTGCTGATCTCCTGGGCGAGCCTGCAGGGGAGCATGTGTATTAACAGAGGGGTGTGTATTAGCGCTGCGGAAGGCAGCAGCAGCTTGGGCGGCGGCGGCCCGGTCGCAACCACCACCAATCGGTGCCAGTCTCGCATACAAGCCTCTGAAAGAGTGGAGTGGTTGGGGCAGGTTGTGTATTAGCAGCAGCACAAGGTGTGTGCTAACAGGGCGGGCAAGTGCGTGTGAGCAGCAGCCCTGCGGCGGCGCCCGCAGGTGGCGTTGGGGCGCACGAATGGGGTGTGGTGTATATGCAAGCAAGCAAGGTGCGTGTCAGGGAGCACACCCATAACGTATCCGGCAACCTGCAGGTGCACCGAGACGCGCCACAGTCCCTGCACGTCCCGCCTGGGCCCTGGCCGGTCCCCACCTGCTGTTGCCCTGCCCCTGCAACCCACCCTTTGCCCGACCTGTTGCACGACCTGCTGCACGGCACGCGTTTCCAACAGTCTCCCAGGGCCCTCTAAAGCGCGGCCCCAAAGTTAACCCACCCACGCACCCACCCAGCCCATGCCACCACCTGTCGTACAATGAGTCTTACCCAAACAGCCCCGGCCCTCCCAAACATAATCCTGTATCAAGCGCCACAATGATTGATACATCGCGCCTCTCCCACCATTTCTGCCTTACGCCCCGTCCTCCCCGCCCCAACAGCCCCCGCCCCCTTCGTGTAGCCCTTGCCCTTTTCCCCACCCCCACCCGCCCTTCCCGCCCTGCACCACACCCCACACCCCACCCCACGCCAAAACACACACATACATACACACTTGCTTACTAATACCTTTGTAATCCCCCTTCAACACATCCAGTACGGCAGTGCCCCACCTGTCGTACGACACGTCCTCTCCAAACAGCTTGAGGCACTCGTAGAAGCGCACCTGTGGGCGACAACGGACGTTACAGGTCAGATACGAAACACTGGGCAGTGCAAATAGGATGCGCCAGTTAACAAGGGACCATCAACGGAAGCACGCCGTGCGGTCGTTGATGATATGCATGAATATGCCGGCAACGCAGCAAGGACGTGTACCGGCCGTACGATCGTTCGTTGGTGACACGTTTATAATGTTCCCCAAGGCACGCTGTGTCGATCGAGTCAAGTACGGCAGTGTCGGCCATGGGCCATGTGGGAACGCGCGCGAATAACAAACACCTAGTACACACCACTGACTGCCCCTGGCTGCTGACAAAGGGCGGGGCCGTCCACGCCAACCAACAATGCGCGCAGGCGCAGTAGAGCAGTAAGCATCAGCAGCACAATTATTACTGATCAAACAAACATTGAACTCGATGTATACTGTTTTATGCACTGGGCCATGTGGGAACACGCACGCGCCACGAACACCAATGAGGCACATAAGGTGGAATCCACCACCACGGTGCATGTGCCCCCGGCTGCTTACAAACGGCCACCCGTCCGTACCAATGAGTAATGAACGCAGGTTCAGGAGAGCAGCAATACCGGTAATGTAAGCACAAATGCACTACATACCAACCACTGACGCATGTGCGTTCAACACCGTTGTGTGCACTCACGTCCACGATGGTGTGCCCCTGGCTGCTGACGAAGGGGTGGTCGCCGCCGCGGGGGGTCTCGGGGTCTCCCGTTGAGGCGCGACGCCTGCGGACGGGGAGCAAGGGACTTCATTTACGGTGAAGTGCGTTGAAGGATGCGGTGCGGTGATGGGAGGTACAACCGCAAGATTTACGGTGACGTACTGCACGGCACCGTACCCCACGCCAAGAGGAGGGGTCCGGGCGTGGCGTGCAGACAAGCAACCGCCAGGCTGCCCCAACCGCCGGCACGAGGTATGAGGTACGTGTGCGGGTTTGTGCAACTCCCCCCCCCCTCTGCCCCCAAATGCCTTCCAGCCGCTGCACCCTCCTCCCTTTGCTACGCAAAACGCTGCTCACACAGTGCCGCGTTGACCAGAAGGCGGGGCGGACCTTGTGGCGTTTGTAGGGTGCCGCCACACGTGTACACCCGACAGACCTCTGCGCTCCCCACATCAATGTCACCATGCCCCCCATCGAGCTCCTCCTGACTTTCCCTCACAAATACTATCGTTACTTCATCAATTAGACACATCCTCGTGTTTCGCACCCACCAGATCTCTGCGTCTCCCAGGAAAATATCGTCGAGTTCCTCCGCCCCCTCCTCCCACTCGTCAGCCTCCAGCCACACCGGCAGAGGCCCCGAGAGGCGGCCGGAGGGCCCGGGCGTCCCGGACGAGACCAACTGCAGGGAAAAAGGAGGCAAGTAGGTAAGACGTAAACTAAAACACTTTAAGTTTGGTATGTGTTTATGTTTTCCCGCCAGCAGCCACACAGGCAGCGGCCTCGAGAGGCGGCCAGAGGGACCAGGCGTCCCGGCGAACAATGACCGAGGGGTGGGGAAGAATAATCGCCATTTTCGGTATTTGTTACGAGATGGTAATTGATTTGCAATTAAGGTGCACCAGCTTCGAGATCCTGGGGGCGTGGGGGGGGGCGGAAGGGCAGGGGGCCGCACAGCCAAGACAGAGGTTGACCAGCGGCAGGGCAGGGGGATCATAGGGGAACCACGTCATCACCTCCGTTACGCCCGGAGTCCAGTACGGTAATGATGTAATCACGCCAAGGTTCCAGTAATCCATAAATGAAATGGAGTGGGAGCCAATCACATGCAGGTACGGCAGGGAAGCGGCGCAGGGTGGGGAGAACAGCTCAACGGCCGTTAGGAGCGTTGGAGGAACCGTACGGCACCACACTCGCTCTGCCGTACAATACGAAACCACGCAACCGTACCGGTATGTAACAGCGCAATAGCTTCTGCCGTACCGCATCGCACCCCATGTTGCCGCATTGCACCGGCGAAACCATCGCGAACGGGAGCATGGCTTGGAGAGTTGGAGAGCAAATCGTGCCGTACGGCAGCACGTGCCGAACGCCCACGCGACCCGTGCCGCATAGCCTGTAATTGAATACCTCCAAGCGATGACATGGTCCTGCCCGCTGCCCATTGTGTGCAGTGCCTGACGCGCACCGTACGCGCAGCGTGCACATGTGCAACGTGCCACACGCCACGTGCGGTGTCCGCCCCGGTGGGATCTGCCGCAAATGCCGTGCCCGTCCAGTCCCATATGATCCACATACAAAGCTTCCGTCGGCAACACCAGCCCGTACCGTATGCATCCCCAACAACGTGCTGTGGGCATACGTAGGCAGTAATGTACAATGGCGTTTGCAGTACGCTCTGTTTTCATGTTTCCCCCCCTCACCGCCGACTCTCACATCAGCAGCACCAGCTGGTTGCCCACAGGTCGACGTCCACCAAATATGTATATCACGTCTTTAATTACTATACGTTCATACTGCACAGCTTAACCATCTTGCTGTACTAATTGATGCTACCCACCGCCGACTCCTCCGCCAGCAGCACCAGCCGGTTGCCCTTGGACAGCGCAGACAGCAGCCGGGGGACCTGGGGATGGAGGCGCAACATGAAGTACACCCCTAAGGTAAAGGGTTGACATGTAGTGAAAAGTGATGAGAGCGCCCATAGCGGCAGCACGTGACCAGCGTGCAGCTTTTCCCCGGTTGAGCGGTTGGAGGTGTTGGAGGCGCACCTCCCTCCCTCCACCACCCTGTGCAGCTTCGCTGGGTGCTAGAAGTCGGTCCAAAAAAGGCCAGGTTACATTTGCACCAACCAGAGGCTGCCTGGCAGGACGCCACGTCGCGCCGCCACCACGGCACCTCCGTAAGCTCACCGCAAGAGCCCAACTCAGAATATAAGGGATCCAACCCAACCACCTCCCCACCTCTGGCTGCGTGGGCTCCGCCTGCGTGCCCACCAGGGCGGCGTTGGCGGCGGCATCCAGCTGGTCGGCCTGCGCGATCACCAGCGACGCCTGCATGCGGGCGAAGCAGCGCAAAACATACGTATATAATATGTATTGTATAAATTACATATATACAGCAGGGTTAATATGTACGTATATACAAGCGGTCGCGGATATATTGCAAACATAATGCCAATTTGTGCTGGCGGCAGCGTCCAGCTGGTTGGCCAACGTGATGACCAGCGACGCCTGCGTGCGGGCAACACCACTTGCGTAAGCATCGGGCTGATGAACGAGTCAGGACATGGACGGTGGTATGATCAGCGGTGCCTGCACGCGAAGTGCACTTAGGTTGACTTAGGGGGGAGAACCCACGTACAGCTTGCTATGTACTGCACATCATATGGCGACGGACATGCCAACACCAAGACAACACAGTTAACCCACAGCTGACCCACCTCTGCCGCCCTGGCCTCTGGCGCCAGGGGCACTCCGTGGAATGCGGCCTCGTGGGACACCACGTCGCACGTGGCAACGCCCGTCACGTTCTGAGGGAACAAACCACACAACAACTTAAATAGACATGGTTGGGCATGAGTGTCGTTGAATACGTATGTTATATAGTAGGTGGTAGACTTGGACTCGCCCAGACCCCCACCCCAGGACACCACATCGCATGTGGCAACGCCCGTCACGTTCTGCATGTGCAGCCACACGACCCCTCTGCTGCCCAACAACCCCATTCCCATATGGCTCTTCGACTGCCCGCCCAACGCGGCCCCCCCACACACTCCCCAACCCTCATACCCCGTACCGGTCAGCTGTTCTTTTAGCGCCACGTCTGACCATGAGCCACGACATTCGCCCACCACACCACACGCTAACACACGCATCCCTCTAGCCACACGCATCTGCACCCAGCCAGCCACGTCTTAGTCAGCTCTCAGGCCCCCCCTTGCCTTCATACCGCAGCACGTCACCGCCCGTGCCTTTGACTTGCTTTGCCCTCTCGCCCCACACGCACCTGCAGCCGCCCGCCCCCACACCCATCCCCAATCTCATCCCGTCCCCACTCCCCTCCCCACATCCATCCCATTCCCCTCGTGTCCTTCCAGCCCCTCCACCTGCACTGCCCAGCCCGGCCCCTTCTCTCCCACCCCCCACCAACCCACCCACTCCCTCCCTCCTCCTCTCCTCCCACACGCACCTGCAGCCGCCCGTCCGCCAGCCGGCAGCCCGACGCCTCGTATCGCCTTCACAACCGCTAACCGTCACTGCCCATGCCAATTGCTTCGCCCTCTCCCGGACCCTCCTACGTTTCCCTTTAATGTGATTCCGTAACCCGCCTTTGTCCCGCTGCGTACCTGCCTGTGGTGTGGGAGGCTTCCTCTGATCCGAACACCTGACTGTCCGACTCCCCCCCCCTCCTCCCATCTCCCCCCCAAACGCACCTGCAGCCGCCCGTCCGCCAGCCGACTGCCGATCTCCTCCACAGCCATGAACACCTGGGGGTCAAGGGGAGACGTTGAGAATTATTAGTCCGTGTGCAGGCAATGCAGTGTGGTAAGCTCAAGGTCTCAGGTCGCGTCACATAACCCAGCCCCGCCACTCGTTGCCCAAAACGCCCTTTGGCGCGCATCGCTTGAGGTGTTTCCGCAACCCACCCACCCCGTTCCCAGCGCCAGCCCGAGATCGGGGACACGAGCAGCGTGCATGGACATTGCTAACCCACACCGTTGGTGCACACACCTCTCGGATCACCCGACCACCCACCCGGTCACCATGTCACCGCCTACCGTTGCCACCAGGCTGTTGCTGGACACACGAAAGCTAAGACACAGAAATGGTTTCAAGTTGCTTTCCCACCTCCAGATCCGCCCAGGTAATACACACGCACTTACCGTGTCGCTGTTGCTAGCCGTAACCCATCCCGTGCCACCGTGCAAGCTTCGACCGGGACTTGAGCTGGCAAGCACAGCACCCACCCATGCGCCGTGTCGCATGCGCCCCTTAATACACACGTATAACCCCCGCACCCCCCGTCTGTTACCGGTCACACCACAACCTCACACACACAGGTATGATCGATTTGTTGGTCTACCCTGAACAGAGAATACGGTACACAGATGCACCACCGCCCACCATGTCGCCTCCCCCCAGTGCCAACAGGCCGTCGCTGCACACGTGAACAGCTGAGGCACACACTCCGTACGTACACTCACCACCCTTAATACACATGCAGCCCTTAATATACACGCACCACCCACCATGTCGCCTCCTCCCAGCGCCACCAGGCTGTTGCTGCACACGTAGCGGTCCACCAGCAGCCGGGCGGCGGCCCTGAGGGTGGGCGCGGGCGGGGTGGGGCGGGGTGGGGTGGGGTGGGAGGTGTTAGGAATGAGGGACGGCCACTGTTGGGCCCAAGCAGCATCAATGCGACACACACACACACACACCTGCAGGCGCCGTGGGGGAACCGACACAGCCAGCTTTCTTATTCAGCTAAGTATTTCAGCTGCACAGCACTACTGGCACCGTGATCTCCACCGCCGACCTGCACCCCGAAACCTGCTTCCTACGCCCTGTCGCCCTGCATCCTATCCTTGCCTGCTTGTACCTGTAGCAGGCTCACATTGACTGCATCCCACACCGCATCCGCACCACACCTGCAGGCGGAGCTGCCCCTCCCTTCCTCCCTCCCGCACTGCCACATGCCACAACCCCCTTAGCAAGCAAGCCCATCGCTCTACTGCAACGGGCAGCCCCCCCTGCAAGCCCCCTTGCGCCCTACCTACGTATCCCCACAGCCCGCCTCCTGCCCACCTGCACTTCTCAGGGCCCCGTTCCCTCTGCTCCCGTGCGCCCTTCTTTCCCGCTCCTCTCCCCACTTCCTCTCCCCACCTCCCCTAACTCTCTTCGTGTTACCCCAGCACCTCGGCACCGTTCTGGCGCCCTGCCCCGCTCTACGTCACCCATAGCCCACCACTCACTTAATACAGCAGCGCGCCCCTGCCCCTGCCCTCCTTAAACCACATCCATGTCCCTGCCACAACCGGACTGGCGTCCACCATGAGTCAAGCTGCGCCCAACGATCGTTCCCCATGTTGTCCATCTGCACGTAATTTATGTGCTGCAGTTTGCCTGAGGCTGTCAGCCCAGCCAGAGCCACCACTCACTTCTTGGCGCGGCGCGCCCTGTCCCCTGCCGCCCCCTCCTGCCCCGCACTGCACCGCGGGATAGCCACCCGGGCGGCGGGGCGGGGGCGGAGAGCACACCTGAGTAGGCACGGATTGGGAGTGTTGGAGGGGAAGCAGGGCTGCTGTGAGGCGTTTGAGCTGCCGGGGGAGGGGGTGGGGACAGACACCCGGGTGGTGGAGGGGGCGAGGAGCCAACCCGAAAGGGGGGAGCAAAACGGTGGGTGCGGGGTGCAGATGGAAAGCAGGTGATGCGCTGTGTAGCGGCCAGGAGGCCATCATGGTGTTGAGGCGTGGGGCATGGCAGCTGGTTGAGGACGTGCCACGTGCCACGTGCCACGTGCCATGCCCTGGCATGGTAGGTAGGGGGCAGGGACAAATGGCTGCCTGGGTCTGGGCTGCGGGTTGCGTGCTGCTGCAGCTTACTATCCGCCACCACACCACATGTGGCTGTGCCCTAGGTGTAGCACACGCGCATGCGGTTGGGTGGGATGGCGGCAGCTGGGGCAGCAGAGCAGCGAGCGGCTGGGGCAGGGCAGGCGGTGCGGTGGCAGCGGACAGGCAGGTATGGGAGCACCCGCGTCTCGCCAGCAATAGCCCGTAATGCATTATGCTGTTGATAATTATGCATCTTTGATGTAGTTATTGCAAAGGTGCCCAGGGCGGCCAGCCGCGAGGGCGATAAGACACCCACCGATGCGCTGTGTGGCTCCGAGCCAGCCCCGCGTGAAGTCTGGACTGCATCGTGATCATGTTGTCGCTATACGATCGAGACCGAGCGTGCTACTCAAATCTGCCGTCGTATTAAATTGGCAGGGCTGCTTTGTCAGAAGCGGAGTCCGCAACGACTGTTTCGACAAAAATTATATCACCAAATAAAATGTCGCGTGCTAATGTTAGTGAGGCGGACGATCGTAGCGTCGGGTTGAGCGCCACGCATACGCAGTTCAAGGAGCGGTCGGCTGTGGTCCGCGAGGCAACAGTGTGCGGTAACGCAGCTACGTGCTCTTGAGCACTTTGCATCCAAGTGCAGACAGTCAAGGGGTACGCGGGCCACCGGGTGCGAACGGCCGTCTGTTCCCGCCCTGCGTGTGGGCGTTACACGCGGGCAAGCAGGGGAGGGACCCCGGGGGAAGGCGACGGCAGTTTGCGGTGCGCTCAGTTCCCGTACGGCCACAGGTCGGAGGTAGAACTCAGCCGCCGCAAGGGTCTTCCCGGAATTCATGTGGGGCAGGATGGGGACGGGAGAGCTTGCCGCTGGACCGTCGCAGCACACATGTGCAGAACACGGCCCTTCGACCCCTGGCCCCAACGACCTGTCCTTCCATCCGTGTGCCTCAACCCCTTCAGCTATCAGATCTTGAGGGATCGAGGCCCAGCGTTCCGGTCTTATCTGGTACAGAATCCTAAGCGCTTACAATTTTGGACTCTCTCTTCCGCAAATTGTAGGAGTACTGCTTACTATTTTGGCCGTAAAAATTGCAGTTATCAACTTTCTTCCTCGGGGGCAAGCCCCCATGCCCCCCACGCAATCACGTCGGCAAAGCAGCAGCAGTGAGGCACACTGTCCTGGCACGCTTGCCGCGTTGCGCCCAACGCCGCACCACTTGGCGTACACGTGCACGGGACCATGACAGCCAGGTGCGCTGCATGCATGCGCTCACACGCGTGCATGCTGTACCGGTACTGAAGGGAGCTCCCTGGGGTGCGCCTATTATGCGCGCCCTGGTCCTGCTTCGTTGCAATGCTCATGGCTGCCTTGAAGGAATTGTCTGAGTACCGCTTAAAATTTCAGGTGCATGTTTGCACAGGATTCCTAATTTCGCTCATAATTTGCCCCAAAAAATCCCAAGAGCCGGCTTGGACGGCCAGGAAATTCGTAAGATTGTGGAAGACCGGAACATTGTCGAGGCCTTCGAGAGGGCAAGGTGTCGACGGGCAAGGGCACGTGGCCAAGGGGCAAGAAGCTGCGTTGAGGAAATCAAAGCACGCAACAGGAAACACCGGCAGCTTTGAAGGCCGCTGGCAGAGCGCACACCGGTCACTTGCAGCTGGCGTTGCGACGGAGGGTGCCTCTGCCGCTCTGGGGCACTTCCGGTCCCTGCCAGGTACCTCCCTGCCATCACCCGCGTTCCCGTTGCCTACGGCCTGCCCAGGGGCTGCCCAGGGGGAGCCCCCTTGAGAGGCTCTCCCTTGCGCACACGCAGGACTCAATAGCTAGCAAGTCAGCGGTCATGCTATGTTTCACAATTATCGCCATAGCTTACCATTACACAAGCCTCTGAGGCGCAAGCTCTTTCTACGCAACACCCAAAACACGGTGGCCCTAACTGTGGGTAAATTTACATCACAAGCGTTTGTGACTGTAGGATAGCTGAAGCTCGTGTAACAAGCAAAGCAAATTAGGATGGCGCCGAAGCGCGGCGCGGATGCGGGAGGCAAGGGAGGCAAGGGCGGGCAACACAAGAAGCAAAAGAAGGCAAGGCAAATGGACCACAGTACGATGACGACTGACGACAACAGTATAGTCACGATTACCTTGCAACTTGGCGAGGCTGTCGGCGGCTGACTCGATTCGTCATGGACCACCTCCAGCGCGAGCCAAAGCAGCAAACTTACCGTTTATTCACACCAGCCCTTGCACTGTATCATATTTCCAGGGTGAGGTGGCGCATCCCAGGAAGCGCTTTTACCGCGCCCGCGCGCACAGCAACCCGCTCAACGACCAATCCTTTGACGTGCCCACAAAGCCGGAGGACTTTGACTGGTGGGTCAACGCAGAGTTGCAAAAGGTCAAGCCAAGGGTTACAGCTATAGGCAGGGGGGAGGGGTGGGGGAAGGGGGGAGGAGAAGGGCGGGACTGGCGGGGGCAATACCAGGATAGAGCCTGCTGTGGGTGTGGATGACATGGGGGTGCGAGGCCGGCTTTGACCGGCAGACATGCTGTAGGGTATTGCGCACTGCGGCTGCGGGCCGGGCGTTGGCTGGATGGGCAACGCAGTGGGCTATATGGGGGAGAAGGGGGGCTCTGGGCCTGCCTGTGGCTAAGCCGGCGGGTGGGTCGGTGTTTGGTGCGCCATGTCACAGCGGCCGGTGAACACGCGGGAGACGGAGAGGGTTGGAAGTGGATTGGGGCTGACGACGTGTGGGGGTGGAATGTGGTGCTGTGCGCCATGTCCCGGCAGCAGGTGGTGGTCGGGCGTTGACAGCCACGCACACCCCTACTCACCATGTACCTTCCTCACTATGTACCTTTCTCACCATGTTCCTAAACGCTAGATCAGGAACGCGGGGTACAGAGCACCCGGCTCACGTGTTATGCTGGTGGGTAGGGCGCTGCCACCGTGCGGTGTGCTGACAGCGAACCCCACCCAGCACGGCATTGCGCGACCGTGTTGCGCCCACCAGGGCCAGGCGTGTGCCCCCCACCGGCCATGCCCAGGGACCCAACCCCGCGGTCAGCCGTAGAATCCTACTCTTCACCTCTATGCTACGCCCACCCAGCCCCACGAGGGGGGGTGATTGAAAATTTTGCACGGCCCTGTAGTTCTGCAGGCTTCGTCTGTCCGCCTGCGGCCTGACCCACCCCACCCCATCCTCCGGCCCGGCAGGGAGGAGCACTACCCGGAGGTGTTCCAAAAGTGGAGGGAGCAGCAGCAGCAGGCACAGGAGGGGCAGGGGCAGGCGGAGGCCCCTGCGGTGCGCTTCCTGGACATTGGGTGCGGCTTTGGTGGGCTGACAATCAAGTGAGTGGAGCGGGGGTGGGGACCGGGACAACGTAACTGTACAAATTGGCGGTGCCCTTCCTGGACGTTGGCAGCGGCTTTCGTAGGCTGACCGTGTGAGTGATATGCGGGATGTGAGGGAGGGGGAGAACAGGTCACGCAAGCAATGCGAAGGGTTGGGAACAAGGTTGGGTGGGGCGGATGTGGTCCTTGAGTTGGGCGGGGAACGCCCTCGGACGGCTGACCATCGAGTGAGTGTGGGGATGGGAGATGGGGGCGCGAAACCGCGAATGTAAGCTGCGCCGTCGGTAGACATGCATATCGGTAGTCTGTCACTTCAGTTTTGCCCGAAATGCACAGTTCGTGGTGCCTCCCACGCGCGGGTGGTGCGCGTGTGGACCCACATGGCTGACGCACCCGTAGCGCACGCATGTGTGTTACAGTGATAGTACACATCTGCCGGACAGAATGCGGGTCAGCAGGCAGATGTGTACTAACGCGTTAACACACATGCGTGCAGCACGGCTGCGTACGCCGTGTGGGTCCACACGCCCAGCGCCCGCATCCTGTCCGAGCTGTACCCCGACACGCTTGGTGCACGTGTATTAACGCACGCTCGTGCCCCATGTGCATTACCGCCAACCCACAGGCTGTCCGAGCTGTACCCCGACACGCTGGTGCTGGGCATGGAGATCCGTGACAAGGTGTCGGCCTACGTGCGCGAGCGGATAGGTGGGTTCATGGGCAGCAGCATGTCCACAAGTGGAAGTATCAAGACAGTCCTATTACACCGTGTAGTAATACACACACCGTACGGTAATACATATACCGTACGATCATCTCAGGACGTCCACATGCGGTATGAGCAGACAGCGGAGGTGGCAGCCATTGCTCATGGTGTGCTATCAAGTGCCCTGTCTGTACCGTCCACGTGCGCTTGCTGTGCATCATCAGTGTGGTTGAGGGGTGTGAGCTGTGATGAGAGGGGCAAGGTGTCGGCCTACGTGCGGGGCGGATGGAGGGCGGGCGGGCGGGTTGGCAGGACCTCCCCTGGTGGGTCCGGGCCACAGTGCCCTTGCTCTCCACGTCGGTGCATGTGTGGAAAGGGGCTGCGTATGGCCATTGGCCGTTGAGCGTGCGGACGTCCAGCGGGGGCAGGGTACTAGTACCGGGGGGCGGGGAGAGGGGTGGGGAGCGGCCAGACGATGAAGCAGCCGGTCGCACTTGCCTATGCGAAGGCGCGTGTGTGGCTCGCTCCATTACACGGAGCCGGCTGCCGCCGCCAGCATGCTGCTGTCGCCTCGTCGCCCCAGGCCCACCCCTGGAAGCAACTCTTCTCCTAGCGCGTGCATGTCCCCAAGAGCCAGCCCTGACCTCCTATCTCTGTACGGGCATCTACCTAGACGTGGAGCCCCGTGCAGTGATAGGTCGTGGTGGGTCGGCTCTTGGGCGACATGTGTGCGCTAGGAGAAAAGTAGGCTGCCAAGGGTGGTCATGGGGTGATGAGGCGACGGGAGCATGCTGGCAGCGGCGTCCGGCCCGGCTGCGTGTTCCCCTGAGCGGGGTTTGGGTGAGACTAGGCGTGCGCGTTTGTTGCGGGGGCTTGCCAGCTCAGGTGCGGGGCAAAGCCCGTTGACGCAATGGGCCCCCGTTCACCCCGTCTAAAGCGAAGCCCCTCTCACGTTTGCATCACGGGTGTGTGTTACGGCCAGCCGCAGCAGCGGGAACGGGAACGGGAACGGGAACGGGAACGGGAACGGGAATGGGAACGGGAACGGGAACGGGAACGGGAACGGGAACGGTTCAAGGGGGCAGGCAGGGCGCATGAATATGGAGCAGCTGGTTTAGTGCTGAAAGCAGTCTCCTTGCCTGCCAACAAGGCGGGGTTGGTTGGTGGAGGGCGCGTTAATGAGGACACATCAGGTCAACACGGGTCAACCACACCGAGCCTCGAGGTCCTCTCTGGAAAGAGTTGGAGCTGCGAGACTGGCGTGCCGGCAAGGGTGGGCCTGGGGATGGGGAGCCGACGGGGGCCATGCTGGCGGCGGCGTTCGGCCGGGCTGAGCGGTTGGCCCTGAACCAGGTTGGGGCGAGGCCAGGCGTGCGCGTTGACGCGCGCCAACGCAACAGAGGGTTATGCAATATAAGCTTGCGTTCCGTACCTGTCATCATATGAAAACACGTGTTCATTATGTTTTTGCCCCGGTGCGCCCCGTCCACAGCGGCCCTGCGGCACGAGCAGCCCGGGCGCTACGGCAATGCCTCCGTGATGCGCACCAACGCCATGAAGTACCTGCCCAACTACTTTGCAAAGGGGCAGCTGCAGAAGATGTTCTTCCTCTTCCCGGTAAGTTCGGGGCACATTGGTACACAGGAGGCACACCTGTCTTCACCGACAGCCCACACCTGCCGCGTGTGCACGGCCGCCTGCCACTAATACACACACCCGCTTGCGTGCCCTTGATCCACACCCCTCCGCGAACACACGCCCCCCGCCCTTCCCCGCACGAGGCACGACCCGCCCGTTCAAATGGCAGTTACCGCCACCGTGCCATCAACACGCACCTGGTGCTCTCCGCACGCCTGCGGCAAACGCACACCCACCTGCTGCTAATACACACCCACACACCCTCCCAACCGCCCTGCAGGACCCGCACTTCAAGACCGCCAACCACCGCCGCCGTATCATCAACACGCACCTGCTCACAGGTGGGGGAAGGGCGTGTGGACACGTGTGCGTGAAGGGTGGGGGGGCGGTTGAGTGCGTCAAGAGCGACGAGCGAAGTTAGGTGACTCTGTGCTGCGTGGGGCAGCCCGCATCATCAACACACACGTGCTCATAGGTGTGTGTTGTGCTGTGTGTGTGCAGTAATGGGATGACAAGAGCATATCGCAGGCAGGTTCAAAGTAAAGCTTAAGGCACGGCAAAAGCGCGTAACGCTTAGCAAAACAGGCTAAGTCTGGGTGTTGCCACCGTGGCGGTGGGAATAGAGTACAAGTAAGGAGTGACTGGTAACGCGCGTGCGTGTGTTGGGGAGAGAAGGCCCAACCGTTTCAAGCGACGGACGGTGGTGCGTTGGGTGCAGTGTGGCTAGGGTGCGCCGCATCACTAACACACAAGCACCTGCCCGCATGCGGGTGTGGGGTGTGGGGTGTGGGGAGCGGCGATGGGTTGGCTGAGAAGCGGGTTGTCGCCGAGCATGCATGGTTGACGCTGTAGGGAGGTGCGAGCTGTCAATTCAGTCGGTACACGTGGGTTGGGCCCTTGGGGGTGCATCTGGGTGCATCTGGGCGAGAGGGAGCGCGCAGGCGGTGGGGACAACTGGCACGGGGCATCGGGACGGGTGGGTGGTTTCCGCTCTACCGTGGTAGAGTCAAGAAAGCAGCGGTTGAAATCAGCTCGAAGCGACCTACCCTAGGTGGGAGGAGGGGTTCGGAGCTTGGCGGGGTGTCGGGAGGGGAGGGGCCACGCAGGCCGCGGTCGGTGGCAATCGGAGGTTAGGGACAACCACCGCCGAGGTATCTGTCGTCAACGCGCACCTGCTACTGACGGTGGTTGTGCACGGGCGTTGGGGTTGGTGTGCGTTAGCGTGCGGCAAAGGCACGGTGCGGGGTGGGTCATCGCAAAGCGGCAGAGGGGGAGTCGGAAGTATTCAGCATGCGGAGAGCCAGGTCAACGGGGGCAGGAAGGCACGAAGGCAGGAAACGACCCAACAGGTACCACCTAATACACCTGCTGGGTTCACTGCGGGGGCTGCTACTGAGGGGGGGGGGCCATGGCAGCGCGTCATCAGGTTGTGTGTAAGCTGCCGCAAACCCGCCACAAATTGGGCCGTCCCTGCGACATTCCAACATGCCGCCGACCGGCACCAGCCCTGCCGCGCCCATCAGCAGCCCTCCCGTATCCATCAGCAGCCCATGCTTCATCCCATCAACACTCGCGGTGCCCAGCAAGAGTGTAGCCCAGGCACGACACACTCGCGGCTTTGGCTGCCCTGGGTGCCGGAGCCCTGGTGTGATAAAGTTCGGGCTGCTGATGGATGTGGGCGGGCTGCTGGTAGCCACGGCAGGGTGGGGGTGGGGGTGGGGGGTGGGGGGTGGGAGGTGGGGGTTGGGGGTTGGGGGTGGGGGTTGAGAGGTGGGGGTAGGGGGTGGGGCGGCGGGTAAGACACGGGCGAGGGCGGGGCGGGGCAGGGCATGCGCGCATTCCGGTTATCAGGTTGTATGTGGGGTGCCGCAAGCCCGCCGCACAAGCAGGGCCTCGGCGGCCAGGGCCGTCCCAACCACATGCCCACATGCCACCGTCCGGCGCCAGCACAGCGTCGGCTATTAGCAGCCTGCCCGTGCCAATCATCAGCCATGCCTTCACCCCATCAACACCCAGGGTGTCGAGCAGCATTGCGGGCAGGGGGCCGCCGAGCGCGCCCTCCCTGGGTTGCAATCTTGCCGGACATCGTCGGTGCTGACAGGAGGAAGGTGTGCCTGTGGGCGGGTTGGTTGGGCTGTTGATGGCCGCTGCTGTGCTGGCGCCGGACGGTGGCATGTGGGCATGTGGTTCGTGCGACACTGGTCGCCGAGGCCCTGCTTGTGTGGCGGGCTTGCGGCACCTCCCGACAGCGGCGAAGCGTATGGTGGCGTGGCGGGGGCTGTGCGGGGGGAGGGAGAGCACGCAGGTGGGGGTGGCAACCGGCTAGAGGCACAGCTTGTGGTGTCGTCAGAACAGCACCTTGCCTCTGTTGTCCCACACACCGGCGACACGTAAATCACACGCCCGCCAGTACAGACGCCTCTGAGGCACTGCCCTACAATGTCAACCACGCGCTTCCGTGCATCTCGCCGCCCTGTGAGGAGCCGCAAGCCCTCCGCAAGCAGGGCCCCTTCCTTGAGTGCCGTCCATACGACAGGCGGGCGTGCCCACGTGCGGTGCCAGAGCACGTCGGCATGTCGTTGGTACGGCCCTGAAGAACGAGGCCCTGCTTTTGCGGAGGACTTGCGGCTCCTCAGACTGTGGCGAGGAACAAGGTGGCGCGTGGTTGATGTTCAGGGGCAGCGCCTCAGAGGCGTGTGTCCAGGAAGGCGTGTGCGTTACACACCATGGTTGTGCCACCCACGTGTGTGTAAGGGGGAGGGAGGCGTCAAACGTGCTACGCAACGGGAGCTGGTGTGGAGCGTAGTGTGCTGTGTAGGCTACGCTGCATCACCAACCCGCACGCACCTGCTTACAGGCGGGTGGGGGGAGGGGCACGGGACGGCAATCAATCCCGCATACAACGTTTGTTGATTGTAGTATGCTTCTGTGACCCCGCATCTGCATTCGTACACAAATAACGTTCAAGGCCCGAAGGAGGGTAATTCCGTCTGACCCCACCCGTACCGACGGAGTTGCTGGAAGGGCATTGGGATACATGGAAAGAGAGAGAGCGCACAGGCGCCAGTGAAAACTGGTAACTAGGGACATAGTGTCAGGTGGGTGGGGGTGGGGCGTGGGGGTGGGGCGTGGGGTGGGGCGGCGGGAAAGACACGGGCGGGGTGGGGCGGGGCGGGGCAGGGCGTACTCTTAGGTTGTGTCTTGGCTGCGGCAAGCCCTCCAACACTACCCTAGCCGCCGCGTCCCACCGCCTCGCCCTCGTCCGGGGGACGCACACAACGCATAAACGCCGCCCGCCTGGATTGGCGGCGGATACGCGGCATATGCGTCCCCGGAACGAGAGCGAGGCGGTGGGACGCGGCGTCTCTAGCCTGCCGTGCGACCCCCTATGCGGCCTCGCGCCGCCCCAGTCGCCCCATCCCACCGCCTCGCCCTCGTGCCGGGGGGACCCACATCTTGCGTATCCGCCTCCTGCCTGTTCGTCTGCGGAGCATGTCCTCACAAAGTGCGCCCACCTGCTGCTCCACCACCGTTAACACACATACGCACACACCACGTGTAAACCCCAGCCCAACCGGCCCCCGTCTTCCCCCCATAGTGCGCCCACCTGCTGGCCCACCTACCGTACTGGCCTGCCGATAGTACTGCATGTATGGCGGTTGCTGCTGATACACATGCTTCCATTGCCCGCGCCACTTACCTGCTCCCCACATTGTGCGCCCACATGCTGGCCCACCACTGCTGGCTTGCCGATGATACCGTGCGTTTGCTGGCTGCTGCTAATACACATGCTCCTGCTTTTCCACCCGCCTTCCCTGCTCCCCCAGAGTACGCCCACCTGCTGGCACCCGGCGCGTGGCTCTACACCATCACCGACGTGCCGGAGCTGGGGGAGTGGATGGTGAGTGGCATGCTGGTAATATATATTATACTATTTGATTAATTGTATTGTATTGCGGGGGGAGTGGATGGTGAGTTACTACATACGTGTACACAACAAGTAATGCTACGTCGCGCACACCCTCGGAGCTATGTTGTCTGTGGTTTCACTTTGGGCCCACCGTACACGCGAGGGCGTGACGCTCTTGTTTTCGGCTTCTCTGGAGGTCTTGATGTGTGAAGGCATGTACACCGGCACCAACTGGCTGGACTCGGGAGGGTAAATGGTGAGGCAGCTGCCTCCCAGTGCCGCTCCTGTGTGCACGTACAATTTCAGGGCGGCCGCTGGGTCGGCGGTCGGTGGGTTCCCGGGACACCTTGAGCTGTGGAGCGCCGACGCAAACCCAACGCTGTGGTTTGACCGTGTGGCCGCGTCACGTGCGTGACGGGCACGTGTGCGTGGCGGGCAGGGCAGGGCACCACCTGCGTGCCCCCAGGCCCTCGCCCATAGCAGCGCTCCAAGCTGGAGTCACACCCGCTGTTTGAGCGCGTGTCCGACGAGGAGCTTGCTGCCGACCCCGCCGCCGGGCTGCTGACCACAACACCCACAACTACAATACGCGCATTCCTTCATGATCGGTACTCTGTAAATGCTCCCTTTTAACGCCAACCCCGTTTACCCACAGCGCTCCAAGCTGGAGTCGCACCCGCTGTTTGAGCGTGTCTCTGATGAGGAGCTTGCTGCCGACCCCGCCGCGGGGCTGCTGGACAAGAGCAGCGAGGAGGGGCTCAAGGTGGCGCGCAACGGGGGGGCTACCTTCGTCAACGTGTACCGGCGGAAATGAGGCAGGAGTTGGAGGAAGTGGAAAGTGGGCAGAGGCTGGGGAGGCGGGCTGAATCGGTGGCGCGCAATTGGGCGGTGGCCGCCTTCGTCGTGTACAGGCATCCTGGGGGTGTGGGTGGGAAGAGGGGAGGGGCCTGAGGCTGGGGAGGAGGGAAGGGGAGGAGCTTGCAAGTGGAGCGGGACGTGGGGGGCGCCGCATGACGTATGCGCACAGGCGTGATGGCGGACGTGCAGGTGGAGGAAGGTGGCGCGCAGCGGGGGGGTGGACGGCCTGCGTCAGCAGGTGGACAGGTAGGGGTGAGTTCGGGACCGGGGTGGTGTGGAAGCGATTACGGCGGGGCTCGAGGTTGTTGTGCAGGGTAGGGAGCAGGGCACGGCCTGGGCCTGCACTGGACCAAGGTCGGGACCGGGGTCGGGACCGGGGTCGAGGGGCGAAAAAGAGGACAGATGCTCAAATGCGTCTGGCGTGTTAATGGACGGAAGGGCTCGACCGTAGATTGGAATGGACCGAACCATGACTGGGGATTGTTGATATTTAGGATTGGGTTGGAACCAGGGCGGTTACTCTGTTGCTGTCGCGGTAGTTACGGCGTACGGCAGGCCCTTGCAGTACGGAGGACGGTGACGGACCCTGTGCATCTGCACGTGCAAGGGGCAGGGTGCCGGCAGCACGTCACCAATACATTACCAACTGCCCAGTGCCCACTGTCATTCATGCATTCGCGCCCGAGGTCAGGCACCGCTGTCCCTTGCACCGCGGTGTGTGTTGCGTGCACCGGTTGCTGCTGGGGCGGTGCGGGTCTACGTGCCGGTGTGCCCACGTGCAAGCGTGATCACACGTGGCTCATGCTCCACCAAAAGACACCAGCGCAACACTGGTTTTTACACGTTCGTGACAGACCCTGGCTTCTCTGCTGAAGCCTGGTTGCACGCCTCGACCGCTACCGGTAGCCGTACCGTGCCGTGCAGATAGCCTGGCACTGTGTGAGCACCTGGCGCTGCGCCGCTGCCTGTCACGGTACGCGGCTGAGCTAAACGCGAGCTTAAAAGCTCAGATTATAATTCCGGGGGGGCCACACTCCTTCTACACTGCCCTCCTTTAAGCACCGTTACCGGTTGGCTGAGGTCCGTTTGCGTCCATTCTCCACTGCCTTCCATTTGACTCGTACCGGAGTAGTGCGCATCTCCATTGGCTGCCGCCGGCGTGCCATGCCGGGTCGGCGTTGGTAATTTGTGTTACCACCTGGAATGCAGCACACAATGCCGAATGTGCGCGCGTGCTGGGTCAGCAGGGGCCGAAGCTTCCTCCATCGCCCAAGGAGCACGATCTCAGCCGGTGTGGTGCAGCAGGCCTGCTATTCGCCTTGACTGGTAGCTAGGGTTGTATCTTGACTGCCGGAAGCACGTGGCTGCAGGGGCTGCTGCATTCGTACCGTCATGCACCGCGTGCATAGCAGTTTTCTTGACAAATGTTGTATCCACCGTCAGTTAAACCTTGGATACCATATGCTGTGGGCCCTGAGGCGCCGCGGGGCCACTCACTACCGGTAGTACCAGTGAGTCGCTACGTGCTTGCCGTGTTCAGGGGCCTTTGCACTCCTACGGCCTGACACAGTGGCGGGGCAATGCCACGGACCCCGCTGGGACTTCCCGCTTCCCGTGCTGTTGCTGGTGCTGGGAAATGGGCTGCACAGTGCACACGTGTGCGGCGCCACAACCGACTGGTGAGCAGCAGCATGGGTGCCTGCCAGGGCGCCCGCTGGCGCGATCCTCGGCAGTACTGTGTGTGTTCGTGACAAGAGGTTGCTGCAGCCTAGGAGTCGGCCCGTTTGGGGGGCCAGGGCCGCACTTGGACGAGGGCAAGGCCAAGCAGGGGAGCCCCCTGCTGCAAAAGGAGCCTAGCCCACCTGTCACAAGTCGCAAGCACAGCCCTGGCTTTTCATGTTCTGAGCTGTTTTCTTTGTTTGGCGGTGTGAAGCACTGGCCCGCGATCTGGGGCTTGTTCATGCCATGGCTGTTGCGACGCACGTGCCCAAGACTCTTGGCAAGAGTCCGTCATGGGACGAGCTGAAAGGCACTCAAAAACCACGTTACGCCCGGCACAGTCGCATAAATTGATGTACTGTGAAACACATTGTCATCGCACAGCTAATGCACGCGCGTTTTGGCACTTGTCTATAGTTTATAGCGTATTGACCCAGTGCTGCAGCTCCTTCCCAGACGAAGTATTTAACTGCGTGCGTTCTGAAATTTGAGCAGAAATTTGAGCAGTTCATGGACCCTAGAAGAATTGCTTAGGACAGGCAGCAATGAGCGACCAGGTGTTGGAAAGCGTCACCGACGCGACACTCGATGACAACGAGGAGTTGCAAGGCGGTGCCGTCTTCTTGTTCCGTTGGCTAGCAGAAACATGGGGAGAAGCTGGAAAAGGCGTTGTCCAGCAGGTAATTGTTGCTCTGGGTGCCGTGGGACCGTGCGTGCGGTGTCGATCCCTTCATGACTAGCGACCTGCATACTGTGGCAGCTACCCATCAACACAGCAGATATTAAGGGCAGATGATTTATGTTGTAAGGTTCGTCTCTCTGCCCAGGTATGCTCCGTCTTGGCCTTTTGCCTCGACAGCTCCGACAGTTTGCCGCCTCTAGAACTTCGTGTACCGACGCTGTAGGCGTTCCTTGGTTACCAAATTATAGTGCGCGTTCTTGCCGACTGTTGGCCGCCTGCTCCCGTCGCCGGCTGCCTGGCAAATAGCCGGGGGGGACGCGCTCACCTGCCTACGCACATCTCCACGCTTGTCACCCACTGTTCTCGCTTCATACCAGCAAGGCGCCCTACCCTGCAAGCTCCCATTGGCCGGAAGGGGCCCCTATAAAAACCACAACCAAAGCATCCCTTGACTCTCGTCGGCCCCTGTTCCCCCACCCCCTCGTCCTCCGCAGTTCCTGGTGTTCTACCTGCTGATGCTCATCGGGTTCGGCTTCCTGTACCTCATGATGCGCAGCACCACACAGTGAGTAGTGCTAACGCACTATAGTACTGCAAGGGCGAAGAAGATATGGGGAGAAGCACCGCCAACGGTGGGCCGTGTGCACGTGTGTGGGCCCATGGGCGTGCTAGTACTGCAAGGGCGAAGAAGATATGGGGCGAAGCACCGCCAACGGTGGGCCGTGTGCACGTGTGTGGGCCCATGGGCGTGTTAGTACTGCAAGGGCGAAGAAGATATGGGGCGAAGCACCGCCAACGGTGGGCCGTGTGCACGTGTGTGGGCCCATGGGCGTGTTAGTACTGCAAGGGCGAAGAAGATATGGGGCGAAGCACCGCCAACGGTGGGCCGTGTGCACGTGTGTGGGCCCATGGGCGTGTTAGTATCTAGTGCTTCGCAGCACCACACAGCGAGTTCCCACACGGACTGAAGGGCACACTGAGGGTCAGGTTGGCAGAAGCCCCGGGGGCCTGTCTTGACCCGGTACCCTACAACAACCTATGGCACACATGGGGAGGGGGATCTGCATTCGGTAGTTCCACCGCCTGGGTTGGGGTGTTGGCACGTGTATCGGCCCAGGTCAATATCTCATGGTCCGCCTGTGGGGGTGGGTGGGTTGGGGGTAGGGGGTTCCTCCAACGGCACACGTGTGTGGGGTAGCCACCAGCGGTTGGATGCGCCGCCGCGGGCGGGATGGTGGCATTGGGGCCGCCTCCGGGGAGCCATTGGGTTAGGGTGGGTTGGGGTGGGGTGATCCAGTGTTACGCTGTGGGCAAAAGCCGGGGGTCCATACCCGGACTGAGATGCAGCAAAGGGTGGGGTGTCTGGCAGTTGCGTAGCCCCATGGGCGTGCCAGTGCCCCATGGTGCGCCGCGCCGCGCAGTGATCCCTAATACACACACGGTGCGGTAGGAGGGGTGTCTGCAGTCGGAGATGTTGTGTTGGCACGTTGAGCAGACCAAAGCCAGGGCCCCGTCGACGGTATTCCCAATGGCTGCAGCACGCCGCAATGAGTTTTCGCACACCAGACATGGGCTGTTGGCGCGTGCACAGGTCCTGGGTGTGGGACGGGGCGATGCAGGGTACGGTACCCCTGGCTGGGGCCACCATCCGGCAAGGCGGGGAAGCGTTTCGGAGGAGGAGGGAAGGGGGGCGGTACGATGGCAAGAAGAGGGGCCTTAGGGGGTTGGGCCCGCCCCTGCCCACCACCGCCGCATCGCCGGTACAGTCACGGGCAGGCCGCTCTGGCGGTCCGCGGCGCGTTGCAACGCGGCCGTCAGCGGCTTACCTTTGGCGGTAACGGCGCCGCACAGAAGCAGGAACCAATTGGGTGGAGGCGGCGGCGGGGGGTTTGCTCTCTCCCGCATTTTTACCGCACGCCCCATCCCTTTCTTCCTCATCTCCTTTCTTCCGCGTTGTCAACCCACCTCCCCCTCCCGCGTCGGCCCACAGGCTGCGCGAGATCCGCAAGAACATCGCCGAGACGCTCAAGGAGCAGCGCAACAGGAGGTTCGACGAGGAGGTGCGTGCGTTTGGGTGTGGGGGGCTTGGGGCTGTGTCTTAGCATTTGTGTGTCTTAGCGTAGTAAACACACCGGTACGCCCAAGGAGCAGCGCAACAGGAGGTTCGACGAGGAAACTTGGTGTTGAGGGGGGCATGAGGCTGTGTATTAGCATATGTGTGTAGCAGCGTATCAAATACACCGAGGCGCTGAATAAGCAGCGCAACAGGAGGTTCGACGAGGAGGGTGCAGGGGGCATCGTGTACTGTTGTTTTCATGGCATTGGGGTTTGCAGACGGCACGGCAGCGGATTGGGGTACACCTGGGCGCCGGGGGAGCAGCGCAATAGGAGGTTTCGTGGTGCTGGGGGCACTCTACTCCTACTGTTGCGTCCTTCGATCACGTAACATTATACGGTCGTGTGGCTGGGCGGGGCGATGCGCCTGCCGAGCTCGCTCATCTGCGTGCATGCCTCACGGCTACCCCTGCCCAGCTGCTCCGCAAGACTCTGTGCGCGTGTGCTAGGCGGCGGCTGTGCTCCTGACTCTTTGAGTGCCGTGTTGTTGGATGTGGGGTCGGGGTCGTCTTGAAGACGGTTGGGGAACAACGCTCACAGTCTCTGTCGTAACTCACGTGCGTACTGGAGTACGACAGGACAGCACGGCCGCACACCGGTGTCGCCCGACCCGAGGGCCGCTGCCCCTTATACAGTGCTCGTATCCCCCGACGTCCCTTGTTCACTATGCCCCACATGCTGTCGCCATGTCTTGTGCCCCACTCCGCTTCCGGCCCCTGGGCGCTATCAGCTCGCGTGGCACACGTCCAACTCCCTTCGTACGACATCACGTACCAGCACGCTCTATGCCTTCCCTCTCCGCCCCTCAGGCGTACCGCAACATGGCGGGCGGGGGCTACTTCTAGGCCCCGGACCTGCTTGGGCCCCCTGGCCGCAGCCGCCTCCTCCCTCCCAGCAGCGCCACCGGGGGCCGGGCGACACCGGCAGCAGCAGCAGCAGCGAGCAGCAGCATTACCTGCAGCAGCAGTAGCGATGCGGGCGTCGGAGGTTGGCTAACGTGTGGTTGGCGGTACACCGAGTGAGCACCGGGGGCACGGTCTGGGTGCCGGTGTTTTGTGGGGTGCCGGTGCCGGTATCCGCCTGCTGCACGGCGCGACGCCACGCGGGGCCTTTCAGGCCCGCTGTGAGGCCTCACCCTGCTGGTGTGTTGGCACCTGTGCGGGCTGGAGGCGGGACTGGGTGTGCACAGCCTGTCGGGAGAACGGCAGCTCCAGCCGGGGGTGGGTGAGGGGCCCGGGGGTGGGTGAGGGGCCCGGGGGTGGGTGAGGGGCCCGGGGGTGGGTGAGGGGCCCGGCGGCGGCACGGCGTGGTGGGCGGGGAGGGGCCCCGCGGGCGGCAGGCTGGTGGGGGGTGGGCGGGTGCAGGGCATCAGTAATGCGGGTGGGGACGGTGAGGGTGGGGTATCGGGAATGAGCAACGGGAGTGAGGCGCGCAGAGCGGGCGGAGCAAGCGGCGGCCAGGTTGTGGCGGTGGTGGCGGTGACGGCGGCAGGGGCACGGCGGAGGGGGATACGATCCCGAACTTCTGGGCCAATGCCTGCTGGGCCTGGGCCCCTGGGGCCCCCGCGCCGCCCTCCCGGCCAGAGCAGCAGCAGAAGCGGCGGTGCGGGTGTCGGGATGATGCGGTGGGATGGGAGCTTTGGGGAGTGAGCAAGTGAAACTGGAATGGCACCTGTGGTGATGAGCAGGTGGGAGGTGGGAGGAGGGAGCAGGCGACAGCTGAGGGGCGGCGGCGGCAGGGACACGGCGAACAGGGGACGTTCCCAGCTCAACGCTGAGCAGGTTGGCGCAGACGGCTGCTGAGTGGCGGCTGCAGCTGCCCGGAAGCGTGGGCGCGCTGCCGGGTGCTGGATGCTGTACGGTAGCATGGTGGGCGGCGGCGGCGGCATCTGCACGGCACGGCACGGCGTGGCGCTTTCCGAGATGTAGAGTCTGCGGTGCGAGATGCAGGTAATATGAGCTTTTTTAGTTCAAGGCAAGCGCGATTAAGAGACAGGCACAGGCAGCGTGTGGCACAGCAGAGCAAGCAGGTGTCAGGTCAGTGGCAGAAATCGCTGCTAATGTATGACGCTGCTGGCGCCTTGCTATGTGTGTGTGGGTACGACCGTACGCCCCATGGTGATAGCGCTTCTTTTGGTGTGGATGCAGCCTGCAGCGATGCGCCCCATGGTGCCACTGGTGACACCGTGCGTGCGCTTGGAGGTCAGCGGGGTGTGTGCGGCTGCCGGGTGGCGGGGTCGCGCCTGCTGCCGGTGCAAGCACGGTACGGTAGCCCACATGGTGAGACGGTACTGGGGCGTAGGTCCAGTTGGGGCGGGAGAGCCGGCGGCGTGGTGCGGCACCGTGCTGGGCGTTGTGGTTGCATGAGGCGACGGAAGGAGGAGGACACTGCGTGTGAAGATGGTGTGGCATTGTTACGTACGGCGGTTCGGGGGCTCACTGAACCGCGCAGACAAACGGCCAGCTGCTGTCCATATTTGGGCGCACGGGGTGCAAAGCGGATGAGGGAGGCGCGAGGGGTGGTGCTGCTGGGTTTTGCCGTGTGATGATCGGTGAGGCTACTAGCCAGCGTGTCACTGGCATGGCTTCGTGCCGTACCGGGTTCAGTGCAGGCGTAGTAGTTCTGCACAGATGGAGGCCAAGTGGGCCTGCGCTAGCGTGTTGATGCACCAGTTTGTTTGGTATATGTACTGAACGACCTGACTTTATACGAGGAGTCCACCCGGGACGCGCTGGGCAGGCAAGGGCCTCGGCGAGAACATGCGCATTGAGCGCGACTCTCCGCCGATAGAAATGGACGAATGGTCGGTGAAAGACATCCCTAAAATACTGGACTTGCACGACAAGCTTCTCAAAGGCTTGTTCCGCGGAAGATTCACAGGCACCCTATGCCGTCTGGGCTCGCGCTTCTTCGCGGGCGCAATCGGCAAAAACGATACTGGACAATATAATAGTATGACAGAACTACTGACGGCAAGCCCCGCCCTCAAGGAGCGAGTTGCAACGTTGATGGACCCTGACGCATTCGCCAGCACGATGGACCGCTGTCAAGCCTGGAGCAGCGGTGAGCAAGGAAGCGATAGCTGGCGGCAATGCGAGAACTACCGATGTCAGGCTGGGCTGACTGTGGAACTGACTTTCGTGAACGCAGTGAGCGCACATGTCAGCGGTGATGATGACCTGCAGCTCAGGAAGGACTTGGCAGGCCTGCTGTTGGACGGCCTGGTGGACCTGTTCCAACCGGAGCTGCCTGACGAGTGCTACATTGTAGGCCGGCACGAGGACTTTCTGGCCATCCTGCCCGCGTGAGGTACGGTGGGGGCAGGAGGGTTGGGTGGGTGGCCGTACGGCATCAGGGGTACGTAGGTGTGATGGCGGTGCTGTGCCTGGCAGTAGTGCATGAGGCCATAGCTCTCATGTTCGTCTGGTGGCGACCGGACCAACGCTGACCCTCATACCGCCCTCTGCCCAGGCGCAGCAGCAGCAGCAGCAGCCGCACGGTGGAGAGCAGGGGAGAGCAGCTCTCCCCTGGTGGAGAGCTGCTGGCGTCAGTGCGGTGGCAGTGACCGCCGCAAAGGGTGCAGAGGGTGTGGCGGGGGCCCCGCACAACTCACTCTGGAGCAGAGCCTAGGAGACTGGCGGAACCCTATCTGGCGGCAGATGTAATGGGCCTTGAGGGTGCGGTGCGCACCTAGGAGGAAACAATCTAGGCGGTGGCGGTGGCGAGGGCGAGGGAGTGGGAACGAAGGGACTGGGTGCAGCGGAGCGCGCATGCTCGCCTCATATACATAGCTACGGGACTACCGTACGGGCAGGTCCTCACCTGCGCACGGGTTTGCGCTTGCCCAGTATAGCCGGGCCCGGTAGCACAGGGTTATGCGCTGGGGTCCATTGTGCGACGGACAGGCACTGCCGGAGGTGGAATGGTCACGTGCTGCGTAGTTGGCAGATAGAGATACAAGTAAGGGATGTGCCGTTGTGTTGGGGCAGTGTATGGGGGCTGGCATGCCTGATGGTTGAGACGTCGAGTTGTCAAATATGGAGCATGGGTGGCCGCAGCAGTTACATTTGATCCAGCAGCCTCAATACAGCCGCATCTCGTCGTGATGGCATGCAATTTGGTTTCATGCTCAGCATCATCCAGAAGGTGCGGGAGGCATGCATGCTGGCACCTGAATGTGGCACGTACCAAGCGTGGCGGTGGTGGCCTTCTGGTAGTGCCTGCAAGGTTTCACGGCACCGGGCTTACCCAAGGCAGGGCGGAGGAGCGTTCCTGCCGACCATCCTTTGCATATAAAACAATTGAGTACGCCATAACGGTCCTGTATGTTTCTGAGCTGGACGTTTGAGCCTTCAACAGGTACTGGTACCCACCGGCATGCATGCACCGAATGCTACTGTGGTGCTGCGGGCTTGCACCAAAACCACCACCCCACCAAGAGGGCACCGAGGCAGACCTTCCATGACAAGCATGCCTCCTACCGCCAAGGCCTAGTCACGGCCGTGGCACCACACACATCAAGTAGCCCAGAGCACAAGCGGTCAGATACAGCAGGATACAGGGCATCAGTAGGCGTCACCAGGGCATTGACGGCGTTAGTTTTAGTTTAGTAGGTTAGGTTGTTTACAGGGGACCTCTTCGGTCGGGGTGTCGTACCACACCCACCACCCCGAGAGGGCAACGAGACAGGCGTTTAGGTTAGGTTAGGTTTTTACAGGGGACCTCTTCGGTCGGGGTGTCGTACCACACCCACCACCCCGAGAGAGCAACGAGACAGCCCTCCCAAAGCAAAACAAGCCTGCTACTGCCCAGGCCTAGTAGTCGCGGCTAGGGCGGCATCCACGAAGCCTTATGCACAGGCAGTCAGGCGTTTTAGGGTTAGGTTAGGTTTTTACAGGGGACCTCTTCGGTCGGGGTGTCGTACCACACCCACCACCCCGAGAGGGCAACTAGACAGCCCTCCCAAAGCAAACAAGCCTGCTACTGCCCAGGCCTAGGCGTTTTTTTGTTAAATTTTCAATGCATAACAAATTATATGTAAGTTAAATTTTAGCTTTCTGGCAAGCAGTTGTAACCGTCAACCGATAACTGATCAGTCGTCGTGGTGTAGTTGGTTATCACATTCGCCTCACACGCGAGAGGTCTCCAGTTCGATCCTGGACGACGACATATTAATAATCGATGTTTTCTCATAGGTTTGCGGCATGTTTTGCGGAGTACAAATACGGCCACTTTCTCCACAATCCATGCAGCCGCCAACAGAACACCGCTACACTCTAGAGCCTTTTACAAACAGTCGGATTGTAGCATGGATGTAACAAGTTAATATCACATGCGTACATATGCGTAAAGGAAGAATACTTCCGCGCCCCCACGACCTATTCAGCAGCAGTCGGGGCGAAAGCCCTCCAGTACTGCACAGCACGCTTACAAGTCTCCAGCCACATTCTTGAACGTATTTCAATCGCTTCCTGGCTTAGTTATCTGATGTCCCTGAAACACCTTGCGACGAATTCGGAACGAATGTCGCGCCCGGTCACGCTGCGACGCGCTCTTTGACCGCCGGCTCGTGCTGTTCATCATAGTCGAACTCTCGACGAAGCAATGCAACTGCCGGACTGAACGGACTAAACTTAGGTAGCACCGGGAGTGACGGTACTAGGGGCCGGACAGGGCAGGGCAGGAGGGGCCGGGAGTGACGGTACTAGCGGCAGGGCAGGAGGGGCCGGGAGTGACGGTACTAGCGGCAGGGCAGGAGGGGCCGGGAGTGACGGTACTAGGGGTAGGGCAAGGATACACAGCAATGCACTCATTGGGGGTACGTCAAATGAATGGGGGCCACACGCACGGTGGCGCACACACGGGAGGGCCCCGTCCACTGCAGGAATGCCATGGATGGTGCGCAATGCCATGGTGCACCTCAGTACTGCGCTGTGAGCTGGTCAGCAAAGAGCAAACGAAGGTGCAAGGAGGCACAGTACGCACCAGCCAGGGCCCATTACCCTGCCTGTGCCTACAATGGCATGGCTTTTGTGTATTATACGACAAATCACACTCATGCATCGGTGCTGTATCGAGGGGCAGGACTTCAGGGCAGCAGCTCGCCCTGAAGTGCCCTGGCGTACCAGTAAGGGCTGGAGGCGCGGAGCTTGTGTGCAGTAGAATGCGGTGATGGGAGGTACAAGCGCATGTTCCAACGCAGAGTTTAGAGCACTAGGTCCTTGACTAGACCGCCATGGCATGTGCGGTTACGAGGTGCTTGTGTGCACCAGCAGATCATCACTACTGCCGCACCTTGTTGCCTCAGGCCGCTCGCTTGGCATGGCTGCTTAGTGCGGCAATGCAGTTACCCGGTCGATGCATGGGGCAGCTGAGTATGGCCTGGCGGATGAACGTACGGAAAAGTCTTCTGAGTCTTGGGTAGAGTAGGTCGCTGTGGTTGGCTGCTGGGGCGTTATATCCGCCCACGTGTGCTTGCCAGGATCGAGTTCCAAGCTCCTGTAACCTTCATCGGAAAAGTATGCCGGCAGTTAAGCCGGCAGTCTACAGGGCGTGCGAATGGCATGCCAGCCACCGTGCTGCTGCTGTGCATGAACAGGGTACCGGTCAGGGGGTCTCCCCTGGTACCGGTCAGGGGGTCTCCTCTGGTACCGGTACCTGAAGCACTCTGCTAAGGCAGTGGCACCGAAAAATAGAGTGGCCTGGGTCGGGAAAGAGCTGTGTTGGCGCAAGACCAGTACCGGTACACCTGCGCACCTGGGGGTGGGTGCACGCCCCACAGCTTTTTTTTAGCTGGACGCTTTGCAGAAAAGGTAAGTACCGAAGTTCAGCAAAATGTCATGCAGCCTCAGCGTCAGTTGTCGTACCGGTATGTGCGTTTCTTTCTGTTCTGGATTTGCTGGGCGGGGCGGGGCAGTGCGTGCGCTGCGGGTAATACTGCGTCCGTGTTGGTTTGGGTGTCACCGTGCCGCCCCACGTACCTGCTGTTTTTTCTGTTCGTGCGTTTGTACGTGTGCGTGTGGTACCAGCTTCCCTTCCGCAACGGGCCACGGGCACCAGTGTGTGTTTATTTCTGCTCTCGAAGTGAAGCAGTGTCTACTTCTGGTGATGTATAATGTGGACCTGGTTGCTCAAACAGCAGTGGGCGGGCTCACGCGCATGTGGCTGGCTGGGTCTGCGTGCCCCTCAGCCCTTCGCTCGTGTGCAGGGTAGTGGTGTTGACTGCTTGACTATCTAGCTGCTGGTTGTGAACTCGTAGTATTACGTCAACGCCTCCTTGGCTAGATCTATATGTATTGCCGTACAAGTCAGGGGTCCCCTGGTGCCTGTGGCTGCACGGCGCCCTAAAGGGAGGGAATGTTCTGCCCCTGCGGTCTTGAGTGTACATGGACAGTGCGTGCATGCCTGCACCCTGGCCCTCCTATGCAATTCTGCATTCTCCGTTTCTCCCCTGGTACCAGTACTGCATGATGAGGGCGTGCTAGGTTGCGCGACAGCGAGGTAGGGCGGCTGGTCAGAGCAAGTGGTTGCTTGGGGTGTGGTGACGGACGGACGGGCAGCGCAGTGGGAAGGCGGAGGGGCTGCTGTATGTGGTGTACGGATGCAGTTGCGGGGTCACAGCAGGACTGTGGTGTGCCAGCCAGCAGTTCCTCACGAGTAGCCAGGCTCGTTGGCCTGCGATCACCAATACATGTCTTCTCGGCGCCATGCCTTGATGAGCAGGAGGTGCGTATCAGCACCTCGCCCACCGACCACCATCGCAAGCACAACTTGTTCAACACCTCCGAAGCGCCCACCAGACTCAGTGTGTGCACCGCCCGCGCACCACAAAAGTGGTCCCACACACGTCTCTTTCAGAGGTCCGGGTTCTGGTTTCCCTGGCAACATGTTGCTACATGTGTTTCAATGCAACGCACGCACGTTACTTGCTCAACCCGCAGCTTGCGGTGCACAGCGGTGCAACAATCAATGGCGGTGCCGCCACACGCATGTGTCTGATTAGAGCACGGCAACCCAAATACCCAATGCCGGTATATACATTGGGTTTTGAGAGTTCTTGCTAGGCACGCTAATAGGCGCATTTTCGAGCCGCCGGGCCGGGCTCGTCAGCCCTCAGCTTTGTACCAATGGGACACTCAAGGTGAGTACTACTCAGGTGAGCGGTTGGGCGTACTCGCACGAGCGGTGTTCTGCTGTGCCGCTGGAGTCGACGGTCGACATGTCTACCCCTCCGCCAAGACCAGGTTCCGCTCTACAACGTCACGGCTTTGGTATTAGACTGGTACATATATTGGGTTGTACAACAGACAGGCAAAATTGGTGTGCGTGCTTGACGGTGCGTGAGCAGCACGTATGCGGCGGGATTGAGGGCCTCCCCCCATACATGACATAATAATGAAACAGCGTTGTCGTCACAACGGCCCCCACCCTAAGGTACGGCACAGGACGGCATACCGTATGCTGCTCCATGCCCCCAAATGTACGGAACGGCACGGTATGCCGATCTCCGGCCGAAACGCCACGTCATAGCTACCATGTGTTGTACAGGGGTCAGGAGTAGCAGTGCCAGCTCCTCAGTTGGGCGCGGGCATGAGCGCATGACATACACTGATCGATTGCCCACCGGAATGAAACCCACATGGCCCACTCTCCAAGCGCACCACCACCAAAGAAGCTAACAGGGGACACGTGCCGTAAACCGACAGCCGCGACCGGTGACACCCAACCGCCAACTGTATGTATGGATTTACAGTTTTGGCCCCCTTCCAGGGCGCAGCCTCGTCCCAAAACTGTGCCAACTGTGCAGGAGATCCGTACAGCATAACGCGTAACACCGGCAAACCCCACCGCCCGCCTCCTACCCCGCCTCCCCGCCTCATCCCTCAATCCCTACATCGCCTCAAGCTTGGTACCTCAACCCTCCTTATGGTGTTGTCCGGCTGACAGGCTGACAGGCAGCCCTTCCGGCCCGTTCCGGCCCTCTCCTGGCGTGCCACGTGACACGTGTCATGCCGGCACGCCGGCGCTGTCGTACAACCGCGTCCTCACTGGCCCCCAGCTGGCGCCGTTCGCGCGTGTGTAGGCGGCTGGACGCGCGTGTCGCATGCCACGTGCCACGCGCCACGTGCCCGCCGCAACACCGCCAACGCGACTCTCACTGCCCCCAGCGACTCTCACTCCCTTCCCCCGCCCACCCACCCCAGCAGGCTGACCGTTTCCGGTTCAGCAATTTTGCCGCTCTGTGGTTACATCCCGCCCCAGCCTCCGCTAAGTCGTCACTGCCACCAGCGACTCTCACGCCCGCCCCCCGCTTTGCGGTTACCTCCTTGCCTCCCGCCCACGTGGCCAGAGCCCCCGACCCTGCCCGCCGGGAGTGTGTAGGTGGCTGGACGCGCGTGTCACGTGCCACGTGTCAGGTGTCAGGCGTCATCCACCTCGAATCACCACCGCGACCCTCACTGCCCCCAGCCCTGTCCGGGCGTGTACAGGTGGCTGGTGACGTTGCGGGTGCGGGCCGACTCGGCGACCTGTGGGGGTGGGTGTGGGGATGGAGTGGGGATGTAAACCGGACGCTGGGCAAAGGGGCAACAAGGGGGGTGGGGAATGTTCCGGTATCCTGAGGTAAGACCTGTGGGGAATGGCATAGGGGTGTGGTGGGGGTTGGGATGTGGGTTAAGGGGAAGTGGGCGGGCATGGGTATGCGCTGATGGAGCTCCTTCCCATGGGGGACGGACGGGGCCAAGGGGGATGGCAACACGGCACGTACAGTGATTGGAGGGCGGCGGATACGAGGAGCAGTGGCAGGATGTGTGACTGGCTCCTGGGCGGCAGTGGAAGCTCGGCAGGGAGGGGAGCGCAGCTGGAGCGGCAGGCGGGCTGCGGCAAGCATGCCGCGGCGCTGAAGGATTTCCCCCATGCGTCTTGCTCACAAGCGCCGTACACCCAACCACCCGCACACGGTGTGGCCTCTCCCCCTTAGCCCTGTAGCACACACCCCGCGTGGCCTCTCCCCCTTCTCCCTTTGTACCGTCAAGGGACCATAGGCACGAGGGTGCATTCAGTACCGGCCAGCTTTCAGCTACCGTTCTGGGTCCTCGCCGGCGAGCGCTGTCCCTCTGTAAATAGTGGACTCGCGCAGGTGCGCGGCTACCGAGACGAGTTGCGATGCCCGCTAGGAAACCCCCTTCAATACTACTACAATGCACAGCCTCACTCTCAGCCGCGGCCAGTCGGTACGTATCAGGCGACAAGCCCCACCCCACCCACGTGCCCTCGCAACGCCCTTGAACCAATGCCGCCCGCTGGCCTGGTCCAACCTAATAACACACATGCACCCACCCACCTGCACCCAACACCGGTCCTCGCCCACCTTGCACCCTGCCGCACACATCTAATCCCCGTGGCTAACCCCCTGGCAGCACACACTTAGTCATGCAATATTACGGTATCATTTACAAGGTTGTAATCCTCCAAATCCCCACTTTCCACACGCCCCAGCCCCCATCCACACGGTGAAGGGCCAAAAAGAACCTTCTTGGCCCTGACCCGCTGCGTGCCCACGTGTCGTCTGCTGGGCGCCCGCAGCCGCCCCTTTTTCCCGCGGCCCCAATCATTGCGTTGTATGCGTACCTGTCGCCGCCTGCAGGGCCCCCGGGGGACGCCCCTCCTAACCCCCTTCATACCAGATTGCTTCCACCCCTCCCCATCCCGCCCCCCCCCTCAGCCCCCACACACAGCCCCCGTACACAGCACCCCTGCAAAAATACCCTAATACACACCTTGCGTGCCTTGACCAGCTGCGTCTCCACGCCCCGTGCTGCCCGCAGGGCCCCGGCGGGCGCCGCCCTGCGGGGTGGGGGCTCCGCCTGGTCGTGCCGCACGCTGCAGTGCGTGCCCTGACCGGGACGGGTTGGGGGCCGGCAAGAGGCATATCACACATGTTTGAACCTATTTGCGTATGTAGTCACGTAGTTGTATTTTGATATATAAATACAGTGGCACAGGGTGGGGGCTCCGCCTCGTCGTGTCTTACGCTGTGTTGCGTGCCCTGTTGGATTGGAGGGGTAGGGGGCGTACAGTCACCAGTACGTATTTCATGTACATGACATACATGGGCTTGAACGTAGACTGGTTAACAATATATGTGGCAAGACATGTACATAGACATTGGTGTAGTTGATAAAGCATAGGGCGGGGGCTCGGCCACAATGTGCCACGCACCGGGGTGTTGCAGTACAGCAGCCAGCAACTTGACTACAACGTCACGGCTTTGATACCGGTATTAGGCTGGTGCATATACCATGGGTGGGCAGCACTGGGGGCGTCCTGCTTCTGGTGCACACCGCACGTGCCCTGGAAGGGAGAAAAATGAAGGGGGTAACTGGCTAACCGCACATTTATTTGGGGTTCTTTCTTGTATATTTGTAATAAGTTCATTTTCATGTTTTCCATTTACAATATCAATTGACGATGTAGTGTGCCGGCGATGCAAGGCTGCAGTGTGGGTTTACGGCGGGGGGGGAGACCTAGGGGTTTCCGGCGTTGGTCGCAGGGGTTAGGAGTAGGGTGGTGGTGGTACGTACGGCAAGGGAAGGGGCAAGGGAACGGGAACGGGAATGGGGGTGGGGCATGTGGGGCATGTGGGCCATCCGGCAAGGAACTGACGGAGGGGTCAGGGTGGGGTCAAGGGGTGGGCTAGGAACGAGGGCAGCGAGCGGCAGAGATGCACACATCCGGATTCCATCGGCCTGGTTGGGACCCCCAACCCACACCACCCAACGCAACCCTACCCAACCCAGACCCCAGAGCCTCAGCCCGAGTGCAGCATTGTGATCCCTGTGAACCCATATCCCAACTCCCTCGCTGCCGAACAACTACCGTGTACCGTAAGCCCCCAAACTCCACCGGTAAGGCTGGCACGTCGAGTCCCGTCCCTGTGCCGCGCCCCTGCCCCTTAAAAGTGCCCTGACTCTGCCTGTGCCCCTGCCCGTGCCAGTGCCCGCATCCCCCACCTATCTGCTATCTTCCTGCATGTGCTCTCATGCTTTCATCACCTGATGCCCCTGCCCCTGCCCCACACATCCGTCCACAACCCTGCCCCACCGAAAACCACCACCAGTGTTTCGATCTTCCGTGGGGGCTTTCGGATGACACGTCGAAACAGGGAGGGGGCGAAAGTTGGGTGCCTCGAGGGAGCCCAACCCCCGCGCCCTACCCCCCCCCAACCCCGCCCCGTTTCACCTGATCAGCCCCCCTCACGGTACCGTGCTGTCGGATATGGGCCCCACTGAGTGTCGGCGAAAACTAGCCGAAAGCGAGGCTGGTTCGACCCGCCCATCCGATGAAGATAGGACCGCTGGCCCCCCACCTGCATGTGGTCCTTCTTGCCGGGGGCGTCATGCGGGAACTGCGCCTTCTGCAAGCAGTAGGCACACAGCCAAACAATCAAACAGCATTAGGAGCAGCAGTGGTATCAAGTCAGTGACTAACTACCAATAGCCCTGTATGCGGCGGCGGCTGCCGCGGTGTTTGGCGTGTACCCAGTGCTTTGACCCTCTGCACCGCATGCACCCCAGTCAAGAGGACCAGTCACATGGTTCCGTATGTGTGGTAGTGATAATAAACCAAGAGTAGCATGGGGCGCAGTGGGAGTGGGTGGGGGTAGCCACAGCGCCACCAGCTTCTGCTGGTATGCTATGTGGGCGCGACGTGGGTTACACGACTGGGAGGTGCTATGCTATGCCCAGCCGCTGGGGCCAAAGCCGGGCACGTGCACACTTCCATGCAGGACGCAACCCGCTCCGGCAACGGCACGGCTCTGCTTACGCGGGTTAAAGCGGTTGGGAGGGGTGTCATGCGGGTGTGTGGTGCCACTGGTGCGGCGTGGGGCCAAGGCAGCCCGCATCGTGAGGTTGAAACCAGTCTCTGCCTCCTTCTACTCCAACCAGCAGCAACGCTTGGCCTATTGATTGCACGTGATGCTCATTATGTACCATGGTGTGACATGGTTCCCGCGCGTCCTAGGGCTGCGCTCACCGGTGCATGCGTGCACATGCGCAAACGTTCCCGCGGAAGCGACACGCCTGAGGTACCCTTACCATGCTGCGACTCATGTCTTCTTGCCTAAACATATTGCGTCCGGAAGTTGGCGCCTCGGTCGCTGCTCGCAAGACGAACGTAGGAAGGGGACCTCCCTCGCCACTACTCTATTGCTCAAAGACCCTCCGCCCAACAGCCTGGGTGTCAGCAGCTTTGGTGTTATGTCTCTATCGATGCTCTTGTTACATCAAAAAAAGAAGCCGCGGTTGAGTGTCTGGCTTTGGCAGGGTGTTACGCAAACGCGTTTGCTCACACGTCACTGCTTATGAATGCGATTGCAGCTAATTTAAAGCATCAAGTGTACCATATAGTGCGGCCGTCTTCATCTGGGTCACCCGAATGGCTGCACCACAGGATGGTTCCGGAGGGCTGTCTTCCCTGCTCCAAGTGCAACTGGCTACCCTGCCTTGCAACGAAGGCGACAGTTTTTTCGCTTCATTGTCCTCTGCATAGCAGTATTAACTGCAGCGGCTGCAACCGCTGTCGATCTTCACTCGTTCCTCACTATGTCGCGCCAGCGTAGCGTGCTTCGCGGTGTCTGCCGCCTGCTGCAGCATGAGTCGTCCGTCTTAGCCAGCTCCGGCGCCTCGCAGTCGCTGCTGGTCGGCGCGTCGTCCTCCATCATCGGCCAGCCGGCCCTGCTGCACCGCGCGGCCGCTGCGTTCAGCCGCAGCATCGCAACCAGCTCTGCGCTGCACAGCAACCTGTCCTCGCTGCTGAAGGAGGAGCTCAAGTACGAGAAGGAGAACTACACACGCCCGGAGCAGGTGTCGGGCGGCCCCCCCGCGCCTTTTAAGCTTACGGAGTCGCCCGGCGACACCCTGATCACGCTCAGCCGCAGCTACAACGGCGAGGAGGTTAACATTGACCTGCACGTCAACAACCAGCCGTCCACGCCGTTCTCGGGCGAGGATGGCGACGATGAGGGCATCTCGACCGTCGTCTTCAACGTTTCGGTCGTCAAGGACGGCAAGGCGCTTGTGTTCGAGTGCGAGAGCGATGGCAACTCCGTCACCATTGAGCACGTGTCTCTTGAGCCAAAGGACGGCTTCGAGTCGGAGTCGATGTACACGGGGCCGGTGTTCGATGAGCTTGATGACAACATGCAGCGTCAGTTTTCGGTGTACCTGGAGGACCGCGGCATCAACGCCGAGCTGGGCGAGTACCTGCGCTTCCTCATTTACGATAAGGAGCAGCGGGAGTACCAGAACTGGCTGGGCGACGTGGAGAAGTTTGTGAGCAAGTGAGGCGGAGGCGGCAGCGTGACGGGGGCACAGCCCCTCCGCAGGGTGGGCCGGTTGAGGGTGTACCCAGTGGGTAGCCAGAACGGCCAGGTAGGGTAAGGGGGGGTGGTACTAGGGGTGCAGCTGCGGCGGAGGGGTGGTGGGGTACGGCGGGCGGCGGCTGGTGCAGCGCCGCAGCGGAGTGCGGCGGTGGCGGCGGCAGTGGCAGCCGCGGCCAGGGTCAGCAACGGCGTGCACAGGTGCTGGGCAGGGGACAGCAGGCGGGACAGTCGTCAGGGGACAGCAGGCGGCGGGGAGCGAGCGAGCAGCGCCAGGGGATGTGGTCGGGGACTGCGTATGGGAGACTGCGGGGGATGTCGGGCGGCGGCAGGTGTGGCTGTGGGCTTGCGTTGAGGGTGTGGTGTTCAGGAGGGAAGGGGGTGCATGGTGGCTGCTAAGGTGGCGGAGAGTGGGCGGCGGCGGAACAGCTGCGCCAGCGGGCGGGGCGCAGCACGGGATTGCGGCCGGGGAGCAGGAGGCGGCGCCTGCGGGGCCCGCTGCGGTGCCCTTCCTACCGCCGTCCCTCCCGGCTGCTGCTGCGAGGAGGCAGTGTTTCCGGGTTGTGCACCGGGTGCGGCGCCAGGGGGTGCTGTGCGGCGCGGCCGGGCAGCATGGCTCTGGCGGTGCCGGCGTCGTCTTCCGCTGGGTAGCAAGCCCTGGTGGGGGTACTACTGCCGGCCACCAGCCGCCTTGGTGGACGCTGCGCTGGTTCGGTGGACAGTGTGTGTGCTGACGGCGGCCGTCTGTCCCATGGGTCGGTGGAGCAGCGGTGTAGCTGGCTGGCGCTGGACTGCGGGGGCGCAGTGGCGGGGCTGCGGACTGGGGGCTGGCGGAGACAGGGCCGCTGTGCTCCACTGCCCTCGTCCCATCCTGTGTAGCGCTGTGGGTGGTGCCCGGCGGCGCCCCTGCCAGGTCCGCTGCGGGCGCGGGCGCAGCAGCAGCAGATTGGGCCGCCATGGCAGCAGCGGCAGCGGCGTTTGTAGCATACGGAGGGTGCTGCCCAGCAGCCTGCGGACTCACGATTGAAGTGGCGCAGGCAATGTGGTGGGGGGCGAGGGGACAGGGGAGAGGAGGGAGGGGAGAGAGCAGGGGGCTCGAGTGGGGGCGTGCTGCGGTTGCTGTTTCGGGGGGCGAGAGTAGTGTGCTAGGGGGTTACGTGTACCTTAGAGGTTCGTGAGCGCAGAGTCCTAGTTTTGTAGTACCGGCTGGGCCGGAGATCGTGTTGTTTGGCGCCCTGTGCCGTGCCGCCCTGCGCTGCTGGGAACCAATCGGTGTGAGGACCGTTGGGCTGGTGGTTGTAGGAGGTTGACGGCCACGGCTGCAGGACCCGGGTGGTTTGTGCCTGCAAGAGGCGCGCCCTGTGCGAACAGTGCAGTATGCATTGTGTCGCGCCGCGTGGACCTTTGCCTGCCGTTGTGGGCTGTCGTGACGCGTGCGCAGTGGCACGGTGGGCGCTGGTGATGCATGCAGATGTCGAAGTGCAGCAGGGTGCGGCGGGCCGCCCTGTCCTCACACACGATGGTACGGCGGCGGTATCGAGACGGTGCGGCCCCGGGGAGTCCTGGGTCGTGTTTGCCCATTCCCTGGCCACGGCTGGAGCGCCTGGAGTGTGCAGCTGTTTGTGTACGCCTGGAGCAGTGTAAAGACTGCGTGCTCGGATGTGCCCGCCGGTTTGCACCGGCGTTAGTATAGTGGTTGGTGGCGATTGGACAGCAAGGCGTTGCCTGTGGCGCCTGCTGCATTGTGTGCACACCAGCGGGGCCTGGCTTGAGGCACGTGGGACGTGGGCACGTGGCATACATGACTCAAGGCACGTGGCGCGTGGCTTGAGACGGGTACCGTACACGCAGCGCGCCTAGACGAACGGCATGCACCCCGCCCCCCCTCCCGTGCCAGCCTGGGTCAGCGACGTGGTACACGTGACCTCCCGGACGGGTACGGGTACAGTGTAGCATGGCATGGCACGTCAGGCTAGTCGCAATGTAACAACCAGTGCTGTCGTGTTTCTGCGGCTGCTTCCCGCGTTCGGTGCTTCGCCGCACGTTCGAAGTTAAGCAGCGTTCAAAGTTCGGCAGCGTTCCCCTGGGCAGCGCACATGTTCCACATAGCACATGTGGTGCCGTAATCACCGTATCATCCTGCACCAAGGCAGGGCCAGGGCGCCACAACCATGCTGCCGTGCATTGCAGGTGTGTCAGCGCTCAGCAGCGTGCAGTACTCCCGGCTGCGTTCCTATGTACCGGTACCCCGTTTGGCCGGCGACATGGTGTTGGCCGTCCCATCTTCCATGCCCGTGCAGCACACCTAGGCAGCCCGCATTTGCCGTACCGGCACCCAGAGGTCCAAACAGTGGAATGCGGGTACCGTGCTGTGCAGTGTGCACCACAGCAGCACACCAGAGGCCAAGGCAGCTAAAGCACTATCGGATATATGGAGCTTGTCGCTCCTTTCCGTACAGCGGGAGGGGTGGGAACCCCGTGTCCCTAATTGCCGGGACCAGCTCTGTGTTTTGAGCGGGATGGTGCTGGGCTCTGGAAGGGGACCAAAACTGTGAAACCATACTACTACCGTATCGGCTGCAAGACACAGCCTTCCAAGAGCTGTCCGTCGGTCATGCGCACCGGCGCTGGTGCACCACGTGGCCATGCATGGCTCTACGGAGTGCAGGGCAGGCACTCCCCTGGTCATAAACGGTTACAGGACGGGCCCAGTGGTGTGCACTGGGCAGCTGAGGGGCTCCCGCTGGTTTTTGGTTGTGGTAGGCATCGCATGGCAGGCCAGGAGTGAAGGGTGCACGCAGTGCGTGGGGATGCGGGATGTGCGCAGGGTGGGCCCGAGTGGCGCAATGCAAAGCTTGCCGAATACCACATTGCCAGGCACTAATCCCCAGCCATACACTACATAAGTACATTTCTCCGCCCCCGTAAGTCTGTGCCATGCCTTCACCCCGAGCGTGTCAGAAGGAGCGTGTGCTGTGCATCGCTGCCCTTGGACTTTATTCCTTCTTAGTAAGAAGGTTACAAGGACTTGGAATTCGTGCTTGGCAAGCACATGTGGGCGGATAGGGACGCCTCACCAACCACCGCAGCCGACTCTACCCAAGACTCGGATGAACTCGCCGTTTCCTTGAGTCCTTGTCATCCTCTCCCTTGCGTGCTTGCCCCCTGCCCTCAACCCCTGCCCTGCCGCAGTCCCTGCGTACGCCACCATGACAGGTAGTGGGGTTCTTAGGGCTCAATTGAAGAGTACGAACTGGCCACAATGTTCCCTCTCCTAGCCAATGGTCATGGCTTAGCAGCTGGGCGAGGAGGCGACCTCCCTTGCCCGTACCAGCACATGGGTTGAACCCCCTCCGCAGCTGGCTTGCAGCAGCGGCAGACGCGAAGCCATAATACTACTGTCCACCTCCACCTCTGTATAATAGGCGTTAATACAAGGCAGTCGCGCACGCAGCACAACTCTCAACATTTGCATGCTGTTTGCGCCCGGGCCGCGTAGATAGTGAATCCTCGTTAGCAGCGAATCATGGTGAGCTTTGCAGATCTGGTAATCGTCAAATAATGTGAGGGCGCGAACTCAGTCCGCGCTCCATTTTGCAGTCGGACATTGAGTCAACTCTCACGCGGATACAAGGCCACAAGGTGTGTGGGCAGCCGTACCAGGCTTTACTACTAGAAGCTGGGCGCGTAACTAACAGTTCTTCGTGCTGTGCAGGGAGTGCTAGGAGTTATCATCGTCAACCAACAGGGAGTTCCGCTTCGAAGCACACTAGACGTAAGCGTTCCAGCGACCAGCATGCTGTGACTATTTGAATACTGCATATGCTATGCATCGTGTCAGACTCGATATGCTCTTGCTGCCGACTTTCCTGCCGCAGGATGCCATGACAAAGCAGTATGCGGACCTCATACCCGGCCTAGCAGACCTTGCACGAAACCTCGTGCGTGACCTGGACCCACAGGTGGGATCTCGCCACACGCTGGCTGTTGGGGGTTGTGCGGGCGCGTCGCATACGACAGGGGTTGAGGGGCGTGCCGGTGTACCTCGGCCCTCCGGATGCACCCCAGCATCCCTTACGCACACGTCCACCCACTGGCCTACTCGCCAACCTGGAACCGTTTGCTTTCCTCCTGGCCCCTTGACTCCCATGCACTAAAACACACTCATCAAATACCGAAGGACAGCGACGTTCCGGCTCTGCTGCCCACGCCCGTTTCCCACATAGCCCAACCCATACTTTGCTCAACCCTCCCCCTTCCCCTCTTACTTTGTCTCACCAGCCCCCCTTGTTGCCTTCCCTCGCCTCAGAACGACCTGGAGTTCCTGCGCATCCGGTCCTACAAGCACGAGATCATGGTGGCAGCAAGTGGGTACTGGAAAAGGAGGGGGGGGGACATGGGCGTTGATGCGCGGAAAACGCGAGAAACGGACGGGAGGGGGAGGGGGATAGGTGGCACGGGAGGGGCGGTTTCCGGTCCTACAAGCAGGAGACCATGGTGGCAGCAAGTGGGTGCCGGAGAGACAGCGAGGGGAACACAAAGGGAGAGGGGAGGGGAGGGGTTAGGGGACATGGAAGGGGCGGTCTCCGGTCCGAAAAGCACGGGGTAATGGTGGCAACAAGTGGGTGCAGGGGGCAGAGGGGGGTGAAAGTGCTGGTAACACGAGGAAGAGGGGAGGGCGGGCGGCGGGGCACAGGGGAGGGGATACGCGTGAAGCGCGAGAAGGAGGGGACGGGAGGGGAGGGGGGACAGGCGGGGGTTTCGGTCCCACAGGCATGGGTTGACGGTGGCAGCAGCTGGGTACCTGAGAAGGGAGGGTGGAAGGGGGGCACGGGACGTGATATGCAAGACGGAGGGGACGCGAGGGACGGGGAATACGGGTGGGAGCGGGGTGGGGGTGGGGAACAGGGGAGGGTCGTTTCCTCCTAGGCGAGCACTACTGGGCATAAGCGTCAAACGTACGGAAACCATAAAAGCCGTTAGGGAAGCAAGGGAGCGCTTGGCCCTGCACGTGAAGAGAAAGTGGGTTGACAGGACAGAGGAAGAACGACCACTGGGAATGGGTGCATCTACCCTGAAAGGCCTTCAATGGGGCATGTGTTGTAGAAGCGCTGTGTACCAGACTTGCACCTGCCCGCACCGGTCTTGACTGTGGAGTTGTACAGGTGTGCACTTCAATGCGCACGCTCCACTCACGTCCGCCGTCTACCCAAGGCGCTTTGCTAACGACACACTCCTCACCCCGTCCCCCCACCCGGTCACACACTCTCCCCACGCCATGCCCCACTCCGCGACCCCCCACCCCGCCCCAACTGTACTGTTGCGCCTCGAACTTGTCAATTTACAGACTTTGTCGGGCGTCCTAAGCCCCCGCCCCCCCGCTGGCCCCTCCCCCCAGAGGATGACTTCGTGCTGCTGGTGATCCAGGACCCCTCGGCGGCCGCCACCTAACCGTTCAACCACCCAATCACCCAGCCGCCCGGCGGCACATGGGGAAGCGCACAGGGCGGGGAGCGCAGATGGCCGCAAAGGACTGTGCGACGGTGCTGCTTCAGTTCTGGCGGCAGCAGCGGAACTAGCGGCGGCAGTGGCGACCGGTTGGTTGTCGTCTTTGCATCAGAGCCGCATCTTTGAGGCCGCTGGCGGTGGGTGTGATGGTGAGGGCATCACCGTACGTGCACGCCCTGTTGTCCAGTCCGGCGGCCCTGCCTTGTGCCGTCAGTGCACGTGCCAGGGGCGTGGGGCGTGGGGCGCAGCGGCAAGCCCCAAAACATGGGGTGCGTGTCAGGTTGGGGACTAGACTGTAGGCGGTGCGTGCGCAGGTCGCTGGGGGGAGGTGTAAAGAGCTCAGCCCAGGGCTGCGTGCACGGCGCGGCATGGGTGATTGGCCGGCTGGCCGCGGTGTTGCTGCCATTCGTGTGTGCTATGCAATGCCCCGTGTCACAGGGAGGGAGGCTGCACGGGGGGTCGTGGCTGATGGGGTCCTTAATGTGTTGGTAGAAGCCTGGTAGACGGCGCCGTACATGTGTATGACACGTGTGGTGGTGGTGTTACATCCATCAAATGTTGGCTGGGCACACAGTAGTACCTGGAGGGCACGTGCACGGCAGCGCTGCGACAGGCGCTGGCGCGTGTGGGCTCGCGTGTGGGGCGTGCCAGCCTGCTAGCCGTCGTGGCCGGTGGGCGCGGTCAAGAGTGTTGGCGGCACCGTGTTGGGGCCCTACCTGTGATCCAGAGGGATGTTGCGGTGCGCCGGCCACCTTGTAAACGGCCTGGAACGTGCACCTTGGACCTCTGTCGATGTGCACAGGGATCGCAGGGGCATTGCAGTACGGCGGGTGTCATAGATACATGGAAGTACGCCTCCCTTTATTACGCCCGGGGCTGCATCGGTGGATCCGCCCAGCACCTCGGTGTGCAGGTCAGCAGGTGCAGCATGGCTAGGACCTGCGCCTGCACATCAACTCATCAGCACACACGAGCCAGCCAGCGTGCCATACTGCACCAGAAATCCAGAAAATTGGCACAGCTTGACATGAGCTAGTCCCTTACAAGTTACAACGTCACTAGGACGCGAAGCGTGGGTCCCCTCACCCGTGCCATGTATCGCCGTGGCTCACTACCGCTATCCGGAAGCACTGGTTGCACCCTGGCAAGGCTGCCTCTGTTCATTGTACCGGTATGTAGGAAGCCCCCCTCCATGTGCGCCAATACACACGCGCACCAATACGGTACAGCCCGACCGCTACCACACAGTTATGGCTCATGGGTACCGTAACCGTTCCGGACCCGCGCCCACCCCAGCCCTGTTTCCCCGGCCCGGCGGTCCCTTGCCCCTACTGACGGTCACCGCCCTCGCCTGCCAGGCCGTCAGTTGCTCAGTGTTACACGGCGGCGGTCGACCCTTCGTCAATAATACGTTCGTGTTGGAGCCGGCGGCTCAACATATCGTGGTGCCAAGAACCTTTGCGCTACCGTATTATCACAAAGTTCTAGCATCACTGTAATCGTTGTCATGTAAGTGACTACATCTGCGATACAGGCACGCAGGGCGCCAGGCGCCACTGTTCATCACATGGCCACATAAGCAGTAACACCTCACACTACCGCCTCCCAGCCAACCCCCCCAGGCGCCACTGCTCATCCCCATGCCCAGCCCCAGGTGCCCCATGCCCTGCCCCCGCCCCTGCCAAGTGCGACAGCGGGCGTGGGTCCACAAATCACAGTCACCGTTACCGCATGGAGCTGCTGTTGCCTACCGCCAGCCCCAGCGCCATGCTCAGGCCTAGTGTGCTGCTGCCGTCACGCCACATTACGACATTAGCAGTAACACCCCCACGCCGCGGCCTGCACAGCTACCGCTTCAGGCTACTGCTGCCGCCTCCCAGCCCCAGCGCCAGCCCTAGCCCCAGCCCCAGCGCCCTGCCAAGTGCCGCAGCAGTCCACTGCGAGGCCACCGCTACCGCTTCACGCTATGCGGTCCGACTACGGTATCACCGCTTGGAGCTGCTGCTGCCTATGCCCAGCCCCAGCGCCATGCCCAGCCCCGAGTGCCCCTTGCGCGCGCTGGCGTGCGCCGCAGTGCCGTCGCCCAGCAGCCCCAGGCCGCCGCCGCTGCCGCCGCCGCCGCCGCGGTCTCCCCTGTCCAGCCCCCCTATCCCCATGCCCACACCCATGCCGGCCCCCTCCACGTCCGCTCCCCCGTGAGAGGGGTGCAGCAGCGGCCGCAGGTCAAGCTCGCGGTCCCTGGGAGGGGGGAAAGAATTTACGAAGTAACGCGATACTGAAGTAGCTGTACACGTCGCGGTAAAAAATCGGACCCACTGCATTGTCGTCTGAGGGGGGGGGGGGCATATCAGAAAACGCAACAACAAGTTCTGGATTGGAGGCTATACCCAAAGCCATGAGCAACGCAACAACAGATGTTACTGCGTGTGCGACGCGAGTCCAGCTCGCGGTCCCTGGCAGGGCACCACATAACGCAGCAAGAAGTGTTTCTGCGGGCGGTGGTGTCAAGCGTGCGTGCGCGGCGTGCGACTCAACACTGAGGACCCGAAAGCAGCAGAAGGCGCAGGTCCGAAAGCGCTGCTCATCATGCAAAGGGAGGCACGCGCAGGCGGTTGGGCCAGGTAAGGCCCTCGCGTGAGGCGCTGTCATGTTGACAGCCCGTGTGAAGACGCGGGTGTGAGCCGGCCGTCAAAACCCACCACGGCCAACCCACGCACCCGCCTACCTGTCCTCTGCCCCGTAGCTCCCCGACACGCATCCCGACTCCGCCCCACGCACCTACCCCCGCACACGTCCACCCCTGCCCTGCCCCACCCACCCACCCCACCCCACCCCACCCCACCCCACCCCACCCCACCCCACCCCACCCCACCCCACCCCACCCCATCCCATCCCCGGCGCTCTTTCCCGTCCCTACTTCACTTTAAGGCCCCCACCCCCAACCCCACGCCCAGCCCGCACATCCGCCCCGTTCCTGCCCAGCGTGCGCGCGTGCAGACTCTGCCTTACCCACCTGACCCCGCCCCGCCACCCACCCACCCACCTCCCTTATCCTCTCACCTTCGCCCCACCCGCATCCAACCCCCATTAAACCCCCGCCCACCCACATGTCGACCGGTCGTCTTCCCCGTTGATCCCCGATACGAGTTTCCTATCCGTCCCACCCGCCCCATTCCGCCCCATCCCACCCCCGCTCCCGCACTTCCTTTGCGCTCCCTTTCTCATCCCCGCCCCCATCCCCGACCCCACCCCCACCCCTGCCCACCCACCCGCCTACCGGTCGTCTGCCCCGTTGCTGCCCATAAGGGCTCGCCCCAGCAGGTTGGCTTCCTTCTCCTTGGTCAGGCGGTTGAGGTCGGACCAGGAGAGGTCCAGGTCCTGAAAATAGTACGAGGCCATACGAAAAAGCGGTGATAAGTACACGTTATTGGGCTGGAACTCGTGACAATATACTCATATAGCTCAGCCAAGCAGGTTGGATGGTGCGGGGCGGAAGTCCCGCGCAAACCTCGTGTCGGGCGTGGGGTGGCATTGCGGTAGCCATGGCAAGAGTAAGGAGGTTCACTCATTACGACTCCACACCGACCTCGTCGACTTGCACGTCTGTCTTCGTACCGCCTACACCCCCATACGTGTCGCCCTTACTGCTATCTTACACCCGGACCGTGTGTGACGTGCCCGTCGCCCGACGGGCACTTACACACGACCCGCCCGGTGGTGTGGCACTTCCGGGGACCCCTGATGTGACTGCACCACCGTGTTTTGCCGCAGGGTGGGGGAGCCTCTCAGGCCCCGCCCTGCGGCTTCCGGTCTCCCCAACTACCCTCCCGGGTGGTTGCGGATTCTGGTCGTACGTGTCTTGTCCGCGTGTTTTTCGTGATCGTTCCTCCCCGTTTGTCCTTATTGTACTTATATTGCATTACTCTGCATGCACATGCATCACAATTGTTTAACCTGCTCCTTTCTTGCCCCTGCGCCGTGCTAACATGTCCCGTTTGTTTTCCTTTTTTCACACGTTTCCGGACTCCTCGCCGTGGCGCTTGCTTTGGACTGCTTCTACTCATGGTATGGGATTGCGGCTTGTCGGGCCGCTCCCTCCAGGTGGGTCTCGGGTTCTGAGTCTCTTTACAGGGTCGGGTGCACGCACGCCGGGACCAGCCTGCCCCTCCTCTTTACACCTCTCGTACCCCCATTTACTCACTATTATTCGACCATACTATCAGCGTTTTTTCCAGCTTCACAGCTATGCACGCCGGCGCAGCGCAACCTACAGCAGCGGAGCCTGATCGAGTACTCTTCCGTGGCGGTCCGGTAACGGGCTGGGCTGGGCTTCTTATTTTAAGCGTCATCATCGACCATGTCGATTGGAGAACTTCATCTGGTGTCCTACCGCCTACCCCCCCCACACACACCTCCTTCCCCCCTCTCCTCCCCCCACACACCTTTGTTGCGTGCAGCAGGAAGGTCCCCCCCACGATGGTCACGAAGCCGCACGCCTCCGTCAGCACCTGACGCACAGACTGCACGTCCTGCGTGGGGGGAAGAGGACGTGGGGGAAACAAAGTACAAGTAACGCGACAGAGGGAAGGCGAGGTGGGAGACTGCAGTGTGGCAGTGGTGGGCTTTGGCAGACTCCTGCGAGCGTGCCCGGCCCACAGCTCGGCATGAGGGTGGGATATGAGGGCGGACGCAAGCAGGTTGCGAACGTGGGTTAGGACCGGGGAGGGGGAACAAGAAAGCAGTAACGCGAATAGGTGGCAATAGTACTAGTAGTAAAGGCAGCCGTACGGTAAAGGCGTCTCACTGCAGTTGCGGTCCGCCTCGTGCTCCAGCTCCCATGGCATGCGCCGGCAGGCTGGCCGGCACAGAAGGTCCCCGAAGCGACAGTAGTGTAGTCTGAAGCGGCTGACGTGGTGTAGTAGAGTAGGTAGGGCCACTGGCCGATAGCTGAGCTGAGAGATGCGCGTGCGTGCTCTAAGCTTCCCGGCCCCGGCTCCCACCCAGACACGTAGACTACACAGGAAAGGAACTAATTCTAAATTCGGACTCACCTAACCAGAGCATCGCGGCGGAGGGGAGGGAAAAGCAAGGGCAAGAGGGGAACGTCAGCGAACAGCGGCAACGTAAGAACGTGTGGCATGTGATGCAAATGCGGCTAGGAATGCAATAAAAAAGCGGGGAGAAAGACAGGAAGAGGGCTGCGTGGTCAGGGATGGCTGAAAACCAAAAGGAAAGCGGGGTAGTACGGCAGGGTGGATGCAGGGCAAGGCGAGCGGGGAGGGGGGGGGGGGGAGGCAGGCCGGTTACAGCACCAGCCCTGGCGGCTTTTCCGCTCCCTCCATTACGCAAAGTGCACCGCTGTTGGAGCAACTGTGTCCCATGCCCCCGCCTTCGCCCCGATTATGATGATGGACGGATGCCAGTACGGCGAGCAGCGTGAACATGACGTAGTACACACGCAAACCAATATTCCGAAATTTACAGAAATAAAGATTCACACATTCGTTCGAGACTTCGTCAGTAACGGTGCCCGCCGGTCGCACAATGAACATGATAATGGACGCCAGAATGGTGAGCAGCGTAAACACGACGTAGTACACGGGGCTGACAATACTCCAACATTGTATATTAAAAGAAATTATTAGTAAACCCCTCACCCTGAACATGATGATGGAGGCCAGGATGGTGAGCAGCGTGAACATGACGTAATACACGGGGCTGACGATGGCGGTGTTGAACAAGTCCAGCGCCTTGTTGAGGTAGTTCATCTGCGTCATGACGCACACCACCACGACCTGCGCAGAAGGGTGAGAAAGCAGAAATCACATTCAATTAGTTCAGACATTACATAATATTCATAACGTGCACGGTACGTAATATGTGTTGCTCATACAAGTCCAGCGCCTTGTTGAGGTGGTTCATGACGCACACCACAACCGCCTGCGTAGCAACGGGGAGGAAGTTGGCACCCAAGTCGGTACACGGGCATATGAAAGAGGAGGGTGGGTGCAAACAGCCGAGAGGGCTGTGCGGGTGACCTCTGGGTGGAGGGGCGCGCACGCATGCCCCGGTTGCGTTCGCCTGGCCGGTGTACTGCTGCCCCGTGGGGTCATCCCGGTCACCCATCAACTGAACACGCGGCCGGAGCTCGACCCACGTGAAGGTGCCCCCAGGGAACCCGCCGCCCCCATGGCCCACAGCAAGACTCGTACCCGCGGCTGTCACACGCCCCCCACCGGCCCCTCCCCACCCTTACCCACCGGTATGCACACGCACGCCGCCCCGTCGTCCCTTCCCTGCGTTACTGTCTCCCCTTCTAAGCCCCCACCCGTACCCACCAGCAGGTTGGCCGTGTCCGGTTCCGCTCCTTTGCCGCTCTGTGGTTACCCCTGCCGCTGACAGGGCACGTTCCCCCCACCGGCCCACTTCCTATCACCGCGCAGTCCGCCCCCCGTTCCTACCTCAAAATAAACGCCATACGCGTTACCAGTACTTCCTAATTTGCTCCCCGCCCCTTGCCCACCAGTATGCACACGTACGTCTCCCCGAACAGCAGCTGGTTGTCGCCCTGGAACGTCAGCTTGAGCGCAATGCCCAGCGCCTGGGGGTTGGTAGGAGCACAGCGTTGTCACTTGCTATATAATTGCGCTCCCAGTATGACAACTCGTGTCAATGGCTATCCACGGGCCCCTGCGCAACCTGTTGACTTGCCGCTCTGCGTTCACCCCACCACGCACGCTCAGGCCCAGCCACCAACGCCTACCTTGCAGCTCACGACGCGGAGGCTGCCCGCCATACACAACGCCACAAGGAAAGAGACATTTCAAAATTACATGCAGATCAATATATTTTGCGATATATCGCACGCCCACCTTGCAGCTCATGACGCTGAGGCTGCCCGCCAGGCTGCATATGGCCAGGTACACGAAGATGGAGGAGGAGCCGTGCTGGGGGTTGTGGAGGGGGGGTGCCGGGGGGTTAGGCGGTAGGAACCCAGACGAACTTTTCCAATTCGCCAGGGGGGGGGGACGTGCAGGAAGCGTTACATTGCATCATAGGTTGCAGTCGAGGATGGAGGCGGAGCCGTGCGTGAGGGGGAGTGGGCGACGGCCAGGCAGGTGACTGCACGTGACATCAAGCACAGGGCATATATAAGCAGGACATAACGCCAGCGCAACGTCAACTGCGGATATTTGTACCCGCTTTACCTGCGGCGCCACGTAGAATATGAGGAAGATGATGACGCACACCGAGAACACGGCGTAGCCCAGGAAGGCTGCGAGGGGCAAAGGGCGGTGGGGTGGAACGCGGGTTCACCGGCAGAGCCATGGACAGGCGAAGCGAGCTTAGGAGGGGCCGCGGCTCAGTGCGGCAATCACGGAGTGGGCGACCACCGACCAGCACCCGAGACAGCAGGGTAGTCCGCTGCGCCCCTGCCTGGGAAGGGCCCCAGCTGGAACACCTCTACGACGCTGCCCGGGACACGCCTCATCACCACCACCACCACCACCACCAACCCCTCCCCCCACCCCTACGCCCTCCCCAGGCCGACTGTTTCCGATTCCCTTTTGCAGCTTTGCGGTTACCACAACCCTCCCACCCAACCGGCTGCATGGCCAGCTGGCGTCCCTTCATGGCACCTTGCCTGTACAGCGCTTTCCCTTCTACCCCACCACCACCACCACCACCCTCAACCCCACCCACCCGGCCGTTTCCGGTTCCCCTTTGCCGCTGTGCGGTTACCCACCCGGCTGCATGGCCAGCTGGAACACCTCTATGACGCCGCCAGGGACACCTCCCGTCACCACCACCACCACCACCACCACTACCACCACCACCACACACACACCCTCCCCGCACCCACCCGACTGCATGGCCAGCTGGCATACTTGAGATTGCACCCCACCTGTACGGCGCTTCCCCTTCTACTATCACCCACCCCCACCACCACACCACCACCACCACCACCCCATCCCCACCCACCCGGCTGCATGGCCAGCTGGAACACCTCTATGACGCTGCCCAGGTGCCTCTCAGGCGGCGCGTGCAGCACGATGGTGACGCTGCCGGTGATACACAGCAGGCAGCCCAGGATGCCAAACATGTTGAGCCGCTCCTGGAGAACAATGTGCGCCAGGACCGCACTGCAAGGTGGAAAGAGGGAGGGGGTGGGGCGGGGAGACTGAGGTTGCGACAAGGTCACAGCATGGGGGCACGCATTGGCGGGTATTTGGCGCTCGTTACAGAGGGGCCTACCGAGAGGGTACCTGAGACCTGAGGGGCACAATATCCCCTCCACAGGGGGAGCCTCGACCCTTGCAAGGGCACCCCAACACACCGACGTAGGCGGGGTGGGGGAGGGGGGGATGCCTAAGAGCGCTTCCCATGTACCCGAAACCCCTGCCCAGTGTCCCCACCCAGTGTCCCTCTCCACCCTGCACGTTCAGACTCAGGGCAGGCCCCCGTTCGATGCTTGCAGTATGAGAGACTCTAGTGGCAGTGATGGGAACAGGGAGTGCCTTCCCACCTGACGATGATGCTGAGTGCCCCCAAGGGCGTCACAAGGATCGCTGGCGCAAACGCGTACGCTGCGAAGTTCGCCGCTTCGCCCACGACCATGCTCATCATGCCGGCCCACCATACTGGCTCCCGTAGATACGAGAAGCCTCCAGACCCTGCTCGGAAGCAGAGAGGTGGCGGGTGACATGCTGCTGCCTACAACGGCTGTTCTCGCGCACGTAAGCTCTCGCCACAAACGCGCACCCGCTCTCAACCCTGCGTTAGCTGCTATGCGTAGACCTCTCTTCTTCACAATGAAACTAGCTCCAATGAAGATTGAGGAAGAAATGGCCAAGACCAGGCCAACGGCCTGGTCTGAGACCATTCCAGCGAGTTTTTTATTGCAATATCCAGAATTGCTGTCGTGTGTCCATATGAGGTGTAATCACGGTGTGCCAACGCGGGTTTGAACGACTCGAGAGGGAGCTGGGAGGTGCCCCGTTGGGTAGCGAGCGGTAGCAAACGACTAGTTGATACGTTGAACTCTAAGCCCGAGATTGAGACATTGCGGTATAATCACTTCTGTAACGGACAGCGAACAAAGAAGGTGCTCGTTTCTGGGGAGTCCCCTGCATCTGGCCCACCTGGCGCTCTCCGCTTCCTCGGCTCTCCTGTAGCTACCCGTGCGGCCGGGGCCCCCTTGCATGCGCCGCAACCACAGACACGAGGAGCCTTCAGCACTGCTTACTGGTAGCTAAGGCTGCATACGGTAGCCTTCAATGTGCACGTGCGCAGGTCCCAGTTAACTGGCTTCCAGTGTTGTAGTTTGTCAGGCGAGGGAGGGTGCCCCGCTGGCAAGCTTCAGGCTCTGAAGCGCTGACCAGGGCTGAGGAAACGAGAGGCAGTCATTTCAGTTTCGGGTGCGTACCGGTACACGGAAATTGGACATGGCGTCTTGGGAACCCATGCCACGAGCCCACGACGTGACAGCTTGCCTGCACGCCGCAACGCATCCACCCATGCGCACTCTTCCCAACCGGTTGCCAGAGCCTGCGAGCCTCCCACAGTGCTCAGCCAACGCAAGGGACCATAGCCCGATAGCCGTCAATGTGCACGAATGCAGGTCCCATTGCATGGCCTGAAGTTGGCCCTTCGTGACAACGCTAGCTTCCACCAGGGGAGCTCCCCTGCTTCCGCCTGATACCGGTACGTACTGGTCACCATGCGACATCCGCCATCCGCCATCCGCCATCCGCACCCGTAAGTCAGAGTGGTACCGGTCTACAATCCTACGGTATCGACCTGCCGGTACCTGGCGTGTGTTTAGGCCAGCCTGACCAGTCAGTCACACTACAACAGCAAGTGATGCAAGCCCGGAATACTAGCTCCGTACACTTGTAAAGACAGGGACCAAGAAAGGATGCTACCGTACATCGGTGCGACTTTTTTACAATTCTAGGAGCCAGCTCTAAGGCGGCTAACGTTTTTACACAAAAACAGCACACGGACATCGGCAGCAATCAGGGGGGAATCCCAAAATCATTACTCTTGTCGCCACAACAATAATATGCGTTTTTATCAGGGCTGTACAAGGCAGGATACAGGGCTGGAAACGGTGTCATGAGGCCTACAAGGCAGGATACAGGCGGGTAAAAAAGGGGGAAATGCATTTTTCCCCCTGACCCCCCGAATGTTTTTTACCGGAGCCCCCAAAGTGCCAAACGTGCAGGAGCGATAAACCGTGTATACCCAGGAGCAAGCGAAGATCATGCCCAGCGGTACAAAAAAACGTCAGTCACACTACAACAGCGGGGGGAGGCTTCACGCCTCCCCCCTGGCCCCGCAGTGATGCAAGCCCGGAATACTACCTCCGTACACTTGTGACCCTGAGGGATGAGGCGTACATGCCACGTGGCAGTGGGCGTAGTGTCACGTTACCTGTATGCAAGCAGCTTACGCGCTGCGCAGGGAGTGGTGTAAGCTACGTGCCCCTTACGGATGCGGCTCACGTGCCACGCAGCAGTTGGCGTAGTGTCACGTTGCCTGTACGCAAGCAGCTTACGTGCTGCGCAGGAGTGGTGTAAGCTACCATACGTGCCCCTTACGGATGCGGCTCACGTGCCACGCAGCAATCGACGTAGTGTCACGTTACCTGTACGCAAGCAGCTTACATGCCGCGCAGGGACTGGTGTAACGCTTCTCACGTGCCTTACCGATGGCACGTAGCCCAGTGTGTGAGCAACACGTAAGCCCGTAAGTGGGTCATCAAACGTCCGTAAGGAAGGCACGTTAGATGTCGCAGCGTCACGTGCCACCTGTTGCGTGTCCTCTTCACGTGCTGAGGGGCGATGTTGGTACACTTGCGTAGCTGCACGTAACACCTTACGCGACCCACAACGTGCCACATGCATGAGAGGGCACGTTAGCACACGTGAGAGCGACCTAACGTGCCTGTCACTTGCCCGTTACGTGGTCACCCGTAGCCCTAGTGTTGGTTGATATTTAATTGCACGGATGCACAGCGCAGAGAGGTTTGCGGGTCCGGGGTATGTGCTAGGGGCTATTATTGGCTATGGCCGCCCAGTTCCAACATGCCGTTATGCCTGGGTTGTGCGGGCAGGCTCAGGTGGGGTTGGCGGCTTGGCGCTTGGGCGAATGCATCATGTACCGCAACGCGGCATAGCAACGTAGGGCTGCATTACAGCCACGCGCAGCCACGTGTCAAATGATATTAGCGAAGGAATGGGCAATTTTGCGTGGGTGTCCAACATGCCATTGCATTGCAGGCTGTCGTGTGGAGGAGTGGTGAGCGCTTGCTACCGTTCTGCTGCAGGATCTGCACAAGTGCTTATGTGTCAGGTCTCCCCTGCTGGTGTGCGATGCATACGGTACTGTAGCAGCTCCATTGTGCTGACTGGCAGGTGCGCGTTGTTTGTACATGGTCCCTGGACCGCGTGCCTGCAAGGCACGCTTAGCCGTTAACTGACTGACGTTGTGCATCGCCGTAGTAGCTATAGTGAGGGGGGCAGATTAGGGCAGTGTGCAAGCCAGCTGTTCCGCGTCTGAAGCACGGTCGTCCCCTGCCTGCTGTGTCAGTGGCAAGTCTGAAGCAGATAGATGGCGGATTGGTGGGTCGTGGGCTTTGGTTTGCTGCGGACTTATTGCGTGCGTTTGACGGCAGTCCCGCGTGACCGACTGCATTGTTGGACCCAATGCAAGGTCTTCTCGGCACGGATTGTATTGTATGGTTTCACCGTTTTTGTCCCCTTCCAGAGCCCATCCCCATCCCGCTCCGGACACACAGCTGCTCCCGGCCGTTAAGGACACGGGGATTACAGGGTTGCATACCGGTAAAGCGCATGCCGCACGAGTAGGCCCTCGCGCCCTCCCCCCCGCACCCACGCCCACGGCTGGGGGTGCAGAATGCGGGTCTTGTGTACGACGGTCAGCAAGCAGCGACGGGCCCATGTACTACCGTATAGGATCCATGCGCATAGGCCCTGAAATTTCTTTGTCAAACAATATTGCTGTAATAGAGCACTTTCCAGCTTTGCAGCGCCAACTGCGGTGCGTGCTGTGACAGGCTGCTGCCTGCGGCTGCTCCTCAGAACCGACACCCGACAGTGTGTTGATAGTGGCCCAGAGTGGCCTGGTCTCTGGCAAACACACACTCACGCCCACCCGTGGTACACCCGTCCGGCCGCACACGCTTCTTGCCGTGTCTTTGCAGGTGCCGTTGGTCTGTGGGCTCTGCGGCGGGCGCTTCTTCAGGGCTCGGAGCTTGCGCACCGCCCACCTGGGGGCGGCGCAGGGAGGGCCATCTGGGCCGTGGGCCGCGTCTTCCTCTAGGTGGGTGGCTGTGACGTGGTGGGGCAGGGGCCTCGGGTCGCACCCTATCGCACGGAGAGTGCGCTGGAGGTGACCCCATTGTTGTTGGCAGTAGCGGAAGCCTGCGGGGTTCGCTACTAGCAGCAGAGTCAGACCTCGGGTGTAAGCATTCCGTCCCTGGCCATCGGCCTGGGACGGTTGTACCTGGCTCGGGTTGCGCAGTTGTGCTGCGGGGTGTGTTGGGTCTATGGTGCCGAGAGCATGTACATGGGGGCTGACCAGGTGACGGGTGTACGGTGCGCACCGGTCGTGTGGTACCAGCAGCACCGTGATGCAGGGCTGGTCGTTCGTGGAGCTATCCACCGCACTTAGGAGTGCCCATGCCACAGCACGCTCCACATGTATCGGCTCAGGTGGTGGGTGTGCCACTGATAGGCCGCTGAAGAGGGCTGTGTAGGCGTCGTGATGTGCACCAAATAGAGCGTCCTCAGGGTGCGGGGAGGAGTACTCCCTACAGTGCGCAGAGGCGTTAAGGGGGCTGGCAAAGCGCTCGTGGAGGTTGCCCCCTAATCCCTCGCTGAGGGCATCAAACAGGCTCGGGTTAACTGCGTACTCGTTTTTCTTGTCGATAGTCATACCCTGCGGGTGCCGTGCACCGTCCTTGTAGCGCAAGAGGAGCCGGGCGAGGTTTTCCTCAAAGGAGCGCCCACCAGCGAGGGCTGCATGTGTCTCGGCGTGCGCTGTGGCGGCGTGCATATAGCGTGCACGGAGAACGGACAGGCGGTGGGCACTCAGGCGCCCTAGGCAGGACCCCGTGGGATCATACACATAGGCCTCATCGGTGTGGGCAGCATAGGGGGCTGCCTGGGTGCGCGTCCCAACCTGCACCGAGTACCGGTTGGTGGGGTGGATGTCCACATCTGGGTTACACTGGGTGGTGTGTATCAGAACATGTGCGTTGATGCGACGTCGGCGGGTAGCCGGGTCTGTTGTTGGTCCGCGCCAGCGGCCTTGCTGTTGAGCGTTGGTAAGGTGTGCGTCTTTGCGCCTTGGCCTCTTTTCGGGGGGCGGTTGTGTGTGGCGCTGATGCATGTCGGCGAGCAGCCGAGTCCAATTGCTTTGTCGTTGGAGTTGGGACTCTGGGTCTCTGCTGGGCTCCCACTGGGCTGTAGGCAGCCAGTGCCCCATCACCGACCCATGTTTGCGCCACGAGTTCGAAAGTTTGGTGGGGGGGTACCGTAGGCGAGAGTAGCATTCGAGGCATCCTCTGCTAACCTCACGGGGTTTCCAGATGACCTCGTAGTATGTGTCGTGTGTCGGTTGTGCTTGTCGGGGGGTGCGTCGGGTGTGGTTGCGGCTGTCTGGGCTGGGCCCGGGAGTGACCTCTGCCGTACGGTGGTCTCGTTTCCCTAGCACCGCCGTGCGTGTGGGCACGGGCTCCAGGTCCGTGTCCATGGGTGTGGCCGCGTCATCTTGCGTTGGGGGATCATCTGGGAGGTCCTGGCTGCGGCGTCCCGGCGGCGTGCGTGCCTCACCATACGCCCCGCCCTGTTGGGGGGGCCTAGTGTGCCCACGCTTGGTGCCCCGGGTTTTGAGGTTGGCGGCCGCCCTCGGGGGTAGCGCAACCTGTGTGCGTATGCGGCAGATCACTTCCTGTATAAACTCGACATCCGAGTACAGGCTGGTGGTGAGCTGGGTTTCGCGTGTGGTGTCGGCCCCACCGTCCTGCTCGCCAGGGGTTTCGGGTTCCCATGCGCCGCAGGGCCTGGTCCCTTGCAATCCACCAGTGGTGGCTCGAGGGAGGGCACTGGCTTCGGGTTTTCCCCTGCACGCCCTGGCGGTGGGGCGCACCATGCACGCAGAATCCCTTAATGCCCTTTTCTACGCCCTCCCGGGAGGCGGTCCGGGCCTGGGCGTTTACCTTTGCCGGGTTAGTATCGGGGGCGGGCTGTCCCCGAGCGGCTGGTGCGGCTGCTGTTGCACCAGTGCGAGTTCTCTGCTGCAGTTCGGCAAGGCCCTCCGCTGTGAGCATGGTGGGGTGCCTGGCGCTTGTGCTGCAGTCGTGATTAGTGCTGATAGCGTCCGTGTTCCGTTGCAGTTGTGCCTGCAGGTTGTTTGAGAGGCGGCCCGTGCTGGGGCGCTGTAGGGGTGGGGGGCGTGTGGGTACACAACCATCTTTGGGCCGGCCCAGCTGTGGGTCGTCCTGCATGGCGCCCTTCCATACTCTGCGGGCCACCATAGCAAATACAGTCGTGTCTGGTTGTGTTCTCGGTTCATCTTCTATATCGTGGATGGCCGATGCCATGTGTGAGTGGGTAGTGTTGACCTTGGGGTTGTTGGTGCGAGTTGACGCGTCGATACGTCCTTGTGCGCGCGCTCTGTTAGATTGCCGTTTGGGTTTGCGTTGTGGTGGGTTGGGGTCGCTGTGGGGGCTCGCAGCTGGGGGTTGGGCGGCGTGCTGGGGCGTTACCGTCGGCGGTGCCTGATCTGTGTCCATGTGTGTGGGTGGTGGGCGTGGGCTGTTTTGTTTTGCTGTGTAGTACTCAGTCATAATTTTTTGCGACGCTGGGCGGGGGAGCACGGGCTCCAGGAGGCAGGAGGTACGAAAGCGCTGAGGTATGAGCCGCAGCTCGGCGTCCAGGGCTTTGGTGGATGTGAACTTCTTTGGGTCAGTCGTGTGTACAGCAGAGCCGTCGGCGCGTGTGCACTCAGAGCTTAGGGTGAGACTGGCGCGGTTGAGGGCTACGAGGTGTTTTTGGCGAAGCACGTCTGGGGATATAATCCGGCGGAGTTGGTCCGTATCGATCAGGTGGGACCTGGTGTTTTTGTCCAGCAGGTGGTGCATATCGAGTCCGAGTTCCGTGAGTGGCAGCAGGAAGCGTACGGCGTTGCCGTGTGTTCTGCGGGCTGCTTTATCTGCGGGGTTCTCTGTCGCTAGGGCTTGTGCGATTGCTGTTGCGAGGGTGTTGGCCTGAGGGCCGCACACTGTGGGTGGCCACGTCTGTTTCAGCCCGTGTTGCTCGGCAAGGGTCATCTGCTTTAGTGTGACATAGTGTCGCCCTGAGGTCCTCAGTTCATGGACCGGGAGCCCCGCTGCCGTACGGCATTGTACGTTGAGGAGGGCCTGCGTTACTGCACCCAACCGCCCGGGGTCGTTCAGGGAGAGTTGGAGGGCGCGGGCAGCTAGCTGCACGTAGGTCGTGCGCAGGGAGCCTACTCCAAGACCCCCCAGATGGTGGGGCTGGAGGATGGCGCGGGTTGGGAAGTATCGGGGCAGCTTAAGGCACTGACGTGTTAGGCCAGCCACCAGGCGGTCGAGGGAGGCAATATCATCGGGTGTGTAGGCCATGGTGGGAAAGCTGTAGGTAATTTTCGGTATGATGCACGTTTGTATCATACGGAGTTTCTGTCGTGGGGATGCCAAACTCTGGGCAATGCTGGCACCAGCCTCTTTGACATCAGCTCGCAGTTCGTCCAGCTGCTTGTTCCAAGTGAGAGCGGGGTTGATGTATACGCCTAAGTATTTGTAGGACAGGGTTGGGGGGAAGTACGGCAGGAAGGTACCGTTCTCGGCTGCTGCCGGCGAGTAGGAGATTTTGTTTTGGAGGCGCCGCTGCAGCTCTTTCGGTCCAAGGGGGCCCCCCCATGACGCACAGGCCTTACCGGTGCGGTGGAGTGCACCTGTAACCGCGCACTTCTTATTGTTGATCTCCAGACCGGCCCACGCTGCGTACCGCCCTATTTTGTCTACCTGTACGCGCAGGTCTTCCAGCGTGTTGGTTACCACGGCCAGGTCATCCGCATACGCAGCGGAGCTGAGGTGGTGTTCATCGTTTTGGGCTTTCGTCAGGCATCCGTACTGGTAGCCACGGCCCCCAGCGTGGAGCCATCGAAGAAGGGGCTCCAGGAAGATGATGAAGAGCAGCGGTGAGAGTGTCGCCTTGCACTGTGCCTCGCTGGATGTGGATGGGCTCAGTGCGGCCGTGTTCGGTCTTGATTGTGGTGCGCGCGTGCGTGTAGAGGTCTCTGATGACCTCAATGCTGTCAGTGGGTAGCCCCACATCGTACATGATCTGTAGCAGTCTGTCGTGGTCAATGGTGTTGAAGGCCGACGAGAAGTCGATATAGGCGATGTAGAGGTCACGGGTGGACAGGCTCGCGTCCTCAAAGGCGTGTAGTATGTTCATAAGCTGTCGTGTGGTGTTGCGGTGCTTGAGGAAACCCTCCTGTGCAGCGCTGAACAGGCGTGCTAGGGGGGCTGAAGTCGGCCAGTGCGCATGTAATAAGGCTGGTCCAGAGCTTGTACAGGGTGTTTGCGAGGGCAATAGGTCGGTAGTTGTTAATGTGCGTGGGGTCATCCTTCTTAAACAGGAGTACTGTGTCTGAGGTGGTCCATGCTAGGGGGGTTTGTGCTTTAACCCACATGATCTGCATAATAGTGTGGATAGTCTGCTTGAACGGTTCAGGTAGCGCACGTAACACCTCGTTGGGGATCCCGTCAGGCCCAGGGGTCTTGTTTCGGGCCAGGTGGTTGATGCATTGCGCAAAGTTGTATTCCTCTGCAATGGAGGGCAAAAGGCTGCTTGCTGTAGGGCACGTGTACCGTGTGAGGGTAAAGGGGTCTGGGGCCCCTGGGGCATCCCAGGGGTATTTACGTGGGGCCTTGTCGGGCAGGTATTCTCCTGTGCGGGGCCCACGCACAGGGGCTGCCTGTTCGGCGTAGAAGGCCTGCAGGGCCGTCCTGATGCCTGTGGGGTCTGTGTGGACGGATTTTGTGGTGTGGTGTTGAATGGCCGGGATACCTTTTGGCTGATCGCTTTTGCTAAATACCCGCCTATGGCCGGCCTTGGGTCGCTGGGCCAGGAGTTTCTGGAACCGCTTTTCCATCTTCTTTCTTGTCTCCTTTCCACTATGCCGACAGGAAGCTCGCGTTAGAGGGCGTTAGAGGGCGCTAGCCAGCGCTACGGCGCGCTAGGGGGCGCAAGGGGGCGGTAGGGTAGCGCTGCCCCTTAGCGCTTGCCAGACCCGTGGGCCACATTTCGCGTCTAGACACTGCAGCCCGTCCACCTTTCATGTCTATTCGGTGTTGTGTTGTTGTATCAAGCCATTTCAGAGGAGGATCTGGGGGTAACCGTCGCAGGTGCCGCTGGCATACAGGTGCTGCTGGCATACCGCGCACGCCAATCGCCAATCGCCGCGTTAGGCTGCGCAATGCTGAAGCAATCCGATAATGATAAGGTTGCATGTCATTCTGTACTCATTGCGAAATACACCAACGATGGCTACTTCAAGACGGAGTCAAGTTCAGACCGTTTTCGGCACATGACAAGGACTTACCTGCATGACCTACCTATTAAGCAGTGAGGGAGCGATATCTTGAAGCGAGTAACTGCAGCTGCAGCCGGAGCGGCCGTGGTGTTGCAGCCAGAGCCCCCGACGACAGCCTGAAAGTGCGGTCATTTGAGCTATAACGCCGCAATGGAGACTGACTGAACTGTGTGTACAACGTACGACAGGACGAGCATGCTCCGGTGAGCTGGGGTCGCCGGGACGTCATTGGACTGCAGCCCGCGGGCGTGCCCGGGGCAGGGCTGCCCAGCCACTGGGCGTGGGTGCATGGGTCAGGGCACCGATACTACTGCACACAAGCGAACCTTGTGCTTCTGCTTGAGGTGTACATACTCAATTGCCATGAGCACAATGAATTATTTGTTGGGGAGAAGCTCAATCAGCACAACTGCATGCATGAGTGGGGCCACTCGTGCATGCAGGGCCGGTCCTGTAGCTAGTAGACTCACACGGCGCACCTATTGACCTTTGCATGCAAGCTTTGAGTGCACGTGTGATATGTTGCAGGGGGCAGCACGGCACTGGGAATCGGATGCGGGTCGTGTGGGGTGAGGGATCTGAATGGTGGGGTAACCCTGCGTGTCCACTTTCATGTCGATGAGGGCACTTGGGCATGTCAAATGGGCCTGGTAGTAGGGTTCATGGGGCAAACTTTGGGCTTTATATGCCCGTGCATTATGTTGCAGGGAGCGGCAAGGCGCTGGGAACCGGTGGTGCCAAGGGTGGCAGTGTAGGGGTGTGGTTCAAGGTCTATGATCCAAGGCATGACGTGCGGTAGGCGGCGGGTCCTGTCAACGTGCAAATATGCATGTCGCTCGCTGTTGAGTGCCCATGTGCCTTGCTTACGACCGTGCAGGCCCGGGAGTAGCCGCGGTGCACGCGATAGTGCACGCTGCAGGCGTGGGCGAGTGGGAGGAGGGCCGCCTCCTCCAGCACCTGGTCTGCGGCACCTTGACTGCCACGTGGTAGGTAGTGTGGGCTGGGGAAGGTGGTGCGGCGGATGCCAGGGGCAATGAGAGGATGCGTGCACGCCGTACAAAGCCGTACGGCAGGTGCGCGGCAGGCTGTGGGTGCACAGGGACTGCCAGCTTGCCAGGGCATGTGTATTAGCAGCTGGGGAGGGGGGGCGACTTGCGCCCAAAGGGCAAAATCATCTCGCTTTGCGGACAACCGTGGAGCATCCAATCGCTAATCAGTTGGGGTGTGACTGGAGGTCACGGATTGGCGTTGTCACCAAAGTGGCATGCATTCCCGGGGCGTTGGTGCCAAGGGTGGCAGTGTAGGGGTGTGGTTCAAGGTCTTTGATCCAAGGCATGACGTACGGTAGGCGGCGGGTCCTGTGAAGGTGCAAATATGCATGTCGCTCGCTGTTGAGTGCCCATGTGCCTTGCTTACGACCGTGCAGGCCCGGGAGTAGCCGCGGTGCACGCGATAGTGCACGCTGCAGGCGTGGGCGAGTGGGAGGAGGGCCGCCTCCTCCAGCACCTGGTCTGCGGCACCTTGACTGCCACGTGGTAGGTAGTGTGGGCTGGGGAAGGTGGTGCGGCGGATGCCAGGGGCAATGAGAGGATGCGTGCACGCCGTACAAAGCCGTACGGCAGGTGCGCGGCAGGCTGTGGGTGCACAGGACTGCCAGCTTGCCAGGGCATGTGTATTAGCAGCTGGGGAGGGGGGGCGACTTGCGCCCAAAGGGCAAAATCATCTCGCTTTGCGGACAACCGTGGAGCATCCAATCGCTAATCAGTTGGGGTGTGACTGGAGGTCACGGATTGGCGTTGTCACCAAAGTGGCATGCATTCCCGGGGCGTTGGTGCCAAGGGTGGCAGTGTAGGGGTGTGGTTCAAGGTCTTTGATCCAAGGCATGACGTACGGTAGGCGGCGGGTCCTGTGAAGGTGCAAATATGCATGTCGCTCGCTGTTGAGTGCCCATGTGCCTTGCTTACGACCGTGCAGGCCCGGGAGTAGCCGCGGTGCACGCGATAGTGCACGCTGCAGGCGTGGGCGAGTGGGAGGAGGGCCGCCTCCTCCAGCACCTGGTCTGCGGCACCTTGACTGCCACGTGGTAGGTAGTGTGGGCTGGGGAAGGTGGTGCGGCGGATGCCAGGGGCAATGAGAGGATGCGTGCACGCCGTACAAAGCCGTACGGCAGGTGCGCGGCAGGCTGTGGGTGCACAGGGACTGCCAGCTTGCCAGGACATGTGTATTAGCAGCTGGGAAGGGGGGGCGACTAGGGCCAAATCATCTCGCCTTGCGGACAATCTTGGATCATCTAATCGGCCGTTTCGTACTTTGTCATTGGATTCCCGTGCAGAACGTTGCAGCAAGTAGCATGGCGCTGGGAACCGGCGTGGGCCGTGTGGGGTGCGGCACCTGAATGGTTAGGGTACCCTGTTTGCGCGCTTGGATGAATGCGCCCCTCCAATGGAAACACACGTGGTGCGCAGGGCGGCCTCCTAGAGTTGCACATCAGGTGCCCTTTCAGCACTGAATGCAATTGATTACTGCCCTCGTGACGCGCTGCAGGAGCGGCACAACTTTGGAGACCGGGCGTGAGCTTTGTGGGGTGCCGCACCCTGAACGGTTGGATGGCACTGTTCGCGTTCATGTTGATGGGGCGCATGTCGCGCATGGAACGGCCTATTGAGAGTCGCATATCAGGCAGCTATACAGCATAGTATGCAAGGTTTCGCTGCCCGCCTGACGCTTCACAGGCGGCAGCACGGTCGGGCGTGGGCTGCGTGGGTTAAAGCACCTGAGTTGGATAGGGTGGCGCAGTTCCTTTGCGTGCGACGGGGTAGTTTGTCGGGCGCGGCACGGGCTGTTAGACTGGCCCATCAGATGCTTGTCTAGCATTGAACGCAGGTTTTAACTGCCCGCTTGACGTATTGCATGGAGCGGCGCGGCGCTGGGGATCGGGCGTGGGCTGTGTGGGTTAAAGCACCCGAGTTGGATAGGGTGGCGCAGTTCCTTTGCGTGCGACGGAGGCATTTGTTGGGCGGGGCACGGGCTGTTAGATTGGCACATTAGATGCCTGTCTAGCATTGTAAACAAGTGTTAACTGCCCGCTTGACGTGTTGCATGGAGCGGCGCGGCGCTGGGGATCGGGGGTGGGCTGTGTGGATTGAAGCACATGAGTTGAACAGGGTGGCGCGGTTCCTTTGCGTTCGACGGGAGCATTTGTCGGGCGCGGCACGGGATGTTAAACTGGCACATCAGATGCCTATATAGCATTGTAAACAAGTGTTAACTGCCCGCTTGACGCGTTGCAGGGAGCGGTGCGGCGCTGGGGACTGGGTGTGGCCGTGTGGGGTGCTGCACCCTCAACGGTTGGACGGCGCTATTCGCTTCCATGTCGATGGGGCGCATGTCGCGCATGGAACGGTCTGTTAAGAGTCGCACATCAGGCAGTTATCAAGCATAGTATGCAACGGTTCGCCGCCCGCCTAACACTTCACAGGCGGCAGCATGGCGCGGGGTGTCGGGAGTGGGCCGCGTGGGTTAAGACACCTGAACTGTTGTATGTGGTGGCCAACTCCGTTCGCGTGCGACGGTGGCACACGTCATTTGCGAGACGGCCTGTAAGGGTGGCCCATCAGATGCCTATCGAGCATTGTACGCAAGGGTTTACTGCCCCCTTGACGCGTGGGAGCGGTGCGGCGCTGGGGATCGGGCGTGGTGGGCACTGTGGGGAGCCGCACCTGGGTGTTGGGTGACCCTGTTTGCTTTGACGCCGCGGGCATGTATACATGCGTGCGCAGGCATACAAAGATCATTACGGACATTTGGTGCTTGGAATCCTTAAAGGCACTCGCATTATGGGCAGCTGGGCAGGGTTGATACGGGCAGCTGACCGTGCATCGTGTGGACCACGGCGGCAGGTGGCTCCCCAGGCGGTTGGTGTTATTCCCAGCCCTTTGGCATGCTGGATGCACGAACCCTTGCGGATGAAGCACCAGTTACACCTCGCATCTGTACTGCGCATATGGGGTTAGAGGACAAGGGACGCATAAGCAAGAACACGACATGCCCACAGCTGCAACTTGCTGGTTATGCCCATGGATGGGTGTGCCGGCGATGCAAACCATACCGGTACTACTGACACGGTGTACTTTGGCCAAGGAAGATGTGAACGCCTTCAGTGTGTCCCCAGTCTACACAGCATTACATGCTGCAATGCAAGTAACGTGATGTCAAGATATCTGACATCACGGCAGCTGCAGTGCTGCCTGACTAATGCCACCAGAATGTGCTGTGCAACGTACTGGGCTCTGTCACGCCCATCAGGGTCCTTGTTCTTGCATGTACTGCTACACCGCAGTTCAGGACAAGAACAGCTAGGTCTATGCGTTGTTTACCAGTGTCGACTCGCTGCTAGCACCTGCCAGCATACAGCAATGGCGCAACGTGTGACTGCGTGCAACCACTCAGGAGTAGTCTGTGCATTACGAACCCGGCTGCAAGGACCACACCCCACGCGGTCATCTCACTGCCCCACACAGCATACAGCGTTGCCGTGCGATGAGTTTCTCCTTTTCCTTCCCTGCACGTTCAACCACAATGGTGCTGGGAAGGAAGGGGCATACCAATGGGGGGGGGGGCAAAGGGGGCAGCCGGGCAAGGCTGGGCCTGCGTGCCAGGGGAGGGTGCCAGGGCATGACATGCAGCGCAGACCTTGGACAAGAGGGATATGCTGTGAAAAAACGTATGCGAAGTATGAAGGTGTGATTTGTAAGAGTGCACGGCCGTGAATGGGGCGTGCCGTACCCCTTTCAAATCGCAAAGCCTTCCCCGGGATACTTGGACTGCAGCCTTGTATTGATTTGAATATTGTAAGCACATTTCATAAGCTATGAGCTAACAGTGAACTGGTTACCGTGTTTCTTCACGCTGGTCCTGCCTCGCGCTCTCTAGGCTTTGCTGCAGCCGCGCAGTCTCCGCAGCGCAGCTAGAGGACCTGTTTCTGGAACGCTTCTATGCTAAGATAATCTGTAAGTACTCCGGCATTGATGAAGCGCGGCAAGGAACGCCCAAACTGGACCTGGTCAAACTGCGCTTTGCCCCTGCCCGCGCTTCTCTGTGTAGCACCGAGACTGTGCAGAATGCGATGTAATCTGATTCTTATGCTGCTCATGCTCGTAGGTCTATGGGCTGACGCGTGACGGAGCGTTCCTTGCCATCCTGCGGTGCTGCTGGTGCTCCGTCCATCTGAAATGGCACCGATTAGTCTACTGACCAAGAGGAGGATTAAGCGGGCATGCGGGCTGGCAGCATATCTCCGTGGCGGTGGAGGTCAAGGTCAACGATGACGATCGCAAGGTGTGCTTTGGGTTTACTTTTCTATTTGCTGCACACTTGTCGCATGACCTCATACATTAGCGGGGCACCGGTTGATGCCGGCTGTCAAGCAAGCACTCGTGCCATGAACGGCAAAGCAGCAACACTGAGGTAAAGGGGGAGGGCAGCATCACAGGCGTCTGGGTGCCTGCCTTGCGGCTGCTGTGTCCCCTGACCACCCGGCGACCGACCACACACCACAGGTCGGCGGTAACGACCACGGCTCTGTATCCTGTTGGCAACCGTGGGGCGACGCCTCTCACGGTCGACATGGCTGCACTCTCCCCACTCAAGGGGGCAAGGGGACTCCCGAGGTCTTGATGGCGTGCTTGTGGAGGTGGGTCTGGGACACCGGGGTGCTGCGTGTCGGTCAATTTACATGTGCCGCAGCGGGAAGGACGGTGGGTAATGCAGTACAACAAGTCTCTCCTGTGGTAGAGTTCTGGGGGACTGAGGCATGCAGCCGCTGTGCGGATAGGTGGGCTCCAGGAAGCGCTGCACATGTAGGCTTGAGCGTTGCTTGAGCAGCCAACGAAGGTGTGTTTGTGTCCTGGCCAGAGCTACATTGTGCTAGCCTGTTGGCCCCGCTCGCCTCATGAGGACATCGAACACGCGCTGTACCCTAGCTTACCGTCGTCAAGTGTTTTGTGCGACCCCAACACGGCGTTCCCTTGCCTTCAGGCGCCTGCGAGGATTCATGTGAGGAAGCGCCGCTCCAACACCCACCCATAACGTCAAGCCAACGCAGGTAGGCCCTTGGCACAGGACACTGTGTCCCGCCAACAGGACAACATCCTGCCTGCTGTTCACCTGGCTCAAGCTTTGACTGCGTCACTGTAGTCCTCTCTCCTATCGTACCCTTAATGACCATGTAACTCAATCCCTTCACGTGTGCTGACAGGTGCGGGGTACCTGCTTTACAAAGGCGGAGCGCATTCAGGACCGGGGCTACACCTGGAACAAGTGTATGCGTAAGACAGCTGGTCTGTAGTAAGAGCGATTGGCGTAAGGCAGGAGGGGGCAGGGGGCATCAGGTTTGCAGTAGCAGATGGCATGGCCAAGCGCTGTGAGTGCTAGGCAAGGCATGCAGCATGGCGTTTGTAGCAGGAATTGAGACCAGTAAGCAGGATGTAGGAGCGGTAGGTGTAGGGGAAGTGGGGCTGGGACAAAGTGTTCGCTGCAACACAAGGAAGGCTTGAGCATGTGATCTTGAGGCGTCCAACTAGGCATAGTAGTGCAGATGGCAGGGAGTGGTTGCGTGTTGCACAATTACTGGCGACCTAGCAGCTGTATGTTTGCGGGCAGTAGGTAGGACCAGGGGACCCCTGGGCAGGACCCTGTTGTGCACCGAACCTGGCCGAACCGTACGTCGTGCTACGGTTTTTGTGCCCCCTTCCGCTGGTAGCGCTATTGGTGCAAGCGTAGCGCCCTAGTTACGCTTGGCGAGAGGCTCTGTAACGCGAAATGGAAACCAGCGTTACCAATTAGGGCGCCAAACGCCATGAAGTGGCGCCTGCGCTACGGCAGCCTCCCTAGCGCCCCACGTACCGCCTCGCGTTACAGCTCGCGTTATACCCTAAGGTGGTTTCTTTTGCGCGCTATGCTCAGCGTTATGCTACCGCGACAGAAAGCGCTAAGGGGCGGCCGTTCGCGCTAAGGTGTGTAGCGCGCCCCGGGCTGGCTTTCTCACGACGCGTTAACCCAGCGTTACGCAGCGCTAGGAGTGCGCTACCAGTGCGCTATGCTCGCGCTACAGAGCTCCTAGCGCCCTCTAACGCCCTCTAACGCGAGCTTCCTGTCGGCATAGTGTATTCTGTGTTCCTTGCAGGCGCTGCGGTAGCTGCGGACTGAGTCCTTCATGGTACTGGAGGCTGCCTCAACAGCCTGCTGGAGTGTTTGCGGTCCGTACGCCTGAGGTGCGTCAATGTCCCGGCCGTCTGGGGCTTCTTCCTCCTGTTCGTTCTGTGTGAGGGTGGCAGCAGGGAGCTCAGGGCCTGTTGTAGGGCTGTGTGCTTGGGTGTGCGGGGGTGCTGGGTCCCCCGTTGGCTCCTCCCTTGGGGTGTTGGGTTCTCCGTTGTCTGCTTCCTGTCCCGTGGGGGTAGTGCGCTGCATGCCGAGGAGGGCATGTAGTGCTCTTTTGGCGGTCTTGGCTTGCTCATGCAGTCGGCGTAGCCTTTTGCCATGACTCGCGGGGGTAGCGGCCGCTCAGCCGTCGGGGGTTTCTTGGGGCATTCCTCCACAAGGATGCTACAGCAATTGTCCAGCAGCCGTTGCAATTGGCCGGCCGCTTGCTCAACGTCTATTGCCCTCACCCGTGGGTCCGCGCGCAGGTGCTGCATGGTCTCCTGTGCGGAGGTGGTCGTTTGGTCGCTGTGAAGGGCCTGGGCGGTGGCAGCAATGGCGTTTGCCGCCGGGGCTACCAGGGCGTGGAGATCTCGGAGCTCGGAGGTGAGTTCTGCCTCCATACGAGCCTTGGCTCTCACCGCATCCTCCTTGCGCACGGGGAGTTGTATTTGCCGCCAAGCGGTGGGTGGGAGCTCGGTGGGCGACTGGGGCGTGTCGGTGTGCGGCACATCGTACAGCCGTGCCGGCACGGGCAGGTACACGTGCAGGGCCAGGTGGTCGCTGTTGTCTCCACCTATCTCGACGGATTCAAACCCTGTCGCCCCTGGTACCTTCTTGCCAAAGGCGCACAGGGCTTCCCGCAGTGTACTGTTGACCAGGATGTCATCGATACGGCTCGAGTGCTGCACACACTGCCCCTGAACTTGTTTGTACGTGTGCACCCTGCCTTCCTTAGGTGGCACCGCGGGCGAGAAGCTGGTCCTTGCCAGGAAGCTGCCGTGCTGACGGTCTTCCCACGACAGAGCGCCTGTGGATCGGTCGGTGGGGAGTCGCGCGGCATTGAAGTCCCCACCTAGCAGGACATGGGATCCTTCCTTGGCTGCGCGCTGGGCAACCTCCGTGCAGTACCGATAGATGTCTGTACGGACTGTTTTGTCCCCAGGTCGGCAGTAGACGCCCAGGACATGCAGGGGGGTGCTGTTGGGGGTCGCGATACGGCAGTGGCACACGTAGCCTTGCAGTTTAGTGGGCACGCTAATGCATGTTATGTGCTCTGGGCGGCTCAGGTCCCGGGAAATTGCTACAATAACCCCTGCATAGCGTTTCCGGTGGTTCTTTTCCCACGGTCGGCTGGAGTGGAAGGTGCGCATGTCAACAGCGTGAAAGCCTCGCTTGATGGCTTGTCCTAGGCGCCCCTCATGGCTTGTGAGTTTCGTCTCGGTGAGGATCAGGACGTCCGCATGCCACTCCTGATCCTCTTGGAGGGTAGCATCTAGGTTTGCGGAAATGCCCCGTATGTTGTGTGTTACGATGTGAAGGTAGCTATGTTGCTTGCCAGAGGGTGTTGCGGTATCTGGTGTGTGTGCGTGCGCCTTGGCCGTCTGCTGTGGGTTTTGTTCCAGTGCTGCTGTGTTAGCGTCATGGGCGGGGTGGGTGGTTTCCACAGGGCTCGCCCCATTGACCCTTGCGACGGGCACTGTCCCAGTAGACAGAGTGGCGTGTGTGTGGTGTGCGTGCAGTGACCTTCCGGCGGGGGCCTGCACCGCGCCTCTCTGTTTGCGCTTGCCCTGTGCCTGGGGTCCTGCCTGTTTGCGTTTGCTGCCTGCCTGGGGTGAGGCTACCTTGGCCTTTTCAGCGGTAGTGGGGTTCGCGCTGGTGGATGCACGCCTGGGCTGGGCTGGGTGCGGTGTGTGTGCAGCAGTGGTGGTCTTTTGCACGTTCAGGGTATGGTTCGGCTGTGGCCCTTTGGGGCGTGCGCTGTGTGCGGCCTGGGGGGCAGTTGCCTGCATCACAGGGCCTTGCTCACGGGAAAGTTTGTCCGGTGGCGGCTGGGTGTCCTGTTGAGTATTGGGGTCCCAAGCACGGGGAATGGGCACCTGTTGGAGGAGGTGCGATGTGTTGGCGGCGATAGCCAGGGGAGGTGGCTGGTCTACTGAGCCACATGTCAGGAGAATGAGTTGGCCTGCGAGCCTTTCCCAGTCGGACACAGAGAGTGGCTTGGGGCGTGGCAAGAGGGAGTCAAGCAGATACCATGAGCCACGGTGGGGCACAAGGGCGACAACATGGCGGTTGTTTAGGAGAAGCACCTCTCGCAACCTTGCCGGAACAAGGTCGATTATGCTGCTGTAACGGCACGTGGTATCCAAAGGGATCATGCCAATGGGGCTCAGCTGAAGACAGCCATCCCTTTCTTGCAGCTCCCTAGGCTTGGGCACACGAGTCTGGTAGCGCAAGTACAAATTGACAGCGCCAAGGTCGAAGAAACCCTCCTGCGCGTCATAGCACTGGTCCCATAACTGATGGATGCCCCTGCTGGTGGGCATAGTCTCCGGAGATGGCGACCAACAGCCACACAGAACTTCAAGACGCTGTGCGTGTCAATGCACGGCCCTCCCAAGATGCCGTTGATAGCATGGATATAGCAGAAAGCACGCTCTTGCCTCTGCAGGAAAGGTGTCTCCCTTGCCTGCACCCCAGGCGGAAAGACCACCACCGCGGGCTGGCATGGTCCGGACGCATCTGCTGCTTCCCTGTCGTTCAACGGAATACCGGGGCTGCGTTGGGCGTGGTGGTCCTATCGGGCCCCCCAGCACACCAGGTGGCATTGTTCTGGTGAAGGCTGGAAGCTGGTTTAGGGGTGCGGCAAGCGTGCAAAGCTAGCAATAGCGAGCAGAGCAGAGCAAGTGCCAGGAGTCCGGGGGCTGCCCCCAGGCACGGTCGGGCCGGTTTGGGGTTGGGAGTTTCACCTCCAAGGGCGATTACGTGCGCTCGCAGTTCAGAGCCCATATCCTTGTACAAGGGTGCAACGCTTCTGGCTGGGACTGGCGAAGGTGGGCTTGCCATGTCGTGAGAAGTGGTGAGAGCGCGAGGTCCGCGCTCCCCACCGGGTGCGGGGCCTGGCCCATGATAGAATGTCAATTTATTTATCTGGCACCACGCTGTCCGTTTCAGCTGGTTGTAAGCGGTAGGGGTGCCGAGTGCCTGGTCAAACATCGGCCCCGAGGTTATAGCAGTGCCGTTGGGCAAGTCGCGTCGGGCCTGTGCGAGAAACAGCTGTCCCCTTTCTGCGGCGCAATCCATATTTGGAGCGCTCCAGTACCCTTTCGCAGGCGCAAGCGCCGTGCGCTCCAAGTACTGGGCCTCCTGGACGCCCGAGGTTCGGGTTCGCATATCTCCACTCACAACAGCGCCCCAGATGCAAAGTGCAGATGCAAAAACTAGTCTCGCCCAGCACTTGGCGCTCCAGCTGCGCTGTTGCCCCAACGACGACTCCATGGTCGCGACTTCAGGCTGAAGGGAAGTGCTTGGTATTATGTGACCATTTTATATGTTAGAGTGCCGGGTTAGAGACGCAAGAAGACAAAGTAACGTAGGGCTGCATTACAGCCACGCGCAGCCACGTGTCAAATGATATTAGCGAAGGAATGGGCAATTTTGCGTGGGTGTCCAACATGCCATTGCATTGCAGGCTGTCGTGTGGAGGAGTGGTGAGCGCTTGCTACCGTTCTGCTGCAGGATCTGCACAAGTGCTTATGTGTCAGGTCTCCCCTGCTGGTGTGCGATGCATACGGTACTGTAGCAGCTCCATTGTGCTGACTGGCAGGTGCGCGTTGTTTGTACATGGTCCCTGGACCGCGTGCCTGCAAGGCACGCTTAGCCGGTAACTGACTGACGTTGTGCATCGCCGTAGTAGCTATAGTGAGGGGGGCAGATTAGGGCAGTGCACAAGCCAGCTGTTCCGGGTCTGGAGCACGGTCGTCCCCTGCCTGCTGTGTCAGTGGCAAGTCTGAAGCAGATAGATGGCGGATTGGTGGGTCGTGGGCTTTGGTTTGCTGCGGACTTATTGCGTGCGTTTGACGGCAGTCCCGCGTGACCGACTGCATTGTTGGACCCAATGCAAGGTCTTCTCGGCACGGATTGTATTGTATGGTTTCACCGTTTTTGTCCCCTTCCAGAGCCCATCCCCATCCCGCTCCGGACACACAGCTGCTCCCGGCCGTTAAGGACACGGGGATTACAGGGTTGCATACCGGTAAAGCGCATGCCGCACGAGTAGGCCCTCGCGCCCTCCCCCCCCATACATACGCTACACAAGTGCACAAAGGGACCTCAAGCCACGTGGTACGCTCATGCTGGACAGCGTCTGCACGACAGAATGAAACACGTTACACCTTACCTGCGGCACTTTGTGCTCATAAACGACGCGGCATTGGCCCATGGCGGAGGTGAGCGACACGCCGTAAGGTGCTATGCACCCGTCGAAGATCCCCCTGAAGGCCTTCTTGCCGTGTTGAATCAACAGGGATTCATCTGTGAGGTTGCGGACGTTGTAGATGTGGAAGCCCCCCCGGCCAAACGGAACACCCAGGGACGTCAGCTGCACCTGATGGTGCGCGAGCATCGGTCCTGTGGCCGCGTTCTCGTTTGGGTAGGGCGACATGTCAAAGTCGGCGCAGGCGCACGGGCGGTCAGGTAGCTGCAGTTCCTCCGGATATATTTCATTACCGTCGACGTGCACGATTTTCAGGTCGTCGCGCAGAAACTGGAACGCCTCTGTGTTGCCGACGCTTGAGAAGGACTTGGGCTTGGGGGGAGCCGCCTGTGCCTCCAGCACTGCCAGAGCCGCGCGTGTCGCGGCTTCGTGCACAGCCGCCATAATCAGCCCTGTGTAGCAGGGAAAGGAAGCATGACCTGGAGGTGAGTCCGGCACAGGCTGCAGAAGCTGTTTGGCGTACTCTTTGGAGTTGTCCGTCACTGAAAGCACCGTAATACTGTGGCATCCAGGCGAATAGTGTCAGCTGTCCGACAGGGCCTATCTGATGCGAAAGGGGCGTCTGCCCCAAGGTGCGCGGCGTGTAAGGACGCCGCTTGGGGGGGTGAGCCATGGCATGCAATGGGGCACTTGTACTGTCGGCAACCAAGCAGAAGCACACCGCAACCAAGTAAGGGTGCCTTTGAGAAGCCTTTCGCAAGAGCAGCTGCAACAGATTGGGCGCAAAACCGCGGGGCGATTACGTGCGCTCGCAGTTCAGAGCCCATATCCTTGTACAAGGGTGCAACGCTTCTGGCTGGGACTGGCGAAGGTGGGCTTGCCATGTCGTGAGAAGTGGTGAGAGCGCGAGGTCCGCGCTCCCCACCGGGTGCGGGGCCTGGCCCATGATAGAATGTCAATTTATTTATCTGGCACCACGCTGTCCGTTTCAGCTGGTTGTAAGCGGTAGGGGTGCCGAGTGCCTGGTCAAACATCGGCCCCGAGGTTATAGCAGTGCCGTTGGGCAAGTCGCGTCGGGCCTGTGCGAGAAACAGCTGTCCCCTTTCTGCGGCGCAATCCATATTTGGAGCGCTCCAGTACCCTTCCGCAGGCGCAAGCGCCGTGCGCTCCAAGTACTGGGCCTCCTGGACGCCCGAGGTTCGGGTTCGCATATCTCCACTCACAACAGCGCCCCAGATGCAAAGTGCAGATGCAAAAAACTAGTCTCGCCCAGCACTTGGCGCTCCAGCTGCGCTGTTGCCCCAACGACGACTCCATGGTCGCGACTTCAGGCTGAAGGGAAGTGCTTGGTATTATGTGACCATTTTATATGTTAGAGTGCCGGGTTAGAGACGCAAGAAGACAAAGTAACGTAGGGCTGCATTACAGCCACGCGCAGCCACGTGTCAAATGATATTAGCGAAGGAATGGGCAATTTTGCGTGGGTGTCCAACATGCCATTGCATTGCAGGCTGTCGTGTGGAGGAGTGGTGAGCGCTTGCTACCGTTCTGCTGCAGGATCTGCACAAGTGCTTATGTGTCAGGTCTCCCTGCTGGTGTGCGATGCATACGGTACTGTAGCAGCTCCATTGTGCTGACTGGCAGGTGCGCGTTGTTTGTACATGGTCCCTGGACCGCGTGCCTGCAAGGCACGCTTAGCCGGTAACTGACTGACGTTGTGCATCGCCGTAGTAGCTATAGTGAGGGGGGCAGATTAGGGCAGTGCACAAGCCAGCTGTTCCGGGTCTGGAGCACGGTCGTCCCCTGCCTGCTGTGTCAGTGGCAAGTCTGAAGCAGATAGATGGCGGATTGGTGGGTCGTGGGCTTTGGTTTGCTGCGGACTTATTGCGTGCGTTTGACGGCAGTCCCGCGTGACCGACTGCATTGTTGGACCCAATGCAAGGTCTTCTCGGCACGGATTGTATTGTATGGTTTCACCGTTTTTGTCCCCTTCCAGAGCCCATCCCCATCCCGCTCCGGACACACAGCTGCTCCCGGCCGTTAAGGACACGGGGATTACAGGGTTGCATACCGGTAAAGCGCATGCCGCACGTAGGCCCTCGGCCTTCGCACCCACGCCCACGGCTGGGGGTGCAGAATGCGGGTCTTGTGTACGACGGTCAGCAAGCAGCGACGGGCCCATGTACTACCGTATAGGATCCATGCGCATAGGCCCTGAAATTTCTTTGTCAAACAATATTGCTGTAATAGAGCACTTTCCAGCTTTGCAGCGCCAACTGCGGTGCGTGCTGTGACAGGCTGCTGCCTGCGGCTGCTCCTCAGAACCGACACCCGACAGTGTGTTATCAGTGGCCCAGAGTGGCCTGGTCTCTGGCAAACACACACTCACGCCCACCCGTGGTACACCCGTCCGGCCGCACACGCTTCTTGCCGTGTCTTTGCTGTGGTGCAAACAGGTGAGGTGTGGTTGGCCACACGGTCAGGGCTTTCGTCGTTTCGGCAGGAACACGCATTTGGGGTGCCGTACGAGTGCCCTGGCGGGTGAAAATGGAGTCACACCAAAGGCTCGTGGCTGCGTGTGTGTAAACTGTGTATGAGGGGGCAAGGGGGGCCACTGTGCCCAGCCAATGGAACGCGCATCAACATGGTCAGCAGGTGGGGATGGTGTGTGCCGGTGTGTGTGCTAATTAGGCGCTGGCCAACGTGCGGGGCTCGGGTTTCACTGCGCGGCTCTGCATCAGAGGCCCACTAGGGGTGCCTCAGGCCAGTGCATGTAGCCATGTACCAGCGCGGCGGCGCCTCGCCAGCTGTGCCACCCTCGGATCCTTCTGGGGGGGAACAAGTTCAATAGTAACGTGAAGTAGTGGTGGTGGTGGTGGTGGGGGTGTCGGGTACAGTAAGCGCTGTCACACGGCACATCGTGCCGCCGCACGCATGGCACGTAAGCCTTACCGGGCGCAAGAAGCGTCCGGCAGTGCCCAGGGCCGCCAGTTTGAGGCGCCTAGCCCCAGTTGCGGCCTGGCGACGTGCGCGGTGGGGCCACGGGGACGGGGGCCAGCTCGGACTAGACACACGTGCCCCGTGCGTGCACCCCGCCCCGTCGTGCCAAGTGGACCGTGCTGAGCGACAGAACTTGGATGGATACGCTGCACGTTGCACACTTATACAAGGCATACAGATCACCGTATGGCCACCGCATCGCGGAGGGTTACAGGGCATGCCGGTTCAGCGTGCCGTTCAGGGGGCTTCAACAAGGTTAGCTAAGTTCTCAGGAACTCATTCCCTTGCTCAAGGTGAATTCACGTGTCTGGTCTTTGTGCGGCCTTGCATGCAGTCAGGACAGCCTTCATGGGAGCTCGTGCAGATGGCCTTGCCAGGAGAGTGCGTCGCCACTGCAAAAATAATATACATATACAGTTACTCTTTGCAGCCATCATAAGCCAGCAACTGTAGCACTTTGCATACAACGCGCAGGAAACGGTGTGTCCTGCAGCTTGTGCACTTCACACCCTCGCTACGCGATTGAAATGTTTTGATGTCCCATAGCTGCGTGCATAGCCGCGGCGACCAGGTAGGGAAAACCGAAGGGTGCTCCGGCAGCGATGCAACATACAACGGACTCTGGCTTATCCTTCGCTTTGAATTTTGCAGCAACCTTCAGTATCATGGCCAGCTACGAGACTGTGGAGCGGGCTTTCATCATAGCCTCTCGAGATCAACACCTGGATGACAGAGAGCACTGCCGGCTGCTGGCCGTCCTTTGTGCCATGCCTGAGGACAAGCTCAACAGGATTCCACTGAATCGTGGCCATGCGGGACTTGTTCAGTTCCTGACAACCTATGCAGCACAGACAGGTAGGAGTTTCCGCCAAGGGAGTTCCGCCTTGTTGCCACCTGCATGCCCTGCTAAATGTCGTTCCGCGTGCGTTGTTCGTATATCGCATCGGCATCGGGCACTAGGGCACGTTCGCGTGGCTGTGGGGTGTGCCCGTTGCCCTGCAACTGACCCTAGACGTGAGCGCCAGGCAGACTGATGCAGCGTCCGGACTGCAGCGCTGCACGTTTCACGTGGGCCACAGTGATATTTCCTGTTGAGACGCACCAGGAGTGCTATGCATGCCGCCCCGCGGTTTTGCGCCCAATCTGTTGCAGCTGCTCTTGCGAAAGGCTTCTCAAAGGCACCCTTACTTGGTTGCGGTGTGCTTCTGCTTGGTTGCCGACAGTACAAGTGCCCCATTGCATGCCATGGCTCACCCCCCCAAGCGGCGTCCTTACACGCCGCGCACCTTGGGGCAGACGCCCCTTTCGCATCAGATAGGCCCTGTCGGACAGCTGACACTATTCGCCTGGATGCCACAGTATTACGGTGCTTTCAGTGACGGACAACTCCAAAGAGTACGCCAAACAGCTTCTGCAGCCTGTGCCGGACTCACCTCCAGGTCATGCTTCCTTTCCCTGCTACACAGGGCTGATTATGGCGGCTGTGCACGAAGCCGCGACACGCGCGGCTCTGGCAGTGCTGGAGGCACAGGCGGCTCCCCCCAAGCCCAAGTCCTTCTCAAGCGTCGGCAACACAGAGGCGTTCCAGTTTCTGCGCGACGACCTGAAAATCGTGCACGTCGACGGTAATGAAATATATCCGGAGGAACTGCAGCTACCTGACCGCCCGTGCGCCTGCGCCGACTTTGACATGTCGCCCTACCCAAACGAGAACGCGGCCACAGGACCGATGCTCGCGCACCATCAGGTGCAGCTGACGTCCCTGGGTGTTCCGTTTGGCCGGGGGGGCTTCCACACCTACAACGTCCGCAACCTCACAGATGAATCCCTGTTGATTCAACACGGCAAGAAGGCCTTCAGGGGGATCTTCGACGGGTGCATAGCACCTTACGGCGTGTCGCTCACCTCCGCCATGGGCCAATGCCGCGTCGTTTATGAGCACAAAGTGCCGCAGGTAAGGTGTAACGTGTTTCATTCTGTCGTGCAGACGCTGTCCAGCATGAGCGTACCACGTGGCTTGAGGTCCCTTTGTGCACTTGTGTAGCGTATGTACGTAGTTGCGTGGACAAGAGCAGCATGTAGCACAATGTGTTGTGAAGAAACATTCCACTGGTGCCGCTGGGTGCCACATGCAGGAGCTCGACAACGGTAAGGGCCAGGCGGTTCTCGAGCTGCTGGCCGCGTGCGCCTATGGGCCGTGCCCTGTGCTGCTGGACCTGACGGACGGCAAGAGGCACAACGTGTACAAAATCCGCGGCTCGGAGCTCATTGCGTGGACTGAGCTGACCCCAACGCAGGTGGGGAGCCAGGGTGGCGGGATGTTACTTGAGGGCGGGTTGTTACTTGATTGAGGCGGTCGGGTGGTGATGAAGTGTTGCCGTGCTAGCTCATGGCCTGCTGGCATTTTCACACCCACCTGCAGGCGTACAACATGCAGGCGCGGCACCTCATGTCTGAGAGCTCTCGTCCTGAGCGGACGCTGAAGCTTGAGCAAATTCCGGAGGAGGAGCAGGCGTGGATGCGCCCCCTGCACCAGCTGCGCCCCGAGTCGGGGCTGCAGGAGCAGCTCGAGTCGGTCATTCCGTTCCTGCAGCCCGATGAGCGCGTGCCCGCGGCGTTGGAGCTCATCCACGCTTGGGCACAGGCGCGGCAGCCGGTGCCGCCGATGCCACTCACCGCCAGCACCCAGGCCTTCTACGCGTGAGGTGGGCTAGCTGGGTCGGGTGATGTGTGGGGCATGCAAGAAACAGCGGTCCAATCACTTAGGCGCGGCAGATAGTAGGAGTGCCGCCAGAGAAACAGGCGTACGCAGCAGCTACCGGCAGGGGGAGGGGAGGGAGGGGCCCCCGAGCAAGCGGCGGCGGCTGTGGACCGGAGTGGATCAGAGCGGCGAGCATCCGGTGCACCTTCGTTTCACAACGGACCTGCTTCGGCTGCGTGTGTTCCTCACCTGCGCGCTGCATGTTGCTAACACGCAAGAATGCATGAGGCGGACCGCAGGACAGCGGAAAGGCGGCACGAGCTGCTTGACCTGGGGGCAACCCTGTGCAGTCGCTGCCTGAACAACCGCAGCAAGGTCCCTTCGCTGCGCTTCGTGTCAAAGTGTCGCGGGCACCACCATACATTACCCCTTCTCCCCATGTTGCAGGTTCGATGGCCGACGGTGACGAAGCGGCTGGAGTTGAGCAGCTCATGTGCCGCGGCACCCAGCGGCTTGTGGCGGCGCTGGAGGGCAGGAGTGCTGCGCTGGCGGCGGTGGAGGCCCGGGCGGCGGTGCTGGCGGCGGACAAGGTGGCGCTGAAGGGGCAGCTGGTCAGGGAGAGGGAGCGGGCTGAGGCGACGGAGGCCCCTGCACGTTGGACGTTCATTGGCCCCTGCACATTGGACGTTTATTGGCCCCTGCACGTTGGACGTTTATTGGCCCCTGCACGTTGGACGTTTGTTTGTACCGCTGGGCATGATCTTTGCTTGCTCCTGGGTATACAGGGTTTATCGTTCCTGCACGTTCGGCACTTTACGGGCTCCGGTAAAAAACATTCGGGGGGTCAGGGGGAAAATTGCATTTTCTCCCTTTTTTACCCGCCTGTATACTGCCGTGTAGGCCTTACGACACCGTTTACAGCCCTGTATACTGCCGTTCTCCGCCCTGATAAAAACGTTTATTATTGTTGTGGCGACAAGAGCAATGTTTTTGGGATCCCCCTGATTGCTGCCGACATCCGTACGGTGTTCCTGTGTAAAAACGTTTGCCGCCTTAAAGCTGGCTCCTAGAATTGTAAAAAAGTCGCAACGATGTACGGTAGCATCCTTCCTTGGTCCCTGTCTTTACAAGTGTACGGAGCTAGTATTCCGGGCTTGCATCACTTGCTGTTGTAGTGTGACTCTGACCAACCGGGCTTACATGTACACGCAGTGCTTTGAGCCACCAGGGGCAATAACTGACTGCTTTACACTGATACCGTACTGCCGCTAACTTTCTTAGGGGCTCCCTCGGGAATATGGAATAAAAACTGGTATTGTAAGTTTCTTAGGGCCTCCTCGGCCCCTTTGCGTGCCTGGCATTAATTTTTAGGGTGGTACAGCAGGGGCGCCAGGCTACAATTCTACAGCCGTGCACAGACGACTCCTACATCGTGCCACGTCGCCACACAGCCTTGCTGCATACACTGCACGTCACCAAATCAGATGGCAAGCAAGCCCAGACCCGAAAGATCACGGCGAAAAAAGGTCGGTTATCGGTCGCGCGGGCCCGTATTTCGGCCCAATTTTTAAGTTTTTAGGGGTCGGGGCCTGCTTTTTCGCAAAACCTGTTTTGGGCCCACACGTTTATATTTAACTTCTAGAGAAATTAGCGGCCGTACGGCACGTGAACCAGGCGGCTTCACAATGGGTGGGTCCGGGAGGCCGCAACGCCCCTGCAGCACGTGCTAAGCGGTGCAGTAACGGCATGTGCTATGCACGATGCACCTAACCGTGCACCGGAAAGCTCCCTCGTATGAGCGCGTACGCAGCGAGTGTCCCCGCCGCGCAACGACCTTCACACATTGCACTGCGCGTCAGAACGTTTAATGGCATTTGCCACGCCGCTGCCTGTGACATGGGCACATCAGCAACGCCGCCAACCATTGTTGCCGTGAATGCTGCCGCAGCCGCGTCAGCCCCTGCTGCCCCTTTTGGGCCCTCGCCTTCGCCGCTTTCTCCTTTTGAGGCTTGTTACTCCGCGCCCACATCTGCCTCATATCCCCCTGCTTCCAGTTCCGCTACCCGTTGCTTCTGCTGCCGCTGCGGCATCAGCCCTTGCCCCCCTTGGCCTTTGCCTTGGCCGCCTTCTGCTCCTTGGCCTTGGCGCTCTTGGACCACAGCAGCGGCAGCTGCTCCTGCCGCCACTGCTTGGCGCGCGCCAGGTAGTCGTCCAACTGCAGGGGTAAGGAAGTGGAAAGGGGGTTAATAAGGGGTTGACGGGAGTACACGGCGCAAGACACACTGACAGATATAGTGAAAATGTGAGTGTTTAGTTAAGAGTGTTCAAATAGCTACTGCGTAGCTAGGTAACAGTGTAGAAATGCATGCATGCATGCATGCCACCGCGCTCTTGGCACGCGCCAGGGAGTCACCCAAGCGCAAAGGTGGGGGTTGGCGGGGAAAGCAGTGGTGGTCCTACGGCACTCGTGCGGGTTTGTGGCCTTTCACGCCGGCCTCTACCAACGTGCACGGCCAAGGTTGTGAGGTACTGGGTAAGCACCGGGCCGGGCGCGCCGCAAGGAAGAGACAAAACAGCGTAGGACAAGGCGGGGTGGGGTTGGGGTTGGGGTGGGGCCGGGCAGTAACTCTTTCTCCTGCCGCCACCGTTTTGCGCGCGCAAGGTGCGTTAGTCATCCAACTGCAGGTGTCAGTGGTTGGCAGGAGTACACGACGCAAGGTGTATCAATAGCTGCTGTGCAATTAACAATGTATGCACTCCACCGCTTGGCACGCACTTGGTAGTCGCCCAACTGCAGGGGTGGGTTTGGGGTGGCGGGGTGGCGTGGGTGGGGTGGGCTAAGGTGCGCAAAGCAGGTGCGCACGGTCCTGGTGACGCAGCAAGAGGCCAGGCAGGAATAACCACATGGGCGCGGACCAGCACTTTATTGATCAAAAGTCAGATGACATCGCCTTCAAGTTGACTTTTGCAAACAGAAGCGACCGTCGTGTCCATCTCGCACCTCATCTGGGTTGACCCATCCGCCGTAGTCGCCGTACAGCTTGCGCTTCTCGCTGTCGGACTGCGGCCCGCCCCCAACCGCCCCAACCGCCGTCAGCCGGCCCGATCGCGGGTCCCGCACGTACTGCGTGGGCACACCGTGCTCGTCCACAGGCCCGCCCGCGTCGTGGGACGAGCGGCCTGGGAGGGAGGTGGGAGGGCCGGGGGCTAAGGTGTTGCTTGGTTCAACATGGTTGCAGTGTGTGCGGTTGTTGTTGCCCATGGGTGGGATAAGGTCAAAGGGGCCGTTGGCGGGTGGCGCATGTGGACCCTCCACGCCCATCACGCTGCAGCACCTCCAGCTCGACTCAGGCAGGATACAAGTTCGGTCCTGCAACGTGCTGACTCAGTTACCCGACACTTGATATCATGCACACGCCTCACCCGCCCAGCTGAATCCCACCACACCCATCAGGTTCCAATCAGGCTGGATACAGGTTCGGCTCTGCAACATGCTGATAATAACCCAACACTAACCGTTATGCACACCAGGTGCACACCAGGTGCCCCTGATGCCGACACCTTCTTTTTTAACCTGAAAGGTACGCACACGCCTCACCCGCGCTCGCCGCCCAGCTGAAGCCCACCACGTCCATGAGGGTGCGCCCCGCCGCCGCCGCCTGGCGCGCAAGCAGCACCGCCTCGTCGTCGGGGGGGAGGCCCTGGGGGAACAGAGAGAAAGCAGCAAACATAGCACGATGGCAATTGTTGATGTGCATGGCAATTAAATTATTGGCATATACATCATGGACATCAATGGCGCGCGAGCAGCACCGCCTCGTCGTCGGGAGGGGGGAGGCCCGGGGGGGTTAGGCGGTAGGACACCAGATGAAGTCCTCCCGGGGAGGGTAGGATGCATCACGTATAAGATATGGTGATTTCAAGTTACATGGTGCTCAGTAACACGAGGCCCACGGGAAACGGCTGTGGTGTCAGGCAGGAGCACTGCCTCGTCGTCGGGGGGAAGGCCCTGGGGGGAAGCGGGAAACCATCACGCGGGAACAACGGCATACTGGCAACCCTCGTAACGACCTGCCCTTTCCGTCAGTTGCACTCCTCATATTAAGAGCTTCACGTTTCCCCGACGGCCATCCGCAGGCTGGACGCGGCAGTGTCGTCACCACGCTCCGTCACCACCACACACGTCCAAGCCCCACACTGCCCGCCCAGTGCGCTTCTGCCCCCGCACCCAACCCCACTGGCCTCCCTACGCCCGTCTTTTGACCGCCTAACCCCCCATCCCCCCGCCCCCCAACCCGCTCTGCGGTCACCCTTCCCCGGCACCCACCTCCAGCACCCAGCTGTAGCCTGCTTCCGTAGTTGCTATTAGTCGCTAGACATGCTACTTGCTTCGAGCCTGCACCTAGCACTTGCCTTGTAGTATGCTGCGGTTTACCCCACACAGGCGCCCACCTCCAGCACCGCCGCGGCGTACGTGCCACGTGCTACGTGCCACGTGCCCACCCTAACCCCACGTGCACCCACCTCCAGCACCGCCGCTGCGTACTCCATCATGCGCGACTCCCGGCTGGCGGGGGCACCACCGCCCTCCGCACCCTCCCCTGCCCCCACCGCCGCCGTCATCGCCGCCCCCGGGGACGCCTGGCCCGGGTACTGCTGCTGGTGCGGGTACGGGTACGCGTACGGGTGGTAGTGCGCGCCATGGCCGTACTGCATGTGCGCGGCCGCCGCGGCGGCGGCAGCGCCCCGCAGCCACTGCTCGTGCACCGGCGCCGGCGGCGCGCCCCCGCCTCCCCCTGCCCCTTCCCCTGCCCCCACCCCCTGCGCCTCCCCCCTCCTCCTGCGCCAGTCGGCCAGCAGGTGGCCGTCCCCCAGCACCTCAGCCAGCGTGGTGCCGGGCAGCCCCGCCGCCACCGCCTCCTCCGCAGAGGCGGGGCCACCGCCGTCGCCGCCGCCTCCGCTGCCGCTGTAGGGACGACCCTCAGCTGCGGGAGACCCCCCGGCCCCGACTTGCGCTGCCCCAGCCTCCTCCACACTGGTAGGTATACCGCCACCGCCACCGCCACCGCCACTGGCAGCGCCTTGGCTGCAAGGACCCGCACCTGCACCGCTGCCGTCGTCAGCTGTCTGCCCCGTTGGAGAACCCGCGGCAGCCCCACTTTCCGCCCCCTCAGGCGGCAGCGGGCGCTCACTTAGAGGCCGGCCCGCGCCGTCTGCAGCGGGCGACGCCTGCCGAGCCCGCTTTGCTGCACGCTGCGTGGCGCCCTCCTCCCCACTGTCCTCGCCTTCCCCCTCGCCCTCGCCCTCGACCTGCTGCTGGTGGTCCCGCCCGTCTTCGTCCCTGCTCACACCTGCTCGACCCTGCCGCCCCTCTCCCTCCCCTTCTCCTTGCCCCCGTTTTAGCCCGTCTCCCTCGGCTTCCGCAAGGCCACACTGTCCCTGTCCCTGCAGCGTTGCCCTCGTGCACACCTCCCGCTCCTCGTCCCCTCGGCCCTCCGCTACCCGATCCTGCACTTCCTCTGCGCCCCCTGGCTGCTGCTGCTTCTCTTCCCCGGTACGTGCACCACCCTGCCCGTCCAATGCTGCCGCTGCCCCCTGCCCCTCCCCCTCCTCGCCCCCGCCCATGCGCCCATCACGACCAGCCTCCTCGTACCCTTGCCCCTCCTCATCCCCGCCCGCCGCTGCGCCGCAAGGTTTTCCCGAGGGCTCCCCTGTCCCCCCAGGTCTCCCCTGCTCCCCCGGCAGCTCCACGTGCCACAGGGTGAGGTCCATGGGCAGGAAGCGGCGCCACGACAGCAGCTGGTGGCGGGTGAAGGGGCCGCGCAGCGCGCCGTGGGGGTCCCTGGAGGCACATGGGGGACACTGGTGATCAGGCTACAAGGTATGATACTGAGGATTGAAGAGTACGGCGCGCCGTGGGGGTCCCTGGAGGAACAGGGGGAGAGCCTCGTTACCAGGAATCACAGGTATGTGTTACAAGGTGGGAATCGGAGGGTTGGGGAGTAAGGCATGTGCCTTGGCTGGCGAAAGGGCCAGATCCAACACCTGCCGGATCCCCCCGGACGGACAGCCATCCGTACTCGTAGGAGCCTGATTCACCAAAACGCACCGCACGACTCACCTGTAATACCAACCGCCGCTGCTGCCGCTGCCATCCGACGCCGCCACCCCTGCCACTGGCCCTGGCTCCGGCCCAACAGCGCCGCCTTGCGCATGCCCCCCCACTGAGGCTGCTCCTGCTGCCCCTGCCTCGGCTGGGCCCGTAGCTGCCCCTGCTGCTGCCGCAGTGTCATGGGGGTCCGCGTGGGGCAGCGTCCACGACCGCTGCCCGGTGGTTCTGTTAAAGTAGTACCAGTGGCCGCTGCCATGGTCAAATGCCGCCTCCCAGCCGGCCGGGAGCGCGGGAGAGGGCTGCTGGGGGGTGGACATGGACGGAGGGACGCCTCAAGGACGCCAGGGGCCGGGCCCCGGGCGGTGTTTAAGGATCAAGACACTGAGCAGGTGATGTTAGGTATCTCTTGCGTTCGTTTATAATGCAGCGACCAGTATGATGTTGGGCAATATGACACAAAGTGCTGATTCAGCGCACAGTAATGCTTGTGATGGGCGCGTGCAATCTAAAGACACTATGTTCATACACCCGTCTTGGAAGTGGAGCTATGCTCTCGAAGTGAGCCTCAGCGCCTGCTGCGTGGGTTCGTTTATTGTCCATGGTGGTTAGAGCAGTTAGGGCGCACCGAAAGAACAGGCTCCAGCAGTGCTGACAATCCACTAAGCGCCTCTGTTGCTTGACCATTTCCCATACGTCTTTAACGAGCAAGCCGCCAAACAGCTACCAACACCAGTATTATATCAACCTTTGGGCCGGCCTGACCAGTACAGAACCACTCACACTTCTGATTGTGTATCTCATGCTTGGATAACCTAATAACGAGTGCAAGCTCTGCGGCTCGCCGCTGCGGAAACCGGCCATGGCAGCGACGGAGTCTTTTGCGCCGGAGCTGCCCGTGGAGATCAAAACTGTGAAAGCACTCACGCTACAATCTTTGAAGCGTTCTAGAGAACTCTTCCAGGGGAACTATGGCCAACCCACGCCACTTGACGAGACCAGGTGCTTGGGATCGGGGCCTTTCCCGGCGCCTTAAAACAGGCTAGGGTCGTTTCTTCGTATGATGCAATCTATATAGCACTTGATAGAGGTCGCTACCCTGGAATTCGGACATAAGAGGGGCATGGCACGCCCACACACGGCCACGGCGCCTGGGGTCAGTGGCGCCGCTAGCAAGGCAGCACGCGCGAGGGCTAGGGCTTTGGGCATGGGATTGTGTCTCTTGCCCGACTGCAACCAGTTCCCGAATGAGCTTGAGGCCACACCGTGCCTTCTTTCTGGCACCAGACCAAAGGAGGGTCACCGCTTGAAAGGACGGGGGCGCACACCCCTCCTGCGCCTCGAATTCATCCCCGCCTCAACGCACCGGCACGGCACCGGGGTCCTGGCACACCACCCAGACGGTTATGGCACCCCGCTTCTATTATGCATCTCGCTGTCCTCAAGGCCTCCCTCCCTCCCCTTCCCCGTCATCGCCTCGCAGCCAGCTGTTGAAAGCTGCCGTCAAGTTCCGTGACGAGTACGCACACGTGGCGCACCTCACGGCGCCGGCAGCGGCACCCAAGCCGGGTGGGTGCTGGGGGCAAGGGTTGTGGGGGAAGGGGCTGGGCATGGGCTAGGGCACGGGTGGGGGCGGCGGATCAAGGACAGCGGCACCCAAGCCGGGTGGGTGCCGTTGGCAAAGGAGTGGTAAGGGGCTGGGGCACGAGCAGGGGGATGGCTGTAGGAGCAGCGGCACCAAGCTGGGGCACGAGCAGGGGGATGGCTGTGGGAGCAGCGGCACCAAGCTGGGGCACGAGCAGGGGGATGGCTGTGGGAGCAGCGGCACCAAGCTGGGTGGGTACTGGGGGCACAGGAATGGGCAGGGGCTGGGGCAAGGACAGCGGCGGAATTAGGACAGCGACACCCAAGCCGGGTGGGCACTGGGGGCAAGGGGTTGGGCATGGGCTGGGGCACGGGTGGGGGTGGGGTGGGGCGCAAACGGAGGCGTGAGGGGAGCTGCGCGGGATGAGAGGGCGGGAAGGGTGAGGAGGGACCCACCCATTCTTTATTAACGGGTCGCAGGTGGGTCACGTCGCAAATGAGGGGAGAGGGGAGGTGCGGGGAGCCTGAGCGCCCTGCGGCGAGTGGGGGCATGTGCAGTGTGCTACTCCTATGTAGGGGTAGAATGGCGAGTGTGGAGGGGCTGGAGGGGCCAGTGGAAGGTTCAGGCCACTGGCGAGTATAAGGCTTGAGCCTGGGCAGGGGCAAGGAGGACAGAGGGGAGGGCGGAGGGGAAGGGGCAGTAGGGTGAGGCGAGGAGTCACGGTCCTCGGGTCTGTGTGTGGCGGCCGGAGCAACAGAAGCAACCGCAGCAGCAGCAGCAGCAGCGGCTGGCGATGGCGGTTCCACCTGTCGGCTGGTTGCAACGGAGCAAAGGAGGCGCAGGAGATATGGGGGAAATCGCCCAGCGCAGGGGGCTGGGCGAGTTTTTATTTTTTTTGTTTGCTCTCCATGCTGGGGGACCCCTTCCGGTCGGGCCCACGTATCCTGGGCCACCACCCCTCTCCTTGGGCCGAAGCCCCATGACCTCCCTCGGCCGGTGTGGGTTCCGGCTAGGGCTGATAGACCACCATTGCTTCATGCCGGCAGGGATACGGCTCGGGCCGTGCAACCCGGAGGTACACACCCAGGGGTTCGCCGGGCGGGGCATGTCCGGGCGGCAGCAGGCGGGGCGTCGACGGGGCATTTATGGACAGCGCTGGGGCGGTGGGACAAAACCCGAGGGGTGCGGCAATGGGTAGAGGCAGGGTGCCACGGCCCGTCATGCGCCCAGCAGAGTGGATGTGTGCAGAGCAAGGGGGGCGGGGGGTTGGCGTGTATGGCCCTTGGGTGATGGGCGAGCAGACCGCATGGGGGCGGGCAATGATGCGTGGAGCCTGGTGGGCAGAGAGGGAGCAAAGGAAGGGGGGGGAGGGCGGGGGGTTTAGGCGGTAGGACACCAGATGAAGTTCTCCAATCGACATGGTCGGTGATGACGCATAAAATAATGAGCCCAGCCCATCCCGTTACCGGACCGCCACGGAAGAGTAGTCGATGATGAGGCTCCGCTGCTGTAGGTTGCGCTGCGCCGGCGTGCAGAGCTGTGAAGCTGGAAAAACGCTGATAGTATGGTCGAATAATAATGAGTAAAATGAGGGTACGAGAGGTGTAAAGAGGAGGGGCAGGCTGGTCCCGGCATGCGTGCACCCGACCGGGCGGGGGGGGAGAGAGAGACAGAGTGCGGGGCCCTGCCCGCCCTCCCCGCTTTCCGTTAACGAATGCCGGGGGCTCCGTGTGGCCGTCATTGCTTGCTGCACACGAAGCTTGTGCACGCGCGTCCACCCGCTGGCTGGCTGGCTGGAGGGGCAGGCTAGTCCCGGCATGCGTGCACCCGACCGGGCGGGGGTAACCGCAAAGCGGCAAAGGGGAATCGGAAACAGTCGGCCTGCATAGAGCGAGGTTAGCGGCGGCAACGGAAAGCGGAAAACAACTTAATACTTACCACCTGATACGTACCGGCTGGGTTCACGGCTGAGGCTGCGGCTAAGCGTGGCGTCATGCTAAGAAACGCGCTGCTGACAACCCGGAACGCTCGCTGAAGGCTGGCTGGAGCTGACTGGCTGACTGAATGCACCCTCATGCCTATTGTCCCACGACGGTGCAAGCCGGCACAACGAACCCGCGCCCACCCATGTCAACCCGTCTCACCGGGGAACAAGGGCGGAAAGGGAAGGGGAAAAACGGAGGGATGAAAATACGTCAGTAAGGTTCATATAAAGTAGGAGGGAAGCAAATGCACGCGGGCAGGAATGCGGTGGCTGAGCTGGGCAAGGGTCGCGAGCCGAGGGTGCGAGGGCGACTTGGGTGAAAAATGGAAGTGTATGAGGGGATAAATAGGAAGGGTATGTGGGAATAGGGGCAGAGGGGTGGAAGGAAAGGCAGGTCAGGTGACACGGAAAGTACGACAAGTAACAGGGAAGCATGGGCAAGGGGACAGGGGGCCAGGAAGGCAGGCAGGCGGGGCGGAGCGGGGCTCGTGTGAGCTCCCCAAACAACTCCGCAACCCGGGGCGGTCTGTACATGCTGACCGTCCGGGGGGCAGTGCGGCACAGGCATGTGGCGGGGGAAAGCGGAAGGGCAGTGAGGGGAAGAGAGAGAGACAGAGTGCGGGGCCCTGCCCGCCCTCCCCGCTTTCCGTTAACGAATGCCGGGGGCTCCGTGTGGCCGTCATTGCTTGCTGCACACGAAGCTTGTGCACGCGCGTCCACCCGCTGGCGCCATCCTGCTGTGCCTTCAAGCGGCCTTCAAGGCCCCCCACCCCCCATCCCCGCCATCGACTTGCAGAATACGCCTGTCTTCCTTCCGCCTAACCTCCGCCACTCCGTTCCGCCGCAGGCCCCACCGCGCGCCCCGCCGGCGCAACCGCCGCCTCCGCTGCCGGGGCACCCGCTGCCGACGGCGGCGCCCCCGGCCCCTCTGGCCCGCGGCCCGAGTCCCGCTCTGGGCTGGCCAAGCTGATCGACGCCATTCCCGCGGCGCCCGCCGGGGGGGCCAAGAAGGCGGAGGGGGGGTCCACCGCCCTCACGCTGTACAGCCCGGCAGGTGGGTGGGATGTGAGGGCAGGGCAGGGTGGAAAAGGGACGGTGGGGTGTCCACCGCTTTTAGATTATACAACCGTTGGGCGGTGGGGAACCAGTAGGGCGAGCAGCGAAGGGCCACGCGTAGCGGCGCGCCTTGGACTGACGGCGGGTTTTCGACTGGGGAGCATCACCGCTATGTGACGTCAGGCAACACAGGCGCGACAGGGGCACCTCAAACCCAAACCGCATTTCCAGCCGTATGTCCATCTGTACGGAGTCGGTCTCCCAAAGTGCACCTGTGCCATGGGCTGTATCCCCCCTCCGAGAAGCCCCTCACCCCTCCGCCCCCACGTCCGCCTCCCTGGAGCGCCAGGTGGCTATGGCTGTGCTTATGTCCGTGCGTATTAATAGCGTGAGGTGCTGTATGCCCTGCACCCCCTCTGGCCCCTGCAGCCCGCAGGCGCCGCCTCCGCCCCCGAGCAGCAGCGCCAGGTCATGGCAGTGCTGAACGACAAGGGGGGCAGCGGCAGCGCGGCGGTGTCTCGGCGCCTGGCAGCCAAGTGGCCGCGGCCCGTGTGGCACGCACCGTGGAAGATGTACCGGGTCATCTCGGGGCACCTGGGGTGGGTGAATGGGAAGGGGCGGGCCCGCAGGAAGGGTGGAGGTGTGCCGGGCTTAGGTTTGGACAATGGATGTGAAAGGGAATGGTTGCGCATGCTGTGGAAGATGTACAGGGCCATATCGGGGCACCGGGGGTGGGTGGGGCCGTGGTGCGGGGGAAGGTGGTGTTTGCAGGCTATGCATGTGGCGTTCGGCTGGTTGCTCTTTGGCTAGCGAGGTGCGCATGGCAAGCAGTGGGCCATGTGGGTTGGATGCACTCTCGGTCATGGCCCGTGGGTGGAGCCTAACCAAGTGCGACCGACAGCTTTTTCGTCCTACCGACTTCGCGGGCTGATTTGGTCATTTCCCCCCCGCCTGACGTCCCGTAGCTGGGCGCGCTGCGTGCCTGCGGGCCCTCTCCTCCTTGCCTGCCTAATGCGTTTCTATCGCCAACCCCGCCTTTCCTTCACCTTCAAGCGTGCCCCCTTTCCCTGCCACGATACATCCGGCGCTTCCATAAATCATAAATTGATTGACCTCTCCCCTCCCAATCTACTCCGCAGCTGGGTGCGCTGCGTTGCGGTTGACCCCGCCAACGAGTGGTTCGCCACGGGCAGCGCCGACCGCACCATCAAGATATGGGACCTGGCGTCGGGGCAGCTCAAGCTCACGCTCACGGGGCACATTGAGCAGGTGCGTGGCTGGCCCACACGGTGTACGGAGTACGGAGTACAGTGTACGGAGTTGCGCATGCGCATTCTTGAGCTGAGAATGAACCCGGGGACACCTTGGAAAAACGAAACTGGTCAGGATGAAAAAAATCCCAAGGAACGGTGCCCAGAAATGAAAAGCCTTTTCCGCAAGTGGTTCGCTCGGGCGCTGGGCCTTAGCACCCCCAGACAGGCGCACGCACCCATGGCGGTGCAGGCCAGGGCCGTTCTCTCTGTGACCCATCTCAGCCTTCGGACGGTGGCCTCTGGCCCTGGGATTGCATCGGGGTGCATTGGATACCGTACCTGGAATCAACTCACCTCCACCTGCCTCCCCACGCCTAGACGTTACACCCATGGCGCCTTGACAGTCCTCACCCGCATTGCCTGGTCCACCCTTCAGGTCACGGGCCTGGCCGTGTCCTCACGTCACACCGTCACGTGTGCCGTCCTTCTCTATGCCACCCCCATGTCTCAACCTCAACCCTACATCAACTCTCTCCCCAGGTCACCGGCCTGGCGGTGTCCTCGCGCCACCCTTACATGTCCTAGCACGCTGTGTGATTGCAGTGCCGTCCTCTAACGCCCTTTTCGCCGCCTTCACCCGTCCACCCCCCAGGTCACCGGCCTGGCGGTGTCCTCGCGCCACCCCTACATGTTCTCCTGCGGCCTCGACAAGATGGTCAAGTGCTGGGACTTGGAGCAGAACAAGGTAGGGGGAGGACAAAGTACTAGTAATGTGAGTTGGTGGTAGGGGGCAAATGGGAGCAGGACGGAGGGTTTCAGGGAGGGAAGGGGAGGAAATTTGGGTAAGGCAGTAAGGAAGACAGAGTGAAGGGAGGGATACGGGCGGAAGAGGGGCGGTAGGACGATAGGGGTTCAGGTTCTGGGATCTTGGGATAAGGTGGCTGGCCGGCAGGGAGAGGGAAGGTGGTTCACTGCAGCAGGACGACGTGTCGTAAAAGGGGTGGGGTGGGGAGGGGGGCGGGGAAAGGCTTGGGCGCAGGGCTGAGAGCGTGAGAGGGCGGTCCTGGGTAAGGCTTGCACACAGGCGGGACGTCGGACGGCCCCGCCGAGCATTCGCGAGCAACCCCTGGCCTCTCGGGTCACCAACCGGGCCGCACCTGTACTCCCTGCACCCATGCTTGCCTGCCCACCCCGACCCGTAGCTCCATGGTACCCCCTTTGTTGCCCTTCATCACGCGACTCACTCCCCACTCCCCACTCCCCACTCCCCACTCCCCACTCCCCACTTTTCTCGCTCCTCCCCAGGTCATCCGCTCCTACCACGGCCACCTGTCCGGCGTGTACTGCCTGGCGCTGCACCCCAACCTGGAGGTGCTTATGACGGGCGGCCGCGACAGCGTGGTGCGCGTGTGGGACATGCGCAGCAAGGTGCAGGCCATGGTGCTGGCGGGGCACGACCAGACCGTGTGCAGCCTGCTCACGCAGGCGGCGGACCCGCAGGTGTGTGTGTGTGGGGGGGGGGATTGGTGATTGGGGGGGGTGGGGGGGTTCGGGGTTGATTGGCGGTGGGAGGCCAGGGGATGGGGATGGCGTAACCGCGGAGCAGCATGCTGAAGCGGAGACAGGGCGGGGTGGGGAGGCCGGGCGGGACGGGAGCGGCAGGCCAGGCAGGCATCGTACCGGTGGTGCGTTCGTACCGATGGGCGGCTCATGCACCAAGTGGTAGCCTCCGGACGGCATGGGAGCCCTGTTCGCCCTGCGTCACACGACAGGTCCCAGCCTTGCCCTCGTGCTGCCTTCCACGTCTCCCCCTCCCGTGGCTGCCGTCCCCAGCCCCGTGGCCCCCCTGTCCCCCACCCACCCCATTTACCGCATGCCTCCAACAGGTCATCTCCGGCTCGCACTCCAGCGTGCGGCTGTGGGCCCTTGCCCGCCACCATGACACTCCTTTCCCTCCGCATGCCCACCGCCCCAACCCACCCCTCCTGCCCCACCCTTCCCCAACAGGTCATCTCCGGCTCGCACCGCTCCTCACATGTTGCACCATTTGGTCTTCCCTGCTCCTCCTGCCTACCGCCCAACCCACCCCTCCTACCCCATCCACCCCCCACCTGCCCACCCCCACCAGGTCATCTCCGACTCGCATACTATCACCGCCACTACCATCTTACCCTCACGTTGTACCCCTCTCACCCGTTCCCCCCACGGCAGGTCATCTCCGGCTCGCACGACTCCACGGTGCGGCTGTGGGACCTGCGCCACGGCAAGGCCAGCGCCGTGCTGACGCACCACAAGAAGTCCATCCGCGCGCTCGCCATGCACCCGTCCGAGTTCGCGTTCGCGTCGGCATCCGCCGAGAACATTAAGAAGTGGGCGCTGCCCGACGGGGACTTCCTGCACAACATGCTGGCTCAGCAGAGGGCGATTGTCAATGCCATGGCGCTGAATGCGGACGGGGTCATGGCGACAGGTGGGGGGAAGGGAGTTGGGCCCGGCTGCACGGGGGCCCCGCAGGGGCAGGGGCAGGGGCAGTGAACAGCCACTGTCATGCGAATTCGGCCGTGTTGTGGTTGCAGCTGCCCGATGGCTTCTTGCGCAAGTGTGCATCATGCTGGCGCAGCGTAGGGTCATTGTCGATGCGAGGGGAGGGCAAGGGGGGCGGGGCGGAGCGGGGCGGGGGGTAGGATCATTGTTGCACATGGGCGAGAGGAGAGTGCGGGGCATGGGGGGACACGGGACGGGGTGGGGGGGCAAGGTGCAAAGTAGTGCCGGTAACGCGAGAATGAAGTTGTAGGAGCAGTACGGTAAGTATTACCTCGAGCCACGGAGGTAGCGGTCCGCGCGGGTGGGGGTGGGGGTGCACTCACGCAGCAAAGGGTGGGGCGCGGGGTGGCTGCCAATGCGGCAGGTGGCGCGGTATGACGGCGTGACCCTTGCACGCGTGTATTCTGACCGGCCACTCATTGCCAAGAGCCCATCTACACACCTTTCTCTTGTGCCTTTCCCTCCCTTTTTCCCCTCTCTCCAGGCGGCGACAACGGCAGCCTGTGGTGCTTACCGCACTGTTGCCAAGAACCCATTCACACATCCTATTTCCATGGTTTCGTCCCTGTCCCTCCCTTTCCCGCCCTTTTCCCCCCTCTGCCCAGGTGGCGACAATGGCAGCCTGTGGTGGTGGGACTGGCGGTCGGGTCACTGCTTCCAGCAGGACGACACGGTGGTGCAGCCGGGCAGCCTGGAGAGCGAGGCAACCATATTTGCGGCGGCGTTCGACCAGTCGGGGAGCAGGTATGGGAAGGGGGTGGGGGCGCGGCGGTCAAGTGCGCGGGACCAGGGAGCACGCAAGGTGGATTGAATCGCTGGGGACAACGCAGTGGCTGGAGGAACAGGAAGTCCGGTGTCTTGACGCCGGCACACCTCCCATCCGCATTTCGCGGCCCCCTACAACGCCCCGCACGACCCACAGCAGGGCACATTGCTGCCTGGCGGGGATGAAGCGCCACCAACCTGTAGTGCGCACTCCACCACCTCTGCTCGCTGCCATTAACGCGTCGTAACCCCGTTAAGTAACTCCACATGCCATACACCACACCCCGGTTCCCCACCGCTGCCCTCCTCCCCGCGACAACTCTGCAGTGGGTCCAACTTTCTTATCGCGACACGTGCAGCGCCTCAGCATCGTTTAGTCCAATAACTGCTTCCCTTCCCCTAGGATGATCACCGCTGAGGGCGACAAGACGGGTTCGCCCATCGTCCATCTAGACTTGAAGCAAAAACCCCTTTCTCACCCCGCCCCTCACCCCACCCCACCCCCCAGGCTGATCACGGCCGAGGGCGACAAGACGGTCAAGATGTGGCGCGAGGTGGAGGACGCCACACCCGACACACACCCAGGGCTACCGTTCAGGCCGCCCAGGGAGATCAAGCGCTTCTGAGCGGGAAGGGCGGCATGCGACAGGGTGCAGGGGCAGGCATGAAGGCTGCAAGGGCGGTTACTGGCTGCAGGAGGGTGGTCGGAGGTGGTCATGGAAGGGGTGTGGTGGAGGGGCTCTGGATGTGACGGCGTGAGTGTGCGGGGCGGGTGCGGATGAAGCAGGCTTGGGAGGGGGGGCGGGGGGTGCGGGGCGCAGTCCGGTGACTGGAGCGGGGAGGAGATGCCGTGCGGTGCAGGCAGTGCCAAGGGGCCTGTTTGAGTGCGGCCTGCGGCTGGACATCTGCTGACGGTGGTCCTATGAAGCAGCGCTGTGTTCATGTGCCAAGTTGGCTACCGGTAGTCGAGCGCTGGCTTGATGGCCCCCATGGTGTGGGCCGTGGCCGTGGCTGGGATCCATGCCTGTGTGCACCGTGGGCTGCCAAGGTCCTGGCTATCTTGCAGCGTCTGGGCTATGAGTGGCCGTCAGGGTGTCACGGGGTGGACGGGTATCTTCGCTCGCCCCCTTGACATTCCTAGTGTACTCAGTGCTTTTCGCAAGCTTTTGGTTGATGAATGGAGTTCACATAATCAGTCGCAGTCGGATCCGCGAGATTACTGTGAAAGTACTGGTGTTACCATGTCTCGGTACGTTCAGTGGATGGGGCCTCCTCCGTGTTACGAGGACGCTTCTGGTGATGTTGACACGTGTCCGTACCAGTGTGTGTACCTGCCGGCCAATCAGGTTCATGCTATCATGCGTTTGCGTGTTTGTGGAAGTGTATAGGAACACTGCACGCACGCAGTGAGCGTGTGTGCAAAAGGTGTACTGCTGGCAAGCCTGAGGATGAATATCATGTGGTATTTGAGTGTGCTGCTTGTAACGCACGACCTTCGGTCTAGCAGTGGGCTCTGCTTTGAGCAGGATTTCAAGTCATGGTGGGACACTTCCTGCCCTGTTAAGGTTGGACGTTTTCTTGTTGCAACGCTACATGATATTATTTCCTGACAGGTGTGGTCGGGACCAGTAAGGATCGTGTGGCCACACCACCTGGAATGTAACACAAAATGCCAAATGTACCCTCAACACTTGCCAAGTAAGGGCCCCTCCGCCACCGGACAAACAGTGCTTGGCGCTACATATGCAAGGTGGTGGGTGGTGCAGAGGGGGTCAATCCGGGCCCCGGGCTGCCAATCGCTGGGCATGCAATCTCCAATCTAGTTAGCCCCAAGGTCGGATAGGATTACAGCTGCCCCCCTAGGGCTGCCCCCACCCCATACACCCGCCCCATGGGCCGTCAGCCCCGTTTTCGCTAACTGAGATGACTTCTTTCATGTGCAGCCACGTGTGCAGCCCAGCTGTGGTTAGTGGAAGCCAGGCCTCCGAATGCGCGTCTTCTGCACAACACGACGCAGCATTACTTGCGTGTTGCGGTATTCTTTGTATCATAAGAAAGCGAAGTGATTACGCAAGCCTACGTCCAGCACGCGCCAGTGTTTGAACCAGTCGGAGTGCCTCGCGGGCAGTCTAGTGACGCGAACCATCCACATGTGCATGCGAGATACTGCAAGTGCCGCCAGCATCGATAGCCGATAGCGACCTGCCAAACCATCATGTGAGCCCAAACACCCCGAAGAACTACACTAAACATTGCCAGCATGTCCTACATAAAACGCCTGTCCATAACCATGGTACTGGCGTGGGCTCGCTTCAAGTTTTGTGGCCTGATAGGAACAGGGCACCGAGTGATCCATGTGTGCACCCGCCTACAAGCCAAACACTTCCTGCCAGCAGGCTAACTGTCCAGCAGGCCTACTGTTAATGTCAACAGTGCTTGCCCCTTGGCAAGCGGCAGGGAAAACGACGTTCATTTCGTTCATGTTATGCACGAGCAACTGAGGATAGCATACCAGGCAACAACTATTAGCATTGTGTTGTGGTTTATTTATGGCCTCATACCATACCAAATACTGAAAGGCAGAGACGCGAGTCAAGCCTTCAACTGTCAGCTGTCGGTACAACAAACATGCCGTTACATAACAGCTTAACCATCCCCCACTTAGCCACACCCCTGGCTGCTGCGTAGGAGTGCGGCGTGATCAGGGGTCTGGGTTTAATCTCAATCCGTAGGAAGCGGGTTCCAATCTTAATCTGCGTGCCCAGCCTTCCCCCCAATCTTAAGGTATTGTCACCCTCTGGGTGGTGCTCCCTGCTGCCATGCATGCAAGGCATGTAAAAGCATGCACGCAATTTCCCCTGTCACTTACAGGCTACTTCAGATTCATCACAACCATGGTTTGGGCGGTGGACCAGTAAGGATCGTATTCCCCCACTCCATTGGCGCCTGCAGAGGGTGCCAAGTTGCTCGGAATCCCGGAATCCTGCGCGGGGGGGGTCGGACGCATATCCCAAAATCAGGCTTCCGCTTCTGGGGCCAGGATTGGTATCTTGGCTGCTGACTATGGGGTCATGTTCGGTATCCTGGGCTGTGGGTTGTGGGGTCAGGTCCTGCATCCCGGCTGCTGTGCGTGGGGTCAGGTTCCACATCCCAGGCTGCCACCAGGGGCCAGGTCTGGCATCCTGGGCTGCCGGTTGTGGGATATCGGTTGACATCCTTGCCGCCGCGCCGAGGGTGGCGCTGGACATCTTCCACTCTGGGAACGCCCCGCCCTCTTTTATCTTCATAACATCTTCATACATGAAGAGCCAGCCCAAGCACTTCATAAGCCTCTTCATAGCAGTCTTCATGTGGCACTTCATGGCCTCTTCCTATTAATTCCCTTCATTACATCTTCATTTCATGTTCATAAACGAAAATGAATCACTTCATGTGCATGAAGGCGCCATGAATACTTCATGTGCGTGTGCTGTATGAAGACGCCACAGAACGCTTCATTGTAGCATTTAGGTGTCGACCCCCGCACTCCAGTCGCCGAATGCACCCGCCATAGCAAACACTGCTACACCTCACGCACGGGGCCGATTCCAGGTACGTAAGGGTGTGCTAGTCATAATGCGTACCACAGGCCGCACTACTCCACCAGTCCTCCCGGCCCCCCTCACCTACAACGCGCTCTGCTGCCCCAGCACCGGGTAACACTACACCCAGGAACACAATGCTTGCTGCTGCCTCAAGGAAATGCTATGAGCCACTCCTCAAACAAACCCCTTCACACTGTGCCCATGCGGCCGAGCCACATCGCTTCCCTGCCCCAACATCGCCTACCCATCACAACTCTCACCCTGCCGTGATAGCGACACTGCTTCGGGGCTACTCCCCCTCTTGCGCGAGCACTTTTCCATGGCAACAATAGCGCCAATGAAGTTGTAGTCGAGCTGTTGAGTGCAGAGCTTATGCCTGCCGCTAAAGGTGCCACCCAGGGTGGAGGGGGAGCGAGGGCGCACAAGTAAGTTGCCAGTCACGGTCTGGTGATACTACATGTGCCCCAGGCGTCAGGTTGGGGCATACAGTACAAAGCTGCGGTGTACAGTTTGGGAGACCAAGAAGCTTGGACTCACCCTCTGCAGTACGCTGCACCATAGGCTCGTTTGTAGCAGCTCCCATTTGAGCGGCACGTCAGCACCTGCAGCGAAAAGTCAACGCAAGCGGCGTCACGGCACCACGACTAGCCACGATAGCAAGGTCTCAGGCCCCTGCCGTTAGATCTTGAACGCCCTTATAGTGCATGACGCACCGTGTAAATGAGGGCCTTCCTTCAGCTGCCTCGCAAGATAAGCCAAATTGTCGCGACTGTCATTGCAGGCGCGTTGACCGGGCTGGCCGAGGCTAGCGCCAATCGGAGCGATGGTAGCGTCCAACATTATTGCAGTTGCTGTGAGTGGCCTTCATCTGCGGCATCACAACAGGGCCAGGGGAATGAGGCAGGGATGTGTCGGTCAACGCAGTTGTCTTTCACTGGACACGAGCAGAACCGGATACATAATATATGCGCAGCGCATACACCACAAGCCATTGCGAGAAAGGGTGCCCTTGACCTGCTGTGGCGCTCAGGCAGCCGTTCTTCCCGAGCAGCGAGTCCGGAACGCTCTGCCGCGGAACGCAGTTGCTCCCTTCTTACCTTGCTGATACAAGTAGAATGTATCAATGCTCCGGCATTGCATATGATGGACATGGCGACCAGACAGCAAAGGACGCCGGGGACGCCGTTGACCAAGCTAAACTCGACCGGCTGAGGTTGTGCAAAGAGTTAATTGAGGGACTATCTCTATATGTGTTTGAGTGAGTTGCAGTGTGTGATAATAGCTGGACATGGTGGCGAGAACCAAAGCGCAAAGGGAACAGGCGGAACACAACGCTGCATGGGCACCCATGGGTGCAACTGGAGCTACAGAGCCACTGCGCCTCTGGAAACATTGCTGTGTCCTGTTACAGAAACAGCGCTTCAATGGTTACAGCAACAGATGCCGGCACGCTGACTTGCCAGCACGCCGGGACTGCGGAGGATGTGCCGAATTAAACCAGTAGTGTACGCGCAGTGCGCTAGTTAAGCACGTGTATAGTGTTTCACAAGCATGAAAGAGTGTGTAAATGTTTGTCGGGAGAAGTCATTGCAAGGCGCGGAGGTGTGGGCGTGGGTTAGGGCCCTCCCCTGTTCCTGCGTGCCTTTATCACCCCTTGCGGTGGCACAGTGTAACGGTACTTGCTGTTATAGAATCTTTCCTTGTTACACGTCATATGGCGCAAGAGCGGCGGCAATGCGGGCAGGGTGCATCATAAAAGGCGTGCGCAGGGGCAGGGGCTTCCCCTACCCTGCCTGCCCCACTCCACGCCTGTGCGCCCTATACAACCGTAACCCGCTGCAACACTTTGTTGCTGACAACAATACACAACTGTATGGTACTTCCAATGGCGCCAGTGTGGTAGCATAGCGGGCGGGCAGCGGGCGTCACGCAAGGCAGGGGCAGTGGGATGCAAGTGCAGTTCCCCGGGTACTCCCCCAGCTCTCCTGTGGTGCACGCAGCGTGCACAGCATGGTACAAGGGTTGCGGCTAAAGGAACGCCACCCTCGTGCCATATCTACATGGTTACCTCTCATGTAACCACAATTCGGCACTGGACCCAGCACGGTCTGTGTGGATTCAGCACCACCTGTACCAACCTGTCCTGCCCATTCCCATCCCTTGGCGCCCAAACCAAATGTAACCACTGTAACGGCAGATCACCGCCATTCTTATACATCATTATGACACGCCCACTGGCATAAGCGCGGCTGCGAATCGGGCACGAACGGAAGCATGGGGCGTCATGCCGTAAAGCTTGGTGGGACCGGGGTGCTCCCCTGCACTGATGATTGTCCCTGCTCTTCTTTACAGTAACCCGCCGTGCGCACCCATCCTGTACGTCACCCAGTATCATGCCGCCGTACCGCCATTCATTGGAATACAGGTGAGACAAAAGATGGCGCAACAATAGGTAGACCAAGCTCACACACGATAGCAGGATGCGGTACAAACGGGATGACAGGGGCAGGGTGATCCACCTGCTCCTAAAACCCCGCCCCACCCCGTCGCGCCTTCCCTTAACGTCATCAACGATCATGCCACCATACCGCCATTCATAGGTATACACATGAGACATGATATGGATCAAAAGCGGCGTCGCCGCGCTCACACACAACGGCAGGGTACGATACAGGGGCATGGGTGGGGCAGGTGATCCACCCCTGCTGCCAGCCCGCCGCGCCCCTATGCGCCCACCGTGTACGCCACGGACTGTCATGCTGCCATACCGCCATTAATAGGTATACGAAAGACACACAGAATGGCGCATAAGTGGCCGCACCGCGCTCACACACGAGGGCGCGGTGCGATTGAAACGGCATGCGAGGGGCATGGTGGGTTAGCTGCTCCTACCAGCCCATCCCGTCCCCCGTGCGCCCGCACCAGATGTAACACGATGTAACGCCGCCCGACCACCCTTAACACAGTAACACATGATAGAAGGCAACGCGCAAGAGCGGCAGCAAGGTGCACACAAACGAGAGCAGGGTGCGAAACAAAGGGCATGGGTGGGAGCAGGTGATGCACCTGCTCCTATGCCCCCGCCCCAGCCCCACCCCTGTCGCGCTTACCCTTCACGTCACCCAAGAGCATGCCGCCATACCGCCATTAATAGGTATACGAAAGACACACAGAATGGCGCATAAGTGGCCGCACCGCGCTCACACACGAGGGCGTGGTGCGATATAAACGGCATGCGAGGGGCATGGTGGGTTAGCCGCTCCTACCAGCCCATTCCGTCCCCCGTGCGCCCGCACCATATGTAACGCGCTGTAACGCCGCCCGACCACCCTTAACACAGTAACACATGATAGAAGGCAACGCGCAAGAGCGGCAGCAAGGTGCACACAAACGAGAGCAGGGTGCGAAACGAAGGGCATGGGTGGGAGCAGGTGATGCACCTGCTCCTATGCCCCCGCCCCAGCCCCACCCCTGTCGCGCTTACCCTTCACGTCACCCAAGAGCATGCCGCCATACCGCCATTAATAGGTATACGAAAGACACACAGAATGGCGCATAAGTGGCCGCACCGCGCTCACACACGAGGGCGCGGTGCGATTGAAACGGCATGCGAGGGGCATGGTGGGTTAGCCGCTCCTACCAGCCCATTCCGTCCCCCGTGCGCCCGCACCAGATGTAACGCGCTGTAACGCCGCCCGACCACCCTTAACACAGTAACACATGATAGAAGGCAACGCGCAAGAGCGGCAGCAAGGTGCACACAAACGAGAGCAGGGTGCGAAACGAAGGGCATGGGTGGGAGCAGGTGATGCACCTGCTCCTATGCCCCCGCCCCAGCCCCACCCCTGTCGCGCTTACCCTTCACGTCACCCAAGAGCATGCCGCCATACCGCCATTAATAGGTATACGAAAGACACACAGAATGGCGCATAAGTGGCCGCACCGCGCTCACACACGAGGGCGTGGTGCGATATAAACGGCATGCGAGGGGCATGGTGGGTTAGCCGCCCTACCAGCCCATTCCGTCCCCGTGCGCCCGCACCAGATGTAACGCGCTGTAACGCCGCCCGACCACCCTTAACACAGTAACACATGATAGAAGGCAACGCGCAAGAGCGGCAGCAAGGTGCACACAAACGAGAGCAGGGTGCGAAACGAAGGGCATGGGTGGGAGCAGGTGATGCACCTGCTCCTATGCCCCCGCCCCAGCCCCACCCCTGTCGCGCTTACCCTTCACGTCACCCAAGAGCATGCCGCCATACCGCCATTAATAGGTATACGAAAGACACACAGAATGGCGCATAAGTGGCCGCACCGCGCTCACACACGAGGGCGTGGTGCGATATAAACGGCATGCGAGGGGCATGGTGGGTTAGCCGCTCCTACCAGCCCATTCCGTCCCCCGTGCGCCCGCACCAGATGTAACGCGCTGTAACGCCGCCCGACCACCCTTAACACAGTAACACATGATAGAAGGCAACGCGCAAGAGCGGCAGCAAGGTGCACACAAACGAGAGCAGGGTGCGAAACGAAGGGCATGGGTGGGAGCAGGTGATGCACCTGCTCCTATGCCCCCGCCCCAGCCCCACCCCTGTCGCGCTTACCCTTCACGTCACCCAAGAGCATGCCGCCATACCGCCATTAATAGGTATACGAAAGACACACAGAATGGCGCATAAGTGGCCGCACCGCGCTCACACACGAGGGCGCGGTGCGATTGAAACGGCATGCGAGGGGCATGGTGGGTTAGCCGCTCCTACCAGCCCATTCCGTCCCCCGTGCGCCCGCACCATATGTAACGCGCTGTAACGCCGCCCGACCACCCTTAACACAGTAACACATGATAGAAGGCAACGCGCAAGAGCGGCAGCAAGGTGCACACAAACGAGAGCAGGGTGCGAAACGAAGGGCATGGGTGGGAGCAGGTGATGCACCTGCTCCTATGCCCCGCCCCAGCCCCACCCCTGTCGCGCTTACCCTTCACGTCACCCAAGAGCATGCCGCCATACCGCCATTAATAGGTATACGAAAGACACACAGAATGGTGCATAAGTGGCCGCACCGCGCTCACACACGAGGGCGCGGTGCGATTGAAACGGCATGCGAGGGGCATGGTGGGTTAGCTGCTCCTACCAGCCTATCCCGTCCCCCGTGCGCCCGCACCATATGTAACGCGCTGTAACGCCGCCCGACCACCCTTAACACAGTAACACATGATAGAAGGTAACGCGCAAGAGCGGCAGCAAGGTGCACACAAACAAGAGCAGGGTGCGAAACGAAGGGCATGGGTGGGAGCAGGTGTGCACCTGCTCCTACGCCCCCGCCCCAGCCCCACCCCTGTCGCGCTTACCCTTCACGTCACCCAAGAGCATGCCGCCATACCGCCATTAATAGGTATACGAGAGACACACAGAATGGCGCATAAGTGGCCGCACCGCGCTCACATACGAGGGCGTGGTGCGATTCAAACAGCATGCGGGGGCCAGGGTGGGTTACCTGCTCCTACCAGCCCATCCAGGCCCCTATGCGCCTTCACCAAATGTAACGCGCTATAACGCCGCCCGACCGTCATTTATAAAGTAACACGTGATAGAAGGTAATTCCCATGAGCTGCAGTGGCCCGCACACGAACGGGAGCAGGGTGCGACATAAACGGCATGGGTGGGGCAGGGTAGGTCACCTGCTCCTCCCTGCCCTTTTCCACCTCTGCGCACCCACCCTGTACGTCATCCAATATCATGCTGCTGTCCGTCATTCATAAACATATATTGGACGCAAATAATGGCGCTTGAGTGGCAGCAGAGCGCTCCTCTCGAGAGCAGGGTGCAAAACAAAAGGCATGAGGGGCAGGGTGCACCTACCAGCCCATTCCGCCCCTGTGCGCCTGTACCCCGCTGTAACGCCGCCCTTGCCTCAATCAATATCAAACCATACTTCGCCCCAGATACGTAGACATGGTATGGAAACACACACCAGGACAGCACCCACAGCAGCAGTGACGCGGGCACACCCGGGAGCGGGGGGCGTCACTGGAGGCACGTGCAGGGCCAACCTGTGAGAGTACACCTCTGTCGGCGCCGGCGACCACTCCAGCTTACAGTTGATGCAAAGATGCGGGAGAGTAGATAGGCGTTCGCTGAGGTTGTTCAACCTGAGCAAACTGCAAGTTGCCATGGAGGTGACGTGCAGAGCATCCCTAATTGGCTGTTACAATGTCATAGGTCATGTTATAGGAACACTGGTTGCGATAAAACCCAAGTATACAAAGCGAGGCTGCACAGAGGCTTGGTCAGTCGACCGCGAGCTAGTGCGGCAAGAAAGCATTTCAACTGCTAGCACTGCTCGTATTTTGCACATCATAGTCGCGGCAATGTAAGTTCCCTGTATCTTATAGGGCAGTAGGCGAGGCGGCTGCGGGCAGTATGAAGACAGCATGAAGACGACAGCTACATGAAGAGGCTTGCCGGACTGGCCGTCCCGGCGCTTCATGGGTTGCCATGAAGCAGCTATGAAGCGGTAATGAAGACAAAATGAAGATAAAAGAGGCCCATGAAGAAGAGCGCGTTCCCAGAGTGTTCGCTGCCGTGTGCGCGGTCGTGCTGCATGTAGTGTTGGCGTTGTGGCACCACGTGGCATACCGCGTGCAGGGGAGCTCTCCCCTGCATGCACGACATGTCACCCAATGACACTTGCTCAGCGCAATTGCTGATAACGACTGTGCAGCCGTGTCTCTGTTCAATTTCCTTTGCACTACAAATGCAACCCCTTTCCTGCGGGTTCTACATGTGGCAGAGCGGAGCGGAGCCCTTTCCTCCCCGCACTGGCAGGAGCAAGCAACCAGCAAACATATCATTCCACTGTATAGGTCGTGTGCCCGGGCTTGGTAGCAGGTTCAAGCTTTTGTGGTCGTGTCCCGTGCCCCTGGAACCTACCGTCGATTCTGCTGATTCATCTTGACTCCGCTCCTAGCTTCGTTCGACAAGCTGGTTGGTGTGGCTGCCCTGCCAATCAATGCATAATGCGCTTGATGTTATCATTCAGGAGATTCCAATCAAATCTGCTGTATCCTCATCTTGTTACATGGTGGTTCCCATCCCAGTAGACCCATAGTCCAAGAGGATGTATGCGTGTAGGGGCGGGGATGTATGCGATCCCTACCAAACAAGTCCCTTGTTAAGAACGTACTTAACGTACTTATCTTACCCAGGAGCAGTGGGCTTAAACTGCAGTTAAGCACGCCTTAGAACGGCTTTAAGGAGTCTTTACATGTCCCCAAAGCTACTTAGCGTGGTAAGAGCGTCTTAAGCGCTCAGACCGCTCAACCGGCTTATCCTGTAGTAGGACACAGTGTCCACCCACCTCCTACTCCAGAAAGGAGCGTTCCTGGCAACTCGGGTTAACCTATTGCGGCTCCTACTAAATTGGTATCAGAGCCGGCAGAGTGCCACCGGAAAAATTAATTTCTACCGAAAAATGGAGAAATAAACCGGAGGTCACCAGATCGATCCTGAACACACACGTAGGCGTTAAACGCGATAGGTATTCCGGCCCTGAAGCCACAGAGCAGCAGAGCTTGACTGCATGACCGGGAGTTGGTCGCCCTGGCTTGACGGTGACGTGGGAAGTTGTGCACCCCACAGCGATGCATGGGTAGGGTCAAACGGGCCCGGGACGTGCCCTTCAGAGGGGGGAGAGTGTAGTAGGACACAGTGTCCACCCACCTCCTACTCCAGAAAGGAGCGTTCCTGGCAACTCGGGTTAACCTATTGCGGCTCCTACTAAATATCCGGTGTCTTATGGCTATAAGCCCGACTTTAACCACTTATCCTGTCTTACATGTAAGCCCTGGCTTACAACTAAACCAGTCTGAAACATAATAATGAAATACAATCCTAGGGTACAATAATGCAGCGTGCGGTAGCCAGCACTATATATGAGGCGTTTGGCACCGTACGGTAGCCAGCAGTACCGGTATACAACACAGTGTACAGTAGCAAGGACTACCTTGCAAGTGGTCAATACCAGCCCATCACTCAACCCAGCCAGCCAACTGCATAATGGAATCACCAAGCAGCTGACGTGTCTCCTCCTTCAGCCACAGCTTCTGCCCAAGCTTGATGCCACCAACAACAACACAGGTGCGTTGCCGGTTGTTGCACACTCTTGCAGGAACACGCTGTATGACTCAAAGCGTTTAAGCTGGGGCGGCCTATTTGAAGCCGGACCACTGGCATGCCTCCTCCAGCTTGTCGTACACCTTGTTGGACCTGCATGTCCAGCGCAGGTGCTGATCAGGGGAGAAGTACATAGCAGCTACCAGTACA